>CM054166.1:26927492-26934992 GCA_028751875.1 Rapana venosa
GTGTGAGTGTGCGTGAGTGTGAGTGAGTGTGAGAGAGTGTACGTGTTTGTGTGTGTGTGTGTGTGTGTGTGTGTTTTTGTGTGTGTGTGTGTGTTGTGTGTGTTTGTTTATGTGTGTGTGTGTGTGTGTGTGTGTTTTGTGTGTGTGTGTGTGTGCACGCACGCGTGTGTGTGTGTGTTGTATTTTGTGTGTGTGTGTGTATTTTGTGGTGTGTGTGTGGATGAGTGAGTGAGTGTTGTGTGTGTGTATTTGTGTTGTGTGTGTTTGTGTGTGTGTGTTTGTTTGTGTGTGTGTGTATTTGTGTGTGTTTGTGTGTGTGTGTGCACGCACGCGCGCGTGTGTGTGTTGTGTGTATTGTGTGTGTGTGTGTGTGTGTGTGTGTTGTGTGTGTGTTGTGTGTTGTGGGTGAGTGGGTGAGTGAGTGTTGTGTGTGTGTATTTGTGTGTGTGTGTGTGTGTGTGTTTTGTGTGTGTGTGAGTGAGAGAGTGAGTGTTGTGTGTGTGTGTGTGTGTGTGTGTGTGTGTGTGTGTGTGTTGTGTGTGTGTGTGTGTGTGTGTTTCTGCAAAATATAATACACGTCATCGTGCTGAAGTAAGAATTATTTACAACCAGTGTTGTTTAAAAGCTTGTAATTTAACACTTCTGGCTCTTTTGTTGTTGTTGTTTGGTTGGGTTGTTTGTTTGGTTGTTTTTTTGTTTTTTGTTGTTGGTTGTTTGTTTTTTCTTGAGGGTGGGGGTGGGCATGGGGGGAATGGGGAGAACAGTTAAAATACGAATAATATATTTTCCACCCAAAATTTTGTTTTTCCAGAATCCTCTCTCCCAGGGGGGGGGGGGGGGGGGGGGGGGGGGGGGGGGGGGGGGGGGGGGGGGGGGGGGTGGATGGGCGGTGGAATTGTCTTGTTTTGCTTCCCAGACGATAAAATTATGTTCACTTGGGAAATATACTTAGTACATCAAGACGTGTAAGACATGAAAAGTCATACTATTTTATTTTAATTTATTTTTTTATTTATTCTTTTATATCGAGGATAATGGAATAAGCACTCATGTGCTTTTTTACATCCAGTCCCCGTGTGTATGCGGTTTTGTAAATTCTGTCATCTGTTTCCACCGGCACACAATGGCCTACTCTTCCGAAAAGCGGAACAGGATTTTACGTGGGCGCAAGATGTTCTGTATGCGTTCGAACACGGGGCCTCGGTTTATAGTCTCATCCGAAGGACTTTGATATTCAGTTCGATTTTTTGGTGGGTCAAACTGGGAAGAAAGGGCGAGGCTGGGAATCGAACCCAGAACCTCACGGTTGACTTGTTGGCAGGCAAACGTCTAAACCATCCTGCCACCTTTCCTTGCATACTAAGCAACAAGTGAATTGTCTCTGACAAATCCTGTACAAACAACCCATTTCGCTAGACGCCAACAAGAAAACACCATACACTACGATACAAAGCAATCTAACGCAATCCATGTTATTGCAACACAACAACAGAGCACAAAACAACAACACAAGACTGTGTGATAACGCAGGACAAGAGAAGAAGAGCACCCATGGCATATTCTGGTGATAAGAGAAATGTCTCCAATCCATATCAAGCAAGACAAACTCGATCAATAAATTCAGCTAGCATATTAACAGCCGAAGAAGAAGAGAAAAAACCCATCCCACCGACGTCCTTGAAACTCCAAATTTCAGCTTAAAGACATGAGTAGCTCTTGCAAACAAACCAAACAAAAACAAACAAACAAAAAAGCCGAAAACCAAACCTATATAAAAGACAAACTTGGTCGATATTTTTCACAGACAGTTGAGCATAGGCAGCACCAAAAAACCCACCAAAAAAAGACTCCTTGTTCTATCCAGATACAACTTCGAGATGTCAGTTCACTACGTGACAGACAGACAAACAGACAGACATACAGACAGACACAGAGTCAAAAACAACAGCAGTATCCTGTGCAAAATAAACTGACCCCACATGTGACTCTTTTGGGTTGAGTTGAATGTCCTGTTGAGGTTCCTGTTTTTGTCAAACGGTTGTGTTTTCAGCCTGAAGGTCGACTCGCGGATGACTAAGCATATATATGTATGTTTGTATCCATCTCTCTCTCTCTCTCTCTCTCTCTCTCTCTCTCTCTCATCTCCTCTCTCTCCTCTCTCTCTCCTCTCTCTCTCTCTCTCTCAGTCAACCTTATGCTGGCTTCAAGTTGAACATATCGACCAACCAACTTGCCTTGCTGCCAAGACTGGCTTTCCTTTTTACCACACTGTCATAAACAAAGTAAGACAATATTGCCACCAATAAACGTGGCCAGATAAAATCAAACTGAAAGGTCAATTTGGCAGCTGTTTGTGACTGGGGAAAAAATAATGGTGATGACGACGACGACGACGACAACAACAGATAATAATAATAATAACAATAATAATAATAATTATTATAGTAAGAAGTACAAAAAGAAGAACAACAAAGTCATTATTTTTTTTAGTACTAACTACTACTACTACTACTATTAACTCATGGAATCTAGCACTGAATCTTGTAAAGCAAACACATCAAAATCCTCAGAAATTTTGAGAAATACATATATGTGATAATGATACAAATTTAGATTCTGAAAAAGAAAAATTACGTTCTTCATGGCATGAATGAATGAATGAGAAAACGAAACTGACTAGAAAAAAAAGAAAAAGAAATAAGATTCATGAATCGACAAGTTTGGAAATATGGATGGATCAAGGGTGTTTTGGTGTGTGTTGTGTGTGTGTGTTTTGTGTGGTGTGGGGTGGTGTGTTGTGTGTGTTTTGTGTGTTGTGGGTGGTGTGTGCGTGTGCGAGTGTGAGTGTGTGCATGCATGCGTGTGTGTGTAATTATGAGCAAGTGTTTATTCAGCTGTCAACCTTAAAGTGTCCTACGATATGATTTCATTTGAAAATGGATCGTAAGCATAGAAATTAATCAAGGGCTCTGCTTGTTTGTTG
Organism: Rapana venosa; assembly: GCA_028751875.1. Classification (NCBI taxonomy): domain Eukaryota; kingdom Metazoa; phylum Mollusca; class Gastropoda; order Neogastropoda; family Muricidae; genus Rapana; species Rapana venosa. The sequence goes on from CM054166.1 coordinate 26,930,476, forward strand.
GTCAAATCTTGAAGTTTGACGAATGTTTTCAATAAACCGAGACTCTGCCTCACCGAAACATTAGGAACGTTTTCAATAAACCAAAACTTTGCCTCGCCGAAATATTAGGAATGTTTTCAATAAACCAAAACTTTGTCTCACCGAAATATTAGGAATGTTTTCAATAAACCAAAACTTTGCCTCACCGAAATATTAGGAATGCTTTCAATAAACCGAAACTTTGCCTCACCGAAATATTAAGACATGTTTGTTCTTGTGATTCCTTTTTTTCCCCTTCAATTATGTATGGGGAGGGAAGACCCCGGGTTTGAGGATATCATGGAGATAATTCACAAGATGGCTCGGATTATCTGTTTGTCCTTCAGGCTTTAAAGACAACTGATGGCTTAAATCATATTATATGACTGTATACCAAGGTTACAGACCGGATTATCATACAGACAGGATTATGAGGATAGCTGCCAAAATGAGGAAGGAATTAGGAAAACACACACACACATCCACACCCACTCACTCTCTCTTTCTCTCACCTGTACACACACACACACACACACACCACAAACACACACTCTCTCTCTCTCTCTCTCCCCCGCGCGCACACACACACACACACCCACCATAGCCAAACGCGCACATACATAGACATACACACACTCTCTCCTGTAGGTGTAAACCCCCACACACGCACCCTACACTAACACACACACTCTCTCTCTCTTTTCTGTACAATAACCCCCCCCCCCCCCAACACACACACTCACCCCCCCCCCCCCCCACACACACCACTCCACACTAAACCCCACCCCTCCCTCCCTACACAAACACCCTCACCCTTTCCTCACCCAACACACACACAATCCTCCCCCCCCCCCTCATACCACCCCCACCACCCATCCTCCTCCCCCCCCCCTCCCCACACACCCCTCACCCTCTATCACCTCAACCCCACCTACCACACCACCACAAAACACATCCACCCTCCCACCAAAACCACCCACCCCCACCCACCCACCGCTCACCATCCACCCTCCACCTACCCCCCACCCCCACACCTTCTCTCACCCACACCACCCTCACCACCACCCCAAACCCACCCACCCCCACCCACACCCAACCCCCACTCAACACCACACACACACCTTCTTTCACCCACACCACCCTCACCACCCCCCCCCCCCCAACACACACACAACACACCCACCCAACCCCTCACACCCCACACCACCTCTCACCCCCCCCCCCCCCCCACACACACACAACAACGAAACCCACCCAACCCCTCACCACACCCCACACCACCCCTCACTCACCACCACACACCCACCCAACCCCCCATCACCCCCACCCCCCCCACCCACCACCATCCACACCACCCCCCACCTCACACCCCCCCCACCCCCCCCCACCACCCACACCCCCCCCCCCACCCCACCACCCAAAACCCCCCCCCCAACCCCCCCCCCCCCCCACCCAACCCCCCACTCCCCCCCACCCCACACACCCCCTCCCACCCCCCTCACCCCAACCCCCCCCCCCTCACCCCACCCCCACCCCCCCCCAACCCCCCCCCCCCCCCCCCCACCCCAACCCCCCTCAGCCGCACCCCCCCCCCTCCTCCTCCTGACCACACCCTCCCTTCACCCAACACCCACCCCCCAACCCCCCCACTCCCACTCTCACCTGTAAGCTGCGGCAACCTTCCCCGCCCTCCTCGCGTGGTGAGAACTCGTTCTGTAGCAGCAGCAGGTCCCAGCAGCGCTCCGCTCCTTCCGTCCTCGCACAGCACGGAGAAGCACTCCTCCTTGGTGTACAGCGCGATGGCGCAGCGGTGGCGGCTGTCGGAGCGGCGGTTGATGTTGAAGCAGGTGTGCAGGTGGATGAGGCGCTTGGGCGGGTGGCCCAGCTGGAACCGCTTCTCCGCGTCGTGGTACTCCAGGCGCGCGGGCCCGCTGCTGCTCGTGGAGCGCAGCACGAAGAACTTCCTCTTCATCGTCTGGAAGGAGAGAGAGAGAAAGAGATGGATGGGGGGACATATACATACAGTGTGATTTTTGTGATTTTTTTTTTAAAAGGTTGGTGGGTGGTTTTTTTTTGGTGGTTTTTTTTTGGTGGTTTTTTTTTTTTTTTTTTGGGGGGGGGGGGCGGGCAACACACACACACACAGAGTGATTTTTTTTTTTTTTGGGGGGGGGGGGGGGTAACACACACACACACACAGAGTGTGATTTTTCATTTTTTATTTTTTTTTAATTTTTTGTTGTTGTTGTTTTTTTGGGGGGGCAACACAACACACACACAGTGTGATTTTTATTATTTTTATTATTTTATTTTATTTATTTTTATTTTATTGGGGGGGGGGGGCAACACACAACACACAATGTGCTTTTTATTATTTTTTTAATTATTATTTTTTTTAATATATTTTTTTTTTTGGGGGGGGGCAACACACACACACACACACACACACACACACACACACACACGCACGCACGCACGCACGCACGCACGCACGCACAGTGATATTTAAAATAAAAATTTTATTATTATTTTATTTTATTCTTTTTATATCGAGGATAATGGAATAAAGCACTTATGTACTTTTTAAATATTTTTTTAACACATCTAGTCCCTGTGTGTGTGTGTGTGTGTGTGTGTGTGTGTGTGTGTGTGTGTGTGTGTGTGTGTGGTGTGTTGTGTGTGTGTGTGTTTTGTGTGCGTGCGCGCGGGTTTTTGTGTGTGGTAAATTCTGTCGTCTGTTCCCACCGGCACACAATGGCCTGCTCTTACAAAAAGCGGAACAGGATTTAACGTGTGCGCAAGATGTTCTGCGTGCGTTCGCACACGGGGCCTCGGTTTATAGTCTCATCCGAAGGACGAGAGAGAGAGAGAGAGAGAGAGAGAGAGAGAGAGAGAGAGAGAGAGAGAGAGAGAGAGAGAGAGAGAGAGAGAGAGAGAGAGAGAGAGAGAGAGAGAGAGAGGTGAAGAGGGTTTGAGGCACAGAAATTTTTTAAGAAAGTTTGTGTTTAAAAAGTATATGGTATTTTGGTGGGTAGCTTTCAGTCTCGAAAGACTATGATGGAGTTGATAGTGGAATTTTTTTTTTTTAAAGGTAAAGGTGTTCTCATAACCTATGTGGGTCGTTTGAGGAGCGAGATGTCAAGAGACCTCAGCTTTTCCCAGGGGCCAGTATAGTTAAGGGTGGCTCCCATCTCCTCTCCCTCGCTGCTTTACCCCTCCTGTCCCTAAAGAGGCAGGTACCCATTTATACATCTGGGTGAACTGGGGGAACTGTACTGAAGCCAAGGCGCACAAATGGTCACCCATCCAATTGGTAACCACGCTCGATGCTGCTTAACTTGGCTGGAGGGAAGCGGGTGCTCCGACCACTGAGCTATCCCGTCCCCTACTGGAAATATATATATATTTTTTAAAGACAGAAAAAAAATGTAAAGGTGTTCTCATAACATAATTATGCAGTCGTTTGAGGAGCGAGATGTTAAAGAGACCTCAGCTTCTCCCAGGCCACAGTCTATTTTGAGGGCGAGGCGGCGCCCATCTCCTCTCCTTCGCTGCTTTAATTACCTGCCCTGGACATAAGTCATACCGAAAGAGGGCAGGTACCCATTCACAGCTAGGTGAACTGGGGGGACTGTACCGAAGCCAAGGAGCAAGGACGGTTACCTATCATCCATTTGGCAACCACGCTCCATGCTGCTTAATTAACCTCAGCTTGGGGAAAGCGAGTGCTCTGGCCATAAGTATGGTGTGTGTGTGTGTATTCTTCTTTCTTAGGAACGGGATAGTTCAGCGGGCATTCTTCCTCGTCGAACGCTCAGACGGCAACTACTGTTGTCTGTCATAATTTATTATGAGCGAAGACGCGTTGCGCTGCTGTTAAGCGCCTGACAAGTCAGGCCCAGCGCGTCCCTTCGCTGTGAATAGACTGTTCCTTTTGAGGTTAGACTGGTGTAATAAAAGGCTCTGGGGAAAAGAAAAGAAAACAGAAGAGAGAAGAGGAAGGACAGAAAAGGAAAAGGAGCAAGAAGAAAAGAAAAGACAGAAACAAAGAGAGGAACATAGAGATTTCCAGAAGAGGAGCTATTTACACGAAGCTCTCCTCGTCCCGAGACCGCACGGTTTTTATTATGTTATACCACAGATATTCAGGGGGAGAGGAAGGGAGAGAGGTAAGACTGAGGGAGATGAGAGAGAGAGGGATCAAGCAACACAATGACTAGAACATCATTCACAAAAGGAAACAACTTTACCACGACGGAGAACACGCAACACATAAATTTTAAAAACGAGATGACTCGCTCCTACCATGAACGAATTGGATGCCCTTTTTTTTCCATCATATCAAATTACAATTCTTTTGATCAAGTGGTTGATGCAGCAAAGAGAAGAAGAGCACACACACACAGCGGCGCGCGAGACACAGAACAACATAACCTATCGTAAAAGAGGGGAGACTCGCAAGAGAGAGAAGAACAACGCAAAACTAATGAGTACTGCTT
>CM054166.1:26939992-26943117 GCA_028751875.1 Rapana venosa
CTAAAAATCACACACACACAACAAAAGATCTAGTTTGTGTTGTGTGGGCTTGTGTTGTTTCTTTCTTTTTCTTCATACTAGTATTCAAAACAACAAAACATCAACCAAAACAACAACATCAACACAGAGAGTCTAATGCATGCTCAATTCATGTCCAACAGCAACAGGAAAGCAAACATTCCCACTTCAGTACTCCATAGCCTACAGGTGTGATTCTATCACTTCGTACCTGCACAATGGAAACACTGAAAATCTGATCTAAAAAAACAACAACAACAAAACCAAACCCACGCCACCAGCTTATTGTTGCTCCTAATTCATGGGTGTACCATCTGGGTATTTCTCCCTGTATTTTCGGAATAAACAACTATTTATAACCCATCAACAGCCATTAACTGGAAACGCACAATGTCTTGTGATGGACCCCAGAGCTGCCAATAATTTATAATAGCTGTTCCAATACTGGAAGGAAGGATGGATGGATGGATGGAATGAAAGGGGAGGGTGAATGCGGAGCGTTTACCTGAGAAGAGAGAGAGAGAGAGAGAGAGAAGAGAGAGAGAGAGTGTGTGGTGTGTGTGTGTGTGTGTTGTGTGATGCGCGCGCGCGTATGTATGCGTGTGACTCTGTGTGTGCGTGCGTGTGCATGCGGCGTGCGTGTGTATGCGTTGACTCTGTGTGTGTGCGTGCGTGTGCATGCGTGCGTGCGTGCGTGTGTATGCGTGTGACTGTGTGTGTGTGTGTGTGTGTGTGTGTGTGTGTGCGTGCGTGTGCGTGACTTGCCTGTGTAACTAAACCCACGCAACACGGCTCTGGAAGTGGTAAACAAAGCTATCGCCTTACCTGAAAGACTATTTCTCTTGCCCCCCCCCCCCCCCCCCCACCCCCCCCCCCCCCCCCCCCCCCCCCCCCCCCCCCCCCCCCCCCCCCCCCCCCCCCCCCCCCCCACCCCACCCCCCCTCTCTCTCTCTCTCTCGGTGTGTGTGTGCGTGCGTAGTTTCGTGCGTGTTGGTTGTGTGCGTATGTGTGTGTGTGTGTGTGTGTGCGTGCGTGCGCGCCGCAAGACCTGTTATGAGAGAGAGAGACAGCCAGACAGCCAGAGACAGACAGCCAGAGACAGACAGCCAGACAGACAGCCAGACAGAGACAGACAGTCAGACAGACAGCCTGGCAGAGATCATACTATGCTGACAGCATTTAAAATACCTAGCCTTTCCCTTGAAGGGTGTTACCTTTCCACATAAAAAACAATCACGTTATACGTATACCTGTTTGTGACGATTTCAAAATAGAGCACATCTTTGTTTGGTAGCCAACTTCGTCACAGTATAAATTATATATATATATTTATTTGTGGAATACGCATTTAAATGTGTCTATACTTAAACGCTTTATACAACCACTGGGATATGTATACATGTATACGCAAGGGAGTCGAAGAGAAGAGAGAGAGAGAGAGAGAAGGAGAGAGAGAGAGAGAGAGAGAGAGAGAGAGAGACAGACAGACAGACAGACAGACAGATACCAAGAGAGAGACAGACAGACAGAGACACAGAGAGAGACAGACAGAGATATACCAAGAGAGAGAGAGAGTCAGACAGACGACAGACAGAGATACAGAGACAGACAGAGATATACCGAGAGAGAGTCAGACAGACAGACACAGAGATACAGACAGAGATATACCCAGAGAGAGACAGACAGACAGAGACAGAGATATACCAAGAGAGAGAGAGAGAAGAGAGAGAGAGAGAGTCAGACAGACAGAGACAGACAGATAGAAAGAGAGAGAGAGAGAGAGAGAGAGAGAGAGAGAGAAGAGAGAGAGAGAGAGTCAGACAAAGACAGAGATACAGGGACAGACAGAGATATACCAAGAGAGAGAGAGAGAGAGAGAGAGAGAGAGAGAGAGAGAGAGAGAGAGAGAGTCAGACAGAGACACAGAGACACAGAGACAGACAGAGAGAGAATATATATAGAGTCAGACAGACAGAGACAGAGATACAGGGACAGACAGAGATATACCAAGAGAGAGAGAGAGAGAGAGAGAGAGAGAAGAGAGAGAGAGAGGAGAGAGAGAGAGAGAGAGAGACAGACAGACAGACAGAAAAGACAGACAGAGACAGACAGATACATACATTCATACATACATACAGAGACAGACAGACAGAGCCAGGCAGTGACAAATAACAGCCTTACAGGACCCCTAACAGCCGTGGTGACATTTTTGTCTCTGCCACAGACCACGCACGTGCACGCGCGCGCGCACGCACACACACACACACACACACTCTCTCTCTCTCTCTCCCTCACCACACACACACACACACACACACAACACTCGATACACACACCTCTCTCTATCTCTCACACACACACTAAAAAAAAACTCTTTAAAAAATGCCTATTGGTTGGACTTGCGCACGCCCACGCTACACATACTACCCATACTACACACACACACACACACACACACTAACAAAACAATCCAGTAATACTTGCACTTAAAACAAAAACAAAAAAGACAATTAGTTCACGCACGCACGCACGCCCACGCCACAATGTGACGTGTATGTGTGAAAAGCAGGAACCCCCCCCCCCAAAAAAAAAAAAAAAATATATATATATATATATATATATATATATATATTTATATATATATATATATATATATACATATATCACACACACACACACCACAAATCACCGAAAATGCCTATTCATACATTATGCATCCCATTCGAGCTTCCTCTGGAACCCCCCCCCCCCCCCACCCCCTCTCATCCCCCCACCACCCACGCACCTCTCCATCCACCCACCCCCCCCCCCACCACCCCCCAAATACAGCCACCCCCAACCCATCCCCGGCACAAGAAGATGTCGTCTGCCTCTCCCCATCACCATATCAGCATTCATGTCCGTATCTGTGGTCTTCCTGCTCCTTCCGCATATCATTATCAGCCTCCACTCCCCTCTCCCTTCCCTTTCTCCCCAAACACAGGCACAGACACACAGACACAGACACACACAGAAATAGTGTGTGTGTTGGGGGTGGGGGGTGTTGTTGTTTTTTTGGGTGGGTTTGTTTGTTGGTTGGGGGTTTTTGGGTTTTTGTTGTTGTTTTT
>CM054166.1:26943617-26948617 GCA_028751875.1 Rapana venosa
TAAAAACTTTTTCTGTTGTTGTTTTTTTTTAAAAAAAAAAGTGTTTCCATGAGATGGAAGCGAGAGCTGTTTTAACTTTTAAGTCAAACTTGGTTGGTTTTTACCGCCTTGATTATACTTGTTTGTTTGGATTTCGTTATTGTTGTTGTTTTTTCTTGATATTTTTCAAAGACTTTTTCAGTACTTGTCCCGTACAGATATCCGTTTGCTTTCATTTTTAAGAGAAACAATTTTATTTTATATATATATATATATATATATATATATATATATATATATATATATATATGTATATCAAGTCAAAACTACGGCTGATTTATTTGACCAAAACGTCGATATTTTCAACATGTGTATTTTCTCAACAGAAAAAGAAACGGTAAGCATGGGAAAATGTTCAAAATTACAGAGAAACGGTAAAAAATGAAAATTGTGTCTGCAAGAGAGAGAGGAGAGAGAGAGGTGGAGAAGAGAGAGAGAGAGGTGTGAGAGAGAGAGAGAGAGGAGAAGAGAGGAGAGAGAGAGGAGACAGACAGACAGACACAGGACAGAGAGACAGAGACAGAGAAAAGAGATCGCACAATTCATTCATTCAAAATAATGGGTTACACACACACAACACACACACACACACCACCACACACACACACACACACACACACACACCAACACACACACCAACAAAACCAAAAACAAAAAAACCAACCCCAAATGAAACTGAAAAAGTAAAACAAAAAAACACTGAAAACATAAAAATTAACAAAATGACATTCATTAATTTTTTTTCTTTGGTAGATTTACAACATTTTGGGTGGTTTTATTTGTTTGTTTGGGGGTTTGGTGTTGTTGTTGATGGGGTGGGCGGGATTTTTTTTTTTGGGGGGGAGGGGTGATTATGAAAGTTATGCAGCAAATTTACTCTTTTTGTGCTTGAATAAATGAATTGCACAGGTTTTCGTGGGGAAGGGGGGGTAGGGGGGTGTGTCTTCTGTTGTTTTTTCCTTCTGACTGGTTGGTTCAGATATTGAATGATTGGTTGGCTGCTTGGTTGGCCCGCCGATTAGGATACTAGCTTACTATGGTAGGCAGTCGACACTGCCCTCATTTTGAAAAGGGGGGGGGGGGGGGGGGTGGGGGGAGACGAGAGAATTCAAAACTGCGCACTCACGTTCAGTTCATGGCTTGGATTTTCGTTGGAGGTGCAGGTGGTTGTTGTGGTGGGGGAGCGAGGTGGTGGGGGTGATGGGGGTGGGGTGGGGGGGGGAGAGTGAGGGTTGAAGGACAAAAAGGTGGCAGAGAACTTTGAAGCAGCGAGACAAAGAGAGAGGAGAGAGAGAGGGGGGGGGGAGGAGAGAGAGAGGGGGGGGGGAGTAGGAGAGGAGAGAGGGGGGGGGGGAGAGAGAGGGGGAGGAGAGGGAGAGAGAGAGGGTGTGTGTGTGAATGATTGAAGGAGAGAGAGAAAGGAGGGGGTGGGGTGGGGGGGGGAGAGAGAGAGAGAGAGGGAAGATAGGGGGGGGGGGGGGGGGACTATGATACAAGATAATGAAAGTACAAGACGCGGAGGGGTGGGGGGGGGGGGGTGCGGCTGCCACACACTCACACATTGTATAGCCAATTGGGGATGTGGGACTGACTCTCCACACACTCACACTCACACACAGACCCTCCATTCCAGACCATCCCACATAAACACTGCCCTCCTTCTGCCCCCTCCACTTCCTCCTCTAAATCTCCCTGATCCCCCACCCCACCCCCCCCCCACCCCCGCCCCTCCCATCCCCTCCTTCGCTCCCCAACCTCCCTCCTCCCTTCCCTCCTCCTGTGCCCTCTCTCCCCCGCTTCCTTTGTCTGGCTTTCCCCGTCTGATAACCTGGGGACGGACGGATTTTCCCATCAAGGGTCAGTCAGCTGCTGTAGTGACCACCTGACCACCCTCGCCCTGTAACAACAGTCCACTGCAGGTCAACCCCGCTACAATATAATACAGTGTTCGTCTCCTTCTTTTCTTCTCCTCCTTCTTCTTTTTCTTCTTCTTTCTTCTTCTTCTCCTCCTTCTTCTTTTTCTTCTTCTCTTCTTCTTCTTCGTCTTCATCTTCATCGTCATCATCTTCTTCTTCTTCATCAAACGCTCAGACAAGCAACTTAATAATGCTGTTGTCTGTCATAGGAGCGAACATGCGTTGCGCTGGCCGTTATTATTAATTAAGTAAGCGCCTTGACAAGACAAGTCAGGTCCAGCGCATACCGACTTCAGGCGTGGGGAAGAAATGTGTTATCTTTTATTTTTGTCTTTCTTGAGGGGGGGGGGGGGGGGACAGGGGTGGGAGGGTTTGGGGGGGGGGGGGGGGGGGGAGACAAGCTATGGGATGAGGAGAATGTTAACCACGAAGGCAGGGGGAAAAAAGAGACAAGGAGGTGACAGGAAGAGAACGGGGAAAAAAAAAACAAGATGCTATTTTTACTGACAGCCCCCCCCCCCTCCCCCATTATCCATCCCCACGGGGGGGGGGTGGGGGGGGGGGGGGGGGGGGGGGGGGGGGGGGAGGGAGGAGTGGGGGTGCGCGTCTGTGTCTCATTCTGTGGTTTATCTTTTACTTTTATCTATTTATCTATTTCTTTGATTATCATAGGATAATGGATAAGCACTCACGTGTTTTCTTTTACACACCCAGTCCCCTGTGCATGCGGTTTTGTAAATTTTTTTTTTACCGTTCCGTTCACCAAGCAAGTGGCCTACTTCCGAAAGGTGGAAGAGGTTTTAACGTAGTGCCCCAAGTGTTTGTGTGGTGTGTGTGTGCTATTGTGTGTGTTGTGTGTGTGTGTGTGTGGGCATGTTGGTATGAGGTTTTTGGGTATGTGTGTGTGTGCGGTGCGCGCGCCCATGCAGGCATGCTGCGTGCGCACAAGCTCTGCTTGCGTACTTGTGGGAAAGACGGATATGCGCAAGAAAGAACACGATTGCCAGATTGGCTGGGGAACTGGCGCGTGCACAAAGCTAGCTAGCTGTCTTTAAGACTACTACGAGTGCCTGGATAAATTCAATCAATAATATTATTCTATTTAGGAGTCTGACCTCAAACCACTTCATCAGCTTTGTTGTATCCTCTCTATAGGCCTAGATGCAAAAACTCCATGGATAACCTGCTTCACCATTTCTGGCTCTTTGTCTCTGCCAGTCTTTGTCTGTCTGTCTGTCTGTCTGTCTCTGTCTCTCTCTCTCACTCCCTCCCTCTATCTCTGTCTGTCTGTCTGCCTCCTCTCTCTCTCTCTCTCTCTCTCTCTCTCTCTCTCTCTCTCTCAAATGTGGCTTTTCTGTTTTGATTTTTCTGTAATAATTTTTTTTTTAATTTAGACGAATCAGTGAATCAAAGTAGGATTTTTTTCTTTCCACCTCTCAGGAGCCAACTTATCTAATCTGGTAAAAGTTACCTTAATTCTTTTCCATACCATGTGATTTGTTCAGCTGCAACCTATTTCTCTACACACACGCACGCACGCCACACACGCGCGCGCCAACACACACACACACACACACACACACACACACACCACACACAGTGACACACGCAGTGACAAACACACATACATATAATATAAAAATTATATATATTATATATATATATATATATATATATATAATATATAATAATATATATATATATGGATGTTGTCATGAAATCAGATTTTCTAGTTTCACACGCGTAGATCAGACCAGACCAGACTTACCACACTACCTCTCATCCGCGTTACTGTTACAGTGTTAAGCTAACTGCGTTGTGAAGATCTACTAGCTAGTAGGCCTAGGGCACGACGTTTTGTATTATTTGTGTAAAGTGCATTCTTCTCCACCTTCCGTGTGTATGTTTACGTACGGGCGCTTCACACTCGCTGGGAAAATCCGTCCTACAAGGTGGGGGGACCTCCAGGTTCGGGTGAAAACTAGGATCCAGAGAAAGAGAGAGAAGAGGGGGAGAGGGAGGGAGAGAGGGGGGAGAGAGAGATGGAGGAGAGGTGGGAGGAGAGGAGAGGGAGGAAAGAGGGAGGGAGGGGGCGGGGGGAGGGGGAGCTGGAGAGAAGAGGAGAGGTCCAGATTTAGATAGAGATTCAAAGTAAGCCACTTATTCGCTCCTTGAAAATGTAGCCAGATCCTCTGGCAGAAATAGAAAAAAGGAGCAGTAGAAGAAAGTAAACGATTATATCAATCAAACAACAAACACAAAATCTCCAAGAAATTACAAAGCCAACACACACACACACACACAAAACCACACACCAAAAACACACACAACACACAAACACCCCCCCCCCCCCCCCCTCCCAACACAACAACAAAAAAACCCCAGACAAAACAGTCCAAAACTATATATATATATATATATATACATCCACGCGCATTGGGGATCAACAATGAATACGAACGTTGATTTTTTTTTTTTTTTAAAGACCCCACCCAGCCCCAGCTTCATACTTGTAATCTTCACGCATTCGCTGACCTCTTACACTGCTGGCTGGACTTTCCCAAACAATCTGCACTCCTCAGAAAATAAGGAGTGCGACTGTCTTCTGAGGGGAAGAAAAAGAAAGAGAAAGAAAAAAAAAAAAAAAGAAGCTTGAGTTTACCACACCGAAAAACAACATTTTTTTTTTTTTAAAAACCACCACCAAAAATCGGTCATCCTTATCTTAGCGGTAAGGGCCTCCTCCTCTTCCTCCTCCTCCTCCACCACGCCAGTAAAAAAAACCCAACTAACTGAACAGTGAAGGACTACGACAGACTGTGCAGTAGTAGGCCAACTATTAGTGATTACCAATACAAACCCAATACACAAGACAATCCCCCTCCCCCCCCTCCCCTTACCATCCAACCCTAGCTGGTGTTGTTTACAAGCTTGAGGCCTATACTGTGTTACCCATATAGGTTGGGGGGGTGGGGGGGGGGGGGGGGATGGGGGGGGGGGGGAAGAATATTGCCTGACTGTCAACAGGAATTAGCCGTAATCTGG
>CM054166.1:26953617-26956117 GCA_028751875.1 Rapana venosa
ACACACACACACACACACACACACACATATATAATATATATATATATATATATATATATATATATATATATATATATATATATATATCGGAGGAAGAGACAATCCCCTCCTCCCACACCAACCACTTTCTCTCTCTCTCTTCTCTCTCTCTCTCTTCCTCCTCTCTCTTCACACACACACACACACACACACACACACACACACACAGACAGTTTAAATTTCTTTATTTATTTATTCTTTCTTTTATATCGAGGATAATGGAATAAGCGTTAGTGCACGCACTAGCCTAAAACTTATGCTAGGCCACAGAACGATCTTCTCAAAGTTCATTTCCCTCTCTCTGTCTGCCCTAATAAACTAATGGCGCTTGAGGTGAGGTGAGTTATCTCGTTTCCTGTGTCTATTTAATCCTCTTCTCGCCACAACAATTACTGCTGCTACTGCTGCTACTACCGCTGCTGCTGCTGCTGCTGCTACTGCTACTGCTGCTACTATTAGTGCTAGCATACTACTAGACTACTACTGTTGCTGCTGCTACTGTTTTTGTTATCCTATTTCCTCTGTATCTTAATTTTTTCCTCCAAGGACCACCACCACCACTACTACTACTACTATCACTTCTACTACTACTACTACTAGAACTGATGCTGCTTCTCTTTATACTACTACTACAAGTACTACTACTACTACTACAACTACTACTTCAACTACTACTACTACAACTACTACTACTGCTGCTGCTGCTGCTGCTGCTCGTTTCACTTTACTGCTACTACTGCTACTACTACCACTACCACTCCTGCTACTTCTATCATCACTACTAGACCTCTACTACCACCACCACCACTACTACTACTACTACTACTACTACTACTACAACTGCTACTTTTTCACTTCTATTACTACTGCTGCTACTTCTATCATCACTACTAGGCCTCTAATACCACCACCACCACCACCACCACCACCACCACTACTACTACTACTACTACTACTACTACTACTACTACTCCTACAATTGCTACTGTTTTCCCTTCTATTACTACTACTGCTACTATAGGCAGCTTTGTTCAAGTTACTTTTTGCATGCAGGCAGTACTGGCTTGATTGTTTGTTTGAATGGCTTAGTTTGGTTGGGGTTTTTTTTGTTGGTTTTGTTTTGCTTTATTCTGGGTTTTTTTCATTGTTTTTTTTCTTTGGGGGGAGAGAGAAGGGGGTGTGAAAGTGTGAGTGGGTGATAATAGAGGTGACTGCTGTTGTGGTCGCTATCGCTGCTGCGTGTGTATATATTCTTGTTTAAAAAAAAAAAAAAAAAAAGAGTGAAAATAAACACTTTTAGAAAAGTGAGGGTACGGATTTTTGTGTTTTCTTTTCTCTCGTTTTGTTTAGTTTTCTAAACTTCTCTCCTTGTTTCTTTGCCAGCTAGCTTGTTTGTTTGTTTGCTTGCTTGCTTGCCTACTTGTTTGTTTGCGTGTTTGTTTGAACTTTGTTTTGACTTGTATTTGCTCTTTTCGTGTTGTTGCAGATAATTATATCACGTCCTGACGTATGTAACGTCACGTGCACGGCTGGGGCTGGGAGACTCACGTTCACACACACACACACACATACCACACACACACATACACACACACACACACGTACATACACACACACGTACATACACACACACACACACGTACAACACACACACACACGTACACACACACTACATACACGTACATACACACACACTACATACACACACACACACTACACACACACACACACACGTACACACACACACACACACTACACACACACACCACTACACACACACACGCACTACACACACACACGTACACACACACACGTACACACACACACTACACACACACCACACACACACCACACACACACTACACACAAAGACTACACACACACACACCACACACACCACACACACACTACCACAAACACTACACACACACTACACACACACACACACACACAACCTTACAGCGCGGAAACTTAAAAAAAATAATAATGATTTTTTTTTAAAAAGATAGACAGAAAGAGAGTGGAGGGGAAGGAGAAAGAGAAAGAGAGAGAGAGAGAGAGAGAGAGAGAGAGAGAGAGAGAGAGAGAGAGAGAGAGAGAGAGAGAGAGAGACATGAAGAAGGAAACCAACAGGCGGATTTTCAGAGGGAAACAAGTGCAAGAACCCCCCCCCCCCCTCCCCCGCTCCACCCCAACCAACCCACCACACCCACACCCACGCACCACCCACGAGACACCCTTTCCTGATACCCCCCACCGCATACCCCCCACCCCCTCACATTTTCACTTTCATTTTCCCACACAACACAATTTTCTCTTTGTTGTGCTGACAAAGGTAATATCTTTTCGTTCAAAACCTGACTGTCCATAATACATACAGACACACACACACTCACACACACACACACACACACACACACACACACACAGATTCATACACACACAGTCAAACACACACACA
>CM054166.1:26961117-26963617 GCA_028751875.1 Rapana venosa
TTCCTCCCCCCCCCCTCTCTCCCCCCCCTCCCTCCCCTCTCTCACCCCCCTCCCTCCCCTCTCTCACCCATCTCTCTCTCTTCCTTCCCTCCTCTCTCTCCTCTCTCCCCTCCCCCCCCCCCTCTCATCTCTCTCTCATGCATCTCTCTCTCATGCATCCTCTCTCTCTCTCTCTCTCTCTCCTCTCTCTCTCTCTCTCTCTCTCTCTCTCTCTCTCTCTCTCTCTCTCTCTCTCTCGCTCGCTCGCTCGCTGCCCATCACGATAATCTTCAAAATTAATCTGTTTTTGCTCGTCTTTCTTTTTGTGGGCGTTTTGTTTAAAAATTTTGGTTTGGTGTGGGGGGGGGGGGGGGGGGGGGGGGGGGGGGGGGGGGGGGGGGGGGGGGGGGCAGTGGGGCACTGTGTGTGTGTGGGTGTGTGTCACTGTTGTGTGTTTTGTGTGTGTGTTGTCTGTGTCTGTGACTATTGTGTTGTGTGTGTGTGCGTGGGTGTGTTTGTGTGTGTGTTGTGTGTGTGGTTGTGTGTGAGTGTGTCAAGTCAATAAAGGGTCAAGTCAAGTAAAAATTTTTTATTCCAAGGTACTTGTGTGTGTGGGGTTTGTGTTTTGCTTTAGTCCCATCATCATTTTGTTTCCTTTCAATTTTACCTGCCCGTTTTTTCCTGTGAACTCATTTAAACAAGCTGTACTCTGCTGGCTCCCACGTTTTTAAAAACAAAAATTATCATTATTTTATTAAATTTCATTTTTATTTTATTATTAATTCATTATTATTATTATTTTATCTTTTTTCCCCTTTCTTCAATTTTTTTCTTGGTGTTTGTTTAGTCTATTGATGGTTTGGGGTTTTTTTTGTTTGTTGGTAGCAGGGTGGTGGTGGTTGTGGGTGTGATAGATTTGGTGTGGTGTCGTTGGTGTGGGTATGGGTGATGTGGTGAGGGGGGTGGTGTGGGTAGTGTGGTGGTGATGGTGGTGTTGGGGGTGTGGTGGGGTGTGAGTGGGTGGTGTGGGGGTATTGGTGTGTCGTGCGCGCGCACGGCGTGCGGGGTGTGTTGTGTGTTGTGCGTGCGTGCGGCGTGGGGGTGTGTGTGTGTGTAAAACGGAAACCCGGTTGATTGGGCCGACGTTAATTAACTAACTATCTCATCTTTTTTTAGATTAATTTTTTTTAAGCCCTTACATATGAACGGAGAACAGAACAGGCAAACAAACAGACAGCTGAAAAGAAATGAAAAAGGTTAAAATTTTGAAAACTGAATCTTAAAACCAAATTCTACTCATCAACGTCATCATACAAAAAGGGTTGAAACCGAATCTGTTTTCCCTTCAACAACAACAAAGTAAAAACAGTTTTTACCTCAGAGCTATTAATAAAGACATTCTATCTACGCAGTTTACACCAAAACCCCACACACACCCCATAAACAAGAGAACAGACAACGAGAGAGACGAGACAACACCCAGAGGCAGAGACAGAGGCACACCACAAAAAGGGGGGGGGGGGCGCACGCCACACACAACACCAGCACGCACCCGCACACACAAAAAACCCAAAACCCGCTTTTTTGGGGAAAAACGACATCGAACCGAAAACATCACCACCAACAGCCAAAAAAAAAGAATGTTAATCCTCTGAAAATACTTACATACATACGATAAACGAATCTTTTGATTTCCCAAAACACGCAGAAACATAATAATTACATCTAAAGTGCTTTTTTTGTTTTTTTTAAAAAACACATTTATTCTTTTTTTTTCGAGATAAAGAATAAGCACTCATATCCATTGTTTTATACATCCGCCCCCGTTTTATGCTTTTGTCCATTTTTTGTCATCCTTTTCCCACCCCGGGGCCACAATGACCTACTCTTCCAAAAAGGGAAAAAAACCGGGTTTTTAACTTTTTCGCAAGATGTTCTGAGCGCCATGGCACCAACGCCTTTTTAAACCTACCCCCAAAAAAACTTTCGGGGTCAGTGCAAATTTAAAATCCATGGGTAAATAAACAAAACAAAAAAAACAAACAAACCCCTTGAACGGGCGTCCGATGGTTAATACGTACTCGCCCCGGGCTTGTCGAGTCGCGAGCACAACGCCTAACCACAATACGAAAAAAACAAATCTGTAATACTCAAAAGGGGCGAGAAAGTCATGGGGGTTACAAGCAAAGCATAGCTAAAGCAATCAACAATAAACACAAAAACAGAAAATCAGCACACAAGCCAGGAAAACCATTTCCCCCATTTTTTAACATTTTGTCTCCACAATGGACACCCCCCCCCCCCCACCACCACCCCACCCGAAGACCTAAGTTAGATATGGAAAAGAAAAATAATCACCTTGAGGGAAATTTTCCCAAAAGATCGAACTTTCACCCGGCCATATATAATGATTTTACCCCCTCCCCCCCCCCCCCCCCCCCCCCCCTTTACCCCCAAGACTTAAAGAACTGGGATTTGGTTTTCTGTGTGTGTGTGTGTTGGTGGTGTGTGGTTGTGGGGT
>CM054166.1:26993617-27011117 GCA_028751875.1 Rapana venosa
CTAACTTCAGTAGCTAGAGAAACAGATTTGTTCCTCTTTTCCCCCCCTTGAATTAAGTATTAAATGATCACACACAAGTTTCACCTTAAGCTGGCTTAACTACTGTCAAGGAAATAGATCAAGAAATGAGTATCAGTAATTCACGGTTTATTACTTTGACACAATGAATGTGCTAATAATAGTATTTCATATCCACATCTGTCACAAATGAACTGCCTGTTCCTTTGATTATTTGTTTTTGGTGGTGTGGGGTTTTTTTGGGGGGAGGGGGAGCAGGGGGGTGGTTTGCTTTTTTTTTCAGATTTACAAATCAGAAGTTAATGTTTAACACTGTATTCTATTCAAAATTATTCAAACCCATTTGTTTCTCTCTCTCTTCTAATTGTTATAATCAGACATCTTTTAATGAAAATCATCTTCTAGTGGGGGAGGTAATTTTCCTCTCTGGTCCTGATGAGTTATCTCAGAGTATATATATATACTATATTCCCTACTTCACTAATTCAGAACTGGACATTTTGAATAGCTGTCACCGTCCATTTCTCTAAAAAAAAACAAGAAAAACAGACACATCTATCTTTCAATAAACTGACTGATATGTTAATGACTGCTTAGTTGAGTTTTATTTTGTTTGTGTTTTTTGTTTGTTTTTGTTAAGAGAGAGACAGAGATAAATGTTCTTCCTTGAATCTTTTAGTTTTACTTTTTTTCAACTATTTTAGATTATTTCAAGTTTTATATCAATTCATCACAACAATACAAACTTTTCTAATTAAAATGTCAATAGTCTACACACATCTGTGCCTCTTCATATTTGACTGATCAGGCAGAAGAAAAGAGGAAGTTACTGACTGGTAAATCACTCAAGTTTGTCCACAGCCATTAGTCAGACAACAGCAAATATTTTAACATTTACAGACTTCTGTAAAACTGTGTTTTGTCCAAATTTAAATACAGGTTTATAGAGAACTTAAACAACAGGGAAAGCAGTGTTCCTTTTCTTTTCTTTTTGTTCAAAATACCTTCTCTGGTCTTTTTTTTTTTTTTTTAATCATCTTCTCTGACAACTATTAAAGTCTTTCAAGCTGTAATTCATGTGCATGTGTTGAAGTAAATGTCCTAATCTGAATGTTCAGTCAGTCTGACAAAAAAAGAAATATTTTAGTTTCATTTCTGTTTTCCATGAGAACGCTTTGTGATAGATAACACTAACAGATAGCAAATGATAGATTGTTTCCCTTTCTCATTGTGAGACTTGCAAGATAGATCTACTGGTACTAGATGAAGCCTTGTTTCCCATCTAACTTGTAAGTTCCTTGGGGGGAACATGCTAACAGATTTAATCATAATGAAATATAGCTTATAAATCAATAGTTTATTCTAATTATTTACCTTTTAATCTGTTGGGTTTTTAAAAAAAATTCAGTTGACTATTAGGATAGATTTAATAAGGATACTTTTAATGATAAATTGACAAAAATATTTTGCAAATGCACAAGTTGACCTAATCACAAACAAAAAAAAGAATAAAAGAACCATACACACATAGTAATGAACCTATAGCTATAGAGAATTAGATTTAGAGACACACACCCACACATACTAGAAAGCCTATTGCACAAACACTTTCAAAGATAAATTTTCATACATTTATAGATCATGATACTGAATAGATCTATAGTATAGGCCTACCCTGTTAACATCATATGCTTACACCTGGTTTTGCACACAGATAGATCCACACACACACACACACACACACACGAATGCCTGCGCAAATAAGAGATAGACAAAACACCTTATATAATGACAGTAACAAACGAAAACCATTATCAAAGACATGTTTACTTACCTTCATCTTTTTCAGGTAACCGGTCATCCGGATATCTGATCCCGGCATCTCAAAAAGTCGGGCACCTCGACTCGCCATGCTAGCTCGCTCGGGATCCATTGTCAATGCAGTCCGACTGTAGAATTCAGTGCTCTGTAAACCCCTAATTGTTTTCTGGACTGTCAATCAAACTTTACGGTCGGCAAGACGACACATAATTCATGCCGATCAAAACTGTTTGGTCACAATCAAACACAACAAAGCTACACAGATCAACTTCCATTTTCATAAAGCAGACGATCAACAATATTCTGGTCAATCACCCCGAATTGCTGGTCGTCTGAAACTCCGAAGCAGACGAATATTTGCCACAGACACTGCTCGAAAGACGTCGATCCTGATGAGTAGAGCACGTGTATGGACGGTCACTCAGTCATACAGCTTTTACTTCGTAGTATCACACAAACCACGTAGGCGGACACTGTCACAGTCGGAAACCAGGCGAAGCCAACTGATCGAGTGTCAAGGACGTTTAAGCAACACAATCGTCGCCATTTTCTCGGTCACGTGGTATTGCCTTACATGTAAACAGCCTGCACGCATGCGTCTGCCTGAAAAACAAGCCAAGGGGTGGTCGATAAGGTAAGACCCCCTCTGTGCCTGTGCCTTTATTGGATAATTCTCGAAACCTGTTGTTAATTGCCGATGCCCGCATGCTTATTAACGAAAGACCAGACGATGGAAATGAAGACAAGCCAATGACAGTATTTCTAATGGTTGAAGTATAATGGAGAAAAATAAAAACGTCGGCAAAGCAAACAAACAAAAACAAGTTGACAAAACTTCAAAACACATTTTGTTGATGAAGATGCCAGCCGAATTTAGAGCCTTTGGCTAGCAGCATATTGATGATTCATCTCATCAATATTAAACAAAAGGCGACTATTTATTGTGCATACGTCTCAGAAAACTTAGTCTCAGAATGACCCCCAACACAGATAGAATTTTAATAATTAAAAACTGGTCTGTAACAACATGTGGGCATGTTTGTAGTCAAAGCCGTTCCTTTTACCACAACTTAACCGAGTTTCATATCTTGCATCATTCTCATCAGAGTTTCCGTACAGCAAGACACTTTTCATAATTTGGAAGTGTTGTATAATTCACAGGCAGTAGAAACAACACTCCTATGGTTTACCAAAGCTGTCATTCTAAGACAAAACTAGAAAAGGGAATAAAATACATTTGACAACAATAACGTAAATTAAATATACCTTTTTTTTTTATAGTAACCACTAGTACATTTCTGCGACTTAGTCTGGAGATCCAAACGGGATGCATGGGAGATCACTTTATGTTTCTTTTCTCCCCTGCTGTCTTTAAAGACAAAATAGGCTATTTCTATTCTAGCCTGGCTTTATGGAGGATTCCGTCCTAACAGGAAGTGGCCAGTCTGTTGAAACTGGTACTGGAAATTCATGAGAGATAATTTGTGAAATAACATTTTTTAAATGGCTGAATATATATATATATATATATATATATATATATATATATATATATATATATATATATATATATATATATATTAATATGTGTGTGTGTGTGTGTGTGTGTGTGTGTGTGTGTGTGTGTGTGTGTGTGATCAAGCCAGATAGATATTCGCTTATACAGAAGAAATAAATAAGTGGGGCCAAAAACATGGTACCATGTTGATGTTGGATGAGAGAGGAACACCCAAAATATACATGCATGTGTGTGTGTGTGTGTGTGTGTGTGTGTGTGTGTGTGTGTGTGTGTGTGTGTGTGTGTGTGTGTGTGTGTGTGTGTTTGGAAAGATAATGGTGTTCCCATAACCTGTGTGGTTGTGGGGGAGCGAGGCATCAGAGACCTCAGCTTCTCCAGAGGCCAGCATATTGAGGGCGGCACCCATCTCCCCTCCATCGCTGCTTTACCTTCCCTGACCCTGAAGAGGGCAGGTGTCCATTTACAGCTGGGTGAACTGGGGGACTGCACTGAAGCCAAGGCGCACAAACGGTCTTCCATCCATTTGGTAACCACGTCATATGCTGCTTAACATTGGCTTGGGGAAAGCGAATGCTCTGACCACTGATAACCAGATCAATATGAAGATGACTACAAAGTCATGAGAGAGAGAGAGAGAGAGAGAGAGAGAGAGAGAGAGAGAGAGAGAGAGAGAGAGAGAGAGAGAGAGAGATCCAATACATGATTTTACTAAGAACATAGCTTCAGCAGCAGCGTAGTCATTTGGAATTAGCAAGAGTTCTTGAAGTAGTAGTAGTAGACGACAGTGAACTAAACAACAAAACATTCTTATTATATTTATTGAAATGCTACACAGAGAGAGAGACAATGACAATGACAATGACAAATGATTTTATTGTTCAGACTTGGGAGTCCATAAACAAGGGGGAATGGGTAGATGCAAACAACTGCAGCAATTCATAAAGTTCACAAACCTTTTCAAGTAACTAGCTCCTTAAGAAAAAGAAAGAAAAAAAAACAAGAAAAGGGGGAAAAAACAACAACAAAAACAAACACAAAAAACTACCCCAAAGAACCCCCTCCCCCCCCCCCCCCCCCCCCCCCCCCCCCCACCCCCCCAAAAAAATCCAAACAACAGACAGAGAGAGAGAGAGAGAGAGAGAGAGAGAGAGAGAGAGAGAGAGAGTGTGTGTGTGTGTGTGTGTGTGTGTGTCCTTAGTTTTACTGTGTCATTAAATGGTCATTGTCATAAAGTGGACAGGCTCAACAGAGATAAGAACTCTCCCGTGGGTCTGGAAACTCCCTGCAGGAAAAAAAATAACAACAACAGCAACAACAACAACAACAAAACAAAACAACAAACAAAAACGAAACAGGTCTCCTTTCCTCCGCAATGGGGACTTGTCAATGCACAAATGACTGCAAATCGCAAGACAAACGATTCCAATATGACAATTCCTGTTTTCTTTATGAGCGTGCGATTCAGTAAAACAACAGATTTTCCAGGGAAAGTTAGGAAGTACTCGGTTTACGTTTGCAGCTAGTCTCGACCGAGTTTTTATTGAGGTAATATCTGTTTATTACTATTACTTTGGGGTCGTGTTTTCATGTGTGTTGATAGAAAACGATGAGCTAAGCAGTTTAAAAGAAATAACATCAAGTAAATTTGTGTTAGAGTTCGCGCAGTTGAACGTCTTAATCCATTTAGGGACAAAAAATCCATTTAACGACACCACAATCGTTCCAGCTAAAATGGTGAAGGGCAGGTCCTAACCAAAATGACTCAAGTCTGAAAAAACCACTGAAGATTATAATAATAGATGATAACCTTATGGGCTGTGAGCAATCACGTTTGTTACTAAAACGAGCAATAGAAAAACAAAGCGAAACAGACATGAATCATTTTTTTAGAACAAAAAAAAGAAACCCAGGTTGTTGTTGTTGTTTTTTTTAAAAAAAAGTCTACATGGTAACAATGCATTGTGAAGAAACACTTGTGACACGGGGGGGAGGGGGGGGGGGCGTGGCCCGGAAGATTACAATGAACGGCCATTAAACAAAATTTGTGGTGGAACAGAAATATCCCTCAAATTCATGCAGAGACACCCAGTTTGACGTTAGAGAATGCGTCGTCCGTAAAGTGACATCAAATCTGCACTCGTGAGGCCGCTGCATTTGTGACACACGACCAAACTAAGAAGAATAAGAAAGAGAGAGAGGAAATAAAAACCAAAAAGAAGAAGAAAGCACCAGTCAGCGATTTGTAGCAGTCTCAACTACGCCTATGAATGTTTTCAGTCTCAGTGGAGATAATTAGCATGTAACATATTTTCCTCCTTAACAATTTATAATAATAATAATAATAATAATAAATGGAATTTATATAGGGCTATATTTTGCAAAAAACAAAAAAAGCGCTTTCATTCATCCTACTCATTCACATGCAGCCAGTTACAATTAATAGAGGTGGGTGTTTTTTTTCTTTTTGGTTTTTCTTTACAAATTCAAATGTATACACACACGCTTGCATTCACGCACATACACACACACCCACACACACACATAAAGGTTGTACACTCGGCAGGGTGATGGGGTTTTGGCTGTTGAGGGCAGGACAAAAATGAAATGGAACAAGAGGGGAGAATCTTAGGTTTGAAATAAATGTGTCTTGAGGCCGGATTTAAAAGCGTCATAAGAAGGCTTTTAACAAAGGGAGAGAATGAGGTCATTCCAGATCGATGGACCAGAAACAGAGAAAGAGGGATGGCCAACAGTGGACTGGTTGATACTAGGTATTCTTAAGCACAAGGTATCTGCAGCAGAGCGGAGGGAACGAGAAGGAGTGTACAGGTGAAGACATTCACAGAGGTAGGGAGGTGCTTTTTATGGAGACATTTGTAACAGAGGGTACTGATCTTATAGTTTACTCTCTGTGGCACAGGCAACCAGTGGAGAGATCGCAAGAAAGGAGTAATGTGCTCAGATTTTTTTCTTTCTGAGGACTAGGCGAGCTGCAGAGTTTTGTATACGTTGAAGGGAGTGGATAGATGATGCTGGCAGACCAGTCAGAAGAGAATTGCAATAGTCCAGATGTGAGAGAATGAGAGACCTGACTAGTTTGGATGTTGCATCAGTGGACAGGTACTTTCGAACTGCACTGATGCACCGCAATTGATAGTAGCACGACTGGCAGGTTTGGGTGATGAATTTTATGCATAGAGAGTGTGTTGTCTATAACGACCCCTAGATATTTCACAGCAGTAGATAGAGGGACAGACGTATTGCAGAGTTCTATTGAAGCTGTTGTGATGGAAGAGAGTTTGTGTTTGGTCCCTACAAGCATGGCTTCGTTTTATCTGCATTTAGCTGTAACTTCTTCTGTATCATCCAATTTTGGATATCTTGAAGGCAGTAGGAAATTTATGACACCACATACTTATAGGCTACACAGAGTGTCTTTTTCACCGCTGTTGCTTTTGTTTTTCTGACTGTTTTACCAGTTCGGCTGCAAAGACTGAATATTTTCTCCCCAAATGGATAGTACCATGTGGTATAATACCATCGACCGAAACAGAACAATCCCTATTTAACTGGACCTGGGAGAGGCTCTTACCCGCCGCCTATCACTATGCTGAAGTTGTCCAATCAGTTGAACCCTGGATCGAGCCCAGATTCGAGCCACGCCTGTTCAATGGGATTTTAAAAAGTCTTTCTGGCGAGAGAGAGAGAGAGAGAGAGAGAGAGAGGAGCATAGACTAAGAAGGCAGAACATAGCCTTGAAAGAGGTGATAGGAAGAAAAGGAACAAGGCACAAAACAAAAGTGAGGGATAGAAAAGAGGGAGTTTCTAGCACAGAATTTCCAGAAGGTTGGGATGCTATTTTATATTGACAGCCCCCCCCCCCCCCCCCCCCCCTCCCCCCCGCATCCTCACGGGAAAACTTGATGTGTATGGATTCACTCAGAGCCCTAGCCGAGGAACCAAAACAAACAAAAAACCCAACCAACCATCCAACCAACCAACCAAACAAAAACATTCATCTTTCCTAAAAGAGCAGGCCAGCTATGGCCAGCAGTATGGATGATACGAATGTACCCAGCATGCAGTCTACCATGTGGATAGCTTGGAGCTCAGCCATATTCAAACGGCTCAAGGTGCTGCTTGCATTAGGCTAATTACATTAATTTTTTTTTTTTTGGTTACAAAAAGTGCAGTACACTAGGGGAGGGGGGGGGGGGGGGAGGAAAAAAACCCAACTCCACCAGGAAATAAGGGAGAAATTAAGACACGGATGGCTTAATCATCTGACAACAATACCCAACATCCGAATGCGGCTATCTTAGGAACTGAGAAAAAAATCCTCAATGGAGCTCACCAAACGTAAGATTATTGGTATGCTGAACGTTTTTTTACCCGCCATTAATGAATCCTCAATGAAGAGTGGTTCTAAGGGACGTAATACTCTACCACGACGATTGAGAGAAGGCGACGAAATGTATGGTTACCTCCCTTGCTTGCCTCTTCGTGAAGTGTTGTGTTGTATTGCGTTGTATTGTATCGCATACATGACATTGTATACCACTTCCACACACAGCAAATTTCTCTGCGTAGAATACCGGCTGCTCTCCCCAAGGAGAGTGTGTTACCACAAGAACAGCGCCACCGATTTTATAAAATAAAATAAAAAGTGTTCTTCACTGAATATGATCGTTTCCTTAAAACCAGAATCTTTCCAAGAATAACTATTTTTGTTGCTCTGTTTGTTGTTGTTGTTGTTGTTTTGTTTTGTTTTTACGAGCACTATATGTTGTGTCACACACAGGAACTCTGGTTATAGTCTAATTTGAAAGACTAGCACCCAGACCACCACTCAAGGTCTTAATGGATGAGGGAAAAGTTCGCATTCAAACGGGGATCGATCGAGCCTGCCACTGTTCACTTTGTGGACGGGTGTGTTACCTAAACACAACCTGTTTCCCTACATGAATCTCCTTGCCCTCTCTGTATTTTCTCATTGTGTATGTCGTCGTCGTCGTCGTCGTCGTCGTAGTAGTAGTAGTAGTAGTAGTAGTAGTAGTAGTAGTAGTAGTAGTAGTAGTAGTAGTGCAGTAGTAGTAGTAGTAGTAGTAGTAGTAGAGTAGTAGTAGTAGTAGTAGTAGTAGTAGTAGAAAGAAGAGAAGAGAAGAAGAAGAAGAAGAAGAAGAAGAAGAGAAGAAAAAGAAGCGTAGTAGTAGTAGTAGTAGTAGTAGTAGTAGTAGTAGTAGTAGTTGTTGTTGTTGTTGTTGTTGTTGTTGTTGTTGTAGTAGTAGTAGGCCTAGTAGTAGTGTTTCTGGTGGTGGTAGTCGTGGTGGTGTTGGTATCATCATCATCATCATAATCATCATCATCATCATTATCATTATCATTATTACTATTATCACTATTACTGCCGCTGTTGTTGTCGCTACTGCCGCCGCTGCTGCTGTTGTTGTTGTTGTTATCATTATCATAATCGTCATTGTTGGCGTTGTTGTAGTTGTTAATATTGCTGACGTTGCTGTTGCTGTTATTTTTTTTAATCAATTTTGTGGTTCTTGGGGTTGTATCATTATCATCATATTTATTACGTGTGTATCTAGAGTTGTTATCATCATTGTTGTATTGTACTGAATTGTATTGAATTGTATTAGAGTGTGGATAGAGTTGCTGACATCTTCAGAAGGACTGAAGTCAGAAGAAGGATGGAGACAGATGATGGGGCATGTCTCAGAGAATACCTGCCATCAAGAATGATGTCGCCAACAGGTAAACAGGTACACAAATTGTGTTGTGTTGTGTTGTGTTGTATTACGTTGCGCTAAATTGCATTTTCTTAAATTGTATTGTATTGCATCGCATTGTATTACCTCGAATTGAATTGAATTGCATTCCATTGTGTTGTAGTGCACTCCATTGTTTTGCATTGTGTTGTATTGTATTGCACTCCATTGTTTTGCATTGCATGTATTAAATGGTTGCTATGTCGTATAGTATCATACTGCATTGCACTGCTTTGTATTGTTATGTTTTGTGTTGTATTGATGAGCGCTTTGATTTTGTCTCTGCAAGATATAGCGCTATATAAATTCCATTTATTATTATTATATTATCATTATTATTATTATTATTGCATTATATTGTATCGTATGATATTGTATTGCATCGCGTTGTATTGTATTGTGTTGTATAGCACTCCATTGTATTGTATTGTATTTATCGTATTGTATCATATTTCATTGCAATACGTCGTGCTGTATTATATTGTATTGTATACCATTTTAAGTCACGGCAGATTTCTCGGCGTGAAATTCAGGCTGCTCTTCCTGGGGAGAGCGCATCGCCACAAGAGCAGCGCCACCCCCCAAAATCCACTCCCACCTTTTGTCACTTTTCTTTAATTTTTCCTGTTAGCATGGAGGTTTGTCTCAGTTTTTGTCTACTGAATTTCGCCAGAGGCAACTCTGCCATGGGTTCTTACACGTATGCTAAACGGATGTTGCTGCACAACAGGACCTCAGTTTTTTTGTCCAAGTGATACTTGAGAGAAAATAATGGTTTCAGTCAACTAGTGGAGTACTGCATGAATCGCTTCCTGCACCAAAGTAATTGCTCACTACCATAGTGGTGGTGCTCCCTTCGTGTGGAGAATTTTTCTGTCGCTAAATTTTGTATTTCGGCTTCCGGCTCTGTCATTTTCTTTTTCATTTAAATTTATTTTTATAATAATAATGATGATAATAATAAGAATAAGAATAATGAATGGAATTTATATAGCGCTGAATCTTGTAAAGCAACAAATCAAAGCGCTTAGGTTGGAAGATACACATTCAGAAGTTTAATAATAATAATAATAATAATAATAATATATGGAATTTATATAGCGCTGAATCTTGTAAAAACAAACAAATCGAAGCGCTTAAAGTTTACGCACGATGTGCTTGATGTACACTTTTGTGCAAGCAAGAAAAGTTCATTCGTGGATTATCAGGTGCAGATGAAGAAAATGACAAATTGTGCGTGAGGACAAAAAACAACTTTCGACGCCATGATGGAACCCTATGTGTTTGCAAAACTTAAGACTGATTCTTTGGCCAACTCTCTCTCTCTCTCTCTCTCTCTCTCGTTTGGTGCTCTAACTTTAAGACAACAGCCGAAAAGATAGAATAAATGAAGAATGAAATCGCTTGTGTTCGACTGAGACAATGAAAAGTGTGCAAACAATACCTTCCACTCCCAACCCAATGGCTCGCTGTTGGAGAATGGAAGATCCCACATTTAACTTACACTACGTTGGTTCATTCTGGGCTGTAGGAAGACGTGAGAAAACGTAATCAGTATGTATCGCAGCTAACCAACATAGAGGCTCCATATTCAGCATCATCATCATCATCATCATCATCATCACAGAGAGAAAGAGAGAGAGAGAGAGAGAGAGAGAGAGAGAGAGAGAGAGAGAGAGAGAGAGAGAGAGAGAGAGAAAAGTCTTTTTTTATATTTTATTTTATTCTTTTATATCGAGGATAAGGGAATAAGCACATAAGTGCTTTTTTTTTACATCCAGTCCCCGTGTGCTATGCGGTTTTGTCAATTCTGTCATCCGTTCCCACCGGCACACAATGACCTACTCTTACGAAAAGCGGAACAGGATTTAACGTGTGCGCAAGATGTTCTGCGTGCGTTCGCACACGGGGCCTCGGTTTATAGTCTCATCCGAAGGACTTTTGGGGAGAGTGGAGTCGGCACTGATGTTATTAACTCCAGGGGAAAATATCCCCCTTGAACGGGAATCGAGAGAGAGAGAGAGAGAGAGAGAGAGAGAGAGAGAGTTTGATCTCTTTCTCTCTCTCTCTCTCTCTCTCTCTCTCTCTCTCTCTCTCTCTCTCTCTCTCTCTAACTCCAGACTTAACTTCACTCTTCCCCCAGTAAGGCCTCTACTATAGTTAGTTGTGAGTAGGACTAGATATGATATGATATGATATGATATGATAGTTATTCACAAAGGCCATGGCCCCTTAGAAGGGGGTTGTACAAAACACTGTTGACAAGCCACATCCACATTAACAAATTGCTACACACTCACTTCGCCTTTTAAAGGCTTTGTACAAATATATGCTTAATCTCTTAACAGTAGTTTCATTTGTTGCTGACATTAACAATATTAGTTTAAACAGACATGGATACCTGGAATATTTTGCCGGAATAAATTGTTCTCTGATATCTTTTAATTCTGGACAAGAAAGTACACAGAGAGAGAGAGAGAGAGAGAGAGAGAGAGAGAGAGAGAGAGAGAGAGAGAGACGAATGAATGCGCGTGTGTCTATATCACCAAGTAAGTGAATGGACATTAAACAAAACCAAACTAAAACAAACCCCAGACTGTGCACTCTGTCTCAATCATGGCACCTGGGAATCTCTGCGAGACCTTCAGTACCTAAGCCTACTGGATGAGCAGCTTGCCTGTCTCATGTAGACACCCTTACTCTCAATTTAGAGAACTCCCCCCACCCCCTTCCCCACTCCACCCCCCATCCCCCAGGGAGTTGTCAGTATAAATAGCACCCCCACCTTCTGGAAATTCTGTGCTAGGAGCTCCCTCTTTTCTATCCCTCTCTAAGCTTCTGCCTTCGAGTCCCGTTCAAGGGGATATTTTCCCCTGGAGTTAACATCGGTGCAGACTCCACTCTCCCCAAAAGTCCTTCGGATGAGACTATAAACCGAGGCCCGTGCGCGAACGCACGCAGAACATCTTGCGCACACGTTAAATCCTGTTCCGCTGTTCGTAAGAGTAGGCCATTGTGTGTCGGTGTGAACAGATAACAATTTACAAAACCGCATACACACGAGGACTGGATGTAAAAAAGCACATAAGTGCTTATTCCGTTATCCTCGATATAAAAGAATAAAATAAATTAAAATAATCAGGCACTTAATGGCACTGGAACGCATTTTCGCTGATATGACAGACAACAGTTTCTGAGCGTTCAACGAAGAAGGTAGCTGAAGACAGACTCAACAAAACTTGTTACAGCATGACAGTATTGTTACGTAGGCTTTGACACTTCGCTTACATTTGCAAGAGGAACACCAAAGCTTCGATTTGTTTGCTTTACGAGATTCAGCGCTATATAAATACCATACGTTATTATTATTATTAGTATTATTATTATTATTATTATTAATTAATTAATTAATTTATTTATTATTAAATGACACAGCTTTTGGTCTGGGACAAAAAAACCGGAATGAACAGCCTTTGTCCTTTGTTGTTTTTAGTAAGGAAGATGTTGGATTGTGTTGTGGGGTTTTACTTTGTTTTTTTACTTTTTTAGTTGCATTGTAGTGTATTACTTTATATCCATAACGTTTTTAGTGGTAGTTTTTTTCCGCTTGAAAATTGGACACACACAACTCTGCTCATTCTCTCTCTTCTCTTCTCATCTCTCTCTCTCTCTACTCTCTCTCTCTCTCTCTCTCTCTATCTATCTATCTCCTCTCTCTCTCTCTCTCTCTCTCTCTCTCTCTACTGAAAGTGCACCACTATGTTACTGCTTCCCTTTGTTCTGTTTTCTGCTGACCGCTATATTATGTTGTTTGCCACTGCAAGTAGGTTCTTGCCACATAAATAAATGTTTCTAGTGCAACTTTGTTGTGTTTCTGAAGGTTGCTGTCTACAGCAAAATGTACAATTCTCAGTTTATTGCTTCAGCTCAAAGACTAGCACCCAGACATCGCTCATTCTTTTTCAAGGGATGGAGGTGAAAATCATCTTCCTTTAGAAAAAGATTCAAAGATTCAGACCTGTAGCGTTAAAAACTATTGCAGTTTGGGTATTCTTCACAATGAAAGAAGATGTGCGAAATGTAACTGGTGGACTCAGGGATAAATTTCATTACATCTTCAAGAGCTCTTTTTGTTTCAACAAATGTCGCAGAAAACGTAAATGTGTCTACAGACAGCAAAATGTTTTGACATTTCACACCTTGTTTGATAGTACAAAACAAATACTCACTGACGTGATTTTTTTTTTTAATGATAACGATTGCATTATGAATTATAAAGTGTAAAAATGAGTAGTTCTTCACTGTTACAGTGTTTCACGTTGTGAGAGTATCAATCCTTGATGGTCGAATGTTGTATCACTGTTGAATGTTTATAGTTTTGCTATTATAAGTCATTTTGACTGTACAGTGACTAAATGTGTGATCTTATTACCATTGGTATGAATGCATAAGAATTTGTCAATTTCATGTACCCCCTGTAAGGATTTTGTTGTTATTGCTGTTGTTGTGTTTAACAGAGTATTGCTCTTGTTGTCTCTTGGCCATCAAATGACTTAGGACAACATGCAGATTATGTGAGGTGGGGGACAGGATAGCTCAGTGGTCAGAGCATTCGCTCTCCACAAGCTAAAAGTTAAGCAGCATTGAGCGTGGTTACCAGTTGGATGGGTGACCGTTTGCACGCCTTGGCTTCAGCACAGTCCCCCAGTTCACCCAGCTGTAAATGGGTACCTGCCCTCTTTAGGGTCAGGTTAGGTAAAGCAGCGAGGGAGAGGAGATAGGCGCGCCCTTAATATGCTGGCCCCTAGAGAAGTTGAGGTTTTTCTCTCTGACACCTTGCTACCGACCCATGGCAAGAGTGATAGGAACACCTTTACCCTATACGAAACGTACGTGCATGCGTGTGTGCATAAATTTGAAATCTGTTATTCATGATATTTGAGGAAAGTTGCATGCCTGTAAATGATTTGAGTGCAAGCACTTTGGTTGGTTTGTTTTACAAGAATCAGCCCTATATAAGTTCCATATATTCTTCTTCTTCTTCTTCTTCTTCTTCTTTTTTATTATTATTATTATTATTATTATTATTATCATTATTATTATTATAGGGAGGCACCGTAGTCGAGTGGTTTAGGCGGTCAACTCGTGATCCAGAGGTCGCGGGTTCGATCCCCGCTCGGCTCGGTGTTGTGTCCTTGGGAAAGACACTTTACTCCTATTTTCCTCACTCCACCCAGGTGTACAAGTGGGTACCAGCTCTGCTGGGGAAGTATCTGGCGACAGACTAGCGTCCTGTCACAGGGGTGGTGAAAAACCATCAGTTCGCTTAACGCTACAGAAACCGGGATAAGCTCCGGCTCTATGGGCCTTCTGGCTCGAAAGAACATACTTACTATTATTATTATTATTATTATTATTATTATTATTAAACGCAGATGTGATTTATTGAAATAAAGGGAAGGGCTCGAGTGCTCATAGGGAGAGTAACTGCTGGATCTAACCATGGCTAATCAAATACTGTCCCCTGCCTGTTATCAGGGGCTGGCCTTCCCACATTCCTTTATCACCACCCTGCCAAAGCAACGGCCTCCTTCTCTGATAACAGCCACGATCCGGGTAGATAGACAGACAGACAGACAGACAGGCCTACTGGGGTGCGGACAAGGGACAGCTCCAAACTTGGGTATATGCTGACTCCCGCCCATTTTGACATGGTAGTGTAGTGTAGTGTAGTGTAGTGTATACATTGTAGTGTCGTGTACTGTACTCTACTGTACTTTACTGTACAGCCGTATTGTATTGCATTGCATTGCATTGTATTGTATTACATTGCATTGTACTGCATTGCACAGCATTGCATTGCATTGCATTCCATTGCATTGTACTGCATTGCATTCCATTGCATTGCACTGCATTGCATTGCCTTCTATTCCATTGTATTGCATCGCATTGTATTGCATCACATTGCTTTGCATTGCATTGTACTGCACTCTCAATCACGGTAGATTTTTTTTGGGTGTGAAATTAGGGATGCTCTACTTGGGAAGAGTCTGTCGCCACAAGAGCAGCGCCACTCCAATAATTATTATAATTCTAATATTTTTTTCCGTAGAGCCGCGTATTTGTGTCCCTATAGACATGGCACCTTTGTCCATTTGAGGCACTGATCGGTGACTAGTCACACAGCAGACGTTCCTGTAGATGCATAAGCACATACATGCACCAAGCGTGGCGATGCACACACTAACAAGTCACTAGTCAGGCAATTAAGCATTAGTATCAGCTGAAGTGGGGCTGTGGGTGGTGGTGGTGGGGGAAGGGGGATGTTGATTGCTGTTGGGCTTTTCTGTTGTTGCTGTTTTGTTGTTGTTATTACTGTTGTTGTTTTGGTTGCTGGTTTGTCTGATTTTGTGTGTGTGTGTGTGGTGGTGGTTTTGGGGTATTGGTGGTTTTTGCTTCTGGGAGTAGTGAATTGCAGTGTGTGTGTGTGTGTTGTGTGTGTGTGTGTGTGTGTATGTGTGTGTGTGTGCACGCGTGCGCGCGCGCGCGTGCGTGCGTGCGTGTGTGTGTGTGTGTGTGTGTGTTATGTGTGTTTTGCTTGTAGGAAAGGAGAAAACGCCATCAGGCCACATGAAGAATTCCTGACTCCAGTGGGGAAAAAAACCCAACCAAACGGCAAACTAAAGTGGTACAAACACCTCACACGAACATCTGAACTGGCCAAAGACCTGTCCTTACAGGGAAACAGTACAAGGAGGGAGACGAAGAGGCAGACAGACAGAGGAAACGAATGGAAGACAACATCAGAGAGTGGACTGGTAAGCCTTGAGTGGAACGCCATACTGCAGAAAGCTGAGAACCACAAGGAGGGGAGAACGCTGATTGGTGGAATTCTGTGTCATAATTATTTCAGTGTACTGAAGCCTCTGCCGCCTTCATTTCCAGTGAAGCGATATAAATCAGTGTGTTCTGTGAGTATCCTCTGTTCTGTTCAGGAACGCAAAAACCTGCTTATGTATGTCGCATTAGAGTAAAATAGTTTGTCCTGTGTCTCCCGGAGACTATGCATGTGATTATAGCACATCGTAAGTTGCTGACAGGAAAAACTGAAAATCTGATCTGGAAAAAAACCAACCCCAAAACAGCAACAACCACCAAAAAAGTAGTCAAAAAACAAGAGAGAGAGAGAGAGAGAGAGAGAGAGAGAGAGAGAGAAGAGAGAGAGAGAGAGAGAGAAAATACTTTGTTCTGTGTTTAGCAGTTGTTTACCAATAAACTTGTTTGTTTACCACAATAGTTTGGAATAATTTGTTCTTCAAACACCTGTGATTTGGTCATGAACAAAACTTGCTTATGGTACCAATGGGTAAAAAAAATCCCCCCTTCCCCCCAAACAAACCAAAAAACCAACTTTGTTGGTCTTGATGTCGATGTTGGTTTGCTGTTGTTTTTGTTGTTTTGTTGTTGGTTTTTTGGGGGGTGGTGGTGGTGTCTTTTTGGCAAATTTGTTGTTGAATAAATTCTGAGCACCAACAGCCTCATGGTTATGTTTGTTTCTTTCTGAATGCAACTCTGTATCTGTCTGTCTGTCTGTCTGTGTGTTTGTCTGCTGTCTCTGTTTGTCTGTCTATTTGTCTCTCTCTGTGTCTCTGTCTCTGTCTGTCTCTCTCTCATAAGTAAACTCATAAATAATTCTTCACTCTCTCTCTCTCTCTCTCTCTCTCTCTCTCTCTCTCTCTCTCTCTCTCTCTCACACACACACACACACACACACACACACACACACACACGCGCGCGTTTCAAATTCAAATCCTCCACTTTCGAACACAGTATTCCACCATACTTTTCTTGGGTCCAAACTTTTGGAGATTATAAACTGCACAGAAGACACCAAACTTTACCGTCGTTATCTGCTACCCACTCAAGAGGACTGGGTGTACTACATATACACACACACATACAACACAACACACAACACAACCTGGTCTGCCCATCGTCTTGGATTCTGTGACAAGGTAAATTTGATTTTTGATTTTTTTTTTTTTTTACTGACTTGAAGTGAAGATTTTTTGATTTTTTTTTTGGGGGGGGGCTATGACAATTGAAATAATATAAGGATACCCCCACCCCTAAAAAAAAAAAAAAAACCAAAAATATTTTTTTAAAATAAAACTAACCAAAAATCCAACTTTCCAGCAGAACTTTGTGGTCCTTCTCAGCAGCTATTACCTCTGTCACAGAGGTTGGTTTGTTTGTTTGTGTTTTTGCTTTCAACAGAATTGTATTAAATGCAATTCAATCTCTAACCTTGTTGTTTCTATAGCTCCCCTGACCACAGAGGCCACATCGGGGGGGGGGCT
Organism: Rapana venosa; assembly: GCA_028751875.1. NCBI lineage: Eukaryota > Metazoa > Mollusca > Gastropoda > Neogastropoda > Muricidae > Rapana > Rapana venosa. The sequence continues at coordinate 27,011,113 of CM054166.1, forward strand.
GTCAC
>CM054166.1:27013617-27021117 GCA_028751875.1 Rapana venosa
TTTGTTTGTTGTTGTTGTTGTTGTTGTTGTGGGGGTCTTTTTTGGGTGGGGGGAATATGAAGGTATCAAAATAGTGTAGGCTTTTGGCGAAGGGAGAGAGGGAGGTCATTCCAGGTGGATGGACCAGAAATAGAGAAAAAGCAACTGCCAACGGTGTACACTCTTTCACACATCTTTCGCTTTTCTTTTTGTGAAAAAGCCAGCTAGAATTAGGAAGTCAAACAAAAGCTAACACAAACAGTTGTAGCGATATGTTGGTTTTTTTCATACAGTATATTACAGAGGGTTGACATTTTTTTTACTTTATTTTTTTGGGTGGCGGCTACAACTAGGGAGTAAAAAAAAAGAAAACGATGCAATATCACATTATTATCTGATCTGATATGGTGTTTATGTGTTAACTCTATCACAGACGATATAAAAAAAATAATAATAAAAAAACTTTTTCAAAGGTGCTAGAATTAGATAGTCAAACATTCTTCAACAAGCAAATACCTAAAGTGATAATGACTTATTTGTAAACTCTATCAGAGAGGGTTTTGAGAGAGAGAGAGAGAGAGAGAGAGAGAGAGAGAGAGAGAGAGAGAGAGGGGAGAGAGAGAGAGAGAGAGAGAGAGAGAGAGAGAGAGAAGAGAGAGAGAGAATTAGGAATGGAAACAAACTTTTTTAAAAAGTCATGAATAATAAATAAATTAATAAAAACAAATCGGGGGGGGGGGGGGAGGGAATGGAAACAAAGAATGTCTGAACTGATGTATCATTTACTTTTTTCTTCAATGAACCTTGACATATTTACTAATTTCATAATAGAGAGAGAGACAGACGGACAGACGGACGGACAGACAAACAGACAGACAAACAGACAGACAGACTGACTGACTGACAGACTGACAGAAACAGAAACAGACACAGACTTAAGGCTTTAGACTTCAGATAGTTTATTGGGAGGGAGACAGACAGACAGACAGACAGACACAGAGACAGACAGACAGACACAGAGACGGACAGACAGAGAGACAGACAGACAGAACTTGCCAACAAATCAACAGCACTCGTGTATGCAGTAAACCACTAAAATCAACATACAAGAAGGCCTAGGTAGGTCAAATTAGTGGAGAGTGCTCAGTGCGTGTGTAATGTCACTGATAAGAAAGACCCAATGTCAGTGTTCAGAGACAGTCTCAGGGGGTAAACACTGTTTCTTAAAGCCAGTAGTACCATTGTCTAGCATCGGCCTGATGACAAACTGACTAGCCTACATAGGGAACTAGACTGTTGTGTTGTAGTATGTTGTGGTATGTTGTGTTGTGTTGTGCTGTGTTGTGCTGTACTGTACTGTGCTGTGTTGTGTTGTGCTTGTGCTGTGCTGTGTTGAAGTGTGTTGTATTACGTTGTGATGTCTTGTATTCTGTTGTTTAGTATTGAAGTGTGTTGTATTACGTTGTGTTGGGCTGACTTGTGTCGTCTTGTATTGTGTTGTGTTGCTCTGTGTTGTGTTGTAACATATTGCGATGTATTGTGTTGTACAACGTTGTGTTGTATTGTTTTGTTGTTGTAATGTATCTATTGTATTGTGTGACATTGAATTGCAGTACCACATAACACAAGACAACATGATACAACACAAGACAATAACGTCTTGTGTTGTATCATCTTGTCTTATGTTATGTGGTACTGTACTATTTGGTATTGTGTTATATAACGCTGTATTATGCTGTATTGCGTTGTATTGTATTGCATCGTGTTGTTGTTTTTGTATTATATACTACTTTTAGTCACAGCAGATTTCTCTGCATGAAATCAAGGCAGCTCTCCTTTGGAAGGGCGCGTCACCACAATAATAATAATAATAACAATTTAATAAATAATAATAATAATATAATAAAAATGAAAATTTATAGAGTGCTATATCTTGCAATTACAAATCAGAGCGCTTGCATTCAATGCAAACCAATGCAACACACACACAAAACAATACAACATAATAAAAACACAAACAATACAATACAACTCAACACACTACCATTTATAAAAATACAAAACCACCTAATAAAATCTCTCTCTCTCTCTCTCTCTCTCTCTCTCTCTCTTCTCTCTCTCTCTCTCTCTCTCTCTCTCTCTCTCTCTCTCCCCTCTCTCTTTCTCTCTCTCTCCCAAAAGTCCTTCGGATGAGACTATAAACCGAGGTCTCGTGCGCGAACGCACGCAGAACATATTGCGCACACGTTATAAACCCCTTCCGCTCTTCTGAAGAGTAGGCCATTGTGTGCCGGTGGGAAGGGATGACAAAATTTACAAAACTGCAAACACTTGGAGACCGGATTTAATTTTAAAAAAGCACATGAGTGCTTATTCCATTATACTCAAAATAAAAGAATAAATCAATCAGTCAATCAATCAGTCTTCAGACTCTCGAAGTCCTCTTGTGTGGTGTTCGTTTTGTGTTGTGTGTGGTGTGTGTGTGTGTGTGTGTGTGTGTGTGTTAGTGTGTGTGTGTGTGTGTGTTGTGTGTGTGTGTGTGTGTGTGTGTGTTGTGTGTGTTGAGTGTGAGTGTACTGGTATTGGTTTACTTAATTATATGATGTATCCCTAAGGGCGGGGACTAGATGTAGTAAAAAAAAAAAAAAAAGTGCATGTACATGGGTGCTTATTCATTATCCTCGAAATAAAAGAAGTTGTCATTACCATTGCCATTGCCACTGTCATTCTCTCTCTCTCTCTCTCTCTCTCTCTCTCTCTCTCTCTCTCTCTCTCTCTCTCTCTCTCTCTCTCTCTCTCTCTCCTCTCCTCTCTCTCTCCTCTCCTCTCCTCCCCTCTCTTCTCTCTCATTCTACCGAACATGTCCCCAGGCCTGTGTCACACAGTGACAGGGGAGAGAATGCCCCGATCTCTACCCAGACCCAGACTGCTCCTCTCCTGTGGTCTTCTGCTCTACCTCATCCTCAGCACCTGCATCCTGCTCTCCCACACCCCCAACAAAACAGGAGGACGCTGCCGCGGGCTGCCCGCCATCTTCTGTGCCCTGGGAGAAGACACCCAATCAGAAGCCCTGAAAGCTCTGACGTCATTTTCCAAGACCCGCAACCAGGACGATACTCTGAATGATTTCAACCAGTTGAAACCCTATGTGGTGATCAACCAGAGTCGGGCAAATTTCTGGAAGATGAGCAACAATCTGATTTACGGAACGAAGGAACCGGACAAGGAAAAGATCCTGGATCACATTTTCGTCTGGATGTTGCCAAGAGAAAGGTTTCAGCTTCTTCTGTTGTGGTGAAAGATTCCTCTGTTGTGGTGAAAGATTCCTCTCTTCTGGTGAAAGATTCTGATCTTGTGGTGAAAGATTCTGCACTTCCGAAGAAAGTTTCTGACGTTGTGGCGAACAATTCTTCCGCTTCTGTTCGCCCGTTCCCGCCTCTCTACCAGCCTGTTCTGAAAGATGGCGTGAACTGCCGGAAGCTGTGGCAGGGAGACGATGCGGAAGTGGAAAGGGCACTGAAGAAGCATCATGGGAAGTCCGCTCTGCCCGCTGCTCGCAGACCTGCAGGCTTCTACCAGAGCATCACCTCTGACTGTCGGAGGTACCGGGAACAGGCGGGGTGAGGAGTGTTTGGGGAGTTGTGGCTTGTGGGTGTATGGGTTTGTGAGTTGGGCGTCAGTGGTTGGCGGGGGTTGGTTTGGTTTAAGCATGATTTCTTCAATACATCTATAACATAGCAGACAGCAAGGGGGGAAGGCATCAAGCTACAGCTTTTGTTGTTGTTGTTTGTTTGTTTGGTTTTTTTAGCCACAACCCATGAGGAGTTAAGATATGATGCTTGTGCTGACAAGTGACATAACATATACGCAAAAATTGCTTTCCATATATTATACGATTACCATTACACAAAAATTGAGATTTAAAAAAAATAGACAACATTACCAAACTGAAGTGGGTTGCTTGTGGATGGGTTGGTTGGGTTTGGGTTGGCTTAGTTTGGGTTGGACTGGGTTATGCTGGGATGGGTTGGGTTCTGGTTGTGATTAAGGTAGCTTGAGTTGGGTTGGTTTGGGTTCTGTCAGGTTGGGTTAGGTTGATCTGGGTTGGATCTGGTTGGGTTGGGTAGGGTTGGTTTGAGTTGGATTGGGTTGGGTTAGGTTGGTTTGGGTTGGGTTGGTTGCCTTGAGTTGGGCTGACTTATGTTGTTTTCATTTGTGTTGGTTTGGCTAAGGTTGGGTTGGATGGGTTGGGTAAGTTTACTCGAGTTGGGTTGGGTTGGGTTAAGTTGATGAGTTGGGTCTGTTTTGGGTTTGTTTGGTTTTGGGTTTGGCTTTGGGTTTGGGCTGGGTTGGGTTTGGGTTGGTAGGTTTGGGTCAGGTTGGGCTTGGGTTTGGTTTGTTGGGTTGTGGGTTTGGTTTGGGTTGGGTTGGGCTGAGATGGGTTGGGTTTAAGTTTGGAATAAATGATTGGGGGTTTGGGTTGAGTTGGACCGGGTTATTTATATTGGGTTAGTTAATGGTTGAGGATGGGCCTGAGTTTATGATGTTGAATGGAGTTGTGATTGGGATCATGTTAACTTTAGGGTTCAGGTGGGTTAAGCTGGACTGGAATGGACTGGGTAGGATTAGACTGGGCAGGGGTTGGGTGGGCTGTGTTGGGGTGTGTTTGTGGCTGGGAACAAGTTGGTTTGTGGGTGGTCCGCGAGTGGGTTGCGTTGGGGTTAGATTTGGGGTTGAGGCGAAGTTAGATTGATGTTGGCTAAGTTCCAAGGCCTATGTTAGCCTGTTGTTATGTTTTGAAATGTTTTGTTGGAGCTGTGTTGTGTTATGTTTTGAGTTGTATTGAGATGGGATAGAATGGAATTGGTTTTGTATGGTTGGTTTTTGTGTTATTGTTGTGTTGCGTTGTGGTTGTATCGTCGTTATCATCGTCGACATTGTCATTATCATCATCATCACCACCACCACCATCATCATATCGTCACTTTCATCATCTATAATCATTGTATAGTGTTGTAGTTATGACTTGTTGTATCTTTTTATCATGTATTTTTTAAATAACATCATATCCTGCTGTATTGAATTGTCCTGTGCATTGTATTGTGTTGTATCTACTGTACTGTACCGTATCATACCGAATATTATTGTATTATGTTGTGTCATATTGTATTGCATCAACATCACATTCTACTGCACTGCACTGTACTTTCATTGAGAAAAAAATCATACCCCAACATCTAAAACAAAGTAACAAATCTACTTACAACATCATACCTCACCAACTAGTCACCATCACAGCGACAGTAAGACAAGTTATAAATGACATAGGACCTTTCTTGTCACACATTCTGGGGATGGGATAGCCTGGTGGTTAGAGTGATGCATTCGTGATCTGCTGACCCAGGTTCGATTCTCGTTCAAGTGGATTTTTCCTCTGGAGTTAACATCAGTGCCGACTCCACTCTCCCCATAAGTCCTTCGGATGAGACTATAAACCGAAGTTCCGCGTTCAAACGCACGCGGTACATCTCGCGCACACGTTAAAACCCGTCCCGCTTTTCGGAAAAGTAGGCTATTGCGTGCCGGTGGGAACGGATGACAAAATTGACAAAACTGCATACACACGGGGGACTGGATTTATTTTTTTAAAACCCACAAGAGTGCTTATTCCATTATCCTCGAAATTAAAAAAAATTTAAAATAAAAAATATATATATACAACAACAACAACTACTACTACTACTACTACTATTAATAATAATAATAATAATAATAATAATAATAATGTATGGAATTTACATATAGCGCTATATCTCGCAAAAAAACAAAGCAAAGTGCTTGCATTCATCCTACTCTAAAACACATACAGTCCAGCAGGTGGACAAAAAACTCGAACAGTCTTAGGTTTAATTCCACCCCAACACACACACACACACACACACACACACACACACACACACACACACACACACACACACACACACACACACACACTCTCTCTCTCTCTCTCTCTCTCTCTCTCTCTCATATAATATATATATATATATATATATATATATATATATATATATATATATATATATATATATATATATATATATCTAAGGGCGCGCGGGGACTGGATGTAAAAAAAAGCACATGGGTGCTTCTTATTCATTATCCTCGAAATAAAAAGAATTTGTCCTTGTCCTTGTCGTTGTCATTGTCATAATTAATTCTACTGCAGCTACATCGAGAGCATTACGGCAGAGGAACGGGAATTCCCGCTGGCCTTCAGCCTGATGGTGTACCAGGAGGTGGAGCAGGTGGAGCGGCTGCTACGGGCCGTGTACAGGCCGCACAACGTCTACTGCCTGCACCTGGACCTCAAGGCGCCCCCCCAGCTGGTCCAGGATGTGAGGCACCGTTTCATTGGGGGGGGGGGGGGGGGCAGGTGGAGGTAGGGGGGGGGGGGGGGGGGGAGGGAGGTGGGGGGGGGAGGTGGGGGGGGGAGTGGTGGGGGGGGGTGGGGGGTAGGGAGGGAGGTGAGTGGTGGGGGCTAGGGGGGGTTGGGTGGTGGGGGGTGGTGGGGGGTGGGGGGTGGTGGTGGTGGTGGTGGTGGTGGTGGTGAGTGGTGGTGGGTGGTGGTGGTGTGTGATGGTGTGGTGGGTGGTGGATGGTGGTGTGATGGTGGTGGTGGGTGGGTGGTGGTGGTGGTGATGGTGGTGGTGGGTGGTGGTGGTGGTGGGTGGTGGTGGTGGGTGGTGGTGGTGGTGGTGGTGTGTGGTGGTGTGGGTGGGTGTTTGTGTGGTGTGTAGTGTAGTGATGATGACTTGTTGTGTTGTGTTGTGTAGTGTAGTGCAGTACAGTTCCGTGTGTAGTGTAGTGTAGTGGTAGTGTAGTGTAGTGTTTAGTGCAGTGCATAGTAGTGTAGTGTAGTGCAGTGCAGTGCAGGTTGTTGTAGTAGCAGTTGTAGTGTTAGTGCAGTGTAGTGCAGTGCAGTGTAGTGCATAGTGTAGTGTAGTGCAGTGTAGTGCATGAGTTGCAGTGTAGTGTAGTGCAGTGTGTAGTGTGGTGTAGTGTGGTGTTAGGTGTGGTTGTGTAGTGGTGTAGTGTAGTGTAGTGTAGTGTAGTGCAGTTCAGTGCAGTGTAGTGTAGTGCGTGTAGTGCAGTGAGTTGTAGTGCGTAGTGTAGGTGCAGTGCAGTGTAGTGCAGTGTATTAGTGCAGTGTAGTGCAGTGTGTAGTGCAGTGGTGTAGTGCAGTGCAGTGCGTGTAGTGCAGTGTAGTGTAGTGCAGTGTAGTTGCAGTGCAGTGTAGTGCAGTGTAGTGTAGTGTGGTTGTAGTGCTTGGTGTGGTGTGTAGTTGTAGTAGTAGTGTGTGTGTAGTGCAGTGTAGTGTGTGTGTGTAGTGCAGTGTAGTGCAGTGTAGTGTAGTGCGTAGTGTAGTGTAGTGTGCGTGTAGTGTAGTGTAGTGTGGTGTAGTGTGGTGTGTGGTGTAGTGTAGTGTAGTGTGGTGTGGGTGAATGGTGTGTGGTTGTGTGT
>CM054166.1:27026117-27031117 GCA_028751875.1 Rapana venosa
TTGTGGACACAGCAACCATAATTATTATGCAAGGGAGACAATTACTGTGAGGCTCTCCCGTAAAAAAGAAACCGGAAAACATCAATGAAGTTAGGTCCTTATCTCCCTTTCAAACGCTTTCAACTTGAACTGTTATATATATATTATTTGTTCAAAAGTGCAGAACACTGTAAAAACCTACCAGATGTGCTTGAACCGAAACGAAGTATATTTAAAAACAAAACAAAAACAAAAATCTATGACTGCTTGCCGAAAATAAAATGGCCTGAAACCTGTGACAATATTTTTTTTCTCTTTTTTATTTCTCCTTTGAGACCAGATTTAGATTTTTCATTGTGCAACTAGGAAGTGTTAAAATCATATCCGTAGGCTAAGGAGTACTGAAAAACCTGCGACGGTAAATCTTAGACTACTTTTTGGTAGTCGTTTTTCGTTTCAGAGGTGCAAGGTAGAAACTTCATTTTCTAATTCCTCTTTTTCGTGGTGGAACGCTCAGACAGTAGCTATTGCTGTCGGTTATATGAGCGAAAATGCGTCACGCTGCCGATAAGCGCCTGACAAGTCGGACCTAGCACATCCGACTTGGGCTTAAGAGAGAATTGTTATCTTTCAAGTCTTTCTAGAAAGAAAAAAAGGCAGGAGAATGGACCAAGAAGGCAGAAAATAGACAAGAAGGAAGTGACAGGAAGAAAAAGAACAAGGCAGAGGCAAAGAGAGGGATAGAAAAAGAGGGAATTTCTAGCACGTAATTTCCATAATGTGGGGATGCTTTCATACTGACAGCCTCCCCCCACCCCCGGCATCCCCAATGGGGATTTTTCTAATTTAATATATTAATTGTGTAATGGTCTCCTCTTAAGTGTGTTCTGTTTCAAACTGGCTTCCCCTCGTTGAGAATGCCGGGGGAGGCCTGTCAGTATACATAGCCTCCGCACCTTCTGGAAATTCTGTGCCAGGAATTCCCTCTTTTCTATCCTTCTTTTTGTTTATGCCTTGTGTCTTTTCTTCCTGTCACCTCCTTGTTGTCTATTTTCTGCCTTCTTGGTCCATTCTCCTGCCTTTTTTTTCCCCCAAAAAAAGACTTACAATTCTCTCCCACGCCAAAATTGGATGCGCTGGACCTGACTTGTCAGGCGCTTAACGGCAGCGCACAGTATTTTAGCTCATATGACAGATAACAATTTTGCTGTCTGAGCGTTCCACGAAGAAGAAACTAAATTCAACTTCTGTCTGTCATTTTGTGGGGGGTTTTACTTGATTCCAAATGGCAGGAGTGGTTGCAATGGAAGTGTAGGAATGTTTAGTCTGTTACTTCTCGGTGCCCTTTCCTTTATTTCTTGCCTGTCTTCTTCCTTCCATTTACCTGTCCTCCTTTCTTCTCTTTTTCCCCTCTTGCCGTTAGTTCATGTTTTTCTTTATTCACATAACAAAAAACAGTTCAACATAGAAATCAACATTTGTGTGTACTCTCCCCTCCCCCTCCCCATTTTTTTTTGTCTGTCTCTCTCTCTCTGTTTCTGACTGTGTCTGTCTGTCCCCTACCACTTCCTCTCTGTCTGTCTGTCTGTCTGCTTGTCTCTGTCTCTGTCTCTCTCTCATCATAAATTCATAAGCGTGTTAAACAACACGTTTGTTTACTTATTCGAGTTCTGATTGCGGTTCATCTCTAAACAACTGAATGGCTCACTGTACTGGCTGACTAAATAACAGACTGACAAATTCATTGACTGATTGACATATTGACTGACTGACTGACTGGTTGATTGATTGATTGATTGATTGATTGACTGTCTGACTGGTTGATTGATAAATTGAGTGATTGATTGAACGATCGATTGACTCACTGGCTGGTTGGTTGATTGATTGATGATTGACTGACGGATTGATTAATTGATCGATTGATTGACTGGCTGATTGATTGATCGATTGATCGGCACAGGCAGCCTGACAGGGAAGCGGCGCATCATGCTGAACCGCTTCAAAATTTGGGACGTCACCAACAGGACCTGCAGCGGCCGCTTCGTCCGCCATATTTGTCACTTCGGGCCGCAAGAGGTCGCCCTGCTGGCCCGCTCGCGCCACCTGGTGGCCAACAAGTTCACCTACGACCTTCACCCTTTGGCCTGGGACTGCACGGAGCAGTGGTATTTCCAGCGCGTGCGGAAGGAGGAGGAGACGGGGAGGGTGGACGTGAACACGGAACCCTACCGAAAGTTGCTGATAGTGCAGCACGCCTTGAGACCAGAGGACAGCCCCTGGGGATGATACTGGCTGCTGCTGCTGCTGCTGCTGCTGCTGCTGCTGCTGCTGTTCTGGGATAATCTGTCCTAGTGACTTGGGGAAGCTGTCCTGATTTTTCAGAGGGAGGAGGATTGACCTTAACTATCCGTGGTAGTTGAGTAACTGTTCCTGAAGTTGACTGATGTCCTTGTTCCGTGGACAATTTATCCTGTGACTGTTGTCTTCAGTTTTGGGGACAATTTATCCTGTGACTGTTGTCTTCAGTTTTGGAGACAATTTATCCTGTGACTGTTGTCTTCAGTTTTGGGGACAATTTATCCAGTGACTGCTGTCTTCAGTTTTGGGGACAATTTATCCTGTGACTGTTGTCTTCAGTTTTGGGGACAATTTATCCAGTGACTGATGTCTTCAGTTTTGGGAACAATTTATCCTGTGACTGTTGTATTCAGTTTTGGGAGCAATTTATCATGTGACTGTTGTCTTCAGTTTTGGGGACAATTTATCCTGTGACTGCTGTCTTGATTTTGGGGACAATTCATCATGTGACTGTTATCTTCAGTTTTGGGAACAATTTATCCTGTGACATGTCTTCAGTTTTGGGAACAATTTATCCTGTGACTGTTGTATTCAGTTTTGGGGGCAATTTATCCTGTGACTGTTGTCTTCAGTTTTGGGGACAATTTATCATGTGACTGCTGTCTTCAGTTTTGGGGACAATTTATCCTATGACTGTTGTTTTGATTTTGGGGACAATTATTATTTATCCTGTGACTGTTGTCTTCAGTTTTGGGAACAATATTTATCCTGTGACTGTTGTCTTCAGTTTTGGGGACAATTATCCTTGTTCTCGAGTACTATGTCTCCTGTTGACTGCTGTCCCTGTTAGAGGACAGTTACTACTCTGTGATGAGGCCGTTGTCTTGATTTTGTGGATAAGCGACCTAGCTACGTTTTGCGGGACTGACTGCTAGCAGCCTTGTTCAGCAACGATTGTTCGCCATGTGACCAGGATGCTGTTTTGCGGTGTTTGGGGACAGTTGTCCATAGAATTATTGTGCAACTGTTTCGCGGGTTGACTTAACTGCTGCTGTTGTTCTGGGACAGTTAGTTATCCTGTGTTCGGGCAGCTGTCCTGACGTTTTGTTCTTGTTGTTGTGGGTGTTTTGTTTTTTATAGACAATTTACCTCGGTATTGAAGCACTGTGCCTGGCATTTACTGCTGTCCCCCAGGATTAACAACTGTACCCAGGATTGACTGCTGTCCTCAGGATTGACTGTTGTCCTCAGGATTGACTGCTATACGAAGGATTGACTGTTATACGCAGGATTGAGTGCTATACCCAGGATTGACTGTTGTTCTCAGGATTGACTGCTGTTCCCAGGATTCACTGAATTGACTGTTATCCTCAGGATTGACAGCTGTCCACAAGATTTACTGTTATCCTAAGGATCGACTGCTGTCCTCAGGATTGATTGCGTGACTGCTATCCTCAGGATTGACCGCTGTCCTCAACATTGACTGCTGTACCCAGGATTGACTGCCATCCTCACTGCTGTAGTACAAAATATCCTGAGGGCAGGAGAGCCTTTCCCTCTGACATTGGGCAGCTTGTCCCTCTGGCATTGTTTTCAAGAGTTGGGACGACAATCATGCTGTCAGTCCTTGGACTGGACCGTTCTTTGTTCTTACCGAGGACTGCCGGCTCCAGTTCTGGCTCACCCCCTTGTGCTGCTGATGACTGATCTAGCTCTGCTTGTCAGCATTCCCGAGTGAGTGAGTGAGTGAGTGAGTGACTGACTGACTGACTGACTGACTGACTGACGGACTGACTGACATGGAAATGGATGGATGGGTCGGTGGATGGATGGATGGATGGATAGATGGGTGGGTGGGTGGGTGGATGGATGGATGGGGGGTGGGTGGGTGGTGGGTGGATGGATGGATGGATGGATGGATGATGGATGGATGGATGGATGGATGGATGGATGGATGATGCTTCCAAGAACTCAGTGTTCATTGCACAGGATCTCAATGTATCAATGTGATCAATTTTTCCCACTAACCTTGAAGGTTTTATACACACACACACACACACACACACACACACACACACACACACACACACATATATATATATATATATATATATATATATATATATATATATATATATATATATATATATATATATATATATATATATATATATATATAACTGTATACAGTATAACAAATCACTACTCAGAAAATAAATGTTCATTTTTAAAGCGACAGATATCTACCAACATTTATAAAAAATCAAGTGTGTGTATGTGTGCATGTGTGCGCGCGCACGCGCGCGCGCGTGTGTGTGTGTACGCGCGCACGGACGCACGCACGAACGTACCTTTGGCAGATGTGTACCAAAGCTTATAATACAAGTTTGTGTGCGTATGTGGGCGGGCGTGTGTGTGTGTGTGTGTGTGTGTGTGTGTGCACGCGCGCGCGCGCGTAAGTGAGTGCATACGTGCGTGTATGCGTGACTCTGTGTGTGCGTGCATGCGCGCGTGTGCGCGCGCGTGTGCACGGCTCAAAAATAACTGTTCGTTCTACAAGTAACGAGTCTTGACAGACTTGACTGCTCATGACGCAGCAAACATGTCTGTCACTTGACTCCTTGAGGAGTGGTGGGGCACTGCAGACACTGGAGTTTTCAGGCTCTGTCGCTTGGGCAAGTTGAACTTGGCGGAGCCCATCCCTCTCCAGGTACAAGCCGGAT
>CM054166.1:27036117-27223617 GCA_028751875.1 Rapana venosa
ACAGCACAACACAAAATGTACTTCATCCTCCGGTGCTTGCTTACATAATGGGCATAGCAGCCTGAGGTCGTCAATATCATGTTCTCTGTATCTGAATTTATGAACATTTATATCTGATACACCAAGTCTAAACTTAGACATAATTCTTTTCAAATGTATATCCATATCAAGTTTTAGATAAGGTTTGACATCATGGAGAGAGAGAGAGAGAGAGAGAGAGAGAGAGAGAGAGAGAGAGAGAGAGAGGAGAGAGAGAGAGAGAGAGAGAGAGAGAACTCGAACTCAACTCAACTCAACTCAACTCAACTCAACTCAACTCAACTCAACAATTTATTCACAAAAAGGCCATTGGCCCATACATGAAGGGGGGTTGCCGAGCTGCTTGGTATTTTAGTGAGAAAAATAAGGAAGAACAACAACAACAAAAAATGTTATTTTATAACCACAACCACCACAATAAAAATCAGTTACAAAAAATATGACTTAAGAAACCAAGATATGTCTTATTCTAAAGGCTTTGCACAAATATAAAGCAAGGCTGCGCACAATCTCAGGGTGACTAGATGCCATGAGTAAACATAATCTAAATAAATTAGGCTGTCTACTATACTTTACCGGAATGTAATTCTGTCTAACATCTTCTAATACTGGACAGCACAGCACAAAACGAACTTCATCTTCCACTGTTTGCTTACATATTGGGCATAGCAACCTGAGGTCATCGTCATCATGTTCTATATGTCTAAATTTATGAACATTTATGTCTGATACACCAAGTCTAAACTTAGACATAATTCTTTTCAAATGTATGTCCATATCAAGCTTTAGATAAGGTTTGACATCGGGTGAACCTATAATGTGTCTGTATATTTGAAATCTTTCACTGCTTTGTATATGACCACTCCACTGCTGCCATCGGCAGTCGATCAATCTTTGCCTGAAAATGTTGATAAACTCTCTACAATTTCCTTGATTGAGCCAAACAAACCCAAAGCCAAGTTCACATAAACAGGTACGTATTTGTGAAGCCCAGGTGTTTTTCCGCTTGACATCTAGATCATAAAGCATCTTGTAAGACTTAAAAGGTAACCTGCACTCATCCATATGCAGAATCTTAATCCAATACCTAATGCATCTTATAGCAGCATTAACAGAGAGAGGATATCTATTGGTTTCACTATAAACAAGATCATTAGGTGTACGTCTATCTAAGCCTAAAAACTACTTTAAAGCAAAGAGGTGTACCTGATTCACAATGTGTTACAGCTGCATCCAGTCCCCAAATTTCTGCGCCATATAACACAGTGGGTTGTATTTGTGCATGAAATATCTTAATGAACAAGTCAAAAAGCATTATTATTCAATAATCCGGTTTTTTTCAAAGCAGTTAACAAGCTTCTTTTACCTCGACTTGCCAGATCTTTACATGCAGTTGTGAAACTAAGCTTTGTAGAAAAACAGATTCCTAAATATTTATATACATTAATCACAGGCATGACTTTTCCATTGTACAACCATTTATCGCGAGCAGCTAAATAACACCTTTTCTGAATACAACAATATTACTCTTATTCAGATTAACCTTAAGATCAAGTGCTGTTGCAGCACTGCTTAAGCTATTCAACTGCTGTTGAAAACCTACAACAGTTTCAGATAGCAGGATGACATCATCAACAAGCAGAAGAATAAACAACTCTGTGAAATCTTGGGGGAAAGTGGCACCATGTTTACCCTTATTAATGACTTCTATGGCTAACTCATTAATGAAAACAGAAAACAAAAGAGGGCTACATACATCACCATGTTTGACCCCAGTGGTGCAGTATATTATGTCCGTCAGCTTAGATCCACATCTTATTCTGTTTCTGACATTCTGATACATTGCTCTCAAACAAACTCTCAAGCTCTCTTCCATTACAGCAGCTTCAATACAACTTGGCAATGCATCAGTCCTTCTATCCACTGCTGTGAAGTATCTGGGGGTCATTATTGACACCACACTCTCTATGCACAAATTCATCACCCAGAACTGCCAGTCATACTACTATCAATTACCGCGTATTAGTGCAATTCGAAAGTACTTGTCCACAGATGCAACATCCAAACTCTTTAGTTTATGTCTCTCATTCTTTCACATATGGACTATTGCAATTCTCTTTTGGCTGGTCTGCCAGCATCATCAATCCACTCCCTTCAACGTATACAAAACTCTGCATCTCGACTAGTCCTCAGAAAGAAAAAATCTGAGCACATTACCCCTCTCTTACAATCTCTCCACTGGTTGCCTGTGCCACAGAGAGTAAACTATAAGATCAGTACCCTCTGTTACAAATGTTTCCACCAAACAGCACCCGCCTACCTCTGTGAATGTCTTCACTTGTACACTCCTTCTTGTTCTCTCCGTTCTGCTGCAGATACCTTGTCCTTATGAATACCTTGATTTAACCAATCCACCATTGGCCATTGCTCTTTCTCTACTTCTGGTCCATCGATCTTGAATGACCTCCCTCTCTCTCTCCGCCAAAAGCCTTCTTATGACACTTTTAAATTCAGTCTCAAGACATATTTATTTCAAACCTAAGATTTTCCTCTCCTGCTTCATCTCATAGTTTTTCCCTGCCTTCAATAGCCAAGATTCTATCGCCCTGCTAGATGTGTGTGTGTGTGTGTTTGTGCGCGTGCCTGCGTGCATGCATGCACATTTGAACTTTGGTGGAACTATTAATTGTTACTGGTTGTATGACTGTAAGAATGAGTTGAGTGCAAGCCTTTAATTTGTCTCTGCAAGATATAGCGCTATATAATTTCCATTTATTATTATTAAACAACGTAATAATTTACCCTTCACACCATTTTTTTCAGGAGAATAGGCCATAGCAAGTTTCTATTAACAGAATCAAATGCCTTTTCAAAGCCAATAAATGCTACATAGAGCTTATGGTTATGAGCAAACTGTTTCTGGACAAATGCAAGTAGAGTAAACATATGATCTATAGTGGAATACCCCGTCTTAAAACCAGCTTGGTGTTCACCAGTATTATTGTTTTTCTTAACCCATTCCTGTAACTTATTATTAATGATGATACCATACAGCTTACTACTTATATCACTAATAGAGATTCCCCATCAACATCACCTTTTTTGTGTAATGTTAGAATAATAGATTCAGTCCAATTATCTGGATAAAGACCATTATCAAAGATTTTGTTGAACAATTTTAGCAGAAAAAATACGTTTTCACCTCCATTTTTTTAAAAGCAATTCTCTGATGATTTGATCAGGACCAGCTGCTTTATCAGGTTTAAGTTTTCTAAGTGCCAATAATGTTTCATCTTTAGATATGGGATGATCAAAATTTTCCTCAGTTTCTTCATAGTCACCATAAATATTCATGGAGTTGTCTATTGAGTCTTTCTCTTGCAGGGTTTTGAAGTGCTGAAACCATCTGTTGACAGATATACTATTCTTTGGTTGACTCTTTCTAAATGAAGCCTTCTTAATATTCTTCAAGAACTGAACTTGAGAAGTGATTGAAGACGTCATATTTGCAAGTAATGCCTTATTATACTCTTTCTTTTTCCTTTCAAGCATGTATTTATATTTCCTTCTTGTGATACAGTACAAGTTTTTTCTTCATTCTTTAAGGTGTTTCGGTAAGACTTCAAAAGTTTTCTGACCCTAAATTTCATTCTTTTGCATTCATTATCAAACCATGTATCATTTGATAGACTTTTGTTGATGTGAACCTGTTTCTTCATACATACAGCACTGGTTTTTATGAGATCATTAAACAAATGTAGAGCTTCATCAATGTTCTCATCAGTCATCTGGAAGGCATTTAGAAATTGTTCACACATGTTCTCTTCACAGAGATTTTCTTTATAAACTGAGAGTTTGTTTTCATCCCACACAAATTTTTCCACAACTGCTGGTTCCTCATACTGGATTAATATGTAATTCAACCGGAAGGTGATCAGAATCAGAACGCTCAGCAACAAACAAATGACATTAGTAAAAAATCTGAGAGAACAAATGATCTTACACTAAATAATAATCATTAACACTGCATCCTCCATCATAAATGATTGTATAGCATCATAGCTGGTCACCATTACATACACCATTTACAATTTGTAACCCAAGAGCAGTGCACATATTCAATAATCATTTACTATAATCATTGATAACAGAATCTTCAAAATTATGATTACTACTGAGAGACATGCTTTTACTATGGGAGTCTGAATTAAAGTCATTCGCTACATGATAAAAAGAAAAGTTTGATGTCCTGCTGTTTAAGTCTCGGCACAGTATTATAACTACTTCATCTCATATCACCACACAATTGACTAAACATTCTTCCAGCATAGCAATTCCATTATCATTGTCAAAAATGTTATAAAATGGTGAACCATACAAGTAATAAATTCCTTGAAGTACACAACAAAGATTTGTCAAAGAGAATGAAAAAGGTAAGAATATGGAAAAACCAAACATTTCACAAGGGCAGCTAACTCATACTTTATTAAACAAACTAACCCGCTGGATCGTCTCCCTTGATGACTAACTTTAATTGCTGACTTACATAAGGCCTTATAGCCACTAAAAACATCTGGCTGGATATTTTCCAGGAACATTTCTGTCAGACATATAAAATCAAAGCTACCACATAAGATACAAAATCCCTGTCACTGAATTTAGAAAGCAACCCATATAGGTTCCAAGATTTTAAAAAGAAAAAGAAAAAAGAAAACGTTTTATTTGCTTCATTTTTATTGCTATGATCCAATGAGTGTACATCATCTAAACTGACACTATCACTATTTACATTGATGAGACTAGAAACCAAGTTAATGCTATCATCAGTACTGTCATCATCATTTATTAAGAAGGGACCTTTATTTGAGGGCTGCTTATAATGAGACAAATCCTGTGGGACAGATGTTAGGCCTAAGCCTAGTAAACCTTGGTCAGACCTGTCTTTGTCTTGCCTCTTAAAGCCAGTTGTGTCTTGGTCATGCTCCACAGCACGTGTGTGACTGACTCAGGCCCACTTATGACCGGTGTTGGATTACTTTCGTTAGGCCTACCCTGTGAATTTCGTCTAGGGACGGATGTGTGTATGGGCTGGCCAAAGAGCTGGTCAAAGACCATTCGTCGTACTTGTTTCCTCTCTGCTCTGGCGCTCTTTAAATATGGGGTCAGTTTATGCCTAATTTCCCTAACAGACTGAGAAAAATCTTCATCTACAAAAATACTAGAGCCTTTCAGACGAGATTTTGCCTTCATTCATCATCATCAATGCCTTTGTGCCTTATTGGCACGTAGGGCAGCAACAAAAGTTCTCCACTCCTGTCTGTCCTGGGCTAGCTTCTGAATGGTTCCCCAGGTATGTTGGAAGGTCTTCAGCTCTGCTTCAACAGTCCGACGCCAAGTGTTCTTGGGTCGTCCTCGTTTGCGTTTTCCCTCTGGTGTCCAGTGGAGGGCTGTTCGGGCGATGTTTCCATGTTCCGACGGCAGATTGCCCTACCCATCCCATCGCTATGATGATGATGTTGTCCTTTGCTTTCTTGGTTGCAACGGGCAAAAAGTTCTTGGTTGGAGTGGTCTCAGGCCAGAAGACGGCAAGATTCTTCTGAGATTCTTCGTGTGGAATTGTGGATAGTTTGTCGAGGTCACTTCAGTCATCCCCCGCACTCGAAACCGTACAAAAGGGTGGAAAGTACACAGCTTGGTATAGTCTTAGTTTGGTTCTGGTGCTGTACTGGGACGATTTCCACACATTGTTCAGATTTCTATAAGCATTTCTTGCTTTGCTATCCGGTTCTTGATGTTGCTGCCTGCTCCACCGTCATGCTAACAGTGCTCCCGAGGTACGTGAACTCTTCAGTTGTTGGTAAAAATTCTCCATTCACTGTGACAGTGAGGGGTTCTGGACGTTCAGTGTCATTACTTCTGTTTCTTCTGATTGATTTTCAGGCCTACTTGCTGTGCGAAAGTGTGAGACGGGATGTCTTCTTTGAATGTGATGGTGGGTATGTGAGAGCAGTGCCAGATCGTCAGAAAAAATCTAGGTCTTCAAGTGTTGAGAAGGGGGTCCATCTGATCCCCCGTGCTGGTCAGCTGTTGTTTGTCTCTCACCCAATCAATTGTCGGGTTTTGAAGAGTAGTGCTGACATGGGGCAGCCTTGTCTGGACGCGGTTTGTACACTGAAACTGGTTTTGCTTTTCCTACTCTGCAGTGAAGTTGTTGTAGAAGCTCTTAATGACTTGGATAATCTCTGTGGAATTCCATATGCTCGGGTATGCGCCATAACTTTCTCGATGAAATGCTGTCAAAGGCTTTTTCAAATCTACGAAGTTGATATACAGCTGTCTCTGCCATTCCGTGCATTGTTCGATGATGTTACGCAGGGTGAAGATTGGTCTATGATTTCTTCTGGTCTAAAACCTGCTGTTCCTTTCTGAGTTGTTGGTCCATGGGCCCCTGAGATCCGTCCGATGATGATCTTTGCCCGAATCTTGCTGGGAACAGATAGCAGAGTGATTCCCCTCCAGTTGTTACAATTGTTCAGGGCTCCTTTCTTTGGGATCTTTACGATGACTCTTCGGGCCAATTGCTGGTGCTGTTTCTCTCCCATATAGCTGTAAAGAGTGGCTGTAGAACTTTAGATGCAAATTCTGGTCTGCCTTGAAAAATTCTGCGTTTTAGGTTGTCCGGCCCGGGCTTTTCCATCTTGAGAGAGCTGATTGCTGTATAATCTCTTCCTTCTTTGGTGGTGAGCTGTTCACATTGAGTCAGTATCGGATCTTGTACATCTGCCTCTTCAGTTGGTGGTGGTCTGTTGAGAACTTCGCCCGAAATGTTCTGCCCATCTTGCATCTTGTTCTGCTTCTGTGGTAAGTATGTGGCCTTGTTTTATCTAGGTTGGGTGTTTCGGTATTGCCCGGTACTTGCCATGACAGTCTTAGTGATCTTAACACCTTGTCCTTGTTCTCCTTTGCGGCGGCCTCCTCTGCTTGTCTTGCAATATATCCCTGTAGGTACGCTTGTTGTTCTTGTCATTCTCTTCACAGTTTGGGGTTTTCTTCTCTGTACTGTTGGGTTTTTACCTCTCTCTTATCCGTTCTGACTTTGTCTCTAAGATTTTCTTCTTCAGTTCTCTCCTGTTCTCAATGGCTTGCCAGGTGTCTGCTGTAATCCACCTTTTTCTCTTCCCCTGTCTCTGTCCTAAGCACGTTTCGTGGCTTGTGTGTAGGCTGTCCTGACTTTTTTCCACATGGTGTTTATATTAGTTGTTCAGGAGGTGTGTAGTTTTCAGTATCCCCCAGTGCTTGGACTTGTTTTTGAGTGGAGGGTGAAAGCACTCTTTACTTTGGTGTTGCGCAGTTTTTCCACATCAAAATGTTGTTGTCTTGGTTTCCCAGGTCCGTTTTTTCTCAGCTTTACTTTTAGGGTTGCAGTAAAAAAGGTGGTGATCACTGCCAACATCGGCTCTTCCTTACTTTTTCATCTAGGAGCGATCTCCTCCATGTCTTGATCATCAGGTGGTCGATCTGGTTTTTGTTCTCTTCCATTGGGGGAACAAACCCGGTAAGCTTGTGGATCTCAGGGTGTGCAATAAAGTCCTCCATGGCCAGGTTGTTTGTCAGCGAAATTCCACCAATCTTTCTCCGTTGTTATTTATGCTGCCACATCCCTTTTTTTCCCATGGCTCTTTCTTGATTTGTGTTGTCTTTTCGGACTTTTGCATTTAGGTCACCCATCACTATCTCATGTCATGGTTTGGTGTGTTTTCTATTTCAGCCTGTAATTGTTCATAAAAGTATCTTTGCTTTCTTCTCCACTGTCGTTGGTTGGTGCATAGCATTGTATGATTGTGGTTAGCATGGGTTACCTTTCATTCTTATCCTTATCATCCTGCTGTTGATAGGTTTTCCATTCCTCAGGCATTTCTCCATTCCTTTCTTCATGATGATTGCTACTCCCTCATGGTGTTGGCCGTCATCTTACCACTGTACAGCACTGTCTCTCCTGTGCTGGCTCTGTATTTGCCTGATCCTGTCCATCGGCTTTCACTATTCCGAGAATATGCAAATTGTAGCGTCTCATCTCTGCTGTAACTTGCGCTTGTTTTCCTGTTTCGAACATGGTTCTTACATTCCCGAATCCTATCTTGGTCTTATGTTGGCGCTTAAGACTTCCATTTCCTGTCAGTGGTTCCTTTCGGTTTTCACCACTGCCATTATAACGAGCATCTTCCGATGACTCTGGAAGCCCGTCACACCCAGTATTGTTAATTTCTTTCATTGCTGTTTCCGTAACAATTATTTTTTTACAGAACAGGGTTGTTAGCCCTGTGTCTAACCCCCTACCTGGGGGAAGGGTTCCACCTTAGTCGCCTTTTACGACATGCCTGGTTGGAGGGCAGAGATCCTATTCTTGCGATGCTCGCTTTGCAAGCATACCCCGGGAGTCCCACGGGGGTTTGCCTTCATTATTCTAATCTTATCCTGATGAAAACAGCATCTGGCAATAATAGGAGAGTTAGCTTTAGAATTTATACGGGCCACTCTATCAAACTTTACATCCTTGACATCCATTTTTTCAGAGAGAAGATTTTTCACAGTCAGCACCAGTCTCATTTGTTTTCTTCTGTATGTCATGAACAATAATGTTTCGCTGTGATCGTCCTCTACATCATCTGCCCTCTTTCTAGCTTAACCACTCTGTTCATCAGTTCTGTATTTGGCTGTCATAGTTCTATGTTTTCAGTTCTGAGATTGTCCATGTCTCTTCTAACGTCACACATTTCTTCTTTCAGAGCACCAACACTGTCTGTCAACACCTGTATCTCTCTTTTCAAACTGTCCACTGTAGACTTCAACAGGTTTTCCAGCTTCTCTATTTTGGCTGTCATCGTGTTCAATGTCACTTCCTGGGGAGTTGCTGCAGGAGAGGAATCCTGTCTGTGTTGTGCGGTCGTAGGCGTGTTGGCAGCCACCTCTGCACTGGTTTTGGTTCTGCGAGAAGGCTTCCCTGTGACAGTTTGACCACCACCCCTTGTCAAGCTCATTTGTCTCAGCTTTCGTCCTTGGCCAGTAGATTGGGGTAGGGAGGGGGGGTCCATCTCCACGTCACCACACGGCAATAACAGCTCACACCCCCCCCCCCCCCATCCCAAAAATAGATAGGTGAGGGTCAGTCCTAACAGGACACCATCTCGCCTGCTTTTCAGCATCAGGATGGAGGTATGCATGGCAGATCAGATTTGAATTCTGCCCCTTTCGACATGAAACAGGCAAATACTGCCACAAATGTCCCACAGACAGCCCTGTACAGTTGCACTGAAATTCCCATCCTCCTGATCTAACTACATGCCAACAATGAAAAACTAAAACTACTTAGAACTAGATAGTAATTAACAAAAATATCAGAGCAATTTCAGTAGGTCTTCTCCTTCGCATCACGTGATGCCCCCCCCCCCCCCCCCACCTAGCCCCGAGAGAGAGAGAGAGAGAGAGATGGAGATAGAGAGAGAGAGAGAGAGAGAGAGAGAGAGAGAGAGAGGTAAACAATACTTGCCAAAAAACAACAAGCAAACCCACCACTACTGGCAAAAGCACACAAACTGTTCCCCATGGGTAACAGGGTTGACTTTTTCTTCTTTGTTTTTGTCTGTCACCTAGAGCTCAGAGGTTCACCAAAAGTGGGATTTTGGGTAAAATGGTAAAGGTGTCCCAAAACATTATGTGGTTGTAGTGGATTTTTAAAAAAAATATTTACTTTATTTTATTCTTTTATAGCGAGGATAATGGAATAAGCACTTATGTGCTTTGTTACATCCAGTCCCCGTGTGTATGCGGTTTTGTAAATTCTGTCATCTGTTCCCACCGGCACACGATGGCCTACTCTTACGAAAAGCGGAACAGGATTTAACGTGTGCGCAAGATGCTCTGCGTGCGTTCGCACACGGAGCCTCGGTTTATACTCTCATCCGAAAGACTTTTGGGGAGAGTGGAGTCTGCACTGATGTTAACTCCAGGGGAAAATATCCCCTTGAACGGGAATCGAACCCGGGTCGTCAGATTGCGAGCGCAATGTTCTAACCACTAGGCTATCCCGTCCCCGCGAGGCATCAGAGACCTCAACTTCTCCAGGGGCCAGCATATTAAGGGCGGCGCCCATCTCCTCTCCCTCGCTGCTTTACCTTCCCTGACCCTAAAGAGGGCAGGTACCCATTTACAGCTGGGTGAACTGGGGGAGCTGTACTGAAGCCAAGGCGCGCAAACGGTCACCCATCCAACTGGTAACCACTCTCGAGGCTGCTTAACCTTAGCTGGGGGAAAGCGAGTGCTCCGACCACTGAGCGTATTCGACCATTATTTCCCACTTTTAGGTAGCTGCATTCCGACATTGGGGATGATGGTTTTACATGACACCCATCGGGGACGGGATAGCTCAGTGGTCGGAGCACTCGCTTTCCCCCAGCCAAGTTAAGCAGCGTCGAGCATGGTTACCAGTTGGATGGGTGACCGTTTGCGCGCCTTGGCTTCAGTACAGTTCCCCCAGTTCACCCAGCTGTAAATGGGTACCTGCCCTCTTTAGGGTCAGGGAAGGTAAAGCAGCGAGGGAGAGGAAATGGGCGCCGCCCTCAATATGCTGGCCCTAGAGAAGTGAGGTCTCTGACGCCTCGCTCCCCTATGACCTTATAGGTTATGGGACTCCTTTACCTTTACCTTTTACTAAGTCCATGGGGGGAATGGGGGTGGGGGGGAGGGGGTATTTTTGATTTTGTTATCCGTTCCTACTGGCATGAAATAGCCTACTCTCTTTAGAGGCGGAACAGGTTTTTAACGTGTACAGAAGATGTTCTGCATGTTATTTGCACACTGATGCCGTGGTGTATAGTCTCTTGGAAAGGACTTTGTGGGGAGGGGGGGGGGGAGGGAGGGGGGAGGAGTGGAGTCAGCAGGGGGGGGGGGGGGGGGAGGAATCCCTTTAAACGGGTGCCTTTGTGGTGGCTTTATCCGGGCTGTGTGTGTCCTGTGTGTGTTGTTGTTTTTAAATACCAGTTCTTTTATTCTATTATTTCGATGTTGTGTGTGTGTGTGTGTGTGTGTGTTGTGCGCGCGGGCGTCTGTGTGTCTGTGTATCTGTGTGTGTCTGGGTGGGTATCTGTCTCTGTGTGTGTTGTGTGTGTGTGTCTCTCTCTCTCTCTCTCTCTCTCTCTCTCTCTCTCTGTCTCTGTCTCTGTCTGTCCGTCTGTCTCTGTGTGCTTATGTGTGTGTCTGTCCCTCTCTCTCTCTCTCTGTCTATTTTTCTCTCTCTCTCTCTCTCTCTCTCTGTCTATTTTCTCTCTCTCTCTCTCTCTCTCTCTCTCTCTCTCTCTCTCTCTCTCTCTCTCTCTCTCTCTTCTCCTTTATTTTATGGAGGCTTTGCTTTGTTTGGTTCTATTTTGGTTTGGGGTTGTTGTTGCTTTTTTGAGGGGGGACTATTCGGTTGTTTCCTCTCCCCTTGTTGTTGCCGTTTTTGTTTGCTCTTGGTTCTTGCTATTTTTTCGGTTGTTTCTGTGTTTTCTGTTCTGCTTTCTTTCTTACTTGTTGCTACTTTTTTTTTCTTTTTTCTTCTTTCTCTCTTCGGTGATTTTGGATTTTTGTGTAGATTTTTTTCGTACGTGTGTAAGTGTATTGTATGGGCTTATTTTTTTTATTATATATATCTTAAGGGCGGACTGGATGTAAAAAAGCCTGGGTGTTATTATTATCTCGAAATAATAATTGTTATCTCTCTTTCTCTCTTTCTCTCTTATCATCTATTTCTCTCTCGTCTGTTGCTGTCCACTGCTTCTAAAAATCCTGTCTGTTGTTGCTTTCTCTCTTTCCTCAAATAAAGATCTGTCATCTCTTCTCTCTCTCTCTCTCTCTGTCTGTCTGTCTCTCTCTCCTCTCTCTCTCTCTCTCTCTCTCTCTCTCTCTCTCTCTGTCTCTCTCTCTCTCTCTGCTGATAGTTTTATCAAATATGGTGTGGGACAACTAGTTCAGCGAGCCAGCACTCTGGCTTTCACGGCAAGCTAAGTGCAGCGTTGAGGGTGGTGCGTGGTAACCTCGCGGGTGACTGATCTTACACCTACCGCTACCGCCTTAGCCTAGTAGCTTCAGAAGAAACATAAAAGACCCCCAGTTCACCCAGTTGTAAAACAGGTACCTGCCTACCCTCTTTATTGGTATAAATTGTCAGGTATCTGACACACAGAGGAGAGAGAGGGTACCTGACCCTTGTATGGTAAATTGTAGGTATCTGAAAGAGAGAGAGAGAGAGAGAGAATTTTTTTAATTATTCTTTTATATGGAGGATAATGGAATAAGCACTTATGTGCTTTTTTACATCCAGCCCCGGTGTGTTTGCGGTTTTGTCAATTTTGTTATCTGTTTCCACTGGCACACAATGGCCTACTCTTACGAAAAGAGAGGGAGAGAGATCAGGGGTCAATTGGGTGAAGGTCGTGTTGCTCACCTTTGACCTCTCTGTGGATTTCAGCGTGCCGATCATTATTTTCTGCTTGAAATATCAACGTTTACCATTAAGTTCAAGATTTATTCAGAAGTAGTAGCCCGCATGTGTATGCGTGTATGTGTGTGTGTGCGTGTGTGTGTGTGTGTCTGTGTGTGCTTGTGCGCGCGCGCACCCGTACCTATTGTTTGTGTGTGTGTGTGCGCGCGCGCGCGTGCAGCATGCCGTGTGTGTGTTTTGTGGTGCTTTGCGGGGCGCGTGCAGCGTGTGGGTGGGCACAGGTACAACACGCGCATGAACATATTACATGTGCCAGTCCCAGTTACTACCCCCCCCCCCCACACACCCACCCCACCCCAAACCCCACCCCCCCCCCCCCTTCCACCACACCAGATCACCAAATGAATGTTTTGTTAAACTAATCTTGAACCACTCTGGGTGTTTATTCCGCAGATAGTTTCCCCAACTGTTTGCTTGAAAGAGAACCTGCGTCAGACGCCCACTGCCACAAAAAAGCAGTGTGGGGTGAGACACAAGCCAATCCCTGTTGACCTCTTTTGCCAGATAGCAGTGACCAGCAGGGGGACTAGCCTGTCTGCCTGTCAGCCATAACGTCAGCTGCACTTGAGGCACCCACAGACTAGCCTCTGGAATAGTAGGATCAAGGCGAAACAGATCTTAAAGGGAGAGTCTATCAGCATCTATAAACGTGTTTCTTCTCCTTCTTCTTCTTCTTCTTCTGTGTTCCCCAAACGTATGTCTAAAGCAGCTTGAGGCGTCAAGTTCAATATGAACTGTTTTGGGATAGGTCCTGTTCTGTCTCCAACGGACAACTCACATCTTCCAGCCAATCAACGCGCTGTTTGAAGCTTTTGAGTTTACCTTGTGCGTGCAAGCAAGGGTGTGTGTGTTTAGTGTATGTGATCGAAGCCTCGGGAGCACGTAGCAGCCTTTACTTTGCATAGCTTGCACACGTGTCCTGGGATAGTTGGTGCTTTTCACACTGACGGGTCCAAACGAACAAGGTTCGAACAGTCCTTCTGAACCATAAGGTCGAAAAAGGATTTTGTGTGTCAGTTACTCAAGTTTCCACTAAGTTTCGCTTTGTCCCCAAAGGAGTGGAACTTCAATCCCTTCACAAATCACAGCAAAAATAAATATACAATAATACCGCCGAGAACAATAAGATGGGAGACCTACCAAACAAAACCCTGAATCAACTCAAACCTACCCCTCCACCCAAACCAAATTCGCCTCAAACTGAACCCACCCCAAGCCTGGAGGCCTTAGTAGCCAGAGTCCTTCACCTGGAAGACAAGACGTCACAACAACACATCCAACTGACAACTGAGATTTCCAGTCTCCACGGAGACTTCGCTGATCTCCGTACGAACTACAGCAGACTTGAGAAAGAGAATCAACAATTCCATGAAGATAACAGACAGCTCAAGAGCGAAGTGGCAAATCTTCGCACAGAGCGCACAGCACTGAAACAGGACTTGTCTGTCTTGCGTCTGTATCTTGATGCTTTTCAGGCAGACCACAGCAAAGTGAAAAGGGACCAGGAGAAACTGAATTCAGAGATAAACAACGTCAGAACCCAAACGCAAGCAGAGAACAACAATGTCAGAACCCAAACGCAAGCAGAGATCAACAATGTCAGAACCCAAACGCAAGCAGAGATCAACAATGTCAGAACCCAAACGCAAGCAGAGATCAACAACGTCAGAATCGAAACGCAAGCAGAAATACACAGCATCAGAAACAAAACACAAGCAGAAATAAACAACTTCAGAACCGAAACGCTGGCAGAAGGAAACAACATCAGAAGTGAACAACAGCAGAAACATCCATCTGGTGTCGACGAAGACTCTGAACACAACAGCGGTGGTGGTGGTGGTGGTGGTGGTGGCGGCGGCGACAGCGACGTTGCTCCAGAATCGCCGTCACCAGAAAAACAAACGACTTCAGGGAGAGAGGAAAGTGACGCACAGCGTGCAAGGACCAGGCAGACTCGGCCCAACAGGAGTCCAGAGCCTTTCAGTCAGGATCAACCCAACTCCTAGGACGAACAAAACGCCAGACTGCAGACAGGGTCATCCAGCTAAAAGAAGAAGCAGTGCTAAGTCACCACGGCCAGATCAGTTGAAGGCAGACGTGAACCGTCTTCAGACGGACCAGGAGACGCTGCTCAAAGACGTGGTGGGACACGGTGGCAGCAGGCCGGCAGGATGATCTTCAAGCGGATGTTGCCAAACTACAGACTGCAGTGGACTCCCTCAGAACAGAGCAGACGGTGTTCCAGACCGCGATGACGGAACAGCACAAGAACCACGTGGAGGTTGTCTTGGAGAGGCACGTACTTTTAAGCACTCTGGACAGGTTTGCGTCTCATGTGGGACGTGGTGAAGACCTCGATGGATAGAAGCTTCCCTGGCGAAACGACTTCGATCAGCAGTTGTTCCCTGGAGGCCCAAGATTAGGTGAGGCGGATGATGGTTTCCTGTCTTTTGAAGGGAAGTGAGGAAAAGAAAAGAAAAAAAGGATCCTGTGTGTCTCGCTCTCTGTCTTGTCTGTTTGTGTGTGTGTGTGTGTTTGTCTGTCTGCGTGTGTGGTTGTCTGTCTGTATGTCTGTAAGAGTTTGTACTTGGTTAAGACGTAAGACACCCCCACCCCACCCCACCCCCCCAAAAATGAAACCAAAGAAAGTTAGGTTGCACGATTTTAAGTGGCAAGTGCAATATGGATTGACCGATATCATAATACCATACCATCATAACATGCCATACCATACATACTATGCATACCATATACACTATATCATACCATAGTTTGCACTGCTCGCTTCTCCTACCCTTCACCATACCAAACCCATACCATCTTAATATCATACCCCTTCGATTTGTTTGCTTTTTACCAGATTCAGCGCTATATAAATTCCATATATTATTATTATTATTTATTATGTCATACCTTTACCAACCCATACCCTACCATACCAAACCATACCATCATATTATGTCATACCACACCATACTCTGCTCTGCTTTACCTCCACTTTTTTTTTTACCTTACCCTGCCTACTCTACCCTTTCCTACCATACCATGTCACATTATACTATACTACACTACACTTACGCTACGTAGCCATACTATACCATACCATACTTACTCTACTCTACTCTACTCTATCTACTCTACTCTACTGTACTTATACTCTACTATACTATACTATACTATACTATACTATCTATACTATTTACTACTACTTTATACTATACTATACTATTATATACTATTACTATTACGCGCCATAGGAGACTTAAGCCGACACTACAGTTCACCACCATAAGCGACTTTCATGGACATCACGAGTCATGTTATAAAGGATAATTAATTTTTCATACAGCAACAAGGTTTCACACGTCAGTTGACTTGTGTGATGGCAGACATATCATCTTTCACCCCTGACCCAGTTTTCAGTGGAAAAGCCTACTGTGTTATTCTGACACATACTAAATGCCTGGAAATCAGGGACAGGACTGAAAGAAGGCTATGCAACTGTAATAGCTTTTGGCAGTTTTCCTTCTATTTTCATATATCACTCTTGCATTCATACTCTGCGTGCTAAGGCATCCACAGAAAATAAAACGCCACTTTTTATGAAAGACTAGCCCCCAACTCAAAACTCAGGACAATTCAAACAAATTTGGTAGGTTTGAACCTTTTTTTAAAAAAAAAGTTTTCAGCATACACTTTACTCCCTCAGTCCTTTGTCCTCTGCTAGCTGCCTCACCACCAAGTTGCATGCAACGGGGTCAGCACTTGTAGGAAGCAAGGCAATCTCATTTGATGATCATTTCCCTCTTTTCATCATTACTGGTGTTAATCTATGGCCTCAACCCCAAAAAAAAGTACACAGTGCTTTTTTTGCATTTAATTTAAAATCATCTGTGAAAACCAGCAAAACATTTTTCTGGACTCCACTTAAATTGAAGATACTACAGGACCACAAGCTGATACAGGAAGGTACCAAACTTGGTGTCTGAGAGAGTTTCTTCGTCGAAACTTGGTGGCAAAAGATTATACTATACTATACTATACTAATTACTGTAACTATACTATAACTTACTATACTATGCTATACCATACTATCTATACTATACTGTACTGTCTGTACGCACTGTGTCTTACACTTATTACTAAAATGATAAATGGAATTAGATAGGGTATATCTTGTTAGAATGGAGAGCCATGATCGTCCATGTCTGCAGAACCAGACGGGACACTTGAAGAGAGAGATATCTTGTTAAAGAAAAAAATCAAAGGGCTCGCATTCATTCCACTCCTGCACATGCAACCAACAATAATTGATAGTTTTAACAAATTCAAATAGCGCGCGCGCAGGGTGATGGGAATTTTGGCCATTGAAGGCAAGGACAGATAATTATGAGAAGAAACAATAGGGGAAAGTCTTAGGTTTGAAATAGGCATGTCTTGAGGCTGGATTTCAAAGTGTTGTAAGTAGGCTTTTCCCCGAAGGGAGAGAGGGAGGTCATTCCAGATTGATGGACCACAAATAGAGAAAGAGCGATGGCCAATGGTGGAGTCGTTGAATCTAGGTATTTGTAAGCAGTATATACTCTACTCTACTCAACTCTACTCTACTCTACTCTACTCTACTCTACTCTACTCTACTCTACTCTCCTCTCCTCTGCTCTACACTATTCCACTCTACTCCACTCCACTCTACTCTACTCTACTCACACTCTCCTCCAACTGCCCCCCCTCCCCTCCTCTCCTCTTACCCCCTCTCCCTTGTTGTTGTTGCTTCTTTATTTTGCTCTTGGTTTCTTTCCTTCTTTTTTTTTTTTTGGTTGTTTCTGTGTTGTTTTTTTTTGGTCTGTTTTGCTTTCTTTTATTATTTTTGTTGCTTCTCTCTCTCTCTCTCTCTCTCTCTCTCTCTCTCTCTCTCTCTCTCTCTCTCTCTCTCTCTCTCCTCTCTCTCTCTCATCCTCTCTCTTCTCTCTCCTCTCTTCTCTCTCCCTCTCTCTCTCTCTCTCTCTCCTCTCTCTCTCTCTCTCTCCTCTCTCTCTCCTCTCTCTCTTTCGGTGGTTTTTGTGGGTGTTTGTGTGTGTGTGTGTATTTTTATTTCCGTTTACTGTATAAGTGTATTAGTATTGGGCTTATTTTATTTATTATCATATATTTTCGATTTGTTTGTTTTTTACAAGATTCAGCGCTATATAAATTCCATATATTATTATTATTATATCCCTAAGGACGGGGACTAGATGTTTTTTTTAAAAAGCAAGCACATGGGTGCTTATTCATTATCCTCGAAATAAAAAGAATTTGTCATTGTCACTGTCATTACTCTGCTTCACCAAAAATCTCCCCAAAAAAAGGAAAACAACAACAACCACCACCACCACCAACAACAACAACAACAAAAGCCCTCACAGATGGGCATCCCACTCAGTCTGGCTCCGTGACTAAGCTATAACTGTCGTCAGTATAGGGGATTAGTAGGTGGTCTCCTGCGTGTATAATATTAGCTCAGAACAGGCACCACCGAACATGACGATAAAAGACGCTTCGTCTCGTCTCTTGCAGGCAAACCCCGCCAGCTCTTCGACGTCAGCTTTCTGGACAAAGACAGCACCCTGATCAACCAGGCCATGATCTTCCAGATGATCAAGATCAACGAAGGGGGACACTACATCCAGCACATCGGCGTCTTCAAAGCGCCCTACCCGGGTCTCTACTTCTTCAACGTCACCTTGGGCAGCTGCACCAAAGACACGTCAGTGTACGGTCACATCATGGTGGATGACGTCCGGCATTCCGTCATCCAGGGGGGCTTCGATGGGGGGTCAGGGTGCGTGATGGTGTCGCTGGCCGCTGGTCAGATGGTGAGGGTGAGGGCGGTCAGTGTGGTGCGTCAGTACAGCAGCATATACAGCTGGTTTAGGGGCATACTGGTGCTGCCCTTCCCCTGAGGTTCGTGTCCTTTATTGATTTTTTTTTTGGGGGTGGGGAGGAGGGGGGATGGTGGCCTAGACATGAAGACTGTTGACGTTGTACCTGCCCCATCCTCTGTGGCGACCCTGTCTTCCTGCTGCTCCCACACCTCTCTTTCCAGTTTTCCGTTTGGATCTGAAACTGTTCCCCCACCACGAGTGGTGGTCTGGGTGCTAGTCTTTCGGATGAGACGAAAAACTGAGGTCCCGAGTGTTAACACATAATTATTTAGCGCATAAAAAAAGAACCCACGGCATCAAGAGAGGTGTCCCTGGCAAAATTCTGTAAGGAAAAAAGTTACTCTGATAGGGAAACAAATACACTTGCAGACAGGAAAAGAAAAAAAAATAATGGGTGGCGCTGCTCTTGTGGCGACGCGCTCTCCCCGGAGAGAGCAGCCCGAATTTCACGCAGAGAAATCTGCGGTGACAAAGCGGTATACATAAATAAATGGATAAATAAATAAATTCTTCACCACAGGCATGCCTAGTTTCGTCACACCACGCACACAAAACATTTTGCGCACACGTTAAATCCTGTTCCGCTTTTCGTAAGAGTAGGCCATTGTGTGCCGGTGGGAACAGATGACAAAATTGACAAAACCGCATAGACACGGGGATTGAATGTAAAAAAAATGCAAGTGCTTATTCCCTTATCCTCGATATTAAAGCATAAAATAAATAAATAAATAAATAAATAAACACCACATCCTCAGGGTCAGAAATCCACAGGGAAAAGGGTTGTTAGTTGCTGTTGTGGTGGTCATCATCACAGATGGGCATCCCACTCAGTCTGGCTCCGTGACCGAGCTATTACTATCGTCAGTAAAAGGGGATTAGTAGGTGGGTCCTGCATATGTTGGCTCAGAACAGGCACCACTGAACACAACCAAAGTGACCCAGTAGCAATTCAGGGCACCTCTGGCTGGTGGCCCCACGTCAGCCTAACATTGATGGGCTCCCTGTGGTCTTCTGACCCTGAAGATACAACATGACAAATCTGGGTATGGCTGGGGAGGAGAGGTTGACATGAGCAGCAGGGAACAACAGGACATGAACGGCACAGAAGACGAGGCAGCAACATTCTTTTTTAAATGGCGTGTATAAAGTGGATGAGGCTCGACTGTGCGGTTCCAGTCTTCCCAATGAATCCGTGGCAAAACCCACTCTGAGTAGAAGAAGCCCACTGGAGTCCACAAACGAAATACACAGGGGAAAAAAAACTATGACTCATGGGATTCGCACCATAGTGCCTGGCCAAGGTATGGAGACTTGGGTTGGGGTTGGTTGGGTTTGGGTTGGGGTTGGGTTTAGTTGGGTTGAGGATCGGGTTTGGTTGTGTGATCTTGCTTTGAGTTGTATTGATCTGTTCAGTACAGTACTGTACCCTACTCTATGCTACCATACTTATTCTTTTGTCAGCCTACTCTGCTATGCAATTCCGCTCTGGTGTAGTGTACCGTAAAGTATGATACTATGTCGTGTCCTATACTGTACTATGCGCGGGGTACTGTACTGTGGTGCTGTGCTGTGCTGTGCTGTACTGTATTGTACTGTGCTGTGCCATGTTGCACTGTACTGTACTGTATTGTGCTGTATTGAACTGTATTGTGCTGTATTGTACTCTGCTGTACTGTACTGTACTGCGCTATATCATATTGCAAGATGATGTACTGCAGTGCACTGTGCTGCATTGTGTTACGCCGTTGCATGGTGAAAACAAAATGTACTGTACATAAATCTATTCTGCAACAATCAAAACCCAGGGTTTGTGCACAACCCTTAGCAGTTTAATCCTCTGTACATAAGAAACTGTGCTTAGTGGAACTATTGAAAGCAATATTTTCTTACAATAAGAGCCTTACAAACAAGCCAGGGACTGTTATAAGGGAGACTGACCCATTGGTGCATTTACAAGGTAATCAGTATTTCCCCATTGGTTGCATGGGTTCATGGTTGTTGTTTTGTTGTTGTGTTGTTGTTGTTGTTGTTGTTGTTTTGGGGGGGGGGTCCACTGTAAGACTTTCGTGTGTATTTGATGTCTATGTATACCCGAAATCGGAATGCAGCTTCCTTCTTGGTGGGCAAAAAAACCCTGGCATACCCAAAATTCTCATGTTATTATGTTCTGTGAACAACAGTCAAACAGTTGACTCGCTAGTTGGCTGCTTCTTTCATTAATTTGATTTATTTTTTCTGGTTACTATTTTGTTACATTACTTTAAGTATGTGAGTTGATTCTAAAAATAAAATAAAAATTTTTTAAGTTTAAGAGTTTGCTGTTAAATACCATGACGTCATCTTCCGCAATGTGTGTAGGTAAACTATGGCAGGACTATTCAAGCGTGCTGCCTATGAGGCTTGTTTGTGTGTGTGTGTGTGTGTGTGTGTGTGTGTGTGTGTGTGTGTGTGTGTGTGTGTGTGACGCCTTCTTCCTTACATGAAAAAAACAAAACTAGTACTGAGGATAATTATTGCTGTCTGGGTGCATGGTGCAATTGCTGTGAAGTCATCCAAGAACGTTGGAACACACACACACACAATGAAATGAAAATGAAAATTCAATGAAAATAAATATACAGGCCTTCTTTTTGTTGACTTTGAAAAAGCATTTGATGTAATCAATCATTCCCTATTATTGCGTAAACTTCACTTGTATAAACTAACACCAGAAATGATAAATCTTTTGAAAAGCTTTTTGTCGAATAGGCAGCAGCTAGTAACTGCAAATAATCAAACATCAGAACTAGTACCTATTAAACATGGAGTACCACAAGGATCAATATTGGGTCCACTTCTATTTTCAATCTATGTAAATGACTTACCCCAATTTCTAGAATGTAGCTGTGAAATGTTTGCTGATGACACATCCCTCTATTGTAGTGATTCTGACCCCCACAGACTTACAATCAAACTTCAACACAATATTGACAGATTGGTTACTTGGACTAAGCTAAACCATATGTCCTTAAATACGCGAAAAACTAAGTGTATGTATGTACTAGCAAGACAAAAGAGACAAAAAATGAAAGATAAATTCCAACCTCTGTTGATAGATAAAAGAGTAATTGAAGAAGTTGACTCCCACAGAATTCTGGGTGTAATTATTGACAAAAATCTTACTTGGACCGACCATGTGATGGCGCTAGGAAAACGTCTTTCTTACAAGCTACTTCAGTTATCAAAAATAAAACATTTTCTGAATAACCACTCTCGCAAACTCTTTTTTTGCGGCCATATTTTGCCTATAGTTGACTATGCTTCATCTCTTTGGGACAGCTGCAGTGATACAAATTTAAAATTGATTCATAGATTATATAAAAGAGCACTGAAACTTGTTCTACTACAATCAAGCTCCCTAACCATCAACGATTATAAGAAAACAAATATCCTAACCTTCAAAAACAGACTTTATCTAAATAAAGCTCTATTTGTCCAGAAAGTTATCAATGGAAATGCCCCTCCAAAGATCACCAATAGCTTCAAAATCAATGAACACAGACATAATCATCTACTAACATTTCCGAGACCAAGAAATAATCTTTACAAAACAAGCTTCTTGTACTCAGGTAGTGACTTATGGAACAAGCTCCCAAAACGCTTAAAATGTATCAAAAACAAAAATCAGTTCAAGGCACAGCTAAAAAGCCATTTAATGCATGAATGCCTAGGAATTGACTAATAATGCAAATCAACCATGATTAATACGGCAAAATAAACCATACTTACATTTACCAGCACTAATGGTATTCCCTACAACAACAAAAATTCAAGTATATCTTACTGTGACTAGAAATTCTACAGTCACACACTGTATATGTTGGAGGGAGGGGAGGCAGGAAAGAGGCACACTAATTATGCAAAGAAGTAAGAGAATCTATGCAAGCTAGTAAATAATCTGCAATGTTGAAACAGGTGGAAAGGAGGAAATTTTTAAAAAATCTTTTTATGGTAGACCTGATAGCTGATAGTGTGTCCTTCTCTCTCTCTCTCTCTCCTCTCTCTCTCTCTCTCTCTCTCTCTCTCTCTCTCTCTCTCTCTCTTCTCTCTCTCTGTCTCTCTCCTCTCTCTCTCTCTCTCTCTCTCTTCTCCTTTCCTCTCCTCTCCTCTCCTCTCATTTCCTCTCCTCTCCTCATGCCCTTTGTCTTGTCTAACTCAATAGATTTTATCGTGGATGTTGTTTTTATTGCAGTTAGAGATGAGATTATTAGTACTATTATAAGCGATACTGTTTTAGTTTGATATTGTTTTAGTTTTGCTAATCCAGTTGATTATGGGCTTTTGAATTCTGTATCATATAGGGGTTCTACTTGTTTGAATAATTGTTTGTTGTTGTTTTTTTAAATTATTATTTCTCTATTGATTGAAGGTGTATTTCCCCTTCCCCCTTGATACTCCTCCCCCACCCCCATCCTTTCCAATGCTTTTCTGTTATCATCGTTATGTTATTGTCTCATGGTGATGGGGATCATTTGTTTATATTGTTGTCTCATGTGATGGGTGATTGTTGTTATAATTGTATCGCTATTATAATAATCATTATTGTAATCTTATTTGACTTCGCTTGCTTGGATAGTTATTGTGTGAATATGTCATTTTTAAAAAGCGCTATTTGAAAAGTATGAGCGCATAAAAAGCACACGTTTGCTGGGTGGAGGAGGAGAGGAGGGAGTCATTGAAGGTAATATTTCAGTAATGACGAATGCCTAGTATTTTCTAACGTTTATTCCTGTATCTTTTTTATTATCTAAAGTATAAACGTGAAAAAATGGATGAAACAGTAAGTGAAGTAATTTGTGTGTCCTGAGTTCTATGATTTTCTTTTTTTAATTCTTAAAACATTTTTTATTTAAATGTGTGTGTGGACGTGAGCGCGCACGCGCTCAGGTGTGCATGAGTATGTGTGTGCGTGTATATGTATATGTGGTAATTTGTATTTTCAATGTATTTCCTTATCGATTTTTTCCTTTTTTTTTTTTTTTTTTTTTACTGGTTTAATTTAATGGTAAACGATGCAATAATGTAGTGTCTTAGTATAATCATTACGAAATTTGTTCTTAGATAGATGGCTTGATGAAAAAAAGCAAATGCATTGCTTATTCAATGTACCATCTGGAAATAAAATTTTGACTTGACTTGACTTGACTTGACTTGACACACACACACACACACACACACACGTACGCACGTACACACACACACGCACATACACACACACACACGTACGCACGTACACACACACACGCACACACGCACATACACACACACACACACCGCACACACACACACACACACACACACACACACACACGCTTATGTTGTACTGTCTTGGATTTGGCTTATCTTGTATGTGAGGTCTGGATTTAAAAATGTTTTCAACATAGATTAACACTGTCTTTTGAATGCTTTTATTCATGTCAGTTTTCTTGAGTGTGTGTGTGTGTGTGTGTGTGTGTGTGTGTGTGTGTGTGTGTGTGTGTGTGTGTGTGTGGTGTGTGTGTGTTTTTGTGTCTGTGTGTCTGTGTGTAGGCAGGATGGACAAAAAATGTTGTGTAAACTTAATCTTTTATCGCAATAAAGATCATTTTGACTTTACTTTACTTGACTGGGCTTGACTTGACTTCACCACACACACGCACGCACGCACGTACGTACACACACACACGCTCACACACACACACACACACACACACACACACACACACACACACACACACACACACACACACCACATATGGCTCTTTATCTGTCCCAGGCCAAAAGCTGTGTCAGTTATTGATGTACGCTGAGAGCCAAGGCTACATTTTAAAAAAAATGTTGTTATTCTTGGAAATATTAGGTTGATATTGTCTTCTTCAGCCGTGACAAACTCTTCCCATGACAAACCCATACTCCTCATTAATGGATTTTTTTAAAAGTCTCTGATGTCAGAGTATGGCTGCCTACGCGGCAAAATACTTTAAAAGCAGCCATACAACGTACGCAAACTTCTCATCCAGTGTGGACCTTCAGTCTCACAGGGATTAAGCAGTTGTGGACGAGTGAGACAAGAGTGCATATTCTGGGTGACCCCTCCGGGTGTTAAAAGCTGAAGAACGCCCAACAACAACAACAACAACAGCATTAGGTTCTATCTCTTTGGTCGATTCTGTATTTCCTCCAGTTTGGCTGGCTTTCACTGAACACTTTCTCTGGTGCTATGAACGCCCACCAGGTCCTGGATTTTAAGTTGTACTTATCCCCGAAGTCGGAATGCGGCTACTTTCATGGTGGTTTTTTTGGGGGGATGGGGAGGAGGGGATTGGTCGCATACACAAAAATCTTACCATTGGTGAACCTGGGAGCTCTAGCCGAGGAACGAAAAAAAAAACCCAAGAAAACAAAACCCACTGTGCTTGCCTGCTTCTGTGGTTTGAAAAGGGTTGGCTTGTTCTTTTGTTTCTTTGTTTGTTTGTTGTTGTTGTTTTTTCTAAAGTGCTGTTCAAGAAAATCATTATTTATCCGCTATGAGTGTCCCATATTTTGGCTGCCGGGATGAAGGGAGCAAAAGGTCATATTGTTAAACTGTACAGTCAGTAGCAAAACAAAGATTCCACACATCCCCGAAGTCAGAATGTGGCTACCTTAACGGTGGGCAAAAAACCGGTCACATACACAAAACAATCTTACCTTTGGTAAACCTCTGAGCTCTAGGTGAGGAACAAAAAAGGTAATGATCAGTAAAAAATTTAAAAAAATTAAATATAAAAAAAATCCCAAAGAATCATGTGCCACCTTAAAGTGAAAGAAACAGAATGCTTTTTGAATGTGAGCTGGGGGGGAGGCGAGGGCGGGAGGGAGGAAATTCCCCAACTCCACTTCAAAATGCCAGTTACTGGATTTACAGTGATTCTGGGGACAACTCTCCTCTACCTTGTAAAACAAACAACTGAGTTGAAATAATAATACTAGCTGGTGTGGATGACACAACAATAGCTGCCTCATGATTGAAATCAGATGACGTTCCAGTGTCCACAAACTTGTGTTGAATCACTCTACACAGATTCATTAGACTACTTCCACAGAAAAACTGCCCTGCCAACATAAATGTGACCAGGAAAGAGCAGAGCAAGAGAGATAGCAGAAAAGCAGAGAGCTGCTTAACTGGTTAGGGGTGAAATCTAGGAGGACTAGGGTTGTTGTTTTTGTTGTTGTTTGTTTGTCTTTTGTCACTTAGGTGCCTAACATCAAAACAGACATTACAGCTGAGTGGTTAAGACCATTAATTTTGACTTCAGTCCCCTGGGTCCGTGAAGTTGTGGATTCGAATCTCAACAACAATGTCTGGTGAATTATGGGTGGCGATTCTTGCCAACTCCTGGGCCAACTTACAACACAGACCTGTCAGTAACTTAATTCCCTTCATTTACATTATAAACACATGCAAAACATCAAGCATGCACATGAATTAAAGACCCGTAATGCACAAAAAGCGGGGGTGATTGCAAAACAAGACTATATCAACATAAACCCCGGGCCGATAGAGGGATAGGCTCTTAAAGGGCTAAAATTTCCCCAAAGACCTTCTTGAAAAAGGCGTGCTGTACTCTAAGGGGGATCATAGCATAGTGGTTAAGGAAACGCCCCTGCCTGAAAATGAAAGTTGAGTTTGAAATGTGGGGGCCCTCGACCTTGCCCTGCATCCCTTTTTGGCCCAGCATTTTTTCCCCCATCTACTGAATGCTGAAGTGGGAGCCACACTGACGGGGAAATGAAAAATAACTTATCCAAAAGGGAAAAAAAAAGAAAATAATGGGTGGCATCCCTTTATACCACCTCCCCCCAGGAGAGCACCCTATTTCACCAAGAACTCTGTGTCACTTAAAAGGACTTAATAAAATACAGTAAAATAAGAACCGAACTCGAACTCGAAGGGTTTTATTCAAAAAAAAGGGCCAGGGCCCCTCTAAAAAGGGGGGTTGCCAAATGCTTAGTATTTTGGGTTTAAACACATACGCACACACACACCACCAACACACACACACAAACCAACATGTTACTGTATAAACAAAGTAGTACAAAAATATCACTTGGAAAACTTATCTCTCTTATTCTGAAGGTTTTACACAAAAAAAAAGTGGGGCTGCCACCCTCGGATGACTTGATCCAGGAGTAAACAAGTTAAAAATTTTGGGCTGTCTACTATATTTAACAAAAAGTAGTTCGCCTAACATCCTAAAATACGGGGCCCCAAACAAACAAAGTGATTCTCCCGGAGCTTGCTTACATAAGGGGCATGCCCTGAGGTCGAATATCTGTTCTCTTATCGAATTTAGAACTTTTATATCTGATACACCAAGTCAAAAATTTAACATTATTCTTTTAAAATTTTAAAACCATTCAAGTTTTAAAAAGGGTTTTGACATCATGGAACTTAAAAATTTTGTCTTACTTTTTGAAATTTTCATTTTTTGTATTGATTATCCTTCTCCCATCGGCAGCAATCAATCTCTGCCTGAAACGTTAATAAAAATCTCCCCACAATTTCCCCACCCTTTATTGAGCCCAAAAAAATCCCAAACCCAGTTCAACAAACAGGGACGTATTTGTGTTGCCCATTGTTTTTTTCCCCCTTTTAACTAGATATAAAATCTTGTAGGGTTTAAAAGGGAGCTGCTCTCTTTTATATGCAAATTTAATCCAATATCTAATGCATCTTACAGCACATTAACAAGGAGGGTTCTATTGTTCACTATAAACAAGATCATTTTTGTAGCTATCTAAGCTAAAAACGCTTTAAAGCAAAAAGGTGTACTGATTTACAAAGTGTTACAGCTGCATCCAAGCCCCAATTTCTGAAAAAAACCCAAAAAAGGGGTTTTATTTGTGCATCAAATATCTTTTAATGAACAAAAAAAAAGTTATTATTCAATATTTTGTAGTTTTTTCAACACAAAATAACATTCGTTTACCTCGACTTTCCAGATCTTTACATGCATTGTAAACTAAATTAGTAGAAAAAAAGATTCCTAAATATTTATATACATTAATCACAGGCATGATATTTCCATTGTACAACCATTTTTCATGAGCAGCTAAATATCCACCTTTTCTGAATACAACGATATTACTCTTCCCTCAGATTAACCTTAAGATCCAGTGCTGTTGAAGCACTGTTTAAGCTGTTTAACTGCTTTTTTAAACCTACGACTGTTTCAGATAGCAGGATAACATCACAGCAAGCAGAAGAAAAACAACTCTGAGAAATCTTGGGGGAAAGTGGCCCCATGTTTACCATTATTGATGATGTCTCTGGCTAACTCATTGATAAAAACAGAAAACAATAAGGGGCTACATACATCACCCTGTTTTAACACCAGTGGTACAGTATATTATTCAGTCACTTTAGTTCCATACCCTTATTCTGCTTCTGACATTCTGATCCCATGGCTCTCAAACATCGTAATAGTTTACCCTTCACACCATTTTTTAGGAGAATAGGCCACAACAATTCCTGTTAACAGAATCAAATGCTTTTTCAAAGTCAATAAATGCTCCCATAGAGCTTACGGTTATGAGCAAACTGTTTCTGTACAAACGCAAGCAGAGTAAACATATGATCTATAGTGGAGTATCCTCTTTTAAAACCAGCTTGGTGCTCACCTGTAATATTATTCTTCATAACCCATTCTTGTAACCTATTGTTAATAATAGTACTATTACCTTACTACTTATGTCAGTAAGAGAAATTCCCCGTAGTTATTAGGGTTATCAACATCACCCTTTTTATGCAATGTTAGTATTATAGATTCAGCCCAGTTATCTGGAAAAAGACCTCATCAAAAATTTTTGTGAAATAGTTTTAGAAGGAAAAGCACAATATTTTAAACCTCCATATTTTAGCAATTCACCAATGATTTGTTTCAGGACCGGCTGCTTTCCCCCACTCTTAATTTTCTAAGTGCCCCTAATATTTCATCTTTAGTATAGGACGATCAAAATCGTCCTCAGTTCCATCACTGTCAAAATCAGTAATCATGGGGGTTGGCTAATGAGTCTTTCTCCCCAAAAGGGTTTTGAAATGTTGAAACCATCTGTCAACTGATATACATTCTTTGGCTGACTTTTCCCAAATGAGCCTTCTTAACACTTTCAGAAATGGATTTGGAAGAGATAGATGACATAATCCAAGTAAAGGCTTAAATTTTACGTTTTCTTTTCGTTCAAGCATGCATTTATATTCCCTTTTTGTGACACAGTACACGTTTTTTGTCCTCAATTTCTTAATGTTTTTCCGGAAAGTCTTCAGAAGTTTTCTGACCTTATATTTCTTTACTTTTACATTCAATATCAAACCAAGTATCATTTGATGGACCTTTATTGATATGTACCTGTTTCTTCATACATTCACACTGGCTTTTATGAAACCATTAAACAAATCTAAAGCTTCATTAATGTTCTCATCAATCATCTGAAAGGGCATTAATAAAAAATTTCACACATGTTCACATCCGGGAAAGATTTTCTATATAAACTGAGAGTTTTGTTTCATCCATACAAATTTTTCCATGACAGATGGCTTAACGTTTCCACACCTGTATTATATACTGGATTAATTATAATTCAACAGGAAGGTGATCGAATCAAACGCCGGCAACAACAACGACATGAGCAAAAATCTGAGAAAACAAATCATCGGACACTAAAAAATAATCATTAACACTACATCCTCCATCAGAGATGTATGTATGCGTCCTTGTTGGTCACCATTACAAAACCCTTTTTAAAAATTTTAAACTAAGAGCATGCACATATTCAATAGTAATTTACCATAATTTTGATAACACAACTTCAAAAATTACATTGCTGCTAAAAAGACAAATTTTATTTTGGACATCGAACAAAGTCTTTTCTACATGCTGACAAAAAAGTTTGAGGCCTGCTTTTAAGTCTCCACATAGTTTTAAATTACTTCATCCAGTGTCACAAAAAAATTTTACTAAACATTCTTCCAACTAGCTTTCCCTATCATTGTCAAACAGTTAAAAAAAGGGAAACCTTCAGGGGGATAACACACAGACAAGCAAAACATTTCTTCTGTACACAACAGAGATTTGTCACAGAGAAAGTGCAAATATTAGGATATGGAACATCTAAACAATTCACAAAAGCATTAACTCATGCCTTATTAAACAAACTAAACCACTAGAAACGCCTCCCCTTTATGGCTAACTTTAATTGCCGACTTTTCAGAAGGCCTTATAGCCAGTAAAAACATCTGGCTGGACATTTTCCAGGAATGTTTCTGTCAGACATATAAAATCAAAACTACGCACATA
Source organism: Rapana venosa (assembly GCA_028751875.1). Taxonomy (NCBI): domain Eukaryota; kingdom Metazoa; phylum Mollusca; class Gastropoda; order Neogastropoda; family Muricidae; genus Rapana; species Rapana venosa. Next base: position 27,065,973 of record CM054166.1, read on the forward strand.
AGATACAAAATCTCTATCAGACAGTTTTGACAACAATCCATTTACATTCCAAACAAAAAAGAAAAAGTTTATTTGTTTTTATCTGTATTACCACAAAATTTAATTGATCCACACCCTCAAGACTGACACTTTCACCAATTTCATTGACATTTACAAGACACATCACTCATGCTTCAACAGCAGTTAAAGAAGGCTCTTTTAAAGGAAGACTGCCTACAACACACATGGGCAGCTGGTGTTAGACCTAGGCCAAAATCAGACCTGTCTTTGTCTAGCCCTTCACTTTGGGAAAGTGTCCCCGCCCCACTTCATCACACTCAGCCTCACTTTGGGTAAAGCCCTATTAAAATGAGTGTCTAACTGAGGCTGAAATGACCGGTGTCTGTTTACTTTTCCTCCCCCCCTGTAAATTGGGGACTATGGCAGGATGATTGTATGGGCCGGCCAACAAGCTATTCCCTTCCCTTTTTTGATCATTAAGGGTCATCCTTTCGCCATTAATGATCAAATGATCAAAGACCATTCTCACATTTTTTCCCTCTGCCCTAGCACTCTTCAAGTATGGGGTCAAATTGTGCCTAATATCCTAACAGTTTTTTGGGAAAAATCGTCGTCTACAAAAATCCTTGAACCTTCAAACGAGTTTTAGCCTTCAAAATTCTAAGCTTATCTTGATGAAAACAACACCTGGCAATAATGGGGATTTTAAAATTTTTGGCCCTACAATTAAATTTTCTCACCTTTTTCGGGAAATTTTCCAAAAATTTAAAACTCCGCCCTCTACTTTTTTTCCCCCATATAAAAATTTGTTCCCTTGCCGCCTTCTTAAAAACCTCACGCACTCGCCCTGTTTGTTTAGTTTTCTTTTAAATTTTCACCCCAATTTTCACGCAAAACCCACCCCAAAGGCCCCGGCCGGGGCCCCCCCCCGGGCAAAAGCCCCCCTTTCCCCCCCCCCCGGGGGCCCCCCCCCCAAATCGAAGGGAGGCCCCCCCCGAAGGGGGGGCCCCAAAACCAAACCGGGCCCCGGCAGCCCGGGGGCCCCCCGCCCCCCCCCCGGGGCCCCGCCCCCCCGCCCCGGGCACCCAAAACCCACCCGGAAAAACCCCCCAGAATAATAGGTGAGGAGTCCTAACAGACACCGTCCCCCCCTTTTTTTGGTCAGGATGGACACGCCTGGCTGATTTAAATTTTCTCCCATTTGGAATAAAGAGGCGAATACTGCCGCAAAGCCCCACAGAACCCCTTTAACTGCAGCAATTTTCCCCATCTCCTTTCTAACTGTATTAACAATGAAAAATTAAGGCCACTTAAAACTAGCCTTAATTTCCCAAAAAAACTAGACAATTCCCCGTCTTCACCTTTCCCTTTCTATGGGGCCCCCCCCCCAGTAAAAAAGAAGAAGAGATGAGAGAGAAGAAGAGAGAGAAGAGAGAGGAGGAGAGATTTCATTCTTTTTTATCGAGGATAATATAAGCACTTTGTCTTTTTTCCCAGTCCCTGTGGATGGGTTTTGTCAAATTTTTTCACTGTTCCCACCAGCACACAAAGGCCTACCTACGAAAAGCGGGAACGGGGGTTAACGTGTGCGTGGCACACGGACCCTCGGTTTAAGTTTCATAAAGACTTTTGGGAGATGGGTCTGCACTGTGTTAACTCCGGAAAAATCCCCTAAACGGAACCAGTGCCCAGCACACAAGAAGGGAGAGAGGAGAAGAGAGAAGAGAGAGAGAGGGAGAGAGAGAGAGAGAATCTTTATTTTTCAAGGGTAACAGAATAAGCATTCCCATACTTTTTTTTCATCTGGCCCTTGGGCCCCAGAAGTATTATGAAGAAAAGGCTCAAGAGAAACTGTTTCTCTTTAAAAGAAATGTTTGAGGGGAGTTGTGGTGAAAGGGAAAGGGGGGGGAGGCTCCTAGTGGTTAGTGTGTTTCGCTGGTGATCTGACAGCCTGGATCAAATCCACCACCAAGGCACCCAATTCAAAGGAACTCTTTCCCCTGGAGTCAACATCAGTATTGACTCAACTCCTTGAAAAGCTTCTCAGCTGAGACTATAAACCAAGGTCTCGTGTGCAAATCACACAAAACGTCCTGCTTGCGCACACTTAAATATCAGTTCTACCTTTAATAATGACAATTATATTATATGGATTTTATATAGCGCTGAATCTTGTAAAAACAAACAAATCGAAGCGCTTGCACTCAAATCATTTACACGCATGCAACTCTCCTTAAACAATGAACAACATATTTCAAATTCATGCGCGCACACGCACGTACACACACAAACACACACACACACACACACACTTAGGAGGTGAAGGATGCTATTGTGTGTGTGGAGAGAGAGAGAGAGAGAGAGAGAGAGAGAGTAGAAGAGTAGTAGGCCAATTCGTGCCAGTAGAAGCTCATGACAAACTGTTTAAAAAAAACACAACAAAAAACAAAGAAAGAAAACATCATGTACGCTGGTGTCTTTAGACATCATCCACGAAGTCGGAATGTGGCGACATTAATAGTGGGGAAAAAACGGGTCGCATACACATTTCACCTCAGGTGAACTTCGGAGCTCTAACCAAGGAACAACCAACAAAAAACAAAAAAACAAAAAAAAAGATGGGGAGGAAGAAGTATGGTCATAAGAAAAGATTCAGAAGAAACTGCTTTTCTTTAAAGGATTTTTTTTAAAGCGTGGGTATGATTATTGCTTGGTAGGGTATTGGTACAGAATAAGCTTTGGCCTCTGTGGTATATTCTGACACAGCACAGACTAGGATATTTCTTGCTAGTTAAGTTATTTGTTTGCAGACAAAAACATGCAGTTTGAAGAACTTATAATACAACATGGAATCTGTACTGACGGAATCATAAAGTGTCGTTTAAGTAGCGTTTAGGCAGCGTAAAAGTATGATGAGGTTTTTTTTAATGTTGTTTGTTTGTTGGGTGGGTGCGTGGCTGGGTAATACATGGTTGGGTGGGTGGTTGGGTGGTTGGTTGGTTTGAACTCAAGCCTGGTGTGACGTGCATAAAAGTTATTTCAGCTCCAGGAATACTTTGGTTTGGTTTAGTTTAGTTCTAGCTTACCTTAATTTACATTGCTTTAGGTTAGTGGATTACAATATGCATGCGGGGGGTCAGCGCTGTAGGAACACAAGCAATCTTCATTTGATGAGCATTTCCAACTTTATTGTAACTACCTGGTGTTGCTCTATGTCTTCAATCCCCAAAACAAGTACACGGTGCATTTTTGTCATACTATATAAACAAAAACACAAAAAACTGTGAAAGGTACCCACTAATTTCCTGACTTAGCTTATCACTCTTGTTCACTCGCAAGCTAATACAGGAGTATAACCATACATCTATTTTGAGAGGCATTTAGAGTTATCTATCTTGCACCTGGCAGAGGAGAAAACGTGCTCATTTCGGGGAAGACCGCTGCCGCTCCGCCTGCTAGTCAAAAAATGCCTGAAAAGAAGAAATGCACCAAGCTGTGAGTTTCCATGTGAATGGAAGAACATGCTTGTATTATAATATTATTTGTTTATTCAATATTTGGGAGGAAAAACGTAATCTTTGTGTAAAATTACCGTCGATTTTGTGCTGAGAATGAGATGCTCGATGTCTGAGGAGTGTAGGCGGTAATCAGTACACGGAATTTATTCAGGTTTTTCCACATCCCGGTTTCTAGATAAGTCAGCACCCCCAAATAGAGCTTACACGACTAAGTTTAATGGCAACTCGTGACAGAATATTTTTAAAATCTGCCTAGTGCCTTTTACTTTTATAAACGCGATGTTTCATGTCTGCCTCTAACGATTTTTTTTTTTTTCCAGACAGGAATTTTGAGTCTCTCTTAGGAGTTGCCACAGTAACTGAGTAAGCGGACTAGGCCCTATTCCATTTCATACATTATATTTATAGTATTATAGGCCTACCTGATGACTTAAGTAAGAGAGCAATTGACTTTTTCAAATATCTGAAAGATTTTTTTTTCCTACCTTGAAAAGTAAAATGTTGCTAGAATGCTATAGATAGTCTCTGTGAATCATTAATCAAACAAATGCAAAGTTCTGCAAGGTTAGAATGTGATTTAATTTTGTTCACTTGTTAATGTTTGAAATTTGGTGGGTAGATTGATTGATTTTCTTCACCTGTAATGGGTTTGGTTTTGTTGGTTTTTTTGGTTTGTTTGTTGTTGGGTTGGTGTTTTTTTTTTGGGGGGGGGGGGGGTGATTCCTCCCCTAGACTAGAGCTTCAAGGTTCACCTATGGTGAGATTGTGCATATTTTATTATGTATGTGATTGTATGTGACCGTTTTTGCCCACCATTAAAACCAGTTCACTGCCAGAAAAAAAATCTGATTGAATGGTCCTCCCAGTGTCAGAGATTTTTCATCTCAGGGGTGATATTCTGATAATTGTGTGAAAACTATTTGAGATTTTTTTAAAAAGTGTTTACATTTTTTAAAATGAAAAATGAATGACTCAGAATATGTATTCAGATCTTTAAAATTTTGATTATTTACCATTACATAATATGCCTATTTAGAAATTTTAATTTATGCAATATTTCACCAGACACTAAAGCAATTTTTGGGGCCAAGATATGCTGATGCAAGAGAAACCACAAAAAGTGAGAATACACTCATTAAAAATCCTCTTTCATAATTTGATTAAATCCACATGCATTTATTTCAGTATACTATAGTATATTACATCAAATCCACTTTTCTGGCTTTGCCAACCTGGCCATGCCCCTACCTTTCCATTAACACTAACAGATGATTCTGATATCCTCAAATTGTCCATGCTCCCATCTTTCCATTCTGATATATATATATATATCCTTCTCTTCACCTCCCCTCTCCCCCTAACCACAGCACACCCCTCCCCCTGTCTCCTACTGCCTCAGGCCTTGACCGACTTGCTGTTGCTACAACTGTGATTAGAGTGCGCTTGTCTGCTGAAAATTTCCATCCAGCAAGTGTCCCACATTCCTATAGATCTATCTATATCGGTCTTATCACTGTTACACTCATTATCATTATTATTTTCAAGTGAGTCATCAGACATAAGATTATCGCCTTTGTTTTGATCAAGAATTATGCAGTGCTGGCAGAGGGACATATATAGACATTTCTGTGAAGTGGTTGATGTGCTGCTTGAATAAAAAGAAAAGTCACAAGGTGGAATGATAAGGGTTTTTTTTTTTACACATTTTATTTTTGGTTTGGGTTTGCTTGTTGTTGTTGGGTTGGGGTGTGTTGTTTTTTTTTGGGGGGGAGGAGGGGGGTGGTTAAAGAATGTTTTATCAGAACAGTTCATCTGAAATGAAATTAATAAGTGAATTTTAATCATTTTGTAGAGTTCAGCAGAAACACAATCTATCAGGTAAGTCATTTAATCTATGTGTGTTGTCTGTACAGGCCAGTTGGGGCCACTAAGGAACTGAAGGCTGCAGAAGGTGTAAAAAAGCAATGGACAGAGGTAAGGAGAGGCAACACACCTAAGTGACTTAACCCTAAAAAATAGGTTTTCGACTATTAGTGGCCTTAGGTTTCTGGCTTAGAACTTTACTTACAAGTCCAATTCTGTAAAAGCTTTGTCGATCTGTAGTAAAAACACTGACACTGACAGTGCATTTCTTACATTGCAGTAAGTAGAATGCTAATTTTGTGCAGAAGTTGACAAAGTATAGAGAGGAGGATAGCAAGACATGGTGAATACAGAAAATGAAAGTTCTGCAGTTTTCATATTAAATGTGTTGTCTTTTTTCTTTGTCTGTTTGGGTTTGTTTGTTTTTGTTTTTTTACAATTACCACCCAGCTTGCCCCCCACCCCTTTTTTTGTGCAGGAAATTTTGTGGCTAACTTCATTTACAATTTGTTGATCAATGCAGTTGATAAGTTGCTCTGAAAAAAACCAAACCAGGTCTATCCAGCCTTACTCCTGATATAACACACACACATAACACATGCACGCACACACACACACACACACACACACACACACACCTTCTTCCACAGCCCCCTTTCTCCCCTGACTCTTTCTATTTCAAGACCTTTGAAGACAAAAATCTAATGCATGAAATAAAAAAATGGTATGAAACTTATATAGCGTAAAAACAAAAAATCAAAGCAATAACTTTAAAATTTTTTACAAAGTTATGAAGATGACAGCATGCTTTTTTAAAATTGCACTGTATCTACAGCTCACAATGGCCTTTCTCCTATCGAAAGAATTAGGATTAATCAGTGGCAATATTTTCAGGTCGCAGGGTTATGTCTATCAAGGAAATGACCCAATAGGATATGGTTTTATCATATCACATGTAAAAAAAAAATTTAAAAATTTACAAAATACAAAGTGTATGAAATTGACAGCGTGCTCTGTATCCCAGTTCAAAACGTGCTGAGATTGATCAGTCAAGCAGTATTACTCCTGATAAGAAATAATTATGGAGTAATTTCCAGTGGGAATCATTTTCAGTCCAGTTGTGGTATTTCAAGGGCTCCTAGGAAGTGGGTATTGACTGCATTCTCTGTGTATGTGTCTCTGTGCTGGCAGGAAGCCGAGTGCTTAGCCGACAGGTTGGCCGACTCGGAGTGGCGCAGCTACAGCGCTCGTCCTCGCGGGGAAAGCAGCGGCTACTTTGTGATACTGCACTGGTACGTCAAGGAGAAGATGTGGATGCCGCTGTACCTGCAGCATGGAAGCATCACCTCTCAGCTGGCCAAGATTTTCAGCAACAAGGAGGCCACCCCCATCTGCAAGTACCTCTCCTCCTTCCCCGCTCTCAGCGCAAGCTGCTGTGCGTCAAATGGGTGCTGGACTCCTCCGATGGACAGTGGCATGGTGAGCACTGTCGGGAGGGTTTGTTTTTTTTTGGGGGGGGGTCACTACTGTTGTTGTTTTCGTTTTTACGGTTTTGCGGATGTTGGGTTTTGAGGAAGTTTTGAAAATGCAAGAATCTCAATTAATACTTTGTGTAAATTTTTATGAGGGTTCTTCGTGGATCTGAAAATTTCTGCTTGTGTACATTTTTTAGATTTCTTCATGGATTTCTTCTTCGTTGTTGAATGCTCAGACAGCAAATATTGTTGTCTGTCATGAGCAAACATGCATTTTGCTGCTGTTAAACGCCTGACAAGCCAGGCCCAGAACCTCTGACTTTGGCATGGGAAGAAGAATTGTTATCTTTAAAGTCTTTGTGGAAGAAACACAGGAGAATGGACCAAAATGGCAGAAAACAGACATGACAGGAAGAAAAGGAACAAGACAGAAACAGAGGAACAGAAAAAAAAAGGAATTCCTAGCTCAAAATTTCCAGAAGTTGGGGATGCTATTTGATAATTTATACTGAAAGACCCTGGCATCCCCACAGGGGATTTCATTAATTTGAGCGCTTTGATTTGTTGCTTTACAAGATTTAGCGCTATATAAATTCCATACATTATTATTATTATTAAATAAAAAATTATCTCAGCAATCATACACACACACAATTCATTGACCCCTTGTGTCACCTGCTTGGATTGCCCTTGCTTATGATGGGTGAAAGTGGGTCACAGGAAAAAAAAACAAAATCTTCATTTTATATTCTGTATCTTACCATGTTGTTAGGTTGGGGTGGGGGGTTTTTCATGGACAGACAGAATGAAATCGTGGTGTCATTTTTTTCTGGCAGAACAAACCGCTGTTCAAAGAGGTGCTACAGGCCTTCAGTACTAAGTACAACCATGGAGAGATACTGGCTTTCAACATGGACGAAGAGCAGTCTGACGTGCCCGAGAACTTCAGTCTTCTGGACTACTAAGTAAGTTCGGCAGAAGATGAATCAGCGTAGTAAGTTTAAGAAAGTTGGGGGCAGAAGGGGGATGAAAACAATTAGACAAATAGATTTTTTTAAACAGCAGTTTTCAAAGTTAAAAAAAAAGAAAAAATTTGGAAAAAATTCATCATTGAATGGTTTTTTATGTTCATGTTTGGTCGAAACCCCCCCCCCCCAAAAAAAAAATCTGAAAAAAACTGACAATCTAAAGAAAGTTATTGCCCAGTTATGTTGATTGGTTTGAAATGTTTGGTTTCACAAGTATGAACAAAGAAAAAAACAACCCCCAAAACCACTTACAATCCAAAGTAAGTATACCCCTGTGAGAGGTGTCAAATTGAATGGTTTGAATATGTTTGTTTCTCTCAGGTATTAACAAACTAAAACTCACACCAAAAAAACTTACAATCCTAAAGTATACCCCCAATGAGTGTGATCATATTGAATAGTTTATATGTTTGGTCTCATGTATTAACACACACAAAAACCCTTATTACCGCAATGTTTTTTTTTGTTTTTTTCAATATCAACAGAAATTTTTATTGGCCCATGATATTGTGTTTAAATGATTTGAATACCAAAACAAAAATAATAAACTAAACAGTACTTTGGCTTCCATGATATTGTGTTGAATACAGTTCCAAAGTAAGTAAATATACCCCTGTGAGAGTGGTCATATTGAGTGGTTTTATATGTTTGGTATTACCAAAACAACAACAACAAAACCAACAACAGAAACTTACAAACCCGAAGTAAGCAAAGTGAGAGTGATCATATTGAAAGCTTTTGTATGTTTTTTGCCACACAGCTATTAACCACAAAAAAACCCTCTTACAATCCCAAAGTAAGCATACCCCTGTGATAGTGGTCATATTGAATAGTTTTGTATGTTTTTTGTCTCACAGCTATTAACCGAAAAACTCTCTTACAATCCCAAAGTAAGAATGACCCCTGTGATAGTGGTCATATTGAATGGTTTTGTATGTTTTTTGTCTCGCAGGTATTGACCAGGAAATAAAACAACAAAACAACCAAAAATCCTGAAACTCGGAAAGTATTGCCCCGTGAGATTGTTTCCATTGGCTGTTCATCCTCCTGAGCTTCCTTCCATTGGCTGGAACTGATGCCATCCCCCCCCCCCCCTTCCCCTTCCAACCCAAGTGCTGCAAACAACAAACCCGTTGCCAAGTCTTTCACATTCAGTGGAGCAGTCAGTCCAATCTGTATTTGAATTCCAAGCAGTTTTTTGGGGGGTGTTTTTGGTACTTTTGACTGGGTGTGAGTGGTTATGGGTATGCTTGGTTTTTTTTGTTGGTTTTGGGGTTGGTGGGTGGTGTTTGATTTATGGTTACCGTGACAATTTATTTTCCCCTGTGTGTTATTCTGTAGTAGGCTTCTTCCCCTTTTTCTTGTTTTTTGTTTAGAAGCTTTTTCTGTGTAGTTGATTTTGGAGAAGGGGGGGGGGTTGGGGGAGCTTATATATATATATGTGCTTCTTTGTACTAGGGTTAGAGTCGTTTAGGTGGGGTTTTCCCCCCAGGATTTGTGTCTCTGTTTTGTTTGCAAATGTAACCATCCCATTCTAATTCATTTTCTGTCACGACTTTCGAACAGTTTGTTACTGTAACAACAACCATCAAAAAAAAAAACCCAAACAATTTTACTTCTGAAAATGGATAATAAAGTAAGTCCCTTTTTTTTTCCTTTCCTCTTTCATATGCATGGTTGCTTTGTGTATCCGAATGGTGCAGATTCGGAGTGGGAAGTTTGGAGTGTGTTGTGTGCCAGCTAGAAATGATGTGTAATATACATTGGGTTCAGACAATCAGTAGATGAACGTGTACTTGCTTGTTTCTGCTATTCTTTCACCAGCCTAGCGTTTTGGTGTTGCAGAGGTGCTCGGATTTTCACATTCCTGTGTTTTGTTTGTTTTTTTGGTTTAGCTACACTGTGGGTTGTATTAAAAACCTTACCATAACACCAGTAAGTCAGGATTGATAAGGATTCAAGTACTGATATGTGCCATACTCATTAAATCCTGTTCTGCTTTTCGCACGAGTAGGCCATTGTGTGCCGGTGGGAGCAGATGACAAAATTTACTAAACTGCATACACATGGGGAGTGGATGTAAAAAAGCACATGAGTGTTTATTCCATTATCCTTGACATGAAAATAAATAAATGAATAAATAAAATTTTTTTTTTAATTGATATGTGCAGACTGATAATTATAATTAAGTAAAAGACAACAGCTTGCATAAGTTGTCATCAGCAAATGGTCAGTATTATTATAGTATTAATCTTTGTTGTCAGCTCCAACATGGAATGTTTTTAAGCCACAAGAAAAAAGAAACAATAAACATGGTGGTAGAGGGTGACCAAAAATTCTACTTAAAACATTTTTTTTTTCTTTTGGTCTCATATTTATTCTAGCATTATCAGAAAAATGTAAACCTCGGTAAACTTTTTATTTATGGTAATGAGGTCATACGACAAGTCTCTCTCTGCCCTGTTTGATGAACATTGCAAGAGCTGATGTGTTCATAAAATGTAAAGTCACTGTTCATGGTTTGACCACATAAAAAAAGGAAATTATCGGAGCCAGTAGTCATGATATGAAAGATGGCAGTTTGCTCATTCTCAGATGATGATTGTGAATTACTTGAGTGAGGAGATCGAGTTCAGATCATTCTGATTTGATTTGATGACAGAGCGTTACTTATGTTGGTCGGTCTTTTTTTATTATCATGGCCAGTTCTGCCTGTTTGAATTGCTCATAACAATCACATAAAAACAGTATGTTGATATTATCAGTATTAAGCACGCCCGTACATACACATGTGCTCAAATGTGGATAAACTCTGATGATTTTACATCATTGTATAGTTCAGATTTAATGCTTAGTCCTTTCCAAGAACAGTATTTATCATATCTTATGTCTGATTGCAGTTTGGTTTGCTTGGTGCGTTGTGTTTCAGCAGCAGTCATATGATAAATAGAAAGGAACGCAGACTCTTGCCTGCTTAGTTTTCAGAAAGAAAAAATTTGGCAAAGTTTTTTAATTTGTCAGTTTATTATCCAAAGCTGGCCTTTTTTGTTTGTTTCGTTTTGCTTTGGCTTTTTGGGGGTTGCCTAGTCAAAGCTTATGAGGAAGAAAGAGCATGTGTCACAAATTTGGAACAAAGTCAACATGTATTTGATTTTTTACTCGTCAGATTCCATTTTGTCGTGTAGAGGGTTTTGGTTTTGGTTTGTTTGGGGTTTCGTTTTCCATTTTTGACGTACTCCATTATTTGGGTGGAAACTGTCCATTGTATGTTATACAAAATAAACTTCTGCTGCTTGTGATACTCATTTCATTTTGTGAAATACGTGTGGATGCCTCTCTCTGCTTTTCTGCTTTGTATTCTATATTGTATTTGCTTATGTTCAGTGCAGATATCTCTCTGTGTGTCTCTTTGTCTCTCTCTTTCTGTTTCTCTCTCACTCAGTCTTTGTCTGTCTGTCTCTCCTCCTTCTTCTTCTTCTTCTTCTTCTTAGTCAGTCACAAATGCTTCATTGAGAATTACTTGCTGATGGAAGCCTTATTGCTATAGTGATACAACAGACTACTACTGTGTTGATAAAAGCCCTGGAAACTCTTGTATAAATCCCACAACAGTCTGTTTTGTTTTGGGTGGATTCGTAGATTAGGACAAAAGTGATGTTCTCAAAACAAGGGAATTAAAATTAATCACTTGTAAAGAGTGAGGCCCTACATTATCCCCTTCCCAGCAGAGTACAGTTTCATAGCGAATTGTTAAGGGATGACGGGTGCTGTAGCCGAGTGGTTAAGACTTCAATCCCATGGGTCAATAAAGTCTTGGGTTCGAATCTCCGCAACGCTGGTGAATTAAGGGTGTGGATTTTTATGATTTCCCAGATCAACTTCTTTCCAAGTGCAGACCTTCCAGTGCCTTAATTCTCTTCATGTATATAGTTATGCACACTGAAGATCAAACATGCATGTTTAAGATCCAGTAATTCATTTTCAGTGTTCAGTGGGTTACAGAAACATACCCAGCATACAGCCCCAAAGTCAGATTGCGGCTGTCTTCATGATGGCAAAAGTGATTGCATACGCTAAATCTCACCATTGGTGAACCTTGGAGCTCTGGCCAAGGAATGAAAAGAAAGAACTTGAGGAATAGATAAGCATGACTGTCGACAAAGTCTTGCTGGTAACCATGAATTGTGACTAGAGGAGGTGGAGGATGCTGGGGATGATGAGGGTACAGTCATTGTCTCTGTGGAGGTGGATGGCAGTAGTGGTGGCAGTGGCACCCAAGCAGATGAACCCAGCCTCATGTCGTCATCTGGAGATCTATGTGAGTGGTGTCAAAAAAGCTGGTTGCATGCATTGAGTCCGATACTTTTCTGGGATTGAACCACAATTCATTACTTGGAAACTGCAGCTAAAACATTTTTTGTTATAACACAGAAATGGTGGTAAATCATAAAGCAGTGTGTGTGAGAGAGAGAGAGAAAGCACATCTTCAGATGGCATCAATATCAAAGCAGCCAAATTTAAGAAAATGCCCTTTAAAACACTTACGTATTTTATTTATAAGAACATGTTTTAAAAATCCTTTTAGATAGAATTGAACAAACCCAATACGTTGGAATGTGTAACATACATGCAAGGGGAAAAGCAACATTGTATATTTTCAGAACAAAAATAAAACCTACTTAATAGCAAAGTTTAACATGGAAGCTAAAACATTCACATGGGATCGTAAATAAAGGGGAAGGGAGAGAAAGTTTGATCTCAGAAATATCAAATGCAACCTCACACACAAAATATATCCCATAACATTTGAAACTCAATTATTAAAGCGTACTTGAAATGGGGAAGGGGGGGGACCAAGGCGAAAAACAATTAAGAAAAAAAAAAGAAGACCCTACTAGGTGAACAACAATTTGCGTCCCATCTATTGTGAGCATGAATTTGCACCTCAGAAATATTAAATACAACCATAGAGAAACACATTATAATCTAAAACACTGATGCATTCTTTAAAAACAACAACAAAAACAATCGAACTATCAACAATAATCACACTCGCGCGCGCACACACACACACACACACACACTAATTAATACATATTAAATCAATAATATCGAACAACAAAGGATCAGGTGGTTTGGTCACCTCACTAGAATGCCGCCCAACCAACCAGCCCTACGGGCATACACCACCAAACACAATGGCTGGAAAGCCAGAGGTAGACCAAGGAGACGATGGAGCGACTCCCGCTGACACCCTGCCAGCCCATGGCCTGTCACTACATCAAGCTGAGATGAACTGGTTTTTGTCAGCAACTCATCACTGTTAGTGTTGTTGTCCAGAGAAACAACAACAACACACAACAATGAGACAACACACACAACAAACAGCAACAACACACAACAACACACACACACAAATGAATGAATGAAGAATCTTTATTTTGAATGAACTTTATTTCCCAAAGTGTTAGGTTAGTTTCAAATACTTTTTTTCATCGGCCCTTGCCCTGATTATGAGACTACAAAACAAACACCAACTACAACAACGACAACAAAAGTTAACTATGATATAAAGAGAAGATTTTTTTTATGTGTATTCAAACAACAAAATCACCCAATCGAACAGATACATCGATCATAATCAATTTTTAAAAAGTGATAAATATATGTTCATAACAATCCAAACTGGAGAGAAGAGAAAAGGGAGAGAGAGAGGGGGGGGGGGTGGGGGGGGCAGGAGATGACCTGGTTTTTGCCAGCAACTCATCACTGTTAATGTAGTTGTCCAGAGAAACACGTGCAAGAGTGGCTGTACTCACTCACACAGGGTGGTGCTGTGTGAACAAGCCTACCCGCTTTTTCTTCATTCGACACCTGACGGTGGTCGAGACAAGATGTGTGTGACAACTGGGCGAATTTTGCCTTGTCACCCGCCCGGTCATTTTCGCCACAGATCACAGGTAACTATCGTTGTTCTGTTGGTTATGTCAGTACGTTACCCATGGTTATTCTCACATGCTTCAAACATAAACGTATTGTGATACAGGAAGATGAATGAAATGTTTGTTGTATTTCCAGCTTTATTTTTTCGTTCCTCAGCTAGAGTTCCAAGGTTCACCAATGGTGACATTTTGCGTTTGTGACCGTTTTATTTCTAGCTTCTAAATATACATTTCCCCCTGTTTTGCAAGCATTTGTTTTCGTATAGATTGTGTTTGTGAAAAGGGGTTTCTGTGAGTCCATTCATAGACGGCTATCACGGTCAGGGAAGATTTCTATGTGTCCCCCACCTTCCTCAGGTTGTAGGATGTAAAAGGTAAAGGTGTCCCATAACCTATGTGGTCGTAGGGGAGCGAGGCGTCAGAGACCTCAACTTCTCTAGGGGCCAGCATATTGAGGGCGGCGCCCATCTCCTCTCCCTCGCTACTTTTCCTTCCCTGACCCTAAAGAGGCAGGTACCCATTAACAGCTGGGGGACTGTACTGAAGCCAAGGCGCGCAAATCGTCACCCATCCTATTGGTAACCACGCTGGATGCTTGTAGGATGTAGGCTTGGTAATGTTGGTCAGCCAAGATTTAAGCAAAGACGAGGGCTGGTACATCGTGGACTACTGTCACATCATGCACTAGTTTATTCCCCACTCCCCACCCTCTTTTCTGTGGACCTGCTTCAAATGTAGCATTGTTTACTAAAGCCAGAAAAGTCTCTCCCCCCCACCCACCCCCTCCCTCTCCAACTTTTAAGCCTGATAGAAAAAAAGGGAAAAGAACTGGTTGGTATACATTTTTACCTTGTCAATAATTAATATTAAAAAAAGTTTTGAAGCATGCTGACAACGTCTTGTAGTAGTTAGTGTTCAGGGTTTTTCTGTTGTTGGATTGTTCCTATTGAGGAAAAAATATTATTGGTAAAAACATCGCATGGTAGGCACGATGCCCAAGAGGAACATTGTTTTTCACTTGTCAGTTTATTCAAAATAGGCTTGTCCATTACCTTTTAGCTTTTGCATACTGATACTTCCAAGTCCTAAAATTAAGATTTCCGACCTGCACCCCTGGTAACAATGAGCTGAACCAAGCAAGTAACACAAAATTTAGGCCAGCCTTATTTGATGTGGTGTTCATTGTCTGTAGTCAACATAAATCTCCCAGACTTTATGAGAAGTCCTTTGTTCTGTTAAATGAAAGGGGGAAAGTGCAAAAGGGAAAAGGGGTGAAACAGTGAAAGGGGGGGGGGGGGGATGCATTCAAGTGCGTGGACACAACGAACAACTAGGGCCTAGGAGCAGACAGTGTCCAAAGGGAGGTAATCACGAATCTTGCCCATGAAGTCGCCAAAAGTCCTCAAAATTTTGTGTCTGCGTTCCAAACGACGAAGTATGACAGAAATTGTGCTTTAAATATCGCGAAACCGTTGAAAGCAGGGCTGGAAGGCTTAGATTAACGAAGTAGCAACAAAGGATTTACGCTGAGCATGTGGTAAATAGCATAAACATGCAGCAATGGTGAGCAAGAGTTTGAAGCTGGAGCCAACTTCAAAGAGCTGACATGGTCCGACCAAGATGTGGCTCTTTGCTTTGACTGGAGTTACAATGAGACGGATAGGCCTAACAGGCAACAAAATTCGATGGAACTTGTGCCCAACGTTCGGCTGTAAACAAAATGATATATTGATTTTTGTACTTAAGGGAAAACGACGTGAACAAGAGGGCAGGTCATTGTACTTTCGGTTTCTTCAAGAGGCTGTTCATCTCGAAGTGGGGCACTGTATCATTTGCTGACTTAAAGTTAATGGGTAGATGAGGCATCCAACTGTGTAAGAGGTAAAGAACTTTTTTTTTCAACCAGATAAATTCTAAATTTGGGAGTTTTTTGTGGTTTTGTTTTACTTTCAACAATAAAAACTAATTGTAATTCCAGTATAAATATAGCCTCATCAAAGCCTGCATAGGCCTACCATATTCCCTACCAATTTCAGAATTTGAGGACATAAGCCTACCCCATTCCATACCAATTTTAACAATAACTCGGACACTATGCGAGAGAGTATATTGATATAGAAATGAAAGTACAAGTGAAAGGATCTCTTTTCAAGCAACACACACACACACTTACACACACATTCTTTCTCTCTAAAAAAAAAGTGTAGTGGCTTGTAATTGTACAATATCACAATGTTGTACTTTAAATTAAAATGTAACATCTTCCATGAAAAACAAGCATCCTATTATAGAAGGAAAAAATCTAAAGTTAGACAGTGGCTGCCTATATGGGGAGATTGACAACAGTTCTAGCGCAGTATCTGGTGTAAACTATAAATTATAAACGATGGCATTTGTCATTTTTTGGGTTTTGTTCGTTGAATAGAGCTCCGGGGTTCATCAATAGTAAAATTTTGTGTATGTGACCAATTTTACACACCATTAACTTAAGATAGCTGCATAGTGACTTAGGTGAGGATGGGTGTTGTAACATAGGTACATGATGTAATGCGAACTGTTTCAGTGAAACTGACCAAAAAAAACCCACTAGAGGATACATTTGAATTTAAGTTGGTATTTGCCCATCTTGTAGTTTTTGTTCAACCCAACGGAGACCTGATTTTCTTTCAGGTGTTTACTTTGACTGCATGGTGGTAGCATCGCCAGTGGCCTGTTCAACTGACAGCAAAACATGGAAGAAGAGGAAGGTGGAAGAAGAGGAAGGTGGACAGTGTCAAGGGGCCTACAAACGGGTAAGCTTCATTCAAAAATGCTATAGTTCATAGTCAATATGGTTTATTAATGATATTAACAGTATGTCCTTTGGATGAGATGATAAATTAAGGCCCTGTGTGTGAATGCATGCAGAACATCTTGTTTGTGCACATGCTGTAATCTGTTCTGCCTTTCATGCTGCTCTAAGTAACAGTACCTACAGCAGAAAATCAGTTTGTCGACTGAAATTGGCCCGTTTCAGGGATGTTCTTGCTTAGTTACATTGAACTAGTGTCAGATGGCAATTTTTATGCAAGGTACCATGCTTGAGTAATTGCTGCATACGCATTCGTGTGTGCACATGCTTGCATACACACACTAAAATAACTTTTTAGTGTATAGATGTTCAAATGAAGAAGTCTTTGCACATGCTACCTCACATGCCTGCAAACATGCATACTCTCACACAAATGCACACATGACACATACAAATGACACACATACATATAGAAGGATGTACAGACACACATACTACACTTGCACTCTCTCACACACACACACACACACACACACACACACACACACACACACACACACACACACACACACACACACACACTTTTAATTAGACAAATGTCATGATATTTCATGCATTATATTTGTCTCTGTTATCAGATACTTCCCACTGGGGGCTTCTACTCATTTAATGCAGCATCCCTGTGTTGAACCAAAAGACTGGAAAGTGAAGCTGAGAAAAAGCCCCACACCCTTGAACATCTTCCACTCACTACCCAAGACTCCTGAACCAATGTGCATACTATTGCTTTACTGAGGATGCTGTTCAAAATGGAGGGGCAGGAATTTACATCCAAGACCCTGAGGGCAACGTCTACACTGCAACAGACCAGACCCCATTACCTGCTGACATGACAGGAGCAGGTCTGTGTCAGGCTCAGGACAGGTCAGAACCTCTGAATGACTGTTGTACAGGACGCTGCACATAGAGCATAAAAGAGTAGTGGCCTTGCCAGACTGGCAGCCAGACAACAGACTATGTATTGCAGCCTGACCCACTACATGAGGTGCTCCTGAACAGAATCGGTCCCACCCTACCCACGTAGCCAAGAAGCTCTGCAACAATTTGAGGATCAGCAACGTGCTACTGCATTTATTACAGAAACTAAGCTGCCAATGTGAGGAACGCTAAAGGTACTTCCCATCAATCTCCGACCTTCTCACCACATAACTCTCTGCTGACAGTGCTGTGAGTATGATGCATCATGATTGGGTTTACCCTGGGTAGGTCCCTGTTAGAAAAAAGAATAGGGATTGGAGGGAAAAGGAAATCTGAAGGGCTTTATTAGAAGACTGGATCTGGAACATGCACATACATGTATATTTCTCCTGGTACTCAAAACGGGGATATTCTGTTTTTGTATTGATTGAAAATTTTAAAAAATCCAGATCCATCAGGACTGAGTGAGATAGAATACTGATCGATGTGACTTCAACACAGTGGGTTCTAAATGACCTATATCTGAGACACTACAGGGGAAACAAAAAGAGCAGTGAGTAACTGCAGTAAGTCTTGTTTAACATGAAGTTGCATGCATAGAAAAGTAGCTCTTGGCACAGCCATCAGTCATGCAGCTGCTTTCTGGCACAGTTCAGACAGTTCTGAAAAAAGTGCAACCTATAAAACATATCTATAGTCACAAAGGATGAGGTACAGCTTTTTTTAAATATTTTTTACATAGTTTGTCCTGCTATCGCCTCTGAAGTTCTTTCAGGCTCTTACCTATTGACTGTCCTGTCAGTTTCTGTCATACAATCACTTTTTTTTCTTGTTGGTCATAGTCATCTGTTGGCAACATCATTCTTGATAGTAGCTGCTGCTGCTTTCCCGACCAGCTGTCTCCATCCTCGTCTGTCTTTAGTCCCTCTGTAGATCATGTTATCAACTTCACCTATCCCATAGTCAAGTAAGACAATTAGAGCGCCATAGAATATTTTGCAACCAGCTTCCTCCACTCTTAACAGATTCAACTTTCTGTAACAAGTCGTTCCATTCTAGGCTAGCCCACTCTCTGATGTGGTCTTCCCATCGTTTTCTCTGTCTGCCTCTTTGTCTCCCACCTTGTACTGTTCCTTTGTAGGACACTGACAGTCTTGGCCAATCCAGATGTTCCTGTGACATGCCTGTACCACTTCAGTTTGTATTTGTTCACTATGTCAAGTAGTTCTTCATATGGTCTGATGGCATTTTTTTTATTTTACTTGTATTTAGTTTAGTCATTACAGCTGTGGTCAGGGCTAAACTCCCTCCCCATCTGCCTTCAGTCCTCCTGTAGACCATGTGATCACTGGATACCAAACTTTCAATTGCATCCTCAGTCTCTGCTTAAAGGTTAGGATAAAACAAGATTAAACATTAAAATTAAACAGATTAAAGTTAAACAGATTAAAATTAAACTGTAAAATTAGAAATGAAGTAATATAGGGAAAAAATAGAAAATGACAACTTAAATGAAAGAAAAATTTTTAAAGTAGAATAAAGGAGTCAAAATAAAATGAAATAAAACTAAATGAAATGGCGGAAAAATACAAGTACTAACACCTAAAATTAAAAACCCCAAAATGAAATAAAAGTTAAACAAAATGAAATAAAAAGATAAAATAACAAAACAAAATAAAATAAAATGCTTTTTAAAAGCCGCCAAAACATTAATGCAAGAGATGAAAGGAGAGCAATCTTGGCAACAGTGATCATGGTGCTTAACAATACACCCTCCTGCCCCCCCCCCCCCCTTCCATTCCCCCCCCCCCCCCCCCCCCACCCCCCCCCCCCCCCCCCCCAGTATATTCTGTGCTGGAAATTTCCCTATTTCTATTATGGCCTTTGTTTCTGCCTTTTCCGTTACCTCTCACCCTCTCTCTCTTAATGTCTGCCTAGCCCCCCCCCCCCCCCCTCTCTCTCTTTATTTCTGCCTAGCCCCCCCCCCCCCCTCTCTTAATTTCTGCCTAGCCCTCCCCCCTCTCTCTCTTAATTTCTGCCTAGCACCCCCCCCCCCCCCCCCACACACACACACACACATTGTCCTGCTTTTTTTTTTCAAGCAAATCTGAAACTTTTTATGAACCTTTTGATCAGCTGCCCTGCAGTCAGAATCTCTGCTCTTCTCTCCTCTTTTCTCACTTGCTTTACACTGTCGGATGTGTTTGGGAAAAATAATGCAAGTTCTTTCCAGCTCCTCTTGTGGGCTGTACAGCTCGGTTTTCAGGGTTATTTCTATCAACCTCACAATCTTCCTCAGGTTGCTGTATAGTGTTTAGCATGCATCTTTGAAGGTGTGCTCGTCAGTCTGGTGGTGTTTTTTTTAAACCACAGGTACACAGGGGAAAGGGAATAAATTTTAGTTTTGTAGACCTAGTCGGAATGTTGGCTGAGGCCAGTGGGCAGACCTCCTGCAGAGTTACAAACACAGGAGACAGCCAGGCACTATGCATTCTAGCCAGTATGGAAAATGACTCAAGCTACAAAGGCAGTGACTTAATGGTCATAAGGGATGGTGACTTGGTCACCCCTTCCCTTTCTTCAGCATTTCCTTAGTACCTCTTCCTTATCCGTTATTCCACAGGAGGCCTAATCTAGTGGTTAAAGTCGTCATGTGCGTCATACTCCGAATCCCTCATCAGGACTCTGGCTGTCACGAGGGGAATGTTCTGCATGAAGACCCTGCATGGCTTGTATAGTCAGTATCAGGACAGGCCAAAACACCGTCATTACCATCTGCACAGTGAACTCCGTATTGGACATACAGGAGCATGCCCTGCAGCCAGACAACGGAACATGTGCTGCAGTCACACCTGCTGCAAGAGGCTCTTCCACAGAGAATCTGGACATCTCCACCCCAGTGGCCAGGAAGGTCAATCGCGACTTGTAGGACCAGCAGTGTGCTGCTGCTGCTGCTGCCATTGCAGAGACAAATGACTGAGCTGCCTGCCCATCTGACGAACGCAAAAAGAAAGTGCATGTGTAAGTAACTGATAGGTATAGTTGAACTATTGTTACTGCAAAGCTTCATGTTTCAGTTGTGAGGCTGTTTTTCTTTTTTGTGTTTTTGTTGCTTCCTCATTCCCTGTTATGTTGCATACCCAGGCTCAGGTTTCATCCTCAGGGTCAGAAGTCCACAGGGAGCTTCAGTGTTAGGCTGTTGTGGGACCACCAGTCCGGGGTACTGCAGCCGAGTCACTTTTGCAGTTGGCCCAGGCCAAAAGCTGTGTCAGTTATTGTCAGCTAATTGCCAAGGCCTACATAAAACGTTATGTTGTAAAATGTGTTGAGATTGCCTTCAGCCATGACAAGCTCTTAACATAACCCGCACTGTCCTTTGTTAAAGGAGAAAAAAAATCCTCTGAAGTCGGAGTATGGCTGCCTATATCAGTATATGGCGAGGTGCTTGAAAAAGTCGTACACGCAAACTTCTCATCCAGTGTGTACTTCCTATCTCACAGAGATTCCCAGGTGGGATGAGTGAGGCAGAGTGCATGTTCTGGGTGACCCCCAGGGTGTAAAGCTGGGGAACGCACAACAACTTTTGCAGTGTTCAGTGTTACTGTTCTGAGCTAACATATGCAGGACACAACCTACCGAGCCCCCTACTGACAACAATAGCCTTGTCACTGAACAAGGCTGAGACGCCTGTGTCAAGACAAAGATTGTTCTCTTGACAGTTCCATTTTGTTTTTTACACATGAAGACCTCAAGGGTTTTGGTAGGTGCAGATATTATAGAACTTTGCTTTCTCTGGATGAGGCATATCATGTTGAAAGAAGTGCCTCCTTTTGTGTGCGAGTAGTTAAAATTTTGTTTTAGAATAAATTCATGGTGGGTTGTCGCATCGCCCCTGGCAGACAGGAAAAGATTGGTGATAAAGCGTTGCATAATGCGCTCGTGATTTGGTGGCTTGAGTTTGAGCCGAGGTGTGAGCCATCACTGAGATGCCTGTTGAAGACTTTTTCCTCTGGAATTACTGTCAGTATATATATATATATATATATATATATATATATATATATATATATATATATATATATCGGTGCTGTCTCCACTTCCCCAAATGGCCTTTGGATGTGATAGTATAACCCAAGACTCTGGGTGCAAACGCATGCAGAACGTCTTGCGTACATGTTAAAACCTGTTCCATATTTTGAAAGAGTAGGCCATTTGTGCCAGTGAGAACATTTGACATTTTGTAGCTTATTCTTGTATATATAAAGATGTTAGAGTACTCATATAAGCATTGCTTGTGGTACTCATTTCATGTATTGGTGCTATATTTCTGAACTGACCAATTTTTTAAAACCAAAATAAAAAAGAATATACGTCAAGGTAATTGCAATTTAATTTGACTAAACTAGGAAAGGGGGAAGGCTAATAAAGAAAAACACCCCAAAGTCGTGAAATATGCTTATGTTGTGAAATCAAATCGAAAGGCCAACATTATGATTTTGTCATGCTTTAAAATGCTGTATTGAGATTGCCATCATAATAGGCTGCAGTCTTCATTTTTTATAAAAAAGGAAAATCCTCTGAAGTCAGACTTTAGCAGCCTATATGGCGAGGTATTCAAAACCAGCTATACACAGACTTCTCATTCATTGTCTTGCCGTGATTTTTCAGGTGTGATGAATGACATGGTGTATTCTGTATGACCCCTAGGGTGGCAAGCTGAGGAACATCCAACCAAAAATTGATTTATTGCAGTGATTCTGTAGAGGTTTTCAATGTTATCATTTTCTGCTTTCAGGGCACTGGGACACAAGTATCAAAAACCAGCCGTGAGGGGGCAGTCACCATCTGATTGGGTCAGAACAGTGGAAAAGTTTGGCATAAGGAGACGCAAATGGAGTGCAGAACCTTCTGGAGTTTTCTGTAGCAAAAGGCTTGTCCTTACTGACACCTTGTACCCCCACGAACCTCAAAACAACTTGGAGTGCTCCTAATGGATTGGCTCATAACCAGTATGATTGCGTGTAGCACCATGACACTTCCAAGTCAAACATCAAGGCTCAGACGAGAACATTCCCTGGATTCGACATGGGCATTGATCACAACTTGAAGAAAAACCATCAATCGGCCAACCCTGGCATCAAACTCAAATCTGGAGAAGCTAAAAGACCCTCATATACTGTCAGCCTTTCAAGCACAGACAGCAGAGACATTTGCAGCACTGAAACATTGTGGTCACTAACATCGACACTCATAATAATGGCTTCAAGCAAAATAAGGATAATGGCAGCAGAAGTACTGGGACAACAAAACACGGCCATGGCCTGGATCACTAACATCTTGGATGTCTGCGATAAAAAAAAAATCATCAGCTACATTTTCAAGTATAAAAGGTGACAATTACCACAAAATCGGGCAAGAAATGAACGAAAGGAAAAATTAAATTGAGGAAGACATTAACAGAGGAAGTAGAAAGCAGGCATAACTATATCATGTAAAGGCTCACCAAGACAAGCAAAACAGTTATCTTAAATCTGGTACACTGTTCCCTGACAGCACTTGAGTTATCAGCAGATGGTCAGAACACTACCAACTGTTGTACAATGACCAGAATCAGCCAGGTGCATATACCACTATGCATAAAGAACATATGAGCATACCACACCTATTACCTATGTTGAGAGAAGTGGCGAAAGCAATACACCGCTGAAAAGGGCAAATGGCCTGGAGTGTTCAACATCCCTGCAGAATGAATGGAGCAGAGAGGAGAAGAGACTGTGAATATACTGGCAGCACTTTGCCTATGAATCTAGGACGCCAACATACGGACTCGTTGGTGGACGGACGGAATCTCTCATAAGTCCACTTCCAAAGAAGGGTCACCAGAGAAGTACCAGAACTACAGAACAGTCAGCCTCGTAAGCCACCCAGGTAAGGTCATGCTAAAAAGCTTTCTGAATATTAAAACAAAATTAAAACGGCAAAACCCACCAGAAATGCTTTCAGACCTGGAAGTAGCGTTACCGTAAGCCTAGTTGTTGAAGTGAATTGAGACATGTTCAAAGAATAATTGTAAAGATTGTTGCATGGTGTTGTAGAATTCGACCCATTATGGTTAAAAAGTTACATGACAAAGATCTGTAAATACTGGTAAATTTTTCCCCATTCTTTGACTAGAGCCCCGAAATTTACCAATAGTGAGATTTTTGCGTATGCACCCCCCCCCCCCCCCCCCTTTCAAATTTAGTGAGCAAGATTCCAGTTTGGGGATGGTGCATAAACACTTGTGTGCATGCATTTTTTTTTAAAAAATCGTCATCCATTCCTACTGGCAGGAAATGGCCTACACTTCCGAAAGGTGGAACAAGTTTTTTAACTTGTGCAGGATATGTTCTGCATGCATTGGCACATGGGGCCGTAGCTTTTTTAGTCTCATCTAAAGGACTTGACATTTCAGGTTTTTTTCCATCCAACTGGGAAGAAAGGTCAAGGCTGGGAATCGAACCCAAGACCCTCACGGTGTACTTGTTTGGCAGGTGAACATCTTAACCATCCTGCCACCCACCTTATCAATATCATAAATTTAATTTGTGTTGAATCGATGAGTTCAAATGTATGTTTTGTTTAAGTAGTTAAGTTCGTATTCTTAGTGTTGGTGATTGCAACTTTACTGATTACAGTTCCTATGGGGCTTGATATTAAGTGGCAAAGACCTAATGCTAACCATGTTACAATTCCCCATGCTCTTACCCAGATAAAGTGATCTCCTTGTTTGTGCTACATTGAACCATACTTGTTCCTTCTAGTCTTAAACTCAGTGGACAACACACTTCTTAATGTCAGCTGCATCATTTTGTTGATCTTGTGTTTTTGTACTCCCTCTGAGAATGTTGGTGTTGAAGTTGAAGTTTCCCAGCTTGGGCACAGTTTTAGACTTTTTAGCTGTGAATGCTGTCTTTATTCTTACTTCCATTATTAGCAGGACATATGACTAGCTGATCAGAAAATAGACATCTTTATTTTTGAATATTGGGAAGTTAACTCTCATAGAGTAATGCTGCATATTTCTGAATAGCACTTAAAATTTTTAGAACATTTGTTTTTTTACATTCAGTAAAAGAAAAGTTAAATCTTTAATAAAATGTGAATGATTCTTAATAATCATTCTGTAGAACATGATTTTGTCATTCAAATAGAACCCAGTATCAAACAAAATATTCATCTTTTACAGAAGCTACAAAAAAAAGCTGCTGTGGTCATCTCGCCAAGCCATTGGAGATGCTCCAGTTTGTACGAGAAGATGAGTGCTGATCATGATTGAAGGTACAAATATCTTTTTTGTTGTTTGTTGTTCCTTGGCTAGAACTCTTGAGATTCACCAATAGTGAGATTTTGTGTACGCTACCCTTTTTACCCACTAATCTGACTCAGGGGATGGTGTCTAAACAGTCAAACTGTGTGCATGCTGCTTTTTTTTTTTTTTTGGGGGGGGGGGGCATTTGTTCCTACCAGCACGCAATGACCTACTCTTCTGAAAGGTGGAACATGTGCACAAGATGTTCTGCATGTATTCACATACTGGGCCTCGAGTTTATAGTCTCATTCGAAAGGATGAAATAACATTTCCAAGTATCTGTAGTGGACAATTACATTACTGATAAAGAGAAGTGGCTGATTTGACAGGCTATCATCATTTCTGGCCATATTGATATTGAAAAAAAAGATGTCCAGCGCAACAAACTGAAAATGTGGATGCTTTGCTGTGGATGATTTGAACAACACAGCTGTCATATCATGAAAAGAAACCGACTGCCATTTGCAACAGTGATTTTAGCTGCAGGCATATCAGACTGCTCACTTTATTTTCAGTTTATCAGCTTTACATATCTGAACATACTCAAAATTTGCTGTAATTTAATCAGAGCATTGTTTGAACTTTAAATTATGAATGAAAAATATGTAATAGTGATCATCAGCATATGCTTACATTGCAAAGAAACCCATCTGTAAGAAGTGCGATTTTTAAAAAAAGGTAGTAACTCAAATCGATTGGATGGTTGGGATTTTACCTAGAAATGCCTGGAAATGTTGAGTCTTCATGCATAGCAAACACTTGGCGTAACCATTCTGTATCATCCACTGAATCTGAAGTCGTATATGGCTGCCTTATGGCAAGGTATTTAATAAAGTCATACATGCAAACTTCTCATCCAGCGTGTACTCGATTCCCAGGTGGGATGAGTAAGACGGAGTGAATTTTTTTGGTGACCCCCACAACACATAAAGCTGGGGAATGCTCCACACTGAAGGACTCCATGTATTTCTACATTAATCTTATGCAGTCAGAGAGGGTGCACATTCTTTAAACCATGCATAGCTTAGATGAGTTGATGTCGCAGTTAAAGCCACGAAAAGTGATGAAAGTACATGAATAAAAACATGCATTATATACCAGTGTCCTTTTTCTGTTTGTCACCAGGACCTATGCACAGAGGATCACCAAAACATATACTGGATCATCGCGGAGACTTCATCCCGTGGACTTCATCATCGAGGACTCATCATCGTGGACTTCATCATCACATTGCGGACTTCATCATCGCATCATGGACTTTATTGCATCGTGGACTTCATCATCGCATCGTGGACTTAATCATCGCATCATGGACTTCATCATCGCGGACTTCATCATTGCAGACTACATCATCGCATCGTGGACTTTATTGCGTTGTGGACTTCATCATCGCATCGTGGACTTTATCATTGCATCGTGGACTTCATCATCGCAGACATCATCGCATCGTGGACTTTATTGCGTCGTGGACTTCATCATCGCATCGTGGACTTCATCATTGCAGACTACATCATCGCATCGTGGACTTTATTGCGTTGTGGACTTCATCATCGCATCGTGGACTTTATCATTGCATCGTGGACTTCATCATCGCAGACATCATCGCATCGTGGACTTTATTGCGTCGTGGACTTCATCATCGCATCGTGGACTTCATCATTGCATCGTGGACTTTATTGCGTCGTGGACTTCATCATCGCATCGTGGACCTCATCATCGTGGACTTCATCATCGCGGACTTTATCATCACAGACTACATCATTGCTGACTTCAAGGACTGTCATGGTTTCATCATCATGGATGAAATGAAGGCTTTAAAGTAAGGAGGTGGGAGTTGGTATTAAATTTTGTGTGTATCAAAATACTGATTTCAAACACAAACAATATGTTGCAAAAAAGGTTGCAAAGAAACATAAAAAGAACAAAAACTGAAAGCTATGCTAAAGCAGAACTTGAACAATTCCAAATTATTCTATCAAAGCTGTGACATACATAGTCATATTTTAATAATAATAATGTATGGAATTTATATAGCGCTGAATCTTGTAAGGCAACAAATAAAAGCGCTCAGATTTTTTTTTTTAAATCAAGGATAATGAAATAAGCACTCGTGTGCTTTTTTTTTTTACATCCAGTCCCCATGTGTATGCGGTTTTGTAAATTTTGTCTGTTCCCACCGGCACACAATGGCCTACTCTTTCAAAAAGCGGAACAGGATTTAACGTGTGCGCAAGATGTTCTGCATGCGTTCGCATGCGGGGCCTCGGTTATAGTCTCGTCCGGGGACAGCATCAGAGACAATACTGTCACCTTGGATAATAACCTTGGATTGGTTAGAACCTCGTGCAGAGACTTACCCTGAAATGCTGGTAGGATATTTTTTTTACCCTTGACACTGATACAAAATATGAATATTTGAAAGTATTTCACTGTGTAATTATATATTTTTGGCAAAAGGCATATAATTTGTCTGTGAATTTATTTTTGGCCAATTTTGCTCAAAGGGTATATAATTTCAGCCTGTGAATTAAACAATTTTTATAGTATAAGATTTTTGAAAGCTGTAATGAGTACAGAGTGTGTGTGTGTGTGTGTGTGTGTGTGTGTTGTGTGTGTGTGTGTGTGTGTGGTGGTGACCCTGGTTATGTAGGAAAGGAGTTTCAAGGGAAGACAACAGTAGAGATTATTTTTGTGCCTGCCTCCTTTGAGTAACACATTGATTGATTGCCTGTATGTTAGATACAGATGCTAAATATGATGTGCAGTATTTTATTATTTTTGTGTATGTGAGATTGGTTTCAAAGGTTGTTTTTGGTCTTGAGATTGTTTGCATGGTGGGTAAAAATTCCTCACAACTGCTGTAAACTTGATTGGCTGATCTGTCACTGGTGTGCAATTGCTGATTGCCTGGCACGGGTAGGGAAAATTCTCAACCAAGTCTGATTACATTTAGGGGTAAAGTTTTCTTGCAGATATGATTTGGGGGTGGGGGGTGGGAATAAATATGTGGGTTTTTTTTACATCCAGTCCTCAGTTTTGTAAATGTCATCTGTTCCCATCAGCACAAATGGCCTACTGTCCAAAAGGCAGGACAAATTTGTGTGTGCATGTGCGCGCGCGTGTGTGTGTGTGTGTGTGTGTGTGTGTGTGTGTGTGTGTGTGTGTGTGTGTGTGTGTGTGTGTGTGAGAAAAGGAGAGTGATAGGTGGAGAGATATCTGATTGTGTAGAAGATTTTAGGAAAGAGGTCTTTGGAAGGAGGGGTACGATACATACACAAATCGTTAGGAGTAGGGAAAAAGAGGGTGGGTGAAGTAAAGCAAGGGGTCTTATTTTACTAATGTGGGTTATTTTGAACTTAGATTTAACTTTCAGATTTATCCATTTTTAAGCAGATACTTGTCAGACTGAACTTTCCATTGTGATAAGTGAGATTCGAGATTCGAGTAAAAACTACCTCGTCAAATGCCTTAGGCCTGAAATTTCCATAGTGGTCGGTGGGGTTGGAATTTGTAGTTTAAGTAAAAACTACTTTGTCAATAGGCCTGAACTTTCCTTAGCGATAAATGGGATTGGAAATTTGTAGTTTAAGTAAAAACTACTTTGTCAATAGGCCTGAACTTTCCTTAGCGATAAATGGGATTGGAAATTTGTAGTTTAAGTAAAAACTACTTTGTCAATAGGCCTGAAATTTCCTTAGCGATAAATGGGATTGGAAATTTGTAGTTTAAGTAAAAACTACTTTGTCAATAGGCCTGAAATTTCCTTAGCGATAAATGGGATTGGAAATTTGTAGTTTGTGGGATTGGAAATTTGTAATTTGAGTAAAACTACCTTATCAAGAGCCTTAAGCTTGGAATTTCATTAGTGAGAAGTGAGATTAGAAATTTGCAATTTGAGTAAAAACTACCTTGTCAAATGCTGTAGGCCTGAAATTTCCACAGTGATAATTGGGAGTGGAACTTTATAGTTTGTGTCAAACTACCTACCATTGTGTCCTTATGCTGTTGTGTCCACATGCAGTCAGGCCGACCGTCTGACCAACAGCCCCTACCTTGATTAATGAACGCCTAACTGTTCATACTAACTCTAACACTAACCATGTTTCTAACCCTAGCCCCACATGTGGACATAAAAGCAGACACAGTGGTAGTTCCTGACACAACAGCAGTAATCTTTTTTCAGCATTGGGAGGGGGGAGGAAAATTTTAAAATAAAATATAGGTATGTTTGTTTCTGAGGGGAAACGGTCAAGGGAGGAATGGGGGGGGGGGGGGGGGTGTAAGGGGATATGAGTGGTGTAGACTATTTTTCAAAAGTAATTTAAGAGGAGTACAATGATCATTTGAGACAGAGAAAAAAAGTTATGGTAGATTGTGTAGGCGTTAGTCAAAATTGGGCGTAGAGAGGCACATTTGGTAGATTGTTGTTAGTGAATATTGGGCATAGAGAGGCACATTTGGTAGATTGTTGTTAGTGAATATTGAGCGTAGAGAGGCACATTTGGTAGATTGTTGTTAGTGAATATTGGGCGTAGAGATGCACATTTGGTAGATTGTTGTTAGTGAATATTGGGCGTAGAGATGCACATTTGGTAGATTGTTGTTAGTGAATATTGGGCATAGAGAGGCACATTTGGTAGATTGTTGTTAGTGAATATTGAGCGTAGAGAGGCACATTTGGTAGATTGTTGTTAGTGAATATTGGGCGTAGAGAGGCACATTTGGTAGATTGTTAGTGAATATTGGGCGTAGAGGCACATTTGGTAGATTGTTGTTAGTGAATATTGGGCGTAGAGATGCACATTTGGTAGATTGTTGTTGGGTAATATTGGGCATAGACGCATTTGGTAGATGTCGTTAGTCAATATTGGGCATAGACACATTTGGTAGATTGTTGTTAGTCAACATTGGGCTAGAGAGACAACGTTTGGTAGATTGTGTAGGCGTCAATCAGTAGGGAGAAAAGTTAAGAAGATGGGAAGTAGGCAGCAAGGGTGCATTTTCTTAGGAAAATGAGTGGAGGAGGTGGGTAGCATGTTGGGAATAGGGAAAGAGCAGAATTGTGTGTGTGTTTTTTTTTTTTTGTGTGCTTTTTTTTTATATTAGTCTTTTATTTCGAGGATAATAGTATAAGCACTCGTGTGCATTTTTACATCCAGTCTGTGTCCTCGTGGTTTTGTACATTTTTTTCATCCATTCCCAATCAGCACACGGTAGCCTACTCTTTCTAAAAGCAGAACGTTTTAACATGTTCAAGATGTTCGGCATGCGTTCGCACACAGGGCCTCAGGTTTTAGTCTTTCCATAGGATTTTTTGGGAGAGGAGGGTGGGGGGTTTGCAGGTCGAGTCAGCACTGACATTAATCCCCGGGGGAAAAATCCCCTTGAATGGGATTTTTATGCACTAAGTGGTTTGTGTGGCAGGCAATTCCATGCAGTTGCACACTGCTGATAATCGCCAACAACCAGCACAGAAATTGTGTGCAGGATTTTGATTATTTAAAAAAAATTTCATTTAAAGATATCAACAAAATGATGGATGCTATATTCCTTTTAGCTGGTTGCGTGTGTTGGGTCGTTTTTTGTGAAAGATACTTTTCCCAAAAAAAGAGGAAAAGAAAAATTCAGATTAAAAAATTTTTTTTTTTTGCATCTACGAAGACGCATGAAGCTCCCAATCAAAAAGAAAAGGGGAAAAAAAAGAAAAGAGGGAAAAAATGATGCTGTGTGATAAGTATGCTGCTATGGCAAAAAAAGTTTTGTAAAGTGATTGTTTTGGTTTAGTTTTTATTCAGTAATGGGAACAAACATTGAAAACAAACAGCATTTTGGAATCAGCAATAGCTGGCTTATGGCGTGTTCTATGGAACACTGAAAATATAACATGAACATGACGGCTGTGTGTGTGTATGTGCTCTTAAGGAAATTTCCTGTGGGAGAAGTAGCAAGAAAAAAGTGCCCAGATTAAGGGTGGGTGATACATCTTCAGATCAGTGGAAATGGGGCGGAAAATGGAAACTGATGGAGAATGGTTTTCTGAAATATTTTTTTTGATGGATTAGTTTTAAGAGCTTTAAAAAAAATTATTACAAACTTTACCCCCTCCCCCACTCCACCTGAAATGTTAATGCTGGCAAAACCTATAATCTGTTGTTTAAAAAAATTGGAATAGCGTTTGCTTTGTTGGCTATTCTGATACTTTTTTTATTTTTTAAACTGGAACAGTGTTCAGAATCATGCTGGGTTGACTTGTAGTTTATGCCTTAAAAAAAAACAACTTTTCAATTAATCTGTTGAGAAAAGTGTTTCCCAAGATGACTCTTGATGGCAGGATGAATGTATGTATGTTGGCTTGGGGATTTTTGGTTTGTTGTTGGTTTTGAGGTGATTTTTAGGGGGGAGGGGGGGTGTCAAACTTTTTTCTTTTTCTTTTTTGCTTTAATTGGTCTTTCATGTGAAGACGATGGCAGATTTTACATCAACACATGAGTGTTACGGAGAAAAATGTGTTCTTGTGATGGGGTTTTTGGCTTGTGTGTGTGCATGTTTAAAACTTAAAGAATTTGTAATGCTGACTTTGCTTTCTTTGTAATTGATTCAGTGCTATAAAATTTCCATATTTATCGTTATCTAGTGTACAAACAAAAACCTTTGGAAGTTAATATTGATTTTTACCCAAAAAATCGGTCCTTAAAAAGTATCTGATTTTGACTGGACTGATTATCGTTGAAGCCAAACCACGGGCCCCTGATGTTTATTCTTTTGTACAGCTTCAGATATTTTGTATGTGTGTATAAATATGTTTGGAATATTTATCGAAATTACTGAAATTATTTCGTTGCTTCAGACAGTAGGAAAGATGGAATGTAATTGCCCATATTTAAATGAAAAACATTGAACCATTCCTCCTCCCACCCCCTACCTCCCCTTTTTTATTTGGCCAATGAAGATAGACATGTGAAGCACCCATTTATTTTTTTTTTAAAAGAAAAAAAAAAGAAAAGATGGTGCTCCATGATCTGCATGCAACTGAGGCCACCCCCCCAAAAAAAAAAATTTTTTTTTTAGAAGTGCAGCTGTGTGCTTTAGGTTTTACATGCTTTAAAGCAGAAAATAATAGATAACATGTGTTATGCAATATGTTGAATTAAAAATAAAAAGTGTGTGCATATGACACCACTTCACATTGTTTTCTCTTTTGTATTGCACACCGCTGACAAGTCACCAACCAAGATGGTCACAAGAATGGTGGATGCTATATATTCCTTTTAGCTGGTTGTGTGTGTGTATTGGGTTAGTTTGGTTGGGTTGTTGTTGTTTTTTTGAAAGTTTCCTTTTCAAAGGAAAGATTAGAAACATTTTCAACATAATTTGTTTGCACCTTTGTAGAGATGTGTGCAGCTCCCAATCAAAAAAGAAAAAAAGGAAAAAGATAATGTTCTGTGATCAGCTGAGACAAAACATTTTTTCTGAAAGGTGGTCTTTTTGTCTGCAAGCTCATGGAATTTTCCTGTGGGAAAAGTAGCAAGAGAAAGATGCCAAGACTTTAGGGGTGGGGGGTGATACACGTTCAGATCAGTTGATTATGCAGAATGGTTTTCTGACATAGCTAATTTTTTTTTTTTTCTTTTTTTTTGATGGATTGGTTTTAGGTCCCCTCCCCCCCCCCCTTTTTTTCTTTTATATAACTGATATGAACTTAAATTTTATTTTTTTAAACCCACCTGAAATAATGTTGGCAAGACTTGAAATTTGTTGTGCAAATTGTCTTGGTCATAATGTTTGCTTTGTTGGCTATGCTGATACATTTTTTTAAACGGGAACAGTGTTAGGAATAATGTTGGGTTGACTGGAAACTTCTGCCTTTAGAAAATACTCTTGTCAATTGATCTGTTGAGAAAAGTATGCCTACATGACTGTTGATGGATAGCAAGACAATTGAATATGGGGGGGAGGGGTTGTTTTCTTTTGGTGGTGGTGGTGGTTTTTGTTGTTTGTTTGGGTCAAATTTACTTTTTGCTTTGTTTTGATTGGTCTTCTTTCATGTGAAGACCATGGCAGAGTTTACATCAACACATGAGTGTTATGGAGAAAAAATGTGTACTTGTGATGGGGTAGTGGTGTGTTTTGGCTTGTGTGTGTGCATGTTTAAAACTGAAAGAATTTGTGATGCTGGCTTTGCTTTCTTTGTAATTAAGATTCAGCGCGATAAAATTTCCATATTATTCATTATCTAGTGTACAAACAAAAACCAATGGAAGCTCATATTGATTTAAAAAAAAATTGTCCTTAAAAGTATCTGATTTTGACTGGACTGATTATTGTTGAAGCCAAACCACAGACCCCTGATGTTTACTCTTTTGTACAGCTTCATATATTGTGTGTGTGTATAATTATGTTTGGAATATTTATCCAAATTACTGAAATTATTATTGTTAGTTGCTCCAGATACTAGGAAAGATGAGTGAAATGTAATTGCCCATATTTAAACACAAAAAATCATTGAAGCATTCCCCCCCCCCCCCCTACCCCCCAACCTCCCTTTTTTATTTGGCCAATGAAGAAAGACATGTGAAGCACCCATTTATTTTTATTTAAAAGAAAAAGAAAAGATGGTGCTCCATGATCTGCATGCAACTGAGGCCACCCAAAAAAAAAAAACCAAAATGTTTTTTGTTTTAGATGTGCAGCTGTGTGCTTTGTGTTGTAATGCTTTAAAGTAGAAAATATAGTTAACCTGTGTTATGCAATATGTTGAGTTTAAAAGTGTGTGTGCATATGACGCCACTTCACATTTTCTCTTTTGTATTGCACACTGCTGACGGTCACCAACACCCAGTACAGAAATAGTGTACTTGTGTGAATTTTGGTTTTTGTTGGGGGGGTTTTCTTGGGGGGGGGGGGGGGGGATGGAGATACTTATTGTTTTATTTGAAGATGGTCACAAGAATGGTGGATGCTATACATTCCTTTTAGCTGGTTGCGAGTGTGTATTGGGTTTGGTTGTGTTTTGTTTTTTGAAAGTTTCCTTTTCAAAGGAAAGATGAGAAACATTTTCAACAGAATTTTTTTGTTTGCACCTTTGCAGAGATGCGTGCAGCTTCCAATCAAAAAAGAAAAAAAGGAAAAAGAATGTTCTGTGACCAGCTGAGGAAAAACTTTTTTTCTGAAAAGTGATCTTTTTGTCTGCAAGCTCATGGAATTTTCCTGTGGGAAAAGTAGCAAGAGAAAGATGCCAAGACTTTGGGGGTGGGGGGTGATGCACGTTCAGATCAGTTGATTATGCAGAATGGTTTTTTTGTTGTTGTTGTTGATGGATTGGTTTTAAGGCCCCCCCCCCTTTTTTTTTATTATATATAACTGATATGAACTTACATTTTATGTTTTTAAAACCCACCTGAAATGTTGTTTGCAAGACTTGAAATTTGTTGTACAAATTGTCTTGGTCATAATGTTTGCTTTGTTGGCTATGGTGATACATTTTTTTTAAAAACAGGAACAGTGTTAGGAATAATGTTGGGTGGACTGGAAACTTCTGCCTTTAGAAAATAGTCAATTGATCTGTTGAGAAAAGTATGCCTACATGACTGTTGATGGATAGCAGGACAATTGAATAAAGTGGGGGGGGGGGGGGGGGGGGGGGTTCTTTTGGTGGTGGTGGTTTTTTGGTTGTTTGGGTCAAACTTACTTTTTGCTTTGTTTTGATTGGTCTTCTTTCATGTGAAGACCATGGCCAATTCATCAACACATGAGTGTTATGGAGAAAATGTGTACTTGTGATGGTGTAGTGATGTGTCAGCTTATGTATGTTCATGTGTTTAAAACTTGAGAATCTGTGATGTTGGCTTTGCTTTCTTTGTAATCAAGATTCAGCGCGATAAAAATTTCATATATTACTATTTATCATCATAATCTAGTGTAGAAAAATGACATTTCGAAGTTGATTTTGATTTTAAAAAAATTAATCTGATTTTGACTGGACTGATTATTGTTGAAGCCAAAGCACAGGCCCCTAATGTTTATGCTTTTTGTACAGCTTCAGATATTTTGTGTGTGTATGATTGTTCGAAATATTTCTCCAGATTACTATGTATGATTATGTTTGAAATATTTTTCCAGATTACTGAAATTATGATTGTTAGTTGCTCCAGACACTAGGAAAGATGAGTGGAATGTAATTTCCCATAAACACACAAAAATGAGTGAAGCATTCCTCCCACATTTTTTTTTTTTGGCCAATGAAGAAAGACGTGAAGCACCCATTTATTAAAATAAAAGAAAAAAGAAAAAAGATGGTGCTCCATGATCTGCATGCAACTGAGGCCACCAAATAAAATAAAGTTTTAGATGTGCAGCTGTGTTTTGGGTTTTACATGCTTTAAAGTAGAAAATAATTTATAGGTAACATGTTTTATGCAATATGTCGAGTTAAAAATAAAAGTGTGTGTGCATATGACACCACTTCACATTGTATTTTCTCTTTTGTATTGCACACCGCTGACAATCACCAACACCCATGTGATTTTTGGATTTGTTTTTGTTTTGGGGTTGTTTTTGGAGGGGGGAGATACTTATCGTTTTATTTGAAGATGGTCACAAGAATGGTGGATGCTATATATACCTTTTAGCTGGTTGAGTGTGTATATTGGGTTGGTTTGGTTGGGTTGGGTTTTTTTGGAAAGTTTTCTTTTCAAAGGAAAGAAACATTTTTAGAAATGTTGTTTGTGCCTAAGAAGAGATGCATAAAGCTGCTAATCGCAAAAAAGAAAAAAAGATGCTCTGTGACCAGCTGAGGCAAAACAATGTTTGTAAGCTCATGGAGTTTTCCTGTGGGAGAAGTAGCAAGAGAACGATGCCAAGACTGTGGGGGTGGGGCGATACTTGTTCAGGTCAGTGGAAATGGAACAAAAAGTGAAAACTTGTGGAGATGGTTTTCTGACGTTTATTTCCTTTTTTTGATGGATTGGTTTTAAAGGCCTCCCCCCCCCCCCCCCCCCTTTAAAAAAACAACCCAAACTGATATAAAATTAAATCGTTTTTTTTTTTTTTAACCCCACCTGAAGTGTTGATGTTGGCAAGACTTGCAAGCAATTTTGTGTAAAAATTGTCTTGGAATAAAGTTTGCTTTGTTGGCTATGCTGATACTTTTTTTTTAAAAAAACAGGAACAGTGTTAGGAATACTGTTGGGTTGACTGGAAACTTCTGCCTTTAGAAAATACTGTCAATTGATCTGTTGAGAAAAGTGTCCCTAGATGACTGTTGATGGATAGCAGGATGATTGAATGTTTATTGGGTTGGGGTTCGTTTGTATTTTTGGTGGTGGTGGTTTGGTTGGGTTTTGTTTTTTTTCTTTGCTTGGTCTTCTTTCATGTGAAGACCATGGCCAATTTTACATCAACACATGAGTGTTATGGAGAAAAATGTGTACTTATGATGGTGTAGTGGTGTGTCAGCTTTTGTGAGTGCATGTGTTTAAAACTTAAGAATCTGTGATGTTGGCTCTTTCTTTGTAATCAAGATTGAGCGCGATAAAAATTTCATATATTACTATTTATCATAATCTAGTGTAGAAAAATGACCTTTCGAAGTTGATTTTGATTTTTAAAAAATTCAGTCCCTTAAAGTATCTGATTTTGACTGGACTATTTATTGTTGAAGCCAAAGCACAGGCCCCTAATGTTTATGCTTTTTGTACAGCTTCAGATATTTTGTGTGTGTATGATTGTTTGAAGTATTTCTCCAGATTACTATGTATGATTATGTTTGAAATATTTTTCCAGATTACTGAAATTATGATTGTTAGTTGCTCCATACACTAGGAAAGATGAGTGGAATGTAATTTCCCATAAACACACAAAAATGAGTGAAGCATTCCTCCCACATTTTTTTTTTTTTGGCCAATGAAGAAAGACACGTGAAGCACCCATTTATTAAAATAAAAGAAAAAAAGAAAAAAGATGGTGCTCCATGATCTGCATGCAACTGAGGCCACCAAAAGAAGAAAAAAATTTTTGATGTGCAGCTGTGCTTTGTATTGTACATACTTTAAAGTAGAAAATATTGACATGTTTTATGCAGTATGTTCAGTTTTTAAAAAAATGTGTGTGTGTGTGTACATACACCACCACTTCACAATATGTGTGTTTTCTCTTTTGTAAAGTTTTACTTTGCTTGGTTTCTTTGTCAGTTGAAGAAACAGGACTTTATTCATGGGCACTTTCCGGTAAACTGAAGCAAATGTATTTTCCAAACGCTCACTGGCAATCAAATATGTGAATTTTATCTTAAACGCACTCACCTGCTAGATACCTACCCTTTTATGAGATTTGACCAGTGAGCAGGTGGTGTAATGGAGGATCTTGATTCCCTTCATGCCAGTGTTTGGTTGGGCAGCTGTGGAAAACTTCGAGGTCAAACAAAATTGAGTCTCTGTAGAACTCACCTGTGACCACGTGCCTTTGCGTGTCCTTGATTCATGTCAAAAGAAAAAGAAAAAAATGTATGTTTCCTCAAAGGCAAAACGTGGCCATCTAAATGATGGGAAAGAAACGGGTTGCATACGCAAAATTCTCACCATCGGTGAACCTCGAGTTTTAGCTGAGAAACAGAAAAAACCAGTGTGCATGTTTCTTTTCTTTTTCTTTGCTTGGTTTGTATGTCAACTGGAAAAAAACGAAAGAACTTGTAATGGCCTATATTTGCAAAAATGTTTGTGTTGCCGGCAAATCTTTCAATTGGTCTTCCATGTGAAGACCGTTTCGGATTTTACAGCAACACCTCCAGTGTTCATGAGAAAAATGTGTACTGATCATAGTGATGTCAGCTGATGTGTCGCAGAATAAGAATCTGCGATGTTGGCGTCACTTATTTGTGTAATCTTAGAAATGGCCCTTTGGAGTTTGGTTTTGATTTTTTCAATAGTCTTCCAAAGTCTGTGACTTGGACTTTTTTTTTTCTTTTGGTAGCCAAAATCAAAGGCCTCAGACATTTGGTTTTGGTACAGCTTCAGACAGTTGCTTGTGTATGTGATATGTTTGAAATAGTTCTCCAGATGTCTGAAATTACGTACTAAAACCAGTTATTTATTGCAACTATTATTGGTTGCTCCAGACTATCAGCAAGATAAGAGTGGAATGTAATTCCTCATATTGAATCCCACCCACCCCTAAACAACCTTTTTTTGACCAATGAAGGACACGTGAAACACCCATTTATAAAACACAGGCATAAACAGAAGGAAAAAACAAAAGAAATAAAAGATGGCGCTCCCATGTTCTGCATGCAACTGAAGCCACCAAAGAAATTTTTAGTTTTTGATGTGCATCTGTGCTTTGTATTGTACATGCTTTGGTGCAGAAAATAACATTCATGTTAATGAGTTGTGTGTGAAGACTTTTTAAAAAAAACTGTTTATTGAAAAAACTATAGTTCTATTGCAACATCGTCTGCTTCTTTCTTTCTTTATTTTTAATGAGCATATTTGTGTACACTGGCTGCATACTGCAAAACGAGAAAAGAGAATGTGATCAAATTTGTTGAAATCTTGTTTTCTGAACATGATAAAGTTTGGTATTATCAAAAAAGCTTCATGTGTGTGGTGTGGTGTGTGTTGTGCTTGGTTTCCTATTCGTTGCAGAAATCTCAATTATTTTTTTCTTGTTTGACTTTTTCCCTGATGTTTTCAGTTTCCATATGTTTTCAGTTTCCATATTTTGATGGATCGACATGGACAGACTGCAAGACTAGGCTTGATCTAAAATTTGTATCCTTGCAAAATAGATAATTCATTTATTCATTCTCTCACACACATATATGCTTAGGGTTAAATAGCTAAACAAAAGAAAAATGACTTAGAATAAGAGGGAAATAATCCAGCGACAACACAAGTTTACAGATGAAAAGTGCATGAACTAAAACATTAATTCATTGCAAATAATAGTGCAATTTAAAAAAAACCATGCAAAATAAATGAAGAGTGGAACTAAATATGTCAATAATCCATGAAAAATGAATACATGCACAAATAACAAACTAAAACAAAACGATAAAAAAAGCCAAACAAAATTTAATGAAGACATAGATATTTTAATAACTGACTCCTCCCCAAGAGGCCCTATGTGTGAAAGCAAGCTGAACATGTGCACATATTAAAAACATGTTCCACCTTTGTGAAGAGTAGGCCATTTATGCCTGTAAGACCTGATAACACAATTGACAAATTCGCATGCACATGGGGACTGGATGTAGAGAAAAGGCACATGAGTGCTTATTACATCCTTTATCCTGGAAATCAACACATTGAACCTCAGAATAAAAATCTTCCCTTCCTGATTTCTAGGTGTGTACCCTGGAGATTTTTTTTTTTTTTAGTGCATTGCAATGCACACTTGTTTTAAAAAAAACTATGAGTGTAAGACATGCCACTCTATTGGCTTAATTAGATGCATCTGATGTATTGATTTATGCAAACAAAATATATAATTAAAAAAAAAAATTGAACGCAATAGAATACCTATAACAAATCTGATGACGTTGTTGGCAAGTCGGGGAAGTAATCTCCCTTGAGTGCACACTGTTTCTCAGACGAACACGTCTGCTTCAGGATACTGTAGCTCAACAGCTGGTATACCATATTTTATTTTTTATTTGTGAAGAAGCTCTGATCAGGCAAATCGTGTGAATTCTCTTTCACAACGCCATGGAAGCACTGTACCACCAAACTAATAGACTAATCGAAGAAGTCGGGAGAGATCTGGGACGTTATGAAAAAGCGAATGAAGATTCTGCACACATTGTAGAGAATGAAATCCGAGCTCAGCTAGACCATATCATCAGCAATTGTGAACGGCTGGATATTCTTGTCAACAAGGAGCCAGTGGCTCGACGAGCCAACGCCAAAATGAGGGTGGATCAACTAAAGTATGACTGCCAGCACGTACAAGCCGCTCTCAGAAATCTGCAGCACAAAAGGTAAGGTCTAGCCTATCACTGTGTATAGCATATCAGTATGCCCCCTTTCCGCCTTCACCCCCTTCCCTCGCCCCTCCTTTAAAATCATTGGATCAATCATCAGATCAGCAGACTTATTTGCAAGTATGTCGAAGCTAACATGAAGTACTGGGCACATGGTAATAAATACATCCTTTAGTCCACAAGAAATCAGGGCAAACTCTAGTTGTTTTTGTTTGTTGTGTTTTTGTGTGGGGGTGGGTGTTTGTTGTTGTTTTGGGGGGTGGGGGGAATGATTTGTTATACTAAAACTTCAATGAGGGTTAATAAGTGTCTGTGTGTGTGGATAGAGTTGTCAAGTACTCTTTATCCTGCTTCCTCTTTTGTGACACTACTGGGTACACTACTTGGTAGTAATAATAATAATGATAATATATGGAATTAATATAGCACTGAATCTTGTAAAAGAAACAAATCGATGCCATCATGCACAACCATAACCAGGCCATATCCTGACTACTTTTACCAAGTGATGTTTGCTTACCTATGGGAAAAGATGATTCCACCATCGGTACATACTGAATGAATGTGAATTAGAAATAATTATGTTCATCAAACACTGACAATGGCAGGACCTTTCAAGTTTGATTAGTATCTTAAGCATACAACCATATACTGATACAATAAATTGAATAATACAAACACAGAAAGCACAGTAGGACACTACTTCATTGGAAAGACTAAGAGTCATGGGGTGTCAGAATTCAGGAACACTGCATGAGGTAGCATAGTGTTAATAAATTTATGTCCAGTCATTATTATTAATCAGAAAGTGGTTTGTTAGTTGTTTTTGTCTTTAATTTGTAGCCACACCGTTGATACCAAAATCTTAGGAGGGTTTAACTTGTAAAGGGCAGAATATACATTTCTGTAGGAAGAAATACAGCTGATATTTGTGTTTTAAAGGGCAAACATTATATTATTTCAACTCCTGGAAAACATCATTAACATGTGCATATTTTTAGAAAATTTGTGAATCATCCCCTTTTTTTTCATTCCTTGGCTAGAGCTCCAAGGTTCACCAATAGTGAGATGTATAAATTTGTGACTGTTTTACCCACCATCAAGGTAGCTGCATTAGGACTTTATCATGTTTATGTCTAAACATGACACCAGTGTGCATGTGTTTTTATTTTTTATTTTCCTGTAGTACTGGCATGAATGGCCTTCTCTACCAAAAGCAAAATGTGTTTCTAAATCTATGTGTTCACAAGATTTCTTCGTAGTACGTGTGTTGGCACACAGGGCCTCTCTAGTCTCATCCATAGTCCTGACTTCAATGGAGCCATTACTGATGTAAACTGCAGGTGTTGGTTAAAAAAAACACCACCTGGGTTCAATCCTGTGCCATCAAATACCAAGCACAACGCTTCAACCACTAAGCTATCCAAACCTCTTTAGTTTTCTTTTTAAAAAAAACAAAGCCTTTTTTTTCCTTCCGAGTCATGTAGTGATGTTTAATTGTTAGGAATAACTCTGACTCTCCAACTTATCATCTTCTATTCACCGTACCAGTCAGTTTTAAACTGCTTTTCTGCATAACTACGACACACGCTTATGCAACATTTTCAGGCACATGCGATCTCAAGCAGACCAGGAGCGCGAAGCTTTGCTGAGCCGCACTTTCACCACCAACGACGCGACGTCTGTCAACATCGACCCGGCTCTGCAGCACCATACCAAGCTGAGCAACTCCCACACCAGGATGGACGAACTGCTGGAGACGGGGTCAAACCTCTTGTCCAACCTGCGTGACCAGCGGGGCGCGCTGAAGGGCGTACACCGCAAAGTGCTGGACCTGGCCAACACGCTGGGACTGACCAGCACGGTCATGCGGCTGATTGAGCGAAGGACAGCCCAAGACAAGATCATCTTGGTGG
Source organism: Rapana venosa (assembly GCA_028751875.1). NCBI lineage: Eukaryota > Metazoa > Mollusca > Gastropoda > Neogastropoda > Muricidae > Rapana > Rapana venosa. The sequence continues at coordinate 27,107,809 of CM054166.1, forward strand.
TGGGGATGGTGGTCACCTGTATCGTCATGTATTTAGTCTGGTCCTTCTTCACATGAGAGAAAGAAGAGAGAGGGAGAGTAGCTTGCTTTAAGTCTGAGGTCAAGTTTTCTCAGCCCTGGACAGCTTATTGTGAGTTTTTAGACAGGGGGGTGGGGGTGTTCAGAAAAAAAAGATATTTTTTGTGTGAATTGTTGCCAAGATGGTGGATGGAAAAAAAAAGTGTGAATCTAGTCAGGAATTTGTTCCAGGACGTACAGTGTGTACCTGTGCAGGGTAACATTTGTCTCTTGTTCTGAGAAAGTGAAAAATCTAAGAAAGTGTGAAAAGTTAAGGTTTTGAAAACACATTTTTTCCTCAACCCATCCTCTTTATATGAAAAGCTTTTGTCGTTAAATCATTGTTGGTAGCACGTGTAGGAGTGGCTCGAATGCAAGTGCTTTGATTTGTTTGTACAAGATAAAGTGTATAAATTCCATTTATTATTATTATTATTTTGTTATTGTTGTTGTTTCAATTTTCTTTTGGTGAAGACAACATTGTTTGGTTTAATTGAAGTTTAATTTAAGACTTAAGATTAACTTAAGATTTTTAAAAATTGTAATATTTGTATTACATAATTTAGTTTCATGACAAACAACTCACAAGTCTTTAAAGAAAACACACTGTCAAGCCCGATTTACTTTTGGCACAATCAGCCAGCCATTAGCACAGTGGGCTCCAGTTCCACAGCTCAGAGGTTGTGGGTTCAACTTCAAGTCCAATTAGTGCAGGAATTTTTCAGGCTTAATTTCGCTTGTTGGTATTCAAAGTCGAGTCGGCTATATACTTTGTGGGTCTCTCTCTCTCTCTCTCTCTCTCTCTCTCTCTCTCTCTCTCTCTCTCTCTCTCTCTCTCTCTCTCTCTCTCTCTCTCTCTCTCTCTCTCTCTCTCTCTACCAGCATAGCATCACTCTCTTTAGGTGTGTTGACTGGGAGTTTAGAAGCATTGCTTAAGTAATTTAACCAACACACCTTATGTCTTTGGGTTTTTTCATTCCTCAGCTAGAGTTCTATGGTTCATCAGTGGAGAGATATTGAATCATATGCGACCATTTTTATCCACCTTTAAGGTAGCCACAATCAGGCTTCAGGGATGGTGTCTGAACATGACTCCAGTGTGCATGTTTTGGTTTGTGGGTTGTTGTTTTTTAAAATAGTCATGCTTTCCTATAGATATTAAGTGGCCTACTCTTATAAAAGGCGGAACAGGTTTTAATGCATGTGCAAGATGTTCTGCATGTGTTCGCACATGGGGCCTTGGTTTATAGTCTCATCCAAAGTACTTTTGTGGGATTGGAGTCAGTACTGATGTTAACTCCAGGGTAAAATTCCCTAGAATGGGTGCCTTTGTGGTGGCTGGATCCCAGGCCATCAGATCACGAATGCAACGCTCTAACCACTAGGCTACCCCATCCCCACCCGTATGTCTTGATTTAGCTGGGTCTGGTTGTAGCTGGGTTATAGTATGAATGGAAGTGTGGAGTATCTATAGCCCTGTCATATAATTATCAACATCCTTCCCAATCTTATCATTATTGTCAAGCATCATCTGTCATCTGTCTCCATCGCTGCTGTCATCTGTAGGAGGTCCACTAACATCCCCAGAGTTTGCCATCTTTCTTTATAGCTTCTGAGAATTTTCTACGACCTTCTGTAGCCCTCCCAGACTGCTGACCTCAGTGATGTTGGCAGTTGTAGGTCTGCCTTTTTTTTTCCTTCTGCCCTCCAGCCTTGCCTTGTACTGAGTTCTAACTGTCATCATCAGCTTTGTTTTTTTGCTGCTGTTTGCATGCATGACCAGCATATTTAACAGTCAGCTTGTCGATTTCTGATAACAAGTTGTCAAGCAGTGAAAGAAAATTGTCTGTGACTTGGCGATCCCTGTTACCTTGGGTTTGGGATGTAAGTTCAGTTTTAGGGTGTGTGTGTTTTTTTTCCCCAGTTTCTTGTGTTTTGATGTCTGTGGTGAGTTCACTTCTGTCTGTGGGATTTGAAGATTGATCAGGGACATGGTGGAGGTTTTCACCCAGGGTAGATACGTCTCTCTGAGTCTCTCACTTTGGCTCCACAGATAATACATCAATTGGCATCAGTAAAGGGCAGTGTAAGTGCTGTCATTTCCTCCCACTTCTTGCAACTCTCAGAGGTTTTCCATTCCATCCCAGCCCAGCTGGGACCAGCCGGTGCTAATGTTAGCAGGAACTGACCTCACTTAGAAAAAACACTGCAGGGTAAAAAGAAAAAAAAGAGAGGGGCATGCTAATTTTAGCATTGGCCCTAGACCCTTGACTGAGTTATGCTGGATTTGCATGCCGTGATATATATTCCCCCCCTCCCCCCCCCCATATATATATATATATATATATATATATATATATATATATATATATATATACACACACACATATATATATATATATATATATCCCCCCAATTTCTCAGTCAGAGCTCTAAGGTTCACCAATGGTGAGACGCAACCATTTTTGCCCAACGTGAAGGTAGCGGAATTCTGACTTGAGGATCCTGTAAAACACATTAATGCACGCAGTTAAAGTATCTTCTTGGGTTAGGAGGTGGGGAGAAAGGACTGCCAGACTCTGCTGTGCGGACAATAATTTAATTCTTACTTTAAAATTGAAGTGGCCTTGTCAGTCAACTGTACTTCAGATGAGACTATAAACTGAGGCCCCGTGTGCAAACGCATGCAGAACATCCTAAATCCTATTCCGCTGTTCGAAAGAGTAGGCCATTGTGTGCCGGTGGGAACAGATGACAACATTTTAAAAACTGCATACAGATACATAAATAAATATATTTAAAAAGTCATCTGAGCACTTTGATTTGTTGCTTTACAAGAATCAGTGCTATATATAAATTCCATACATTATTATTATTATTATTATTACTTGATTTACAGTCTGAAGTTTAACTTGTGGTTATGGCAGATTGTCTTTGGAAAGGCAAGGCCTGTGCGTTGACAAAACCAGCAGCTGCCTGACAGAATGTAGATAGCTATCTATAAAACTAGGAGATGCATGGACCTCTGAACATTAACATGTGGTCAGAACTTAATTTTATCTATTCTTTTGTTTCAAGGATAAAGGAATAAGCATTCATGTACTTTTTTCATCCTGTCCCCGTGTGTATGCACTTTTGTAAATTTTGTCATCTGTTCCCACCAGCACAATGGCCTACTCTTCCAAAAAGTGGAACAGGTTTTAACATTTGTGCAAGATGTTCTGTGTGCGTGCGCACACAGGACTTCTGTTTATAGACTCATCCAAAGGACTTTTGATGTAAGTTCAGTTTTAGGGTGTGTGTGGGTTTTTTCCCCCAGTTTCTTAATAATAATAATAATAATAATAATATATGGAATTTATATAGCGCTGAATCTTGTAAAAAACAAACAAATCGAAGCGCTTGCACTCAATCATTTACAGGCATGCAACTCTCCTTAAACATAATGAGAAATCCATGCGCGCACACTACGCACGCACACGCACGCACACACATACACACACACACACACACACACACACACGGAACAACACTTAGACGGTGAAAGATGCTGTTGAAAATTAGGGACAGATATGTGGGGGGAAAGTCTCAGGTAGGAAATAAGTGTGTTTTGAGGCTGGATTTGAAGGAATCAAGTGAAGGCTTTTGACGAAGTGAAAGAGGGAGGTCATTCCAGGTGGATGGACCAGAAACAGAGAAGGAGCGACGGCCAACAGTGGTTTGTTTGAATCTGGGTGTTCGAAAGCACAAAGTATCTGCGGCTGAACGAAGGGAACGGGATGGAGTGTAAAGGTGAAGACAGTTACAGAGATAAGAGGGTGCAGATTTGTGGAGACATTTGAAACAGAGGGTATTGATTTTATACTGCAGTCTTTGTGAGACAGGCAACCAGTGAAGAGATCGCAGAAGAGGAGTGATGTGTTCAGATTTTTTCTTTCTTAGGACCAGTCGAGCTGCAGAGTTTTGTATGCGTTGAAGAGAGTGGATAGATGATGCTGGTAGGCCAGCCAAAAGAGAATTACAGTAGTCTAAACGTGAAAGAATAAGAGATGTGACAAGCTTGGAAGTTGCATCAGTGGACAGATACTTGCGAATCGCGCTTACGCGCCGTAATTGATAGTAGCAAGACTGGCAGGTCTGGGTGATGAATTTTTCATAGAGAGTGTGTTATCAAGAACTACTCCTAAATACTTCACAGAGTTGGACAAAGGAACTGACGTATTGCCGAATTCTATTGAAGTTTTTGTGATAGAGGAAAGTTTATGTTGGGTCCCTATGAGCATGGCTTCGGTTTTATCGGCATTAAGTTGTAACTTGTTCTGAGTCATCCAGTTTTGAATGTCTTGAAGGCAGTAGGACATATTTGTCAAGAGGGAAGGCAAGTTTTCAACAGTATCGCTGCACTGAAGTTGAGTATCATCGGCATAGAAATGATGATCAATAGGGTGGTTGTTTATTATATGTGAGAGTGGAGCAGTGTATAGAGTAAAGAGAACAGGGCCCAGGACTGATCCCTGCGGGACTCCACATTCCATTTTGACAGGTTTTGATTGAATTTTGTTTACAATAACTTTCTGGAACCGGTCTGTGAGGTATGAAGTAAACCAGGTGAGGGCTGTGCCATTAATACCAAACGTATTTTGGAGGCGAGAAAGAAGAATTGAGTGATCTATGGTATCAAAGGCTGCAGATAAGTCAAGAAGAGTGAGGAGGGAGATTTTTCCTGCATCAGAAGCAAGTAGAAGTGTATCTAAAGTATGGACTAAGGTGGTTTCGGTGCTGTGGTTGGGGCGATAGGCAGACTGAAAAGTGGGAAGAAGATCATTGGAATGAAGGTGACTGTTGAGCTGTTTGAGAACAACTTTTTCTAGTACTTTAGAGATAAAGGGTAAGTTTGAGACAGGCCTATAATTCTTCAGAATGTTGGGATCGAGGTCGTGCTTTTTCAGTAGAGGTGTGACTATTGCTGTTTTAAGAGCTGATGGAAAATTTCCTGACTGAAGAGATGAGTTTACTATTTTAGTGATAATAGGCACAAGTTGTGGAAGGCATTGTGAGAAAACAGGAGCAGGTATGGGATCAAGGTCGCATGATTTTATAGTCATTTGTGTTTTGATGTCTGGTGAGTTCACTTCTGTCTGTGGGATTTGAAGATTGATTGGGGACATGGTGGAGGTTTTCACCCAGGGTAGATACGTCTCTCTGAGTCTCTCACTTTGGCTCCACAGATAATACATCAATTAGCATCAGTAAAGGGTAGTGTAAGTGCTGTCATTTCCTCCCACTTCTAGCAACTCTCAGATGCTGTCCATTCCATCCCAGCCCAGCTGGGACCAGCCAGTGCTAATTTTAGCAGGCACTGACCTCACTTAGAAAAAACACTGCAGGGTATTTAAAAAAATAAAAAAAATTTTAATTTTTTTTTTTAAAGAGAGGGGCATGCTAATTTTAGCATTGGCCCTAGACCCTTGACTGAGTTATGCTGGATTTGCATGCCGTGATATATATATCCCCCCCCCTCCCCGTATTTCTATATGTACCCGCCCCCTCCCCTCAATTTCTCAGTTAGAGCTCTGAGGTTCACCAATGGTGAGATGCAACCATTTTTACCCAACGTGAAGGTAGCCGAATTCTGACTTGAGGATCCTGTAAAACACATTAAGGCACGCAGTTAAAGTATCTTCTTGGGTTAGGAGGTGGGGAGAAAGGACCGCCAGACTGCTCTGCGGACAATGATTTAATTCTTACTGTAAAATTGTTGAAGTGGCCTTGTCAGTCAACTGTACTTGATTTACAGTCTGAAGTTTAACTTGCTGTCATGGCAGATTGTCTTTGGAAAGGCAAGGCCTGTGCGTTGACAAAACCAGCAGCTTCCTGACAAAAAGTAGATAGCTATCTATAAAACTAGAAGATGCATGGACCTCTGAACATTAACATGTGGTCAGAACTTATTTTTATTTATTCTTTTGTTTTGAGGATAATGGAATAAGCACTCATGCGTTTTTTTTCATCCAGACCCGTGTGTATGCACTTTTGTAAATTTTGTCATCTGTTCCCACCAGCACAAAAAGCGGAACAGGTTTTAACATGTGTGCAAGACGTTCTGCGTGCGTTAGCACACGGGACCTCTGTTTATAATCTCATCTGAATGTTTTTTGGGGAGAGTGGAGTCAGCACTGATGTTAACTCCAGAGGAAGAATCCTCTTGAACGAGATTCAAACCCGGGTCAGCAGATCACCAATGCATCACTGTAATTACCAGGCTATCCCGTCCCCACACTTCAGATACTGAGCTTTCAGGATGTGCCGTTACTGACAGTACGAGTAAGACTTTGTGGTTGAGGCAACACACTCACTCACACAGTGACACACACACAGTGACACACACACACAACACACACACACAGTCACCCACACACACTCACACAGTGACACACACACAGTGACACACACACACACAGTCACACACACACACAGTCACACACACACACACACACACATGCACGCATGCACAGTCACTCACACACACACATGAGTTTTAAAAAAAGTCCATTCCTGCAGCTTTTTTTCTTTGATTTGATTTTCTTTTTGGTTTTTGGTTCCTTGGCTAGAGCTTCAAGGTTTACCAATGGTGATATATTTACATACGCACGCGACCATTTTTGCCCACCATGAAGATCTAACGCTGCATTCCAACTTCAGGGATGATGTCTAAATACACCAGTGTGCTTGCTTTTAAAAATAAAAATTGTTATAGTTTGTTACCAGCATGAATGACCTACTCTTCCGAAAGGTAGAACAGGTTTTAACATGCGCACAAGGTGGTGTGTGTGCGTTTGCCCGCGGGGCCTCGGTTTATAGTGTCATTCCGAAGGACTTTCAGGAGAGTCGAGTCAGCACTGATGTTAACTCCAGGGGGGAGAGATCCCCTTGAACAGGTGGTGGTTTGAACTCAGGCCGTCAGATCACTAGTGCAACACTCTAAACCCCCCCCACCCCCCTCTCACCTGCAGCTTTGTGAATGAGGCAGTTGCTTTTTGTAATATTGCATTTGACTTGATTAACTAAACTGGTTTTTGTCCAAAGACAAGTCAGTGATCTTTTGCGATTATGTCTGGATAGTTACGAAGAAGGAATTATGATCATGTTACACTGTGATTTGTGAGCTTAGCAGATGAATAAGTTATTGGTACATTTAGCTGGTGTGAAATGTATGGATTGTATGCGTGCAAGTTTTGCAATCGTGTTAAAAATCATTATATTAGCTCGTGCCGAAGTCGGATGCGCTGGGCCTGACTTGTCAGGCGCTTAACGGCAGCCCAACGCATTTTCACTCATATGACAGACAACAATAGTTGCTGTATGAGCGTTTGACGATGATGATGATGATGATTATGTTAGCTGTTATACCATGCTTGAAAAAAACCAAAACCCAAACCCATTGTACATACTGCAAGAGTTTGAGCCAGTCATGTGTTCACGCACATACACACACCTTTGTATGATTTTTGTTTTGTAATAATAATAATGTGATCCGCTAACCTGTGAAAGTGTCGTTTCTTGAACAAAAAAAGTGGCAATGTCGAGTTTGTCATGCCAGATTCGCAACTAGTATTATCATGTTGTTATACTGTGGAACTTGCTCCTGGATATTTCTTGTGGGTGTTTTTTTTTTGTTTGTTGTCATGGCTAAAGTTTCTAGTAGATGATAATTTTTTTAAATTTTTTTACCCTGTTTGAGGGTTGTTGTTTTGTAAGAACCGATTTGAAATATTTACCCCTTCCCTGAAGTTGTTAGAAATGTCAAATATTAATTTTCTTGATTTGTTTCCCTTCCTACTTCTTGTGAAACCAATGATTAATGTACTTTTTCCTAGACAGGCACTATAGCCAAGTGGATAAGACGGTTTGACTTCAGTCCTGTGGTTCCCTGAAGTAGTGGGTTTGAATTTCTGCAGCGGCGTTGGGTGAATTAAGGGTGGGGATTTTTACAATCTCCCGGGTCAACAACATGTAGACCTGACGGTGCCTTGATTCCCTTCATGCATACATTTGCATGCAGAAGACCACATATGCACATTAAAGATCCCGTAATTCATGTCAGTGCTTGGTGGATTATGGAACAAACCCAGCATGCACCTGGTGTGGAATGGGCTCCACCAGGTTAAAATTGCCCTGAAAAATTCAGTGCAGAGCCCCAGTGACACCTCAGGGAGTTGAGGGATAAGAGAGATTTACTCCCCAGTGACAGTGATCACTGTTATACTTCTGTGTCTTAAGTCGGAATGCAGCTACCTTCATGGTGGGCAAAAACCGTCGCGTACGCAAACATCTCACCATTGGTTGAACCTTGGAGCTTTAGCCAAGGAACGGAAAGAAAAGGGAAAAAACCCAGCAAACTTCTGTGCATAAGTACAGGGAGGTTACCTAAATTCAGAGGTTTGGGAGAGACTGGGCGCAGACTGGTCAGTTTCTAGATCTGCATAATTTCCATACCCAGTGCCTGTTGTTGGTAATGGTTAGTGCCAGAACCTTTTGCAATGTACAGAGTCAGAAGATGATGCATCCGTAAACCTTTTAAATCATGCAGTTATGTGGAAGAATGTCTAAATGGCAAAGTGAGAACCATTCACCAAATTTTTTTTTTTAATTGTAAATTATGAGCTGTTGTTGTTTTTGACATAATAATATGTGCATTCAGGATTTGTATCCCATCAGATCATGGCAGTTTAGGGGAATTTTAAAAAATTTTAGGGTTGATGCGAGTTGATTCCTTTGCGATTGATGAGAAGTGTACATAATGACAATATATACTTTACTTGTACTCCATGACACTATTTTTGCAGGGTAGGGTGGAGGTTTTTACGCATGTTTTATTTGTTATATATGCGCAGAGACTGTTGTTAAAGTTTATACGGTTATGTGCCATGTTGTCACATTTTTATACCGTTATTTTAGATATGAGCATTGTCATTTCACCCATAGTGAACCCCCCACTCCTCCTCCCCTTTTACTTTAGTCAGTAATGCTCAAATGCCCAAGATGTCTGAAAAAGAAGGCTACTGTAATGCCTTTTTTTTTTCTTTGATTGTTTTTTTTTTTTTATTCATTTTATTTACTTCTTGTTAAATCATTTGTTGAGCATGTTAAAGGTTTTCTTGTAAGAGAAAAAAAAAAGTCTTGTAAAGTGTTATTTTGATACAGGGTGGTCTTTGGGAAAGTCAGAGTAAAGATTATTCTTAGTTGTTTTTTTTTTTAAACCCTTTCAGTTTCAGAGTAAACCAAACCCACATAAGGAAAGCAGCATAGCTGAACAACAACAAAACCAAAACTAACATCCTGTGCCCAATCTCTGTGTGCATACTACCTAGTCACCAGAATTCAAGCAGTACAGTGTTAGTAAGTATACGAAAATTTTAATCAGAAGCAGAAAAAAAGAGAGGAAAAACAGGGCTCAAATGAAAGAAAATGCACTCAATTTTGTGTCTTCTTTTGATTTTGTGTGTGTAACAGAAACGAGCAATGCGTTACCATCTTGTTTTGGTTGCCCGTCCATGTTTGATGATTGCTTTGTAAATAATTATGTAAATGATCATTTCATGTCTTAATGATGTTAAGTATGTTTGTCATCTCTTTGTTGTTGCAAAGGGACACTTAGAACCCCCCCCCCCCCCAACTATGGGGTTTGCGCAATCTTTTTAATTAATTAAATATCCTAAAATCTAAGTCATTACAATAATGCGTTACAATGTGAAATTTGAATGCGTTACTTGAAGATGAAATCAATATTCAACATGACCAGATTGATCCACAACTGGACTGTACATTCATAGCTGTATGATGTTGTTCCAGTATGTACGTATGCGTGCATGCGTGGTGTGTGTGTGTACATACATGCATGTGTGTGTATTACAATGTTCATTTGGACCATTATTTTGCAAAATTTGGCTTTTGTAGTGGTATTTAAATGTATCCTCAGCTACAGCTCAAGATTTTCACCAATGTTGAGATTTTGCATGTGCGACCATTTTTGCCAACCATGAAGGTAGCCGCATTCCGACTTTGGGGATTTAGTAGATATACTTTCCAAGACAACTGGCAAATTGAAGTTTATTGTGCATGCGCATACACACACACACACAAACACGTGCGATTCTCCTTTTCCCCAGTTTGTTTTATCTACACACTGAGAACAAGAAGAGGCTTCAAAATACACACACACAGAGAAATATATCAGCACATACAAAATCACCACTCACACAGCTCTCCACACTCCACACTGCACACACACGCTGCACGCACACACACACACGGCACACACACACACACATGGCGCGCACACACACACAAAACCAGAGGCCCCAGCGCTGTACCCAGGCTATTTTATTTTCACTTACACATATAGGACTCTTTGTAACACAAGACAGTCTTCTCATCCACTGCCAAAGTGTTGCACCCAACACAGAACGACCGACAGACTTACTCATGCCAGTGGTATCACAGACACAAACACAGAAAGTAAGAGAATGAATGACATCTGCCGATATACAGAGAGTCAGTGAGAGAGAGAGAGAGACAGAGAGAGAGAACCCAGAATGAGCTAAAGTCAAGATGATGTCAAGTCATGAACCATATAAAGGGGAAGGGGGGGGGGAGGAAAAAGGGGGAAGGAGAAAGTTTGGATGGGGGTGGGGGATGACCTTTAAGTCTGGTAATCAATGCAAAAAAAACAAAAAACAAAATCAAACAAACAAAAAACAAAATTGTTAAAAGATCATTTACTTTCACTGCCCAGGTCCTAAGATCTTGATAACATCTTATCACAACAGGTGATGAGTAGAGTAGATAATGTACATTGATTTTTTTTTTTTAATTAATCAATTCATGAATTAATTAACCAACCTTGCATACATTACATATTGACCATGATCCGAATTCCCTCATGCACAGCACACGCATCAGCATCGATTAGAAAGAAGTCTAGATAAAACAACATCAGGATCATAAAAACAAAACAACAAACAAAAAAAGATCATCGCTCAAAAAAACCTGCCCGGCCTTCCTCAGCCAAGCAGTCTAAAACTCGGGTCACCAAGAACGATTATAAACAGCATGGTACACACACGGCATTAGGTACTTGAATCCAATAAATAATCCAATAAATTACATGTTGTTGTCAACCAGAGACTAGATGCAAGGTAACAAAGTTCGAAATAACTGTCAAGATGGTAGAACATGGAAGGGGGTTGGGGGGGGGAGGGATGGGGGGCACAGGGGGATGGGAGGAGAGAGTAGAAGAAAGAGAGAGAGAGAGAGGAGAGAACAAAAGGTGTAATATCAGTATATAAACAACAACTATGAGCATGACTGTATGAACAAACATTCTAGTATATCTTCTAGTACGGTGTTCCAAAAATTTTGCAAATCATGTGCAGAAACATATTTTGTAATCAAAGTGATGAACAGCAATAAACAACTGTACAAATTCTTATAACGTCGCACTCCTCGTTATCAAACATTACTGATGAATAAACACAAAACTTCGTATCACATTTCGTACAACACTCTTCATTCTTGGGACATAAAGGGTGACTTCTCTAGAAAATTTACAAACCCCCCCACCCCCAAAAAAAAAGACTGCCCAAAATACATTACTTCCAAGCACACAAAAAATACCTTTCTACCCCCCCCCCCCCCCCCCCCCTTTCCAAAAACATGTATCATTTTTAACACCTATGAGACAATCCTTAAAAAAAGATACAAGTCGTATCATTATATGAGTTCATCTGCCGTGTTCGTTATTGTCACTTTTATTCTTATCAAAATCTCTGCTTGTTCTATTTTTTTCTTTTTTATAGGTTGAATCATCTTATTTGTCCACCAACTTGGGGGTGGGGGGAGGGGAGTGTTTACTCAACAATACAATTTTCTTTAAAAAGCGATTTTTGTTTACAAATCTTTATTATAAATAACGCACTTTATGAGCATTGTGTTTTATCAACTGAATTACAAATTTGACAAACACGGGGCTTTATCAAAACAGATTATGGAATCTGGTGAGGAAAAATAATGGAGGAGGGAGCTGTTGAAAAAGGTGTTAAGAAAATATTTATTTTGGGGAGGTAAAATTTCAACAGTCAAAGCATCTAAAAAATTTTATTCCATGATTAATTTATCACACCCCAGGACAAGCCATCTGTGTCACTTATAACGAACAACAATTTCCAGCAACAACCATCTCTCAAAATACGCTTACATTTTTAAATATTTTTTTTATAAAAATAAAAAATCAAAAGAAGTGCTTTTCCCTCCTTCATAGCTCTTGAAAGAAAAATGGACAATCATCTTCTGAATTTTTTTGGTTATTGTTGATTTACTTAATCATTTATCTAGCATTTCTTTTTTTAAAATAGTTATTCAGTTTTACAGGGATGGGATAGCTGAGTGGTCAGAGCACTCTCCTCAAGCCAACGTCAAGCAGAATTGAGCGTGGTTACCACATGGAGGGGTGAAGGTCTGCGCCTTGGCTTCAGTACATTCAGTACGTCTTCTCACTCATCTGACCAGGTCAACAAAAGGTGGGATAAAAGAGGAGCCTTGAGAAATGGAAAACAACTCTTACTCCTGAACAAACGCCAGCACACGCTAATTTACAAGGAACATGCTTGAAATGAAAGAGAAGGAGAAGGAAAGGCATTCCGGTTTGTCACCTTGCTTTCAATCAACAGTTAAAAAAGATACACCGTTATCAGAAAAGACGCAACTATTCATTTTTCAGGCTCTACTTAATCACTTACCTGGCTCTGTCTACTCAATAGAATACCAGTTTCAAAAAACAAAACAAAAGGAGTCTTCAACAAAAATATCCTTACAAAAATTGTTGTAAAGCCTCCGAATTTTTTTTTTTAAACAATGTACATGTATATAAATCGTATTTTGTAGTTTTTTTAAAAACAGCTAAATCCAGTTTAATTTTGTCATGTATATTGCACAATCCCATTTTTGTCTTTGGACCACATCTGCACAAACGCTCACGCAATATAGTACACACAAGCACACAGAGGGTGATTTAATAACAAGTCATAACCATCCGCATTATTAAACAGCAATTACAAATAATTATCATGCTTCATCATAGCTTTGAGGGGGAAGAGGGGTGGCTGTAGGCAGTACAGTATGAACCTGAATGAGGATATCAAATGTGCATGTGACGACAACATTACTTCAGTCTCATCACACACAGACACTTCTCGACAAGCGGCACTACATCCTTATCTAACACCGTCAGTCTTTCAAGACGTTACCACTACAGAGCTGATCAAAATGACATTCTGTCTTTAAGTCACCAGATTTTATCCTCCTCCTCTTCACACGTTCACAGTGTCTCTTTTTAAACTACCAATCCAAAACATTACCTTTGTTCCTCATAAGGAATTCAGATTTATGGTTGATAAAAATTTAATGCCGTATCAACCTTTTTAGAATTGATTTTATCCCACCACTAAGGTAACTACAATATGTCTTCAGTGACCCGAAACATTAATTTGTGAAGTTAAATTCCTTACCATGTATGCTAATGTTCGAAATATACTAACCATAAGAGGATGTATGGCATTGTTCTGATCATGTCACGTGAATATATTTTCCTTCTCTCTGCCACACAAATGCTTTGGCGCTATATATATATCTACACAACGTTTTACCCATACCATTTGTTTACCACCCTAAGACTGCCACAGGGACCACCCTTTTTGACTCAATATGTAACGACAACTGCAGTTTCATGCTGTTATCAGTTCCACCACACGAATCTTCATCACAACACGTGATTATACTCCTGCATGAATATTGATCCATAACAATCATAACGAAACACGATAACGCCCCTTCTACCAGAATATCGACATGTCGTCATTTCTTTTCACCTCTCAACTGTAAGTGAGAATGTCATGGCTGTACTGACAATGCTTGTTTCCACCGTCATGAAATGGCTACAGACAACACATCAACATTTACAGAGCCACTGAGAAACAAACCACACACAAAAATTCCCCAAACCTGTCGACAACAATCTACACCTGCATCACATTTTAAACCAAGCTGACACAAACAAAAACATGAACATAATATACAAAAATTCAAACTTTTTTGTTGTTGCTGGGTAGCGCTTTAAAAAAAAGAAAAAAGTTCACTAACACTCCCCACATGGCCTTGTGCACACACACAAAAAGAATATAACAAAAATAACAACAACACACCCCCACCCCCTCTGGGATGAAAAACAGTTGTTCATTTGCACTCTCCAAACTGCCTTGTGTACACACTCTCTCACACACACGCACACTCACAACACACACAGCCATCAAGACTCCCACCCAGTCTTTCTTTTCTCCAGAAATGATGCAACAAAAGAACAACAACAACAAAAAACAACAGCACAGAACTCGGGCTGAACGGCAGCAGTGGGGTGGGAAGCAGCTCAGAGCAGACTATCTTACCTACAGACAGGTAGATAGAGGGACATCAACACCAGGCATAAACACACCTATGGTCCTTCATCCAAACACTCTCTGAGTTACATTACAGTATGGTATGGTCGATTGGTCCGTGCTACTCCTACCTTATCACACAACATTCTCTTCTTTTATTTTAAAAAAAATATTTTACTGTATTTTATTTACAATAAATAAATAAACAAAGAAAGGAAATCAAAAAGAAATCAAGATGGAAGAAAAAAGAAATCAAGAAAGAAAAAAAAAAAGGGGGGGGGGGGAGAAATCCGCCTTTTACAAACTCCATCAACACACTTGGGATATGAATTTTTAAATATTTGTTTATACAAACCCTCCTCCTCCTCATCATCATTATCATCGCTCAAGTGCAATTATCACGCAGATTATTATTCCACAGCACTGCCCAAAATCAGAAATAACCACTACATAATTGTAGTCTCACCAATGGTACACGAGGTCTCCTTGCTTTGTTCACTCCAAGACCACACTTACAGGTACAACAGTTTCAGTTGTCTCTATCGCCTCCACCCTTTTAGAAATGTCTCTTTGTAATCCCCTTCTTCTCTCCGCTATCTTCCTTTCCCTTGTTCATCATGAAGGAATCTATCCCAATACAATCATCACCATCATTATCATCATACAGTATAATAACAGATAATAGCCAATTCAGACAAGTACTTTCCTGAAGAGTTTTAGGTCATTCTGACTGGTTCCCAACTCATCTCCATACTACAAACAACAACAACACAACAGATTAAAGCAAAAACAAAAAACCCGGCATGCTAAACAGCGAAAATAAAACCACCAACAACAACAACACAAAGAAAACAACCTAAAATAACACCCACCACACTGAACCACCATCTTAGTGTGAATTGCATCAGCTAGTTTTCACTTAGGAATGAAATCACTACTTCACAGGTCTACTGGAAACAAACAAAACTTGCGCAGCAACATCACCTCCGTATTCAAAACTAACTGACAAAGACGGAGGTGACATGGACATGACAGCTGATGAATGAACAGAAAAAAACAACCAAAAACCGCAAAGACTCAAAATGTAAGTGTGTGTGTGTGTGTGTGGGGGGGAGGTTGTTAAGTTATGCAAGAAAAGTCAGCTAGCCTTTTGCTTAATTTTTTTTTTCAAACAGGAAATATTGCAAAGATTGAGATAAGGGGTAAGGAGATGGTGGTAAAGCTCAAAGGTTGAGTCTGTATGAAGCGTTAAGCAAAGCTAAAAAAAAAAAAAAAAAAAGTACCAGTTTTATACTTTGTTCTTTGAGAACAGTTGATACAGTGTGCGTGCGTGTGTGTGTGTGTATGGATGGGTGTGTGTGTGTATGGATATATTTATACATGTGTGTGTGTGAGCATAATTATAGAAGTATGTATAAATGAACGAGAACAGGTCAGGTATTTATACATCTATACTATACTAGTGTTTTTTGATTTTTTAAATGCCACCGCTACTAGTACTAACATCAAGACAACATATGTATCTATGTGAAGAAAAATGCAGCATAAAAAAAGGAAAGAAAAGAGGAGAACTGAGCACTGTTCGTCACTCCAAGTCAACAGCAGCATTGGACTGAATCAGCTAGATTATTTGATTAGCAGACAGTAGTTTCAAACTCAGCTCAATATTGCATACATCAATTTTTTTTAAAAGAAGAAGGAAATAAACAACAACAAAGGAATGGAATGGCAAAACCAAACTGTACGGATGCGTACAAAAAAACCTGCATACACACGGGGACTGGATGAAAAAAAGCACATGAGTGCTTATTCCGTTATCCTCGAAATAAAATACATGAAAAAGAATACATAAGGGCTAAGAGAGTAAAACAAACCAAAAAGAAAAAACAAGAAAGAATGTTGTGACACAAAGATTGGGACCAGCTTCCTCCATTCAGGACTAGAACAGTCACCTGGTCAGCTTGGTTGAAAAAAGAAAATACAAAAGATCTGCTTGTACTCAATAACAGCTTTATGTTGTTACAGAAGACAAGAAAAAATAGAAAAGATCCTCTTGTACTCAATGGAACTTTACGCTGTACTGAAGACAAGGGAAAATACAAGAGATCCGCTTGTACTCAATACAACTTTACGTTATATAAATGAAAGAAAAAATACAACAGATTCTCTTGTACTCATCAATACAACATTATGTTGTACAGAAGCCAAGAAAAAATACAATTCCTCAGAATACATTCAATACAGCTGTAAGCTGTACCAATTTCTTTCTTCTATAAAACCCCTCTGATATTCACAAGAAAAGCCCTAAAGCTTACCTGGCTTTTGGGGGGAGAGGGGGGGGCATCAAGAAAACCAACCCAAACAAACCCCAAGATGAAAAAAAAACCCCCAAAACTGCAGACCTGCAGATTATTTCATGTGATTACAAATCAGCCAGGGACATACACTGTCATAGAGAAGACAGATCATTGCTAATCATCAGCAGCTATATCAACCTAAGTCATTTCAACACTACCCTGCCCCCTCCCGAACTATGACCATTTTTACATCAAATTCTGAGGAAAATTGGGTGGAGAGGTGGAAGAAGGAAAGATTTTTATGGGGCTACGGTGCAATTTTTCTGTCAAAATACTGTTTAAGGGAAAAAACACACGGAATTACGCTTCCAAGAAGGCAGCTTACTAGATTCAACTACAGGAAAATCAGCGATAACAAGGGGTGCCTTCAGTATCTTTCAAGTTAACCATTTCTGTTCAACCACTGGGATTTGTGAGCCATCAATTAGCACTAATGTAGTGAAATTGCATGGAAAAGGGGGGTGGGTGGAGAGGGTGGTGGAGAGGTCCTTTAACAACCAGCAGAGAACAGCGCAATGTGTGTGTGTGTGTGTGTGTGTTGTGTGTGTTGTGTGTGTGTGTGTGTGTGTGTGTGTGTGGTGTGTGTGTGTGTGTGTGTGTGTGTGTGTGTGTGTGGTTGTGTGTGTGTGGTGTGTGTGTGTGTGTGTGTGTGTGTGTGTGTGGTGTGTGTGTGTTGTGTGTGTGTGTGTTGGTGGTTGTGTGTGTGTGTGTGTGTGTGTGTGTGTGGTGTGTGTGTGTGTGTGTGTGTTTGTGTGTGTGTGTGTGTGTATGATAGCTCTAAACCCTTTAGTGCAGGCTGGTCTGCGTTCCCTTGGGGATGCCAAACCCATACCCCCCCCCAATTCTGGGAAAAAAACAACCCAACCAAACAAAAACCAAACACAATTATGAGCTTGAGGTTTATCATTCTAACTTCATACATCTTACACAACAAAAATAATATTTGTTCACAGTATGTTTTTATAACTTGAGAAGAAAAAAACAAACAAATCGTGTCCAATTTTTCATGGAAATAAGGTAAAGATCAGAATTGGGGGGAGGGAGAGGGGGGGGGGGGGGGTGTGAAAGATGTAAAAAAACAAAAAACCTACATCATAATTATGCACCATTCCTTATATACTTCATAGTGATTCATCATAGCTCTTTTTAAAAGAGAGTAAGGGGAAATGGGGGGGCCTAATTTTACACCAACAGATAATGGTGAAAACATAAATCAGAAAATTACAAACACCACAGTAAAAGAACTATACGGTGGATCAATGGTAATCTTGAATCCTTACTGACACAGCAAACATGGCTTGACCTCAGCGGTTGCGCACTTAAATGTTGCATGATTAAACGCTTGATTTTATTCACTCATAATGATACAGGAGTTTACACAGTGAAATCCTACATGACCCCTAATGGAACCACATTGACACTGAACTCACAATCACACACACACATAGACAAGTACAAATACACAAACTCGCATACAGGTCTGTGCGTGTACACACTTGCAAGTTGAGCACAGCGTGCACGCACACACACATATGCACGCACACACACTGCAACTGAACACAGAGCTAAGGCAGACATGAACACACACACACACATCAGTTAAAACCAGTCAAAAACCTTACTCTTGGTGACAAGTCTTTTTCTATCCATGTCCCTAATTTTTTTTAAAATCCACCACAATCATTCATTTCAGATTAGAAATTTATAGTTATAGTTTACAATGAGATAGAACAGTTTTGTGTGTGTGTGTGTGTGTGTCTGTGTAGCAAACTCAGAAAACATTTCAGTTTGTGCAATGCAATCTAGATAGGCCTAAAGCAGAAACAATGGTGGTAACTTCTGGGGGGGAAAAAAAAAGATGTTGAAGACAACTACTGCTGCAGTTTTAGATGAGATGACACATCCTGCAGGTGTGAGAGGACAGCACAGGTTTCTGATCAAGATAGAATCATGCCAAAATTAGGACTTTAGATCACAGAAAGGATATTTTCTGCACCTGACCTTTCTTACAAGAGCTCTAAGCGCTTACAAACTAAACACTTGCAGAATTATTCAATTACTGAAAAAAAGCATACAAACAGACAGACACACACACAAACATACAGACAGACACACAGAGGCCTACACCCTAACCCATTCCCCTAACCAGCTAGAGCTGCCCTTCAAGTCTGTAGCTTTAGGAAGAGAGTGAACACAGCGTCTTGCTGTGATTTGGAGACTAGAATTACTATTTCTCTTTTTATCTTCATTCAACAATACCTCATTTTCAAAGTCACTCGTGAAGGAATGGATGTTCGTGTGCTGTAAATGGCAATCTGCGATTGTTCAGGAGATTCAAACTTCATAGCAGCTTGTCAAAAAAACAACAACAAAATAATGATGACAAGAGAAACTGATCATGCACAAGAAGATGAAATCATGGCATTAAATTAATAAAACAAAGCTTCTGAGTTGAGTTCAGAAAAACATTTTACCCCCATGGAGGTATCATAAAAAAAGATGCAGAAAAGTCCATATACACACTACACTACATCTGCAATGCTATTTTTCAGCAGATACTTCACTGACTAGGTAATTCACTGCACTAGTGACACCACTGCTGACTGATGAGCGCTTGTTTTCTCCACTTACCAACATAATACGCAATTGTCATATCACCTTTTCTATGCATATTCAAAAAAACCATGGGCCGAGAACAGATCACTGGTAGACATCTTACTAAGCAGGAGATCCAGAACCACCGAAGCTGTTTCAACAGCGAGAAGAAATCAATGCAACAGCTTGCACAAATACTATGAGGAAACAAAGTGAACACAAGAAAAAAGCTTTGCTACAGTTAGTACTCAGCTGTTGTCAAAGAGACAAACAAAAGACAAAAGTGAAGAAAGAGACAGAAACAACCTGCACATCATTAAGTGTACAGTGGACTCTGCAGGCATGAGCAAAATCTCTTTAAGACTTGCATGGATTCTGTTGGGGTTTTTGTTTTTCCAAAGATTTTTTTTTATACTTATGATTACACAGGCATAATTACGAGATATTCATTCTTACTTTCTGAGAGAAATATGGTTATGTTGACCCCAATACTTGCTAAATAATTCCTAGAGGTACATTTCCACTTGATAAATATCATTTTCAACATCACAGCTACTTTCACCCCCCCAAAAAAATTACCCAGCCCTCCAATGCTTGGAACAATGGAGTGAGATTCTTTTCATCCAATCCAATCCTGTTGTTTTTAGCCCTGCCGACCACAGAGGCCATATCAGAGCCATCAAGATTCCTTTCATAATGACAATGACTGAAGTAAAGATATTGAGGTATCCTATCTTAGCAGCATCCTGATGCTGGCGGTAAGTTAAAGCTGACTACCTTCATCATGCATACTGCCTTAGTCTTAGCTGAACATTCTGTTCAGACTTGGCCAGGGAGGGAGGAGGGGGGGACACAAGAATGATTTGTTGTTGTTGTCATTATCATTTACAATGCCTATTAGAACACAGCTTGCACCACACATCGAAGCAAAACTGCACGTAACTTACACACACACACAACATAAAATCAACATAGGTTACCTGTCACAAAACATTATCCGCACACTGTGTGTATAAATAAATAAACACAAAAACAACGAGTGTTGACTCACAAGAGGAAAATAAAAATACACAAGCGAGGAAAGAGATCGATCGACAAAATGGCCCTCTCTGATCAACACATCAGGAAAACGTCAACGAAATGCATAATTTCTTTCAAATAACTCTGAAACACAACCATAGCTTCTACTTCACTAACCTTGACGACAACAACAAACGCAATATAACCACAAATACGACACTATCTCAATGACAGCACTCCAGCTACTGTCTACATGTCTGTTATCAGCATGACCTTTGGAAATTTATCTGACATTTTACTTTTTGACTGCCTCCCAAAATACTTAGTTTGGTGAGTGTCCCTCACAATTTAAACTGGCTGCTAGAGCACAGCATGTTGTGATCAGGCTGATAATGGCTCAGGAAAAAAACAACAACAAAATAGAAAGAAAAATGAGGAAGGCTGACACAAAAAGAGCATCCCTGAAGTCGGAATGTGGCTACCTTAATGAAAGGGGGGGGGGAGAAGAAAAACAGTCATATACGCAAAATCTCACCATTGGTGATGTCTCGAAGCTCAGCTAAGGAAAAAAAAAAGAACTACCAAAAACAGTGATATGTAAGATATACTATTTAACAAGCTTCCCTCTTCAGGTCTTGCAAGTATCACATCACCTATAACTAGTGGTTTTAACTGGAGCTTAACTGCTACTGCTACCGAGACACTTCTCTATATATAAACATCATTTCCTGTTCTTGTTCCTGCACAACCAAATTAGAGAAAATGTTGTTTGGGGGGAGAGGGGGGACGACACTTTTGCTTTTCAGGTTTCTATGGGGAAAAAAAGATTTTAAAGGAGAAGAACCCTTAGTAACGTTCCTTTCCTGAACCGAACCTGCTCAAAGACAAGCTCTAAACAAACAAACAGTTTAAACTGTTCCCTTCAAAAAACAACTTCAATCAGAGATGTACCCCATCTTCATAAACAAAAGGTATTGTTCTAACTTTTTCTTCCTCAACAAACTTAAAGCAGACTTCCATAATCAGCCAATATTTAAAATTTTAAAAAAGTAACAACAACAACAATAAGCAGCTTCCTTTACGAATGAAAATAATAACGTATAATCGAGTAGCAAGCAAAGAACAATGCCCAGCAGTCATGGCAAACGGTTAAAAGAAAAAAGAAATTTGTTTAAAAGAAACTGGCAAAAAAAAATTTGATCCTGGCTTTACAAGTGCTTTTCCTGCTGCTTTGCAACATGTTCCACAGTCACATACTTTTTAACTTAAACGCTTGACACTTTTTGGGGTACACATCGTAAATCAGCTTTATTTATATATATAATTCTGATATCAACCCTGATGATACTTCAGCTTCATGTTTCTTTAAATTAAAATATAAAACAACAAAAAGGGAAGGTGGGGGAGAAATCAGTAAACACAGATTAAAGAGGATTTTTCCTGTAGAGAGACAGTTCAACTACCTTACACCAACACCAACACTTCCAAAATTGCTGTTTTTGAAAACAAGAACCAAGGGACACAATTTTTTCCCCCAAAACAATCACCTGCATTTTTAAAGTCTATTTGATTGATCAAATATTCATTATTTCAGGACCCAAGTAAAATAATTATAGTGTGTGCCCTTACAGTGTAAAGTAAGGTGTCACTGTGAAAAGCCTCTGTACACAGAGACCTGTACAAGTACGTACCCTTTGAGCAACATGTCAAAGTGCCCATGTTTGATGTCTTTCTGTTCTTCAGTGCTCTACTTTACTAGCTGTGAAAGATCACCGCTCATGTTGTGTTTTTGGTTTTTTTGCATGAATTCTTAACAACATTTCAAACTAGACTGTACTGAGAACATCAACCGTTCTCCTTAATCTATCATACCCCCCCCCCCCCCCCCCCAACTCCCAAAAAAATTAACTAGTTTATAAATACAGAAGAAGTTTCCAATAGTACATAGTGGATAAGAAGAAGAAAAAATCTTACCAAGAAAAGAAAAAATTCATATGAGTATACAAGAACATAGTGTGACGCTTTGCACTGCATGTGTCAAGAAAATTAAAACTTAAAAGAAAATTTGAAAAAAGAAATTTGGGAGGTATGAACGACTAAGATGATGAGACTCTCTATGTTTTCCAACCCACAGACAAAATACTTGTAATTGATATGGTCCACACCACAGGAAGAAGGATAGATTTCAGTTACTGCAGAGAGACAGAGAGAAGAAGAGAGACAGGGAGAGTGTGTGTGTGTGTGTGTGTGTGTGTGTGTGTGTGTGTGTGTGTGTGTGTGTGTGTGTGTGTGTGTGTGTGTGTGCCTGTGCCTGTGTGTAGGTCAGTATGTGTGTTAACAACCTCAGGGAATTAGTTTTGACACATACAGTCAAATTTCAGATCCTGAAACTGATGGAGTTGTTTTTTATGTTTAAAAAATCTTAACACAACAACAATCACACAACTCATGCCACTAACCACACAAAAAACATTTTCATGACGGAAGAGGCAAAAAATACGCACTGTCAATGACAAAACAAAAACAAACAATCCTGACAAGACATTTCAGTATAGTACTTGCCCTTCGTGGGATGATGAAAGTGTTTTTGACTTGACTTGACCTGACCTTCAGCCTGACCACACCACGAAAGCCAAGACAAGAGGTCCTGGTGACCTACCTATCATGCTTATTTTACACACACACACACACAACTACTTTCAACTGGGCACACAGCATTAAACAAATCTGACTAGAATAAAAAAGATAAATACATCACAGTATAACATCTGATAACACACACCAACACACCATCTTCTCTAAAAATCTCAACAGGCTACCCAAAAAACCAAAAAGACAACCCCCCCCCCCCCCCAAAAAAAAAAAAAAGAAAAGTGAGATGGAAAACTCCCACAAAATTCAATCCACAACTTCCAACGAGTATAACGTTATCTTACTGTTTTTAACAGAAATCAAACAACCAAAATGTAACAACCACCGTACTGAGTACAATAACAACAGAACCTTGTTTTTTCAAAAATAATGTAAACAGCAACAGCCCACAACCCCAGTAATAACAAGCGAACGATACAACAACGGCATATAATCACATTCGTCCAATCTATGGGCTGAAGAATAAGGAAAGAGAAACAGAACAACATAGTCAAGCCATATCAACATATTCCATTCTGGGAAGGGGGGGGGGAATACAATTAGGAACGTTAAAAACATCATTCCACCACAACTGAGAATTAACTGCCTCTTGTATAAGTTTAACAGTACTGCACCCCTCATAAGCGAGAGAGAAGTGGGGGGGGGAGAGTGAGAGACAGACAGGCAGAGAGAGAGAGAGACAGAGAGAGACAGACAGGGAGGGGGGGGAGAGAGACAGACAGGCAGAGAGAGGGAGAGGGAGGGGGGGATAGAGTGAAAGACAGACAGGCAGAGGGGGAGGAGAGAGAGAGAGAGAGAGAGAGAGAGAGAGAGAGAGAGAGAGAGAGAGAGAGAGAGAGAGAGAGAGAGACTCTACAGAAAACTCTGAACTCTGAACATGTTTAATATGTACATTGGCCTTAGGCCACAATACACAGACTCGAGTGAGAGAGCGACGAGAGAGAGAGAGAGAGAGAGAGAGGAGCAATGAGAGAGAGAGAGAGAGCAACGAGAGAGAGAGAGAGAGAGAGAGAGAGAGGAGAGAGAGAGAGAGAGAGAGAGAGAGAGAGAGTCTACAGACACAGACAGACAAAAAGAGACAGAGAACAATCACAGTATCCCCCCCCCCCCCCCCCTCCCCCATTTTCTGGAAAACTTGTACAACCCAGTTTCTTGACTAGAGACCCGAGGTTCACAAACGGTGAGAATCTGCGTAAGCCACTGGTTTCTCCTACCTTGAAGGTAGCCGCATTATGACTGTGGGCATCTCTTCACATTGAACACAAAAGTTGCTTTACGGCTTTCATCATTCCTTTGTGAGAACACAGCTGGAATGGGGAGGAGGGAGAGGGCAGGAAGGAGGGAGGGTAGGGGGGGTGTGTTAAAGAAAAAGAGACCAAACAAACTTCACACACACTTTGTAGAAAGAGTCCATAGATATAGGCACATAACAAACACACCAGCCGAATCTGAACCCAGTTCATTTAAAAAGAAACACAAAAACTTAGAAACCAAACACAAAGAAGGCAAAACAGTAAAAAAAAAAAAAAAAAAAAGTATTCCAACCAAACAAGTTGTAAAAATTAAAGGGAAACCCCCCCCCCCCCGAACAAAATGAAAAAAACCCCAAACCAAATAACTAAAAAACCAACAAAAAAAGGGTGAGAAAAAAGTGAGAGTATTTGACAAACAAAATTTCAAAAATTGAAAGAAAAAAAAATCACAGGATATGCTGCAGACTTGAGCATTTAAAACAACAAGCTGAGATGCTTGGATACAAAATACCCATAAAACAAAAACAAACAAAGAGAAACAAAGAGGAGTGATCTTTCATCGTCAATGTCTCATACTTTTTCACAACACAGATAATACCCTAAAGTCCACGGTGAACATAAAATATACAGTGAACATAAATTTCCATACGTCACTTACAAATCAGGTTGAGTATCATGATAAACCATAACATCAGCCATTAACTTCTTGCCACAAAGGGGTCCCTTTCTTCCTTTGTTTCCTAACGGGAAGATCACAAGAGTTGAACTTCCATGTCTCCAAAATAATCTTTCGACTTAAAATCCCCTTGTTAGTTCTGATTTCAACTTTTCACAAAGCTGATGCTGAAAAATCAAACTTTTAAAAATAGTTTTATGTCGAATTTTCAATTAGGTTGTGACAGACTTGACCTTTCTTACATTGTCTGCCTAGTTCCTCTGCAACTGAATTGATCATTGCTACTTTTGTGAAGACACAACAACCCCACCCCCTCCATTTTTTTTTCCATCTTAATTTTCTTACAAACTATTAAGCAGTCCATTAATAACCGTTCCATCACCAAAATGACCATCCACATAGCTTCTGTCTAGTGTTATTTGGGTTTTTTTGTGAGCACTTAAAAAAATATAAAAAAATTTCCGGTAATACTAAAAGAACCACTAGCTACACAGTCTAGAATAAAACTGATTTTTAAAACTTATATACTTAACAACAGTCTGTTGGCCTTTCTTTTCCCCAGCAGACTTTAAAAAATCACTTTCAGTGACGCTTGCAAACAAACGCATGTCTGTCTCACACACACACACACACTCACAAACACGCACGCACGTGCATGATAAGATCAGAGTAAAAACAAATAAAACCCAAACAAACAAAATCAGATCCAAAATCACAAAATGCCATAGTGAGAACAGTGTAGCTTCCAAACGAAGACATACAAGTACACATTTCAAAATGAAAACAGAAGACACATTCATTAACTTAATTAACTGACATAATAATCATGAAGAAGAGAGTATTCAAACCTATATAAATTCAACAACGCCTGCATGTGAACATCAGACAGCAGACATGTAAACACAGTGCAATACTGAACAAACCCAACAAATCATATACATGTATACATACATACATACATGTCCGTTCTAATGGGATGATGTGTTTTTTGTCACAAACTCTAAAAACAAACGAAAAAATGCAAAAGCATACACACACGTATACACTGAGTGCATCCCTGCCATGTATACATTTACTTATTTTAAACACTGTGTGTGTGTGTGTGTGTGTGTGTGTGTGAGTGTGTGTGTGTGTGTGTGTGTGTGTGTGTGTGTGTGTGTGTGTGTGTGTGTGTGTGTGTGTGTGATGTGTGTGTGTGTGTGTGTGGTGTATATGTGTGTGTGCTTGTGCGTGTGGTGTGGTGTGTGTTGTTGTCTTCGATTTTACGTCTGTTCACTCTCAGTGATATTAGACGAGAAAGAAAAAAAAATGTATACAAGGGGTGTATGATAATTGAGGTGGTTGTAGAGGTGTGTGAGAGCGCGCGTGCATGCAAATCCATACACGCATGTGTGTGTGTGATTGTGTATGTGTGTGTGTGTGTGTGTGTGTGTACACGTGTACAAGATGCAAGTATCGGTGTGTGCTTCAACATTGCAAGATTTCATTTCAAGTTTCCTAAGCAGTGAGGTCACTTTCATATATACATGTATACCACCCATTCTTCCAAACAACCTTCATTCTATGCAAAGTAAACAAGAGCATTGGGGGTGGGGTAGACGGGTACAGCTCATTACACGCGCTGAGAAGAAGGTATACATACATACAAACAAACATACGTATTCAACTAAATCGAAAAAGAGATCCCCCATGCATTTCTGTGTCAAAGTGTTTGTCATCATGAATAATAATAAAAACCAGCAAAAAAAAAGAAAAAGAAAACAGTTCCCCACCAGATTGCATGAAACACAATAAATACAATCCTGAAACAGTGTATGCATCATACATGTATGTATACCAAACAATTCCAAACATATCATCAACTACTCCACTCCACCAGATCCAAGAAAAATAACCACAACAACAACAACAACAACAAGACTTCAGGATATTGTTCAACATCATTGCAATCCTCGGAAAAAGTCCACATGATGGTGAATAGTCAGTAAGGATCAGAACTCCCCACAGAGCAGTGATGAATATTCATTAGGATAAGAAACTCCTCACATCAGCAAACAAATCTTCGGTGCAACAGTAGTGTCCAGAGTTCACCACCACCTTTGGTACAAACAACACTATCACGAATTCTCAACACCTTTCCAGTACAACAGTACCAAGAGTTCTAACACTGGTACAACAGTACCAAACTTTCTACCGCATGTATGTCCCTCCAACAGTACCAAGAGTTCTTCTAACACTGGTACAACAGTACCAAGAATTCTACCACATTTCCCTCTGACAGTACCAAGAGTTCTAACACTGGTACAACAGTACCAAACTTTTTACCGCATGTATGTCCCTCCAACAGTACCAAGAGTTCTAACACTGGTACAACAGTACCAAGAATTCTACCACATTTCCCTCTGACAGTACCAAGAGTTCTTCTAACACTGGTACAACAGTACCAAGAATTCTACCAGATTTCAATACAACAGCATCAAAAGGTTTCTGACTTTTCAGTTCTCCAGTGCCAAGAGGTCTCTCTCACACTTTCAGGTTGACCAACATGATCCAGCATTTTGACTTCCTTCACTTCAACTGTACCAAAAGCTCTCTCTCTCTCTATATATATATATATATACTATACTATCTCAGACATAACGGCCACAATGCTCCATTTTAGAAACACACAGCTCCCGTTCAGGACTTAACACTGCACAACATACAAGCTGTTTGGATGGGGAAGGCAGGTAGACGGGTGCAGGGGTGTGGGTGTGTGTGAAAGAACATATCACTATGTGCTGTTTGATATATTTACGACTGGTCACAGATGTGTTGTCATCACATTATTCTCTCCCAAGCTTGATACCTAAACAATTCCCACCATTTGAAGGGACAGTGATTTTCACAGTCATGGTCAACACTGCTGGGAGGGGGTGGGAGGTGTAGCATCCTAAACACACACACACAGGCTAAGACATCATCTACCACCCTCCATTTAAACGATCATCAACCACCATCGAGATCAACACAGAGCATCGCTAAATGTGTTGGCAATGTCGTACAAATAGACTGTGAACACTAAGCACTGGTGACAAGCTTTTTACCTCTTCATATCAAAAACTAGATCATACAGTGCACTTTTATGGTAGATCATTAATCTTATTTCATGTCTGCTCCTTTTCTTGGTAGCACTATCTATTCCTTTTCTACTCTATAGATCTATTACTTCTGTACCCTGCCTATTCCTACAGCTTGCCCCATCTTTTCTTAATCTTGCTGATACTGCTTCAATAATTACTGCTTGTAAAGGTGATGTCTGGTAGCTGCACCAAAAAAAGGGAAAAAAATTAAACAAAAAAGATTGAACAGATGTTTTTCTTTTCAGTAAACCCAGACTAAAAGTTTTACTGATTCAAGTGTTTTATTTTAACATTAGAATTAATTTCAAAACTCTGATGCCAATGAAGTTTTTCTTAAAACCACTCTCTAACAGGAAAATAATGTGTCGTCTGACGGCGACCTAAAGATCAGGAAGTTTACGGTCAAGAGAAATGCTGTTAGCAAAGCTACGGAAAACCACAAAGACCACAGCACAAACAGAAAAGAGAAATGTATCCAATTTACACCTACTACGACAGACTGAGCAAAGAAAGATGCCTGTTATATAGATCTTCTACTTCAACACACTGAACAGAGGAAGATCCTGGCTACATCTACTGAACAAAGGAAGACATCTGCTTTATCTACGACAACCAGCTGAACAAAGAAAGGCATAAATCTGCCACATCTACTATGACAACAAACTGACCAAAGAAAGATGTCTCAACCTAAATAAAGAAAGATGTCCACTGACAAAATGGAGTACGATGCCTGTTATATAAAAGGTAAGTAAAAAGTATGTTCTTTCGAGCCAGAAGGCCCATAGAGCCGGAGCTTATCCCGGTTTCTGTAGCGTTAAGCGAACTGATGGTTTTTCACCACCCCTGTGACAGGACGCTAGTCTGTCGCCAGATACTTCCCCAGCAGAGCTGGTACCCACTTGTACACCTGGGTGGAGTGAGGAAAATAGGAGTAAAGTGTCTTTCCCAAGGACACAACACTGAGCCGAGCGGGGATTGAACCCGCGACCTCTGGATCACGAGTTGACCGCCTAAACCACTCGACCACGGTGCCTCCATAAAAGGTAAAGGTGTCCCATAACCTATCTGGCCGTAGGGGAGTGAGGCGTCAGAGACCTCAACTTCTCAAGGGGCCAGCATATTGAGGGTATAGAGAGAGAGAAAGAGAGAAGACAGATGCTAAACAAGCAGAGATGTCTATTACATCTATTACTACTTCACAAGATATCAACTCTGAAAACAAAGCCCTATGAAGAACAAAGGCATAACATTCACAACATGCCCTTGGAACTAAATCTTTCTCTTTATGCATATAAATAAACTGGACAGGACGAGGAAAGGATTCATGACCTAATTCTACTGATCAGTATCTCACTGTAACTGCTCCATCAATGGTTCACCCAACAACCCACAAAGAAGTTAACTGCAAAGTGTGCATTGCTCTCCTTCCTACTTCACTCATTCTATATAACTGACAAAGAGTGACAGGGAAGGGAAGGGAAGGGAAGGGAAGGGAAGGGAAAGAGAGAGAGAGAGAGAGAGAGAGAGAGAGAGAGAGAGAGAGAGAGAGAGAGAGAGAGAGCAGGACATAGGGGTAGAAGATGAAAAAGAAGGTGCAGCAGAATTAATTCTATTTCAGATGAAGAAGAAAAAGGATGACCAAAAAAACCCCACAAAAACACACACACATAAAACCCCACAAAGCAGAAAAGAGAGAGACAGAGAGGGCAGAGGGAGTATAACAGACCCTTAAACTACAACCAGTTTTCTTTTGTCAATGAAAAATATTTCAGAATGAATACGACTATAAACAAATAAAGAAGCTTAAGTACTGCAAAAATCAGCTGGTCTACAATCTTGATAATGACATAAAAAAAGTTTTCTTTAGGGGTTTTGGGTTGGTTTTTTTAAATCTTTATTTTAAAAGGAGAAAGTAAATGTCAATTACACCCTGATATAAAACAACCAATGTCAAGAAGTTCTGCAACTTCAAAAGCTCTTCATAATGTTCTGAACTTTATGTGTACACACTTTTCTTTTTACATAAAGCAAATGTAGCTCTCTAAGGAGGCACACACACACACACACACACACCATACACACACACCACACACTCACTCACACGTACACACAGAGTGCCACCACAGCACCCCCTCAGCACCATTCCAGGCATGGAGAAACACACTGCCAATGTGTCTGAAGCAAGGCATAGCTTTCAAACACACACACTCTCACACACCCACATGCTTCACTGAGCACACTGAATAAACCCACAGTAGAAATTATAACCCTGAAACTTAACCACAAGGGAGGGGGTGGGCAGGTGGGCTGTAGACTGGTCAGAACGAACGCAGGACCATGTTTAGTGATCTGGCCAGAAGCGAGCCAAGGAAAAGCAAGAGAGTTCAAAACGGCACTAGGACTAAACACAAGAAAGGCTTCAACTCCGCCACAAAAACCTACCATCTCTAACAGAACCACAGACAGACAGACGGACAGACAGACAGGGAGAATCAGCAGGTTAAGGTTTGCTCAGAAAGAAAAAAGTATGCAGGAGTTACTTGAATCCAAGACTGACCAAGCAGTACATGATCCACACAAGTGACAGACAGCATGACTTTTGTTCAAAATCAAAATCAACTCCACAGGCAATTTCACACTGCCACGCCACACCACACAAACAGCAGTTCTCTAGAGGGGCAACATTGTCAAAACAGAAATGTTGTTAAATGAAAGAGAAACGGGAGATTATCATGTGTAAATGTGTGCATAAGTAGTGAGCAAATAGGCAGCATTTTGTTCTTCTTCGCAACGGGCCAGGCTTTGCAGTAGTACGGGAGGAGGTAAAGAGGGTTGAAATAAGCAAAACGAAGAGTGAAGGTCTGTACTCTGTAAGAGGCTACAGTGACCTGTGGATGTACCATACACACACACACCACCTTAAGTAATGCTAGCAGCACGACAGCAGACACCTCACTACTTGTTTCCTATCTTCTTCTTTTTTTTAAATGAAGGCATGAAAATCCCCTTTAAAAAAAAAGAAAAAGACATGCACATAACATTTCTGAGGTCATACCTGACAGATCTGCAAATCACGATCAGTCATACACTGAGATTACAGGTAAACAACATCAAAACAGTTTTGCAATATCCTTTTACATGCTAAATACTGCCCCCCCCCCCCCTTTCCAAACTTTCCCATCATCCCTCAATCCTAGTTGTTATCTTTGATCAACATTTCACTCACATCTCACAACAGAAAACCAGCGACGCTTCATCACCACACTTCCTCCACCAGCGGTTGAATCAACAGTGTTCTCTGTCAGTCCCCCTGCACCTTCACTTACGTCACTTTTTTCTTTTTGGTCATGAGCATGATTCTGATGGGCACACCACCGCCTGCATCTCACTTTCCACAGACTTTAGTCACCGCAGGCAACAACCTCTCGTGTTAACACACACAAGCATGTCTGCCCCCTAACTTGACCATATGTCGTTAAACACCTTATGTATGACAAAGAGCTGAATCACAGCCACTTTCTTCAGACACTCCAATCTTCGCAAACTTCATGATGACACGCTCCCTCTCGGCGCCTTTCATTCCTGACAACTGTTTCACTCTGCCAACCCTGCTGAAAAATGGACTCTTCCATTGCCGTAGCGTCCCCTCAGCCATTCGCTTTCCAATACTTCTCCCTGGTTATCCCTTTATTTTGGTCACTCACATAGTCTCCTCGTCCGTTGACAATGAGGAATATTTCTTTAGATACATCGTCCAGCAGATTGTTTCCCCGATACCACAACACTTATGCCCTGCCTCTCTCTCTCTCTCTCTTAGGGTATGAAAATTCCTGAGACGTTCACCACTCTGTGTAGGTAGCTGTGAGGATGTGTACTGAATGCAAGCACCCCTTGCTTAGTCTAACTAACTAACTTTGCGCAGGCAAAAAACACACACAAAATGTCTGTTTGTCATGATTTTTTTTGCACACTCACCCACCCACTCTTTCTCAATCACAGAATACTCTCTCTCTCTGACCTGTGGAACATCAATCCAATCTTCTTGTTCATAGCCCTGCCAACCACAGAGGCCATATCAGGGGGGTGGGGGTGGGGGGGGGCTGTGTGTGGAACATCATGACACAGTCTTCTTCTTCATCAACAGACAGTGGAGCAGCCTACACACTAGCGGCCTGAAACTCTGCCATCCATACTCCGTGCTTTAGTTTTACAAAGCAGACTGATTCCAGTGCCAGAAGAGTGGAACCACTGAATCATCTTTTGTAGTCCTAACTGCTTTGCACCAGTCGGTTCTAACCCTAACAGACTGGAAAGGCAGAAGCACAGAAGACAGGACAAAAATCTGGGGAGGGCGGCAGCAAAGACATTTTTTTTAAAACCCGGGAAATCCAATCACTTATTTCCAGAAGACAGGGAAAGGATGGTGCTCACACTGAAAGAGCCACAGCAGGTGGAATGTTCCAAATACACTACCATCTCAGATGTCACAGCTGAATCAGCACTTTTCCCTTTTTTGTTCTTTTTTTTTAATCCTTGCTGCACTCTGCTAAGCACTAACATCTAATACAAAACAACACTTGTGCTTTTGGGGGGGTGGGGTTACTTTCCACCAATTTCAGTTCATGATGCACTCTTTGTTAGTACATTTGCACCGAGTCACATAATCTAGCTATCCAATTTTAGTACACTGTGCACTCATGTAGTGCGCTTGTGAACGATTCACTCCACTGTTGGTAGGTACACCTTGCACTGTTGTAGATCACAACGCTGCACATTCCTATATATGCCCCTCTACCTTCAGTCCACACACACACACCTGCTGTACTCCTGCTGTGGTCTTGCAATTTCTTCACTTCCTTCTTCTTCTGAGCCAATCTGACAAGTTTCAAGTCCTTCTTAATCAAACCAGTCTGGAATAAACGCATGGTGAACTCCGTATTCTTAAAGAAACGCCATTACTTATCAAACACTTTAGAGACACTTGTGCTCCGCTAATTCTGGTGAACTGTTACTGCCTTGTCAAACATGCACTGAAAATAAATATGAAACACTCCAGATGTTGCCTTTCAGTCCACAACAGTCTCTACCCCCACGTCGTTGAGTGTTCACATCCTGTTACAAACAGTGCGAAACTGTTCTTCTCTTGTCGTACACATTCACATTAAAAAAAACCCACCTTGCTTTATACTGTCGCTCTTTTCTTTAACCTTTATGCAGGTGGTGTGCTGTGGTACATAAATCTCAATTACTCCACACTGTTCAACAGTACATGCCTTGCATCCTCCTTCCTTTCCTGCTGGTCGTTACTGTATTGACATTCGATCGCTGTGTGTAACGAACCAGTGTCAGGTCTTCCACATTGACAGAAGAACGCCTTGTAGCACACTTACAGGACATGATGCGCTTTTCAAGAGCAGGCAGCAGCCGTTTGCAACATGCTAAAAAGAATATTTCCTTCTTCTTTTTTTTTATCTCTCTGAATTTGTAATTTAGTTTTTGGACTTAAATTTTTTTTTTAACTGGATTTCTTCTTCATATAAATCAATTTTGAGTAATAAGTTGGGTTTTTTTCTAATCTGCTCAAAATTTTATTCTAATAATCCAACTCTTAAAAAACAAACAAAAACAAAAAACTTGCATCATTTCACAACCTATCCCAGAAATATTCAACTTTAGAAAAACAACAACCAAAAATCCCTTCCACTGCTTTGCTTCACAGTGTATCTAAAAAACCCACCAAACTTGCAGTGTTTCCTACAGCTGAAGTCTGCTATCTACACAACAACCAAAGTCCACTGATTTTTGTCACGTCGCCTGCCACACCACACGTTCTGCATCACAGCCAAATCCTCGCTCATTTTTCCCTTTTCCTCTCTTCTTCACACACTTGTCTACGCTTGGCAGTTCACTGATTGCACTGTTGTTCCCGCTCTACTCTTGTTGGTACCTTAAGTTGTTTCCCCCCCCACTAATGGCCGTCTCTGCTCCACACACACCTTCCCCCACTATTTTCTTTTTTCTACACTTCCCCAACAAATCTACAGCAGTCCAGGTAGAGTTTCTGCACAGGTCTGCCCCCCCCTCCCCCCCTCCCAAACAGGTACAGACGTTCCACAGGTGGGTGATAGTGTGAAATCCAGGCAGCCAAGGGGAACTCGAGTATGTAGCCTGCTCTTGCTCTCTCTCTTTCTTTCGTGTCCATCCAGAACATAGAAAAGTTCGGTGCATCGTCATTCACATAATGCAGCGCACACACACACACACACACACTCAAGTGTGCGCATGCAAGGTACCATGCATACTCACGCACATATGCTCACATACACACGCATAGAAGTGACGCCAGGTGCCTGCCTGCTTGCCCGTCTGTGAGTCAGTTTTCTTGCTGGCCTGCGTTTCCAGGAGCAGCAACTTCACACTATGTAGTCACTACACACTTCACTGTTCTGCCTGAAACACAGAGAAAACGACACACTGACAACGTGACACTATGTAGTCACTACACACTTCACTGTTCTGCCTGAAAACAGAAAACGACACACTTTGCAAAAGTTTTCCATTTCATTTTTTTCATTTTTTTGAAAATCAACATCCATGGATTTTTTTTTTACCTGCTCATAATTTCCACTTAAGAAAATTCTTTTAAATCATTCACAGAAAAAAATAAACACTTTATTTGCTAATGATTTGTTTTATTCCACACAGCACATATGCATATGCACACACAAAATATGGCCTTTTCAACTCAAAATATCAAATCCCTGAACACACACACACACACAATGTGGAGTATGTAATTGATGAAAAACAAGCCGCTTCAAAATGTCAGCCACACGTTTTGATTACATACACCACACTTCTTACTAACAGACTTTATAACGCAAAAACTATGCTTCATTTCTCAATTACAGACATTAAAACAACTTACGTTCAGTCAAGCTAAATCACTGCTGGGCGCAAAATCAGCCACCACTTCTGTCAGTTAATAAAACTAACTTTACACAACAAAATACTATGCATACAAACAATAACTTTTAGACATTGTCACCAAGAAGGAAGGTGGCTGGATGGTCAAGACATTCACCTCCCTAACAAGTAAACCGTGAGGTTCTGGGTTTGATTCCCAACCTTTCCCCCCAGTCTGACGAGAAAATCAAACGGAATGTCAAAGTCCTTCAGGTGAGGCTATAAAGCGAGTCCTGTGTTTGAATGCCTGCAGAATGTCTTGCATACACATAAAAACGCTGTTCTGCCTTTCAGAAGAGTAGTCCATTTTGTGCTGGCAGGAACGGATGACAAACTTTTATTATCCATAATCAAGAGGTTGAAAACGTTTTGAACTATAAGTATCTGGGAACTGTTTTTGACCACAAGTTAAACTGGGACGTTAACACTGACGCTATTGTCAAAAAGGGACAACAACATCTGTATTTTCTGAGGAAACTGAACTCATTTTTTGTAGACAAAAAGATCCTTTCCTTGTTTTACAAGTCTTACATAGAGAGTGTTCTAAGTTTTGCTTTCATTTGTTGGTACAATAACCTTAGTGTTAAAAACAAGAATGGCCTGCAGAGAATTGTAAGAATCTGCTCAAAAATAATTGGAAAAGAACAAAGAGATCTCATGTCGTTCTGCAATCAGCAGCTTGTACGCAAAGCCACAGCCATTTTGGCTGATCCTTCTCATGCTTTGTTTCCAGAATTTCAAATGTTGCCTTCGGAACGCCGTTTTCAGTGTCCCATCAGCAAAACCAACAGAAAAAGAAATTCTTTTGTGCCAGTAAGCATTCGACTTCTGAATTCACAATGATGTTGACTACCTAGTTCTTACATTTCTCTGAATTATCTGCCTGATTGTCATTGTTACGAGTGTAGTCAATACATAATTGTGTGTGTGTGTGTGTGTGTGGTGGGTGCGTGGGTGTGTGAAATAAGTCTGTGTTCTAGTCAACTGTCTTAAAACATTGAATTCATATATTGGTGTATGGTGTGGGTGTGCGTGGGCGTATTCGCACACACACGTACGTGCGTGTGTACGTGCTGCGTATATGCGTGCGTAAAAATAAGTTTTTATGTCTTCTAGTCAATGGGTTTAAAATTGTGTTCACAATTGATGTTTGTGCGCATGCGCGCGTGTGTGTGGTGTGTGTGTGTGTGTGTGTGTGGTGACATTTTATTTGAAAACCAATATGAAATATAGCTTTTGTGTCTTTGATATATTTGATGAGTATCAATCTGCCTGTCAGTATTGTAATTGCCCTTCATGGGATGATTAAAGTGTTTTTGACTTGACTTGACTTGACTTGAAACACACGTACACAGGTGTCATGCTTAGACACCCTCCCTGAAGTATGAATGCAGGTACATATAAATGGTAGTGGTGGGCAACAACAAACAAAAAAAAAGGTTGCATACGCAAAATGTTCACCCTTGGTAAACCTCAGAGCTCTAGCCATGGAACCACAAACGAAAAAAAAGGACAGCTGTTGTGAGGAGAAGGCACTGACTTGGTTAGAGGGGTCCACTCTCGTCCACAGGAGACTGAGGCTGCTGCAGGGGCTCGTTTTCCGGGAAGAAAATACTGGGCTCTGTGTTGCGACGCTTGATCTTGTTCTTGCTCTTTTTCAACATGGTCGCCTGCAACAGACAAGCCAATACCCGTACCGTCGCACGTTCACAGCTAACGAAATGTAAACTCTTTGTTGGAGGATTTTTACTGAACAGATAAAGGGTTCTGGGATTCATCTGGGTTGTGATGAGAGTACTGTGTTGTGTTATGATGCACTGTAGTGTAGTGACTGTACATCACAACTGATATAGCCAAAGGTTCTTCGCTGGAGAATCTAGTGAGTGTATACTTGGCTCCAGGGTCTGTATGGCTCCTGTTGAAGTACTGTGTTGTGTAATTTTGCATTGTATCACAGTGACTACAGTAAACTGTGTTGTACTGTTCTACATTGTGCTGCACTTTTTGTGCAGTACTAGAATGCACTGTCCTGTATTGTACTGTCCTGTGATGAGTCGTTTTGTGTGAAACTGCGTTATGCTGTACTATACAGTACTGTGTTATAATGTGTTGTATTGCAGTGTGCTTTCTTGCATATACTGTTTTGTGTTGTGCTGCGTTACACTGCTTTGCATTGCACGGTCCTTTATTATACAGCACAGCATTAAAAAGTCACAGTACAATTTTATGCATGTAGCACAACCCTCCTTCCCTCCCCCCACCCCACCCCCTGCCTGCCTGAGTATGTCTCTTTCCTGATGAAGAAAATCCACTTCAATGGCAAGACAACCAACATCCTAAAAAAAGAAGGGCAACAGATAAAGCACAGCACAGTAACGAAACCCTTTCTAGACATACCTTTTCCAACACCATATCACCAACCTGCTGATTTCTGAACATCCGGACATCACGTTTTGTGATGTGACCACCCCAATTTCCCAAATCTAGGCATGACAACAACAACAACAAAAGTATTCACGTTTGTTCCTAAATCCCTGCTTGACGAAGAGCGTTTACCTTGAGGGCCGAGCGAAGGACAACCACCTGACCGGCAGGTTGTATCCAAGGTTCCCCGTCCACCTGTACTGGGATGTCCGTCAGCAAGGTGATGCGTAGCTGCACACACACACACACACACAGGTAACAGTTGCTTCAACATGTTTGCTGGAAACATGTGAAAAAGAAACAGGAAGAGGCTGGTTATTCCCAGCATACTTGTTCAGTCCTGGATATTGAGAACATTCTTTGTACTCAGGACGGCTTTCAAAAATCCTGTACTAGAAAAATTGTTTCTCTAATCTACAGATTGAAATTAAATGCCTTTCGAGCAAAATTTGCCAAAAATATACAATGTATATGCGGTGAAAATTTTTCCAATGTTCATGTTCAGTATTAGTGTCAAGGTTTAAAAACGTTTTTACCATCATTTCAAGATAAGTCTCTGCCGGAAGTTTTAACCAATCCAGAGTTATTATGTGAGATAGCCTTGTCTCTGTTGCAATCCCCAGTATTCTCTTTTTTGTAAAGTATGATCATCGGAATCTACATTTGGCTTGTTTCACAGCTGCCATTACAAGTAGTGCACGATTGTTTGTTTTCCAACTTTAGAGTATTTTTCAATTGTTCTGGGTTTTTGTTAATTTTTGTATTTCTTTGCCATGTTTTTTGCAACACTGTTTATATAGTTTGGAATAGTCTTTTAATGTGCATTCATACCAACACTTATCTCTTCTACTTAAAGCCCTTATCTCATTATGCTGCTGCCCCCCCCACCCCCCCCCCCCCTCCCCTGCCTCCATCTCTAATATCACTTTAAGTGAACAGACGTAAAATTGAAGACACACACAGGTAATGTAACATCCTAACATTATGAAATTCTTGTTGAGTATTCTTCAGCTTAGCTCATCCCCAATATCTCATTCCTTCCACTTTGGCATAATTATGAGATCGTAAGTGCACACAGGATGAGAAGTTTTGCATTGTGTGATTGTTTTGAAGTACCCTGCTACACAGGCAGCCACACTCTTTTGACTTCAGAGGATTTTTCCCCCCTCTCCTTTCAAAAAGAATGCAGCTTGTAATGCTAAGAGCTTGTCATTCGTAACATAATATTTTAACAAATAATAACAATATTTTAATGCAGACCTTAGTAGCTTACATCAATAACTGACAAAGACTTTGGCCTGGGATCAACATTAGACAATGAGTATTGTATCACAACACAATACACAGAAGCACATGGAAGCACAAACACGCATGCACTCACACACAACCTTTACACACAAATTCCCCCCCCCCCCCCCCACACAGAGATTATTTACCCACACAACACACATACAAACCTCTACACACCCATAACACACACAAGCACAAACACACACACGCATGCACACACTTGCACAAACACACACAAACCTACCCACACTCATGACCAACACACAGACACACACACACACATGCACAATTTATCCACACACACACACACACTACCCACACTCATAACCAAAACAACACACACACACTACACACACACACACTACCCACACTAACCAAAACAACACACTTACACACAGACACACACACACACACTACACACACACACTACACACAACACACCTACACACACACACACACCTACACACACACACACGTAACACACACACAACACACACACACACGTACACACACACACTTACACACACAGACACACACATCTACACACACACACACGTACACACACACACGCAGACACACACCTACACACACACACACATCTACACACACACACACCTAACAACACACACACCTACACACACACACACTACCCACACTAACCAAAACAACACACACACACACCTACACACACACACACCTACACCACACACACACACACAAACACAGACACACACACAGAACTTACATGTCCCCCCTGAGCGATGCGGACCCCAGTCCGCAGTCCACTCTGTATCTGGCCCATGTGCACGACCCCTGTGACCCCCACGATCTCCAGCATGCCGTCGTAGTGGGTGGGTTTGTTGAACGTGTCCTCACGCTCAGGGCCCCACGGGTTGGCCCCAGACCCCCAACTGTACAGCAGT
The DNA here is from genome assembly GCA_028751875.1 of Rapana venosa. Classification (NCBI taxonomy): domain Eukaryota; kingdom Metazoa; phylum Mollusca; class Gastropoda; order Neogastropoda; family Muricidae; genus Rapana; species Rapana venosa. The sequence goes on from CM054166.1 coordinate 27,147,632, forward strand.
CATCATCATCATCATCAACAACATTAATGGTAATGATAACAACAATAATAATGATAAAAATGTATGGAATTTATATAGCGCTGAATCTTGTAAAGCAACAAATCAAAGCGCTCAGATTTTTTTTTTTTTTTTTTTTTTGTTCGAGGATAATGGAATAAGCACTCATGTGCTTTTTTACATCCAGTCCCCGTGTGTATGCGGTTTTGTAAATTTTGTCATCTGTTCCCAGCGGCACACAATGGCCTACTCTTCCAAAAAGCGGAACAGGATTTGATGTGTGCGTAAGATGTTCTGCATGCGTTCGCACACGGGGCCTCGGTTTATAGTCTCATCCAAAGGACTTATCCGAAGGATAACAGAAATATTGTTTGTTATTGGTTGCATGACTGTGTAAGAATAGGTTGAATGCAAGCACTATGATTTGTCTTTGCAAAATAAAGCGTTATATATAAATTCCATTTATTATTATTATTATTATTAAATACCGCATACACACAGGGACTGGATTATTTAAAAAAGCACAGAAGTGCTTATTCCATTGTTCTTGATATTTAAAAGAATAAATAAATAAATAAAATAAATAACTGATAATAACGATGCAGATTATTTAAGGACATCTAATCAAATAAGTACAGGAGCCTTAGGCATTTATAATGAAGCTATGCACAGACAAAAAATCTACAATAAAGATATGAACTGAAGATAATGCATGCAAGCGAGCACACACACACACATGCACACACGCACGCACACTCACACACCCTCTTCTTTTCCCCCTGTCTCCCTTCGTCTAATATCACTGATAGTGAAAAGATGTAAAATGTAAAGAACGAACAAACACCCTCTTGCTCCCTCAGCCACAGCCATTTCCTTACACTTCCACCCCCCCTCCCCTCCCCAGCAACCACACAGCGGTCAACAAATTTGAGCCAAACACAGACAGGCACATAATGCAGAACAGGTCAGATACAAGTAAAACACCCGAATACGTACACAATGACCATACTTTCCACAAGGCTAAACACTACACTACTAAAATTAATGAAGAAAACAACCGCGCTACACATTTTCGTTTATATAACAGACAACACCAGTTGCTGCCTGAGCGTTCGACAAAGAAAAATAATGAAGAAGACAAAACTGTGATGCAAACAAAGACTCTTTATCTACATTCAGAATGACTGCATCTTCCAACACTACACTACACTAATGAACACAGAAGACAAGCTTCACACAGACAAAGGAGCAGCCTGGAGAGCTGACAAATGATTTCCACCACAACACATTTCTTTCCACCACAACACATTTCTCCACACATAAGATATGCTGTGATGATGTGACCATGCTTTCTACAACACATTTCTGAACACATAAGACACGCCGTGTTATTACTTTCTACAACACATTTCTGAACACATAAGACACGCTGTGCTATTACTTTCTACAACACATTTCTGAACACACAAGACACGCCGTGTTATTACTTTCTACAAGGCATTTCTGAACACACAAGACACGCCGTGTTATTACTTTCCACAACACATTTCTGAACACATAAGACACAACAAACATTTTTTCAACACAAAATTTGCACATGAAATGTGAAATAATTTCCAAACACATTTTTGAAAACCTAAACACGCCTTTCTTCAAAAAAATTTCTGAACACAAAACACCAACCCACCACATTTCTGAACACACAAAAAACACCTTTTAACTTCCACAACCCCATTTCTGAACACAAAACACCAAATTTCCAACACCTGAAAACAAAGCCCTTTTTAACCCAAAAACACATTTCTGAACACAAAAACACCCTTCTAACCCACCAAAACATTTTTGAACACAAAACCACCCATTTCTTTCACAAAACACCACCCCATGAACACCAAACTTTCCAAACACACAAACCAAACACCTTTTACTTTCTGACCAACACAACACCCCAAGAACAACCCAACTTTCTACAAAACAACACATTTCCGAAACACAAGCCTTTTCCAACAATTCTGAAAACCCCAAAACACCTACATTTTTTCAACCCCAAACACCATTTGACAAACTACAAACACATTTCTGACCACACAAACACAACACACATTTCTAAACCACAAAAACCCAACACCACATTTCGAACAAAAACAACACCACATTCTAACCACCAACACCACATTTCCAAACCACACAAGACAAACCACTTTTCCCGACCACAAACACCACCAACATTTCCCCTGACCACACAACACCACATTTCTGACCACACACGACACTTTTCTGACCACACCAAGACACATACCACCACATTTCTGAACACACACACAACACCCCTTTCTGACCACACAAGACACAACACCACAATTTCTGACCCACACGGACCCCCAATTTCTGACCCCACACAAGGCCCACAACACCCCCCAATTTCTGACCACACAAGACACAACACCACATTTCTGACCACACAACGACACATTTCTGACCACACACAACGACACATTTCTGACCGCACACCAGACAGGCGGCGGCTGTGACTGCCAGACACCAGCCAGACCGGCGTTCCTTTACCTGAGGATGTTGAGGATGACGATGCCTTCCACCGGGGGCAGGTCGATCTGTTTGGAGTCCACCTCCACCTTGATGTGGCGGTGCAGGTCCTTGCAGGACTTGCGGTTGACCCAGCGCCGCAGCCCCATCTTCAGGTACACCCCCTTGTTGTGCAGTCTGCACAGCCACACGCAGTGCACACACACTTTGCTTCATACTTCTTCATAACCAGTTCATAATACAGCTGACATCGTCATAACCACACACACAAAAAAAGAAAAGAAAAGAGAAATTAAAAAATAAACTGGTGAGAGTCACTGTTAAGGATGTATTTTTCATAATAACCACACTTCTTTTAATTCCTCTTTACAAGATTCAGCGCTATATAAATTCCATACATTATTATTATTATACTAAAGCACCTTACATTCAGTACAAGTATAATGATATGATTCTTGGCAATTTGTAACATCCATATAGCTGAAGTTGTTGGGGAGGTGACTATAGTCTTTCCCAGGACCCTGTCTACTCCCATATCCTTTAACCAATAGTTTTGTTCTAAAAGTTGGCTTGTCTATACCACTTAGTAGTGACTGGACATAAAACAAAGGGGGGAAAAAACGGACCAAAAAAACCCCCCACTTTACCCCGAGAAATGCCTCCTCTACTACTCACTTGCTGTAAATGGGTACCTGGCCTCTTTAGGGTCTGAGAAGTTAAAACAGCGAGGGAGAGGAGATGGGCGCCACACTCAATATGCTGCCCCTGGAGAAGCTGAGGTCTCTGATGCCTCACTCCCCAACGCCCACAAAGGGCCACTTTCTACAAGTCGCGGCCTCCCCTCCCCTCACTGCCTCCCCTCCACTCACTGCCTCCACTCACTGCCTCCCCTCCCCTCACTGCCTCCCCTCTCCTCACGGCCTCCCTCCACCCACTGCCTCTCCTCCACCCACTGCCTCTCCTCCCCCCACTGCCTCTCCTCCACCCACTGCCTCTCCTCCACCCACTGCCTCCCCTCCACTCACTGCCTCTCCTCCCCTCACTGCCTCCCCTCACTGCCTCCCCTCCCCTCACTGCCTCCTCCTCCCTCACTGCCTCCCCTCCCCCCACTGCCTCTCCTCCACCACTGCCTCCCCTCCCCCCCCACTGCCTCTCCTCCACCCACTGCCTCCCCTCCCCTCACTGCCTCCCCTCCCCCACTGCCTCCCCTCCCACCCCACTGCCTCTCCTCCACCCACTGCCTCCCTCCCCCACTCCTCTCCTCCCCCTCACTGCCTTCCTCCACCCACTGCCTCCCCTCCCCTCCTCCTCACTGCCTCTCCTCCACCCACTGCCTCCCTCCACCACTGCCTCCCCTCCACCTCACGCCTCCCCCCCCTCCTCCACCCACTGCCTCTCCTCCCCTCACTGCCTCTCCTCCCACCCACTGCCTCTCCTCCACCCTCATCCCATGCCTCTCCTCCCCCACTGCCTCCCTCCCTCCTCACTGCCTCCTCCCCTCCCCTCACTGCCTCCATCCTCCACCCACTGCCTCTCCTCCACCACTGCCTCCCCTCCCCTCACTGCCTCCCCCTCCTCCTCACCCACTGCCTCCCCTCCACCCACTGCCTCTCCTCCACCCACTGCCTCCCTCCACCCACTGCCTCTCCTCCCCTCACTGCCTCTCCTCCCTCACTGCCTCTCCTCCACCCACTGCCTCCCCTCCACCCACTGCCTCTCCTCCACCCACTGCCTCTCCTCCACCCACTGCCTCTCCTCCACCCACTGCCTCTCCTCCCCCACTGCCTCTCCTCCACCCACTGCTCCCTCCCACTCACCTGCTGTTGAACTTGTCCGGCTTCTCTTCCCGAGCCATGTGGAAGTCCAGGCACAGCTCCGCGTCGATGCCGATGCCAAAGTAGTTGTTCATGACGAAGATCTTGGTGGGGTCCTCGTTGGTGTTGGCCGAGTTGGTGTCGTTGGCGATGGCCACCCTGTCTCGTCCTGCTCCTTTTCGTTAGGGTGGAAGATCACTGTCCACCTGGGGTCACCCACAGAGACAGTGACGGCGTTAAGGTTTATTTATCTTTTTTTTCCTTGATCCCTATCACTGTCCACCTGGGGTCATCCACAGAGAAAGTGACAGTGTTCAGATTTATTTCTCTTTTTTTTCCTGACCCCTATCACTGTCCACCTGGGGTCACCCACACAGACAGTGACGGCGTTAAGGTTTATTTATCTTTTTTTTCCTTGATCCCTATCACTGTCCACCTGGGGTCATCCACAGAGAAAGTGACAGTGTTCAGATTTATTTCTCTTCACCCCCCCCCCCCCTTCCAAGGTTAACCTATGGTGAGAATTTGTGTGTGGCTGTTTTTACCCACCATAAAGATAGTCCCATTCTGACTTTGGGGAGAATAATTTGTAATAAAGCATAGTCAAAAACGAAAAAAGGAAAGAACACAAAAAAACCCTTCCTGATGATGTCTGTGGTATTATCACAAATATCATAAGTGTGTGTGTGTGTGTGCGCGCGTGCATGTGTGTGTGTGTGTGTAGGAGCGTGCAAATGTGTTTGCACATATGTTTTTTATTTAATTTATTTATTCTTTTATATCGAGGATAATGGAATAAGCACTTGTGCTTTTTTTTACATCCAGTCCCCATGTGTATGTGTGTACGCGTGAGTGCGCGTGTGCATATGTGAGTCGGCCCGTGTGCGTGCGTGCACATGGACATGTTACATAATAACTGTTTAACAGCAAATACAAACTATACACCCCATAGTACACATGTAACACACACACACACACACTGACCTGTCCAGTTTGATCTCCTCAGCGTCGATGACATCTCTCAGCACATTGAGGGGGTCTTCCCCACCTGTGTAGCCTGGTCCCCAGCGAAGCACCCTTGCCAGGTCGTTACCTGCACACACACACAATACACACACATACATACAACACACACACACATACATACACACACACACACACATACACACAACACACACACACACATACATACACACACATACACGCACACATACACACACATACACACACACACACACATATACACACACACATACACACACACACACATACACACACACACACACACACACATACACACCTAATATCACGTAATGTGAAAAGACGTTAAATTAAAGAAGAACACATACACACAGGTAAGCTCTTGATAGTTGAAACTTGCATTCTGAAGGTAATGCTGTTGTTCAGGGCACGCACGTGCGTGTGTGGGGGTGTGGGAGTGAATAAGAGTGTGAGTGAGTGAGTGAGTGAGTGATGTGAGTGGTGTGATTGTGTGTATGTGTGTGCGTGTGTGTGTGTTGTGTGTGTGTGTTGTGTGTGTGAGTGAGCCAGTGAGTGTGAGCGAGTGTGTGAGAGTGAGTGAGCGAGTGTGTGAGAGTGAGTGAATGAGTGTATGCATGCATGTGAGTGTGTGTGTGTGCGCACACATACATGAGAGAAGTTAATGCTTTCATCTACACGACTTCATAAATAAAAGAAAGATGTACAATGGACACTCTCTTAACAATAAACTAAGCAGCTAAGCTGCTGCATTACAACGTACGCATGCGTAACAAACAAAAAAAGGCATCACTTTTGCTAGTTTCCCTGAGCTAGGTTTATTCATGTCAACTGCTGAACGAAAGCTTGACAACTCTCCGCAGCGGTTAGGAAGCGGGAGACAACTGACCTGTGCCAAGGGGGACGATGGCCATGGGAGGCGACTGGCACATGGCGTCCTGGCCGACGTTGTCCAGGCAGGACAACACCCAGCCCACGCTGCCGTCCCCGCCACACACCAGGATCTTGTAGTACGGGATGTTGCGGAACACGTACAGCCTGAACATAGCGGGGGGGAGGTTGAAGGGTTGGTTGTGTTAGATTTCTCACACACACAGTCATACACAGAGTCACACACACACAGTCATACACACACACACACTCACAACATATACACACCCTAACACACAGTCACACATACACTCACGCACACACACTCTGTCTCTCGCACACACAACATATACACATCCTAACACACACAGTCACACATACACTCACGACACACGTCTCTCACACACACACACTCACAACATATACACACCCTAACACACAGTCACACATACTCATGCACGCACACTCTGTCTCTCACACACACACTCTCACAACATATACACACCCTAACACACACAGTCACACATTCACTCACGCACACACACTTTGTCTTTCACACACACACTCACAACATATACAAACCCTAACACACACAGTCACACATACACCCACGCACACACTCTGTCTGTCTCACATCCTTTCACCTACCCACCCACATCCTCACTCAACACATACACACCCACCCACACACCCACCCTCCCCCCCCCCCCCTCCTCCCCCAACACATACATAGTACCCCCTCCCCTCCCCCAACACATACATAATAACACAAACACTCTCTTTCTCTCTCCAAATGAGCAAGAAAAACTTTGTCCTTTTTGTAAACAAAATTAGAAAATGAAGCCCATTTTCTTTGTTTGAAAGCTCAATGTACTCCGATTTAAGGGGCAAGTTTTTAACTGAATAAATTAATGTACCAATATCAGAGCTACTCAAAACATCAAATGGACAACACAGTCATTATCTGTCCAGATACATATTCCATTCCGTTAATAGAAAGAAGAAACTGTTGTGTCATAATGTGACTTGATTGATATGTGCGTTGACAATGTCTTTACAAATATTGTTTCTATCAACCTGAATTGAAATATTACATTTTGATTTATACCGATTTTGATGTATACTATTAGCAATATTCACGCAGTCTAATATCACTGTTTATCAAGTTCATAGTCCAAGACTTGATCACTGCGGTCATGATTCACATGAATCAGTTGTTGGTTGGCTTGGTTTGGTTTGGTTTGGTTTGCGTTTCTTTCTTCTATGTACTATGGTACTTTACATACCAGAATGTTTTTTGGTTTTTTGTTGGTTTTGTTGTTGTTGTTTTTTCAGTAGCAAACATGGTTTTCCTTCAACAAAACAAAACACCATCACATCATGCAGTGCTTTTCCGCCTTCATACCAGAATGTTGATTCTCCTCACATACCAGAATGTTGATTCTCCTCACATACCAGAATGTTGATTCTCCTCACATACCAGAATGTTGATTCTCCTCACATACCAGAATGTTGATTCTCCTCACATACCAGAATGTTGATTCTCCTCACATACCAGTATGTTGATTCTCCTCCTCCTCTCCCAAACTCTGTGTATTGTGGCCTAAGGCCCCTGTACTACATATTAAACACATGCAGATTTCTCTCTCTCTCTCTCTCTCTCTCTCTCTCTCTCTCTCTCTCTTACCCAGGCAGAGGTCCTCCATTGTCCAGGTTGAAGACCTGGTGAGGGTTGAGGAGTTTGCGGAAGGAGGTGATGAGCTCCAGACCCTGGCAGCCCCCACTCTTCACGTTGACAAACACCATCAGAGGCTGCACCCCTTCCGGCACCATGTGGGGCTGTTCAGGGTACCACACATAACACCCGGCCTTGTAATGTGTGTGTGTGTGTGTGTGTGTGTGTGTGTGTGTGGTGTGGTGTGTGTGTGTGTGTGTGTGTGTGTGTGTGTGTGTGTGTGTGTGTGTGTGAGTGTGAGTCTGCGTGTGTGTGTGTGTGTGTAAACATACATGTGCCTGTGCACAAGCCTGAGTGGCCGTACACACACTTATTTGTGAGTGACTGTACACCTGCATGCATTCATGAACAGATGCCTGAGCAAACATGAATGCATGCATGCATAGATGCTCACTTGCAAGCATATGTGCATGCACGAATGCATCTATCATGCCAAAGTCGGCATGATGGGCAGGGCCTGACTTGTCAGGCACTTAACGGTAGCATAATGCATTTTCGCTCTTATGACAGCTCCAGTTGCTGTATGAGCGTCCAATGTAGTAGAAGAAGAAGAATGCATCCATGGCTGAGCACAACAATGTACATAATCTGCCAGCACACATACATATTTACATTATACAGGGAACGGGATAGCCTAGTGGTCAGAACATTGCACTCACAATCTGACGACCCAGGTTCGATTCCCGTTCAAGGGGATATTTTCCCCTGGAGTTCACATCAGTACAGACTCCACTCTCCTCAAAAGTCCTTCGGATGAGACTATAAACCGAGGCCCTGAGTGCAAACGCACGCAGAAAATCTTGCGCACACATTAGATCCTGTTCCGCTTTTCGGAAGAGTACGCCACTGTGTGCCGGTGGGAACAGATGACAGAATTGACAAAACTGCATACACACAGGGACTGGATGTAAAAAAAAGCACATAAGTGCTTATTCCATTAACCCCGATATAAAAGAGTAAATAAATAAATTAAAAATACCCCGATCGCACCACGACCACACACAACACCTCACCTGGATGTTGGGCAGAAGCAACACCAGCAGCTGCTTCTCGTCAAAGGAGGCCTCTTGCAGGATGTTGAACACCCGGGTGGCCGTCTCCGCGTGAGAGAAGATGAGGACGAGGGAGCCGTACTCGTAGTATATCACGTCGAAGCTGCACCACTTGTTCTCTGCAACACCAGCCACACACACACACACACTTTTAGCCACCACCACTCCACCAACACTTGGGGCAATGGTCAGAAGCAGGGAAGAGTTTTTGAAAAACGATGATGAAGTGGATGTGTATCTGATTTACTCAAGTAAATGCTAGTAGCGCAGACTGATCACCCATCATACGCTCATCTTTGATTGTTGCATTTTCCCTTTTTCTTCTAGAAGTCCATCTCCAAAACAGGACGAGATCTTTCCAAGCAGTAAATTATAACGATACAGCTGGGTTTCTTTTTTCTCAAAAAAAAAAAAAAAAAAAAGTACTGTCATGTTTCACACTAAGCGAGTGACCCAAACTCTCTCCTCCTCCTCACCTTTCCCGACGATGTCCAGCAGGATTTTCTCGTACTGGCGCTGGGACAGGCCGGTGGGCAGGTTGCCCACGAACAGGGAGATGCTGGGGCCATGCGGGTCTTCCTTCTGCTGCAGGTAGAACCTCGTCATGCGACACTGCCGTAACGATTCCTGACAACACAACACAACCTCATTACTGCCGTAACGATTCCTGACAACACAACACAACCTCATTACTGCCGTAATGATTCCTGACAACACAACACAACCTCATTACTGCCGTAACGATTCCTGACAACACAACACAACCTCGTTACTGCCGTAACGATTCCTGACAACACAACACAACCTCGTTACTGCTGTAACGATTCCTGACAACACAACACAACCTCGTTACTGCCGTAACGATTCCTGACAACACAACACAACCTCGTCATGCGACACTGCCGTAACGATTCCTGACAACAAAACACAATCCCGTCATATCACACTGCTTCTTTCTCGTACATGTGTACACACACACACACACACCACCACCACCACCACCACCACCACCGACCTTTCACCTACACTGCATAAGCCGCTACAGTTTGTTACTGTGGTCTACTTAGCACCCTCAATCCACCCAACCACTCTTCCTTCTCCCTTCCCTTTAATAATAATAATAATAATGTATGGAATTTATATAGCGCTGAATCTTGTAAAGCAACAAATCAAATCGCTCCTCCCACCACCCCACCTACCCACCCACCCCTGTCCCCCATGTAAAAGTATGTTCTTTCGATCCAGAAGGACCATAGAGCCGGAGCTTATCCCGGTTTCTGTAGCGTTAAGCGAACTGATGGCTTTTCACCACCCCTGTGACAGGACGCTAGTCTGTCGCCAGATACTTCCCCAGCAGAGCTGGTACCCACTTGTACACCTGGGTGGAGTGAGGAAAATAGGAGTAAAGTGTCTTTCCCAAGGACACAACACCCAGCCGAGCGGGGATCGAACCCGCGACCTCTGGATCACGAGTCAACCGCCTAAACCACTCGACCACGGTGCCTCCACACAGTCCCCCATGTACACATACAAAACAAACATCCTACCCCTTCCCCTGCACCCACACACACTATATGACAGAGCCCCCTCGCCGTGCTTTCTATGACAGACATTCACCTTTCTGCTGTGTTGCATGAGCTGCCATGGTTTATCACTGCGGTCCACGTGCCACTCTGTCACTCCCTTGTCCAGCAGCACTTCAATCAGACTGAAGTTCTCCCCGCCAGTGTCCTGATGATGGGCACACAAGAGTACTTTTCAATATACACATCACAACAGTCAGTGTAACAATGACCGGTCATCAGCCAAGGTGGTAAAGCATGTATATATGTATGTGTGTGTGTGTGTGTGTGAGTGAGTGAGTATATAGCTGGTTTTGCAGCAAGACACCAGCCAAAAAATAACTATACAAATAAAGAAAGAAAGAAATGAGCTCCCTGCGTAACTTGTTCCCTTCAGCAGGAATGTATATATAACCGTTTCTTTCAGAAAGATTTTCTAACAGTGTTCTTTACTGCTATCGAACAATCTCCAGCTGTGTTTCTTAGTCACTACAAAAAAACTGTATAAAAATTCCCTGCAATGACAGACACAGAAATGAGATTTCTTTCTTTTTTTCTTTTCTAGGTCTTATTTTGAAAAGCGGGTCATTTTCCAACAATTATTTTTAAAGTTCTCAACCCTTTTCATGCCAATATTGTGAAACCTAGCATAGAACACTTGCCCCCAAAGCCTTTGTTTAAAATATCATGTACATACATACACTGCATTAAACACAAGGATGTATACATCTTCCAAGTCATTCTTAACTCTTTTTGCCACCAAGTTTCTGAGTGAAGCTCTCCAGCACCAAGTATTTTTCTATCGCTGTTGTTGATCTGTACACTGCATAAAACACAAGGGTGTTTACATCTCCCAGGTCCTCCTTAACTCTTTTGCCACCAAGTTTCTGACGGAAGAACTCTCTCCAGCGCCAAGTGTTTTTCCATCACGTTGTTGATCTTTCGGCATTCAGTCTGTGTCAGAATAACACGGCCAGTTTTTCCACTCAAAACTGAGGCAGAGGGGTGAAGGACAATCTGTTTGCTATCGCACAAGCAAGTCAACAGAAGATGCCAAACCTTGTTCCTGTATGAAAAACTGTCCTTTCTTATCATGACTTAACCCTTTTCGTCCCACATAAAATTGAGCAATCTCATTCTCCAGACCAAGTGCATTTCAAGCCGTCACTGCTGAAAGAGGGTTAGGTCAGAAAAATATTCATTTAAATTTTGTTTCTCAATGGATTGTTGGACCACACAGTTGACATGTGGCACAGGAAGAACCAAGAGTAGTCTTACTTCATATAAAAGGAAGTTAGCAAGGCTAACTGAAAACTATTCACCAAAAACGAAAGTAATGTTCAGGACACGAGTCCCTCGATCCGCGGTCTCTTGTAAACAACGAGCAAGTCACGAGGGACTTGTGCCGCGGGAAGAAATGTGTTAAGCTGTGAACGAAAGGTGCCTATGGCAGTGAATGGTAATGTTGACCAAGTCATCTATTGTGGCATAACAGTTAAGCACAGGGCTAGAATACAGTGCCTGGGTACAGCCCCTGACTGCGATTGATTAAGTGAATGACAGCGAGCACCCTATGTCGCTCAATGCTAAAAACTGAAAGATATAGATAGCGAAGGGAAAAATAAAAAAGATAAGAGACAGACAGGCGTAAAAATAAAGACCAAAAAAAAAAAAGAGGAAAAGAAGGAGATGGAGAGAGAGAGAAAAGAAGGGGGGGAGGATGGGAGGGAGAAAAAACAGGGATTGGGGAAGGGAGGGGAGGAGGGGGGGAAAAGAAAGCGAGAGAGAGCGAGAGAGAGGAGGGAGAAAGAACATGGGAAGGGGAAGACAGAGTGAGAGAGACAGAGAAACAGAGAGAAAGAGACAAAAAGAGAAAGAGAGACAGGCAGACAGACACAGAAAGAGAGAGAGACAGAGGGATGGCGGGAGAGAACGATAGAGAGAGGAGACAGACAGACAGAGAACGAGAGACAGGAAGAGCGAGCATGGGAAGGAGAGAGCAACAGAGAGAGGAGACAGACAGCGTGCAGGAAGGAGAGAGCAACAGAGAGAGGAGACAGACAGACAGACAGACAGAGAGAAAGACAGCGCACGCTATACCTCCACTCCAAACTTGCTCATGGCCAGGCTGATGACTTCATCGGCAGTGGTGTCGCGGGTCACGGGTATGTTCTTGTACGTCAGCGATACCCTGCACATCATCCACCCGGGGTGATCAGCTCTCTTCATACCTCTCTTCTCTACACATTCCCTTTCATCACTCTCTCTTTTTTTTTCTTCTCATTTTTCTGATATCTGTTCATCTTAGTTATGGGCGACTGCATGCGTGTCATTGATTTGAATGTAAAGCGCTTTGATTTGTTTGCTTTAGAAGATTCAGCGCTATGTAAATTCCATGCTTTATTATTTTTTGTTATTCTTTATTTAATTGCCTTCCTCACTCTTTCTACACATCAAACAGCATGCATTCTAAAGTATCAAATATTTGTATTTACATCACATGAATGTGTCTGATTACGTTTGTATGGTCTGCTTTCTTCTATGTTGCAAATTTTGTTTAAATCGTGTTATATCATTTGAAACAAGAAATATGAGAAAATACACTCTGACCCTTTCAAAAGCATCTACTTACTCCCCTCATTTTTCTTTTTGTTTGTTTGGGAGGAGGGGGATTGTGTGACTGGGTGTTCGGTTTTGTTTTGGATTTTTTTTGGGGGGGAGTGGGGGAGTGATGGATTTGTCCTCTTTTTTTGTGCTGTTTTTTACTAATGCAAAGTGATTATTTGTGTTGGGTGCAGATAAAGTATATGAATTCATACAAATCTTTTCTTTAAAACTAATCAGCTCAAAGTACACACTATAATAAGGAAAATATTGCAAATTCCTCTCTCTCTCTCACACACACACACACACAACACACACACAACACACACACACATACACACACAAACCTTAACGCTCCAGGATACACTCTGATGTAGCCCTTGTCAGGGTTTTTCTCTCTGAAGCGCAGGAACACTGACGGCCGTTTTCCATCAGGCGTTTTCAGCTGAGGGCGAATGGGGAGGTTCTCCTCCAACTCCCGTTCCGCTGCAAAAAACAAACAAACATGGTTTAGATAATATATTACAGGCAAAAACTTACAATATATTACAGGCACAAAGTTACTTGACTGAAAGTCAAGTCAAGTCAAAAACACTTTAATCATCCCATGAAGGGCAATTACAATATACAGTTAACATCTAGAGATAACATCTAATGATAACTTCACACATCTAATGATTACTTCACATACATAAACACACACAAATGAGAACAACAGAGAGTAAATATTGTTATTGTTGCGCTTTCCATAGAAACTTCACACATCTAATGATTATTTCACACACACACACACAAGCACCCACACACACACATATATATATATATATAGAGAGAGAGAGAGAGAGAGAGAGAGAGATATAGATAGATAGATAGATAGATAGATAGATAGATAGATAGATAGATACACACACACACACGCATGCATGAAACCAACAGATACTGAGATAGTAAACATTGTTACTGCTGCCCTTTCCTCAGATCAATACCCCAGGCCTCTGTCTTACTCATCCAACCTGGGAATCACTGCAAGACCGTAAATACACGCTGGATGAGAAGTTTGTGTGCACGACTCTTGTCAGGTAGAACATGCTGACTTTTTGAACAGTGAAGATAAAATCATCTCTTTCAGAAGCCTCTTTATCAACTCTAACACAAGACGTCCTGTTAACATTTTTCTGTCATGACTTCGCAACATTGAACAGCAATTCAAAACATAATAATGTATACATACACATGCATGCATACACGCGCATGCACACACACATACACACTTACTTGCTTCACAGATCTCTGTTATGTAGTAGTTCTTTGAATCGTCTGATATGTGGAATGTCTTCAGTGCTGCCTCCTGCAAAAATCCAATACATAACAAATAATTCCGTATTACACTTGTTCAATCTTTCAAAAAAAGAAAAAAATCTATGATGTCCATACACAAAATACCATGCAACCCTTGAACACTGAACAAATCCCATATATATTATTCTATATTTAACATTAACATATTCTGTACACCTAAATTTTGTATCATTTCACACCTAATTTGTAACTATTCTGCGCAAATTCCACTCAGGCCATGTACTTCTGGACACCAACCCATGCACATGCTACAACCCAGGATTAAAAATACACATATTGCACCTCCAGGCTTTCCTTTATGTACTAGAGAACTGCACAAATCCAATGCACCATACAAAGCTCTATTTTCAGTAGTCAGTTTACATAAATGTATAAATCCATCCCATACACCATACAAAGCTCTATTTTCATTAGCGAGTTTACAGAGCTGTATAAATCCTTGAAACAGCAATAATTCAAAAGTAATACTTTTAATTATCATCCTGCTTTGAAGTGTTGTATGAAGCTGTAGTAAATGTAGTCACTAGGAGAATTCTGAGATTGAGAGGAAAAGTGGGAGTTGAGGTCATGGGCTGGATTCTTCACGTGCGCATGCATGCACGTACACACGCACACATACACACACACAAACACACACATGCGCACACACACACACACTTCAAGGATTAATCACCTACAGAGATTACCACCTTATCAAGATTGGTCTTTTCTTTGGTTTGGGAGTTGGGGGTTTGCTTTGTTTTTGTATGGGGTTCTGTTGTTCGTTTGTTTTTTGTCATCTGATCACAAGGATAGAAAACACCCAAACAGAAAATCATGTCATACCAAAATTATTACAATCAACGTGCATTCACCTTAGACCATTTTCAGTGATGCACATGTTCAAAAGCAGTCACAAAAGTTGAACATACTACCTTTAAAAGCATACCAGGCAAAATATACAATCACAATGAATTAAACTTATGTCATCATTCAACCAAAGCAGATCATTTTTATAATTGCAGAGGAATAATAATAGTGTTTTTTTTAATCATTAAAAAAAACTTTTTACAGCAAAACAAATACTAAGTAGATGATCAAAAGCAAAAGGTTCACTTCAGAAGAAAAAAGAAATGATCATGTTCTGATCAACAAATAAAAAGTTTGTCCCTTTCCATCGATGCCCTTTGAGCAGAAACAAAATAATCCAATTATCAATCTTAATCCTTTTTCTGAGTACAGAACGAAATTTCGTAAGGAAAAAAGAACAGAGATAACTTAAGTAAAGCTCAGTAACACTTCACATGCAGCTCTTTTTGAAGAGTAAAAGAGACAGAGACAAAGAGAGAGAGGTAGACAGAAAGAGAGACAAAGACAGACAGACAAGCAGAAAGATAGAGAAGATTTTAAATATCAAGACTATTACAAAAAAACTTAAGTCTGTAAAAAGGCTCAGATTTTTAAAAACACGAAGAAGACATGTTTCAAACAGCAATACATGTACAGAACAGCTATCAATGTAAAAAGTTCTGAGTAAAAAAGCACATTTCCAGAGCAAGAGATGTTTTTTTAATATGTGGAGAGAGAGAGAGAGAGAGAGAGAGAGAGAGAGAGAGAGAGAGAGAGAGAGAGAGAGAGAGAGAGAGAGAGAGAGACAAAAGATAGAGATTTTTTTCTTTATGTAATCTGAAAATTCATAGATAAAACTGGAAAAGCAGCAAGACCACTAAACACAGGCCATATGATACCGATGGATTCAGGAATGAGAATGTCAAAGCCATTTATTGAGGAATGATGACCGCACAGAAAGATTCATTTGACCCTTTGCTAGAAATCAGAAACTGAATCTTAGGGAAACTTAGTATAAGCATACTTACGTCTGCACAATTTTCCAGAAAATCTGATAACATTATTTTTTTCTTTTCAGTACATTATTTCTAATCACCAATAAAAGAATAAATAAGGCTGTAATCTATTCAGTAAACAACTTTATTGAAAAAACAACAACACAAACCTGCAGTTTCACTCCAAATTCAATCTATCTGACACTAGATCTGGAGTTCACAGACCATAAGAATAACCATACACAGAGAGGATACTTTCCACACAGAAATAAGCTTGTTTTCACTTCAACTGAATACTTAAAAATCCATCACTGAACAAGCAGATATTTTATGATGAATTTCACAGTTAAACAGTTAGTGTTTACATGGTCCAAAGAAGATAATGTTTAACACACTGAATGTAATAGAATCACTTACTATGAATATCACTTTCTTGATTTGTCTAAAGACTTTGACAATGATCTCCCATCAAATGAAAAGATTACAACTATTTTGAACGTTCCCAGGTGTCTTGAGAGCTGCACTGATCCAAACTGCCTAAAAATACCCTGAGCTGCTTAAGTTCAGTGGACTGTCAATCACAATTTACTGTCCAATACAACTGTCCAACATTCAAGCCTAAGTTCGGTGGACTGTCAATCACAATTTACTGTCCAATACAACTGTCCAACATTCAAGCCTAAGTTCGGTGGACTGTCAATCACAATTTACTGTCCTATACAACTGTCCAACATTCAAGCCTAAGTTCGGTGGACTGTCAATCACAATTTACTGTCCAATACTACTGTGCAACATTCAAGCTCAAGTTTGGTGGACTGTCAATCACAATTTACTGTCCAATACAAATGTCCAACATTCAAGCCTAAGTTCGGTGGACTGTCCATCACAATTCACTGTCCAATACTACTGTGCAACATTCAAGCTTAAGTTTGGTGGATTACAATCACAATTCACTGTGCAAGACTGCTGTGCAACAGTCAAGACTGTTCAAATGTTGTCCTTGAGTGTGATCACCATGATTGCCCCTAGGTATCTCAGAATGGCTCAGATGTTTTGAGTCAAGTCACAGCTCTGCTTACAATGCAATGTGACCATAGACAGCACCTTGGGGTTTATGTGAACAGATGAAATGCGATAGTAACATGGTAAATCAGTGTACTGTGACAGAATGTGTACTTGCATGCACACACTCTCACACACACCACATTAACATTGTAATTCAGCGTAATGTGACAAAATGTATACTAGCATGCATACACACACTCTCACATACACTATGTCACATACATGCCTGCAAGCATGCACGAGTGCATGTTTTTTATATGCAGAGTTTCAGTTTCTGATGGTTAATTCTGTTTTTCCTTTTATCCACCATTAAAACTGTACAAACACACACTGACATTAACTTTTCATCTCTTTCCCCACCCTATTACCTATCTAATATCACTTTTTAGTGGATAAACACAAAGACACACACATTCATTTGTACACACAGTGACTTAAGTAAATCAACTGTATTCATAATAACCATTCATTATATTTTGGTTATAAAAAAAAAACTGTAATGAATAAATAGATAAATGCTTTTAGTCTGCTTTCCCCATCACAGTGATTCAAAACCAACAGCGCCTGATGTCTTCATGATAATAACAAGTGAACATTTACAGTCTCTAAAATGGAAAGAGAGCTTTGAGCACAAAACGACAAAAGAGTAATCAGTACCCACCAGTAAAACATGAGCTGGGGCGTGGCGTGGAACAGTGATTGTGCGACACAGTCGTTTCTTCATGGAAGCATTGCCGTCAAACACTCTGACCACTTCGTCTGCAAAACCATCAACACAGACAAGTCAGCATCTGCTTGCTTTCGTCAAAAACGTTCCTTGCAAAATCTTACTACTTCACCCCCCCCCCAAAAAATCATTAACATAAAAACTGGCTTAATTCATCTATTAGCAATCTATCTGCATTAACATTTTTTTTAAAACCCAGGTACTTCTCAACCAACTTAACATACCCATCTGAAGAATTTAATTACTTCATCTGTAAAGTATAATTACTTCTGTAAAATCTAATTACATCTGCAGAATCATTAACATGATAAGGGATCGCTGATTATCAACAAACTAGGGGGGAAAATGTTTGCAATAAAAAGACAAAGACAGGTTTTGGGTTGCCGACAACCTTTAAAAACTTATCAACACAAAATGATGAAATTGTCTGCATACTCATTGACTAAAGACATGCTGATGTTTGTTAGCTGACGACAAAGAATCTCGCTTGTCAGCCATCTAGTAAACTTGCCAGTAACATCAACAGCAAAGAAATGGGTTGTCATTTGTCCTAATCTAATTTGCTAAATCACCAACACAAAGACAGGTTCTTGATTGTCATCCATCTCAACTTGATTTATTCCCAATGACATAGTGACAGGCTGTTGACAGCTGGTCTTGTTTTTAAATAGACAGACATTTTATACCACAGAACAAATTAAATCAAACATGACCTAAAATCACTACCACAAGCCAAATCAAAATTGACACAAACTTACAATCACAGGACAAGCCAAACCAAACACAAACAAATACAATCACAGGACAAGCCAAATCAAACCTGACACAAACAAATACAATCACAGGACAAGCCAAATCAAACCTGACACAAACAAATACAATCACAGGACAAGCCAAATCAAACATGACACAACAAATACAATCACAAGACAAGCCAAATCAAACCTGACATAAACTTACATTCACAGGACAAGCCAAATCAAGCCTGACATAAGCTTACAATCACAGGATAAGCCAAATCAAACCTGACATAACCCTACAATCACAGGACAAGCCAAATCAAACCTGACACAAACTTACAATCACAGGACAAGCCAAATCAAATCAAACCCTGACACAAACTAACAACACAAAACCTACATTCACACAACATACCAAACCAAACCTAACCTTAAACACACTGCACAACCCCGGTATCGCAGTTCAAGCCCAATCAAACTTACAGTCGGCATCTTTGTCCTTGTCCCGCCCATCCTTCTCACGAGGTGATCTCCGCTCTTTCTCCTCGTCTTCTGTTTTGGAATCGCCGCTGGACGACCACTCCTCTGAAACTGTGCGAGCTGCGGGGGTCAAAGAGGATTCTTTTAACATCCGCATGCAGCAGCAGACAATAGACAGGAGCTATCAACACCCACATGCAACGAGGCGCACACAGTCAAAACCATAAGCCAGCGACATCTGTACACCGTCTTAAGTTTGCAAATTGCGGTTACTGTACACTGTGGCTGCTGTACAATCAAACTGGGACTGTAAAGCCAAAAAAACTGAGCAACAGAATGCGCACATACCAAACCATTATAAGAAAAAAATTCACAACAGATAGTCAGCAACAAAGTCAGGAACTTTTAAAAGGACAACAAACACAACAGATCACTGACAAAGAGTGTACATAATAAGAGCCATTACTGCGATTCACAAAGCAGCAGACACCAACAATAGGCAACATAAAGATAGGGACTCCCTGTTACACAAAAGCAACAAACAGAGAATAAAACAGCAACTATCAGGAGCAGTTCCTAGAGCATAAAAATCAGAAGACATTACTTGAGGGGTGGGGGGAGAGGGGGGGGGGGTCCAGCTTCAGCAGTAATGAACAGTTGACAACACCAGCAGGCCAGCAGTCTTCTGTACCTGACAGACCCCAGCTAAAATCGACACGCAGCACAATCAACAGTGATCAAAAATATCTCAGATTGTGTGGCTACTTTTCACTGGTTTAAAAGCTATTTCATTTCGACTTTTTTTTTCTCCACTTCTAAGTTTACCCTGAAACAGTTTTTCCAAGAATATCCATTCTGCTGCTTGATTTTTTGATTTTTTAATTCTCAGTCTATACAAAGTCGTCTAAAAAATCAAAATGAAATGAACAAAAATTTTTAACTCAAAGTGTGGCCATATATATTCATTACTGGCGTATAACACTGCTGACTGATCAACTCTGGTGCCTATGTCAGTGTTTACAATGTCACCACTTCATTGGAAGAGTAACATAGCTGAGGTTAGTTACACACCACAGGCTGGGGGAGGGGGGGATTGAGAGTGCGGGGGAGGAGCGAAAGGGGGGGAGGGGGGAGGGCTGGGCCTGCATGAAAGAGGAAACAGAAATAGACTTAGAAGACTGATAATAAGGGGAAAAGAAAAGAGAAAAAGAAAAATGGCAAAAGGGCAGTCACAAGTAGAGTGAGAGAATACACAATACTCTAGCATGCACACTTCAATGCACTTGCATACATGCACACACACACACACACAAACACATAGAAATTGGCAAACATAATACAGATATAAGTACACAAACACACACACAAAAAACGCACACCAACACATAGCAATTGGCAAAACATACAGAAATTATAACACACACACAAACACACACACACAGCTCAAAAAACAAAACAAAAAAGGCGTGACATCAGATCAGAAGGGACTTGTGAATGACAAGACAAGACAAGACAAGACAAGACAAGACAGAGCAGCAGTAAAGAAGAAGAGACATCACCATTAATTATCAGACAAACAACACAGGCAGACAGAGAGCACTAAGCTACACTGTATCCCCTTTGTCCTTTTGAACACCAACACAGACAGACAGACAGACTTCAGCGCTCTGTTCCCAGTTGTCCAGTACCTAACCTACAACACCCACCCACCCCCACTTCCTTATATAACGTCGAAAGTTAATGTTCACGGCTCATAGCCAAGAACGACTGACTGAGAACAACATCTTAACTAAGCGATTGACGAGTTTGTGACAAAAATCAATACCCTTCTTCTTCTTCTTCAAGGGTTCTCAGAGCTTCAGCTTCATGCTTCAGTTTTGCAGGCCGTGATTAAGTTGATGGCTGTTATTTGCTGTTTTCTGGTTCAAACCCCCCACCCCCTCTCAAGGTTTTTCTTCAACACCACTTCCCAAACGAAATGATGGTTCTGTTTTTGTTTTGTTTGTTTTTGTTTTGGGGTTGGGTTTTTGTTTTTGGTTGGTTTGTTTGTTGTTTTTTTGGGGGGGATGTTCTGCATTCGCAGGCTTTAAGCTCCTGCAATGTCTCTAATCTAGCACACGCATTCACAACAGAGGGATTTTTGTGCATATGACTTTAGTTCTATATTTATCTTGTTATAAAAGAAGAACTCTGTGCTCCGTCTTTGAGGAGTATTTTAAGGGCAAGATCCACTGCACTATATTAGGGACAAGCTCAATAAAATACCAAATTAATAGCAAATAAATGCCAATGACACCTGGAGCAATTAACGAGGGACAAAAATCAACAACAATCAGTAAAAGACAAAATCAATAACTATTCGCAGATAACAAAACTGACAGCAATGAACTGAAGATAACACACAGAGCTATTCATAATGGCAATGTCAACAACAAAAATCAATGACAATGACAGAATGAATGACAAAAACAACTTTAATCAATATCAAACATCATAACAACAGAAGGAAGTAAAAACAACAACAAAACATACAGTATTAAATAATAACTTCCCATGGGGATGCCTGGGGCCTGTCAGCATAAATAACACCCCAACCTTCTCGAAATTCTGCGCTAAGAATTCCCACTTTTCTATCCCTTTCATTGTTTCTGCCTTGTTCCTTTTCTCCCCTGTCACTTCCCTCTTGTCTATTTTCTGCCTTCTTGGTCCACTCACCTGCCTTTTTTCCAGAAAGTTTTAAAAGATAATGATTCTCTCCAACACCAAAGTCGGATGTGCTGGGCTTAACACGCACTTTCGCCCATATGACAAAGACAACAATAGCTGCTGTCTGAGCGTTCCACGAAGAAGAAGAAACGATACAGGACAAAAATGAAAGACAGAATGGAGGGGTGTGTCAGAAAAGTTGTTTCAAAACCACAAGCAGCAGAATAACAACCATTTTGCAAAGGGAAGCTAGCATTCCAAAGCCCTGGAACAACTATGAAATACGAAACCTAAGATTCAGAAGCAGACCTGAACAGTTTTCATTGTCAAGACCACACTCAGAGCCCCCCGCCCAGACAAGACAGCAACGTAAACTCTTAGCCCTTGTCAGGAAAGGATTAAAAGCAGACGACGCCACCACCATTAATGAAGGACAGAGTCAGCAGCGATCAATAATAGACAAAATCAGAAGACATTCAATGACGTAAAGAAACAACAATCAATATAAGGACAACAACAGCAGCAGTAACTAACTAACTGGAAGGAAGGGGGGGAGTGGACGGAGGATAATACGTAACTGCAAAACAAATCAGCAACAATTAACAGCAAAGGTCAAAACTTGATGCCATCAATTATGGAACAGATCAGAAGCAGCAACAAGAAGAGGAACTCACAGGGAACAAAGAAGAAGAAGAAGAAGAGGAAGAAGAAGAGGAATAAGAAGAAGAAGAAAAAGCATAAGAAGAAGAAGAAGAAGAAGAAGCAGAACAAACAAACAAAAAAAGAAAAAAGAAGTGGGACTGAGTAGCCATGTTACACTCCTGTGCTGTCCCCCCCCCCACCCGGCCAGATAAGCCAAAAATAAACTAATCAGGCAGCAATTAACTGACACATTCATTCATACATATTGCTTACAGTCCAGCGTACCAAATGGGCTACTTCAGAGCTGCCACAGAGTGAATAACCAGAACAAAATCAATAACAAACTGCAAACTATCAATCAACAAATCACAAATTGTTCTCTCTCTCTTTTTTTTCTTCTTCATCCTACGATTAGAGCTCTGATCTATACCAATGGTGAGATTTTTGTATATATGCAAATGTT
Organism: Rapana venosa; assembly: GCA_028751875.1. Taxonomy (NCBI): domain Eukaryota; kingdom Metazoa; phylum Mollusca; class Gastropoda; order Neogastropoda; family Muricidae; genus Rapana; species Rapana venosa. The sequence continues at coordinate 27,170,814 of CM054166.1, forward strand.
CTGTTTCTCCCCCCCCCCCCCCCCCCCCCCCCCCCCCCCCTCCAACTTAGGTGACTGCATTCTGACTTCGGGGATGGTGGCTAAACACGATACCTGTCTGCATGCCGTTTTTATTATCATGCATTCCTACAGACATGAAATGACTAACTCTTTCAAAAGGCAGATTGGGAATTAAAAGTGTGCGCAAGATGTTCTACGTGCGTTTCATACACAGGGCCTCACTTTATAGACTCATCAGAAGGACTTTGACACTCGGCTTGATTTTCTCATCAAACTGGGAAGAAAGGGCATGGCTGGGAATCGAACCCAGAACCTCACAGTTCACTTGTTAACTGTCCTGCCACTGTCCTTACAAATTGGTCATAAACTGAAGGGTGTGTGTGTGTCTGTGCATGCATGCTTGTGTGTGTGTGTGTGTGTGTGTGTGTGTGTGTGTGTGTGTGTGTGTGTGTGTGTGTGTGTGTGTGTGTGTGTGTGTGTGCATACACATGCATGTTAAGTTGTGTGTGGTATCTTGTATAAAATTGTATCTGCTGGAAGTATTGTTGCAAGTTTTCATTTTGAACACTGTGAAGTGCCAACAGTATGAGGAAGGACTAGACAAGTTTTCATCACCATTATCATCATCAACATTATTACATCATTGCCATCATCATCAATACATCATCATCATTACACTATCTGTACTAAAAGAGAACGAGGAAGCCCCTGGCATCCCCCCCCACCAACCCCCTCCCCAACTAGGAAATAACAGACACAAAAACAACAGCAATCGACAAAGAACAGAACAAAGAACAATTACCTGAGGATAAAACGATCGGCAATCAAAGCAAAGCAAACTAAAGAGCAATCAAGGCAGGACTAAATTAGCACCAATCAACGCAGGACACAACGACGACGATAAGCAACAACCAATAAAAGAGGGCAAAGTCGTCCACGCTGTATGAATGAATTTATGAATGAATGAGTGAATGAGTGAATCTATTTTCTCCATCCATGCCCATATTAGAACACAAACCAGTTTTCTCTCTCTCTCTCTCTCTCTCTCTCTCTCTCTCATACAGGTACACACACAAACATAACATTAAAAAAAAAATTACATATACAAACACAAATGTGCATGCACACACGTACACACACTCCATTCCTTACCACACAGTTACTTGAAAACACACACACATTACGAAATCTCACTCACTCTCAAACACACACGCACAAGTATACCTTACATAATCTCTCACACACACACAAACACACTCTCTCTCTCCTCTCTCTCACACACAAACACACACACTTTCTCTCACTGCCTAAAATCACTTTTTAGTGGATAGACGTTAAAACAAAGACACACACACACAACCACACACACACACATACCGCACACACACACACACACACACTCCTCACATACACACACACAAACATAAGAACTAAACAATGTACCCAAACATCTAAAACAAACAACAACAAAAACAAACCAACAAGAAACAAAACGCTGCTTACCTGGTAAGGCTGTGGGCGTTATCCAATACAGCACGGCGAGAAGACAAAAGAAACACAACACAAAAAAAGCATGAGTGACATGCCTCATGGTAACATTCCCTCTTCCCTCTCTCCTCATCCTCCCTCCCCCCTCCAAACCCTGAAGCAAAAACTCACAAGTAAAATATTCCTGAAACTGAAGAAACCTACCTTGCTTCTTTCTTGAGTATGTGTAAAAAACGATAATAGATACCAAAAAAATTCCAATACATAAATCATACTTTACGAAAATAAGTTCCAGAACTTATTTATCACGCACACACATACACACACACACAAACACACACGCGCACCCACCCACCACACCACCCACCCACCCACCACCACACCACCCACACACACACACCCTACGCCAAAGTCAAACACAAACATTCACACTAAATTGTTTACATCCCACAACAGCGCAAGGATATGAGTATCCTATAGAGAAAACTAGGCTTTTAAAAACAAGAAACAATGAATGATACTACTAGGAAAAGACACTGCAGGCTGAAAGCAAAGTTCAAATCAGTTTTCCCTTCAGGTGGGTCGCTGCGTGCAGAACGCTCCATACAAGCTAAACCATATCTTCAGGAAAGTTTTCTCAGCAGATACTTCACTGACTGCATAATATGCTGTGAGATCAGGGATAAATGCTAGAGTATCTACATTCTGAACAACTCATTAACATTCAAAGCAAAGTACTTGACCTTTTACATGCATATTTAATCGTATGCATATATATAACATACACAGGCTGCAATAAGAGCACTGGCTGGTCTGCTAAAGTTCTGTGACAAAACTGGACATGGGAGATACTACACCCTACTCCCACTAGCTGAGACATAAACACACACATGTACGCACACATACACATACATACACACACACACAAAAAACACACAACACACACTAAATATAACAAAAGCACAAAGTGTGTGGTACTGACTGGGTTTGCGGTTGATGCCCATGATGGTTTCCATGGGCACATCCATGCGTGGGATGGTGAGACAATAGGGAGGCAGCATGATTTCTCTCAGGCCACCAAACTTACACTCTGCAGGCAGACTCTTGTAGCATGCTGCGTTGGCCTGAAGGGTGACAGTATTATTTCCACATCAAAATAGGGACAAAATTCAACTGCAGATTTGGTCGGTGCATTTCGTCCCTATGTTAACTCATAGACTTGTGAATATCAAGAAATAGGGAAAAAGTCAAAATATTAACTCACAGACTTTCAATATCAAGATATAGGGGAAAACTCAAAATATTAACTTACAGACTGCCAATATCAAGAAATAGGGGAAAACTCAAACTATTAACTCACAGACTTGTCAATATCAAGATATAGGTGAAAACTCAAACTTTTAACTCACAGACTGTCAATATCAAGATATAGGGGGAAACTGAAACTATTAACTCACAGACTTTCAATATCAAGATCTAGGGGAAAACTCAAACTTTTAACTCACAGACTTGTCAATATCAAGACATAGGGAAAAACTCAAAATATTAACTCACAGACTATCAATATCAAGATACAGGGGGAAACTCAAACTATTAACTCACAGACTTGTCAATATCAAGATATAGGGTAAAACTCAAACTATTAACTCACAGCCTGTCAATATCAAGATATAGGGAAAACTCAAAATATTAACTCACAGACTATCAATATCAAGATACAGGGGAAAACTCAAACTATTAACTCACAGACTTGTCAATATCAAGAGATGGGGGGAAACTCAATATATTAACTCACAAACTTGTCAATATAAAGATATAGGGGAGAAACTCAATATATTAACTCACAGACTGTCAAGATATAGGGAAAAACTCAATCTATTAACTCACAGACTGTCAATATCAAGATATAGGGTGAAAACTCAATCTTTTAACTCACAGGCTGTCGATGTCAAGATATAGGGGAAAATTCAATCTATTAACTCACAGACGGTCAATGTCAAGATATAGGGGAAAACTCAATATATTAACTCACAGACTTGTCAATATAAAGATATAGGGAGAAACTCAATATATTAACTCACAGACTGTCAAGATATGGGGAACAATTCAATATATTAGCTCACAGACTGTCAATATCAAGATACAGGGGAAAACTCAATATATTAACTCACAGACTGTCAATATCAAGATATAGGGGAAAACTCAATATATCAACTCAGACTGTCAATATCAAGATATAGGGAAAAACTCGATATATCAACTCACAGACTGTCAATGTCAAGATATATGGTAAAACTCAAACTATTAACTGACAGACTGTCAATATCAAGATATAGGGAAAAACTCGATATATCAACTCACAGACTGTCAATATCAATCAAGATATAGGGAAAAACTCAAACTATTAACTCACAGACTGTCAATATCAAGATATAGGGGAAAACTCAAACTATTAACTCAGACTATCAATATCAAGATATAGGGAAAAACTAAAACTATTAACTCACAGACTTGTCAATATAAAGATATAGGGTAAAACTCAAACTATTAACTCAGACTCAATATCAAGATATAGGGGGAAACTCAACATATTAACTCACAGACTGTCAATATCAAGATATAGGGGAAAACTCAAACTATTAACTCACAGACTGTCAATATCAAGATATAGGGTAAAACTCAAGATATTAACTCACAGACTGTCAATATCAAGATATAGGGGAAAACTCAAAATATTAACCCACAGACTCAATATCAAGATAAAGGGTAAAACTCAATATATTAACTCACAGTCTGTCAATATCAAGATATAGGGTAAAACTCTAAACTATTAACTCACAGACTTGTCAATATAAAGATATAGGGTAAAACTCAAAATGTTAACTCACAGACTCAATATCAAGATATAGGGTAAAACTCAATATATTAACTCACAGACTGTCATTATGAAGATATAAGGAAAAAACTCAATTTTAACATTGCATACAAAACTGTAAGTCTTTTACCTGCATACACGACTAGGTCTTATACTATCTCATAGGTCAACATTAAAACAGGGGGAAAAACCCTGAAAAATTAAGATTTTAACACTGCATTTAAAACTCAGTCTTTGATATATTATATACTAACCTACAGATCAATATGAGAGAGAAAAAATGAACTCAAATTTTAACATACTTTTATCCATAAATCAACTACGGATAAATTAAACTCCAGCTTTAAAATCGGACATAAAACTCAAAAGAGTTTTTAATGTTTATATTAACATTTTGAACCACACACAATTTTAAGAATACCCAAAAACTTAATCAATCAAAGTACATTAAAAACATATTTTCAAATATAAGCAACTCAACTCTACTCAACTACATGTGAACTCAGTCTACATTTTCAACTTATCTCTAATATATATGTTTCAAACTGAAAGTACACACACATTCACAAATCACCTCGGGTTGTCATGTAAGATTTGTTTTAAAACAGAAACTGTACACACAAAAAAAGCTAATTTAAAGAGTCATGTTCACATTCTGATGATTATATTTTTAGTATTATACTAATTAATACAAACTAGACTACATTCAAGCGAATCCTCTTCCAACTCACCGTGACACCGCACCACTCGCAGCGCATGCCTGAGAGACACTCGACAGACCAGCAAGTCTTTCTGCATGACACGCATTTAGAGTTGTTGGGTAGATTGCCTTCTCGCCAATGGTGGAACTGAAGCATAGCCGCCTGTAAACACAAAATCCTTGGTTCGAGTTCCCTAAGGGTGATACCAGCAAAGACAGAATAAATCACACCAGCAAAATCAGACATCATCACATGCATGTTTCCCCCTAACAAAAGACAACACCCTAATGCAAAATGGGTTTTTTTGGTTGGTTGGTGTTGTTGAGAGAGAGAGAGGGAGGGAGGGAGGGAGGGAGGGAGAGAGAGAGAGAGAGAGAGAGAGAGAGAGAGAGAGAGAGAGAGAGAGAAGAGGAGAGAGAGAGAGAGAGAGATGCATGCTCAATTCATGTCCATCACAACAGCAACAGGAAAGCAAACATTCCCACTTCCTTCAGTACTCCTAACCTACAGATGTGATTCTATCACTTCGTAGCAGCACGATAGAAAAACTGAAAATCTGATCTCAAAGAAAGAAAAAAGAATGGTTGATGTTGTTGATCTTGTGTTTCTTACGGGGGTCGAGGGGAGGGGGGAGACAGAGAGAGGGAGAGAGAAAGAGAGAGACAGAGACAGACAGACAGACACAGACACACACACATACACACACCACACATACAAACACACAGGGACAGAGACAGAGCACCCCACTCTAAATTAACCATAAACTCTACTGTTACATGCAATAGATCGTAATTTTCTTCACAGATGCACACATCCACCTGTTCACAGACACAGGCACCCACACTCCAACTAGAGCTTAGAACTCCTGCTGCTGAAGCACTCACCTTGTCCCTGTTGGGGTGGTAGGTGGCGCATTCTTTGCAGTCACTGACCACAAAGTCCTGACAGTCCAGGTGTGCATAATATTCACAGACTGAAACATACCACCACCATAGTGCATTATAATCACAAACTGACGCGTTACAACACTGTTTGGTGCAATCATATAGCATCAATAAAAAGTTCAACCACATATTGGAAGCAGAGCATTATTAGACTAAACTTTACTCAGTGCAATCTGACACTTACACATATATGTTGCACATGACACATTAAAAGCAGTCAAACATAACCACCACTGTCCCACTACATTTTGTGATATTGTGCATCCACACAACGAGACAACACCACTGTCCCAATATACATATTGTGATATTGTGCATCCACACAACAAGACATAACATCACAATATGACATCACCATGGGCATCCACACAACAAGATATTACATCCCAATGGACATACATTTACTGAAGTGAAACATAATACCAACACACTGTGCACCCACGAACGTTTGTTGAAGAGCTGTGAAAACCCAATGCTACGCTACATGACAAAGATCAAATGGGAAGACAGGATCACGAATGAAGAACTATGGAGAATGTGCAAAGTTGATGATCTGAAGTCTGTAGCTAGTACCAATAGACTGCGCTGGTTTGGGCACGTTCAACAGAAAGCAGACCACCACATCATAAAAAGAGCAACGAACTTTGTAGTGGATGGAAAGAGACCAAAGGGAAGACCTAGCAAGACCTGGGCTGCCTGTATTGCAGATGATCTTAGAGAAAGGGGCATAAATAAGGAGGAAGCTCAAAACAGAGAGATGGAGAAGGCTCATCAATGCCAAACCTCCCCTGGGAGAAACATGACAAAAAAGGAAGAAGAAGAAGTGCACCCAAATACAGAAACACAGTACCATTTATAACAATATGAATTCACAGTATGTTGAATCATAATCTGTGTCCACTTGTGAAACAATACAAAAAAATACACATGTACACAGAAAAACATAATTTGATTAATTTCAGTATCCAAACATAAAAACGTAATAAACTAATATCACATTATGAATCAACATATTAAAGCACAGCACGATACAATAGTGCCAATGCTGAAACACAACACTGTGCATCCATATATTATACTGAAATATAACATCATACTGCAACAACATACTGAAATAGTTGAAACAGTAAATCACACTGCATCCAGTGGACATGACACTAAAACGTAACATTCCCACAATGTGTAACCGCATTTTGAAACATAGCCCTGTGTATTCCCATTTTAAAACGGGAGGGGGGGGGGGGGGGGGGGGGGGGGGACAGCCTCAAGGTTCGAGTATTATGCTCATGATCTGATGGCCTGAGTTCCTTTTATTAATTAACAAGTAACTCAAGCTCTAACCTTTTTCTTTTCTTTTTTTTTTTTGGGGGGAGGGGTGCAGTTTCAATTACAAAGTGACCTTTTGAAAATAAAAAAGGTGACATTTTGAAAATAAAAAAGGTCATATCAGCTTGTGTTTGTTTGGGTTTGTATTGTTTATTTGGCTTACAATCAGAAATAATTTTAACAACAATAATGCAGAAATAATTCTAATGATAATAAAGACGTTTTAACTGTTGAAAAAGTTATTTAATTGACTGGTTATCTGCACTTGTTTTCATTCACCACAATATGCTTAATTATATGGTAAGTACTGAATAAATCTGCAGATATTTAGCTTCATTTTTGATTCTCCACGCGGTTGAAAAAAGAACCTAAGTCATAACAGCACCACCTGTCCCTGACTGAACACATCAGACTTGTGGTCAGGTCACCTCTGGCCAGAGTCTTCTTCTTCTTCTTCTGTGTTCCCTGGCCATGCTTAAGTTTTCATTCATCCAGTCTGGGTGGCAAAGTCTGAACTCTCTCGCAGCCAAACCCCATAGCTTTTCATGGAGTTCTACAGGGCCAGGCCCCATCTGGGGTCTCAAAGTGTTGAAGGCAGGGTTTGTGGGCCTGTGCCACAAAAGCACTGGTTAGTGTGGGATATTTTGAGGCGGTGGAGAAGGAATAGGCGCTAGCTGTGTCCTATTCACAGCCTAAAGCTGGCAACTTGAGCTGCTGTCTGGCTAAAAAATTTATGTCTTGTTTCTCTTTTGGCCAGATGTCCAGGCACTGGCACCACGCTTTCCTGAAGCTGTTTCTCAGGATTGTCCTTGCAAGCCCAGGTCAAAAGCCCTGTTAGTTGAGTTACTGATTGCCACTGCCTACATTAAAATGTTGTTACGCTTTAAAATGTTATGTTAAAACTGTCTCTTAGCCTTGGCAAGCTCTCAGCATTACAACCTGCACTGTCCCTTGTAGGAGTAAAAAAAAAAAATCCTCTGAAGTCATAAAATGGCTGCTTATACAGCGAGGTACTTGAGAACAGTCATGAATACAACGAACCTTACTCATCCAAAGTGCACTCATGGTCTTAACACAATACAGTGATTCCCAGGGGGGATGAAACTGAGAGTGCATAATATTCTGGGTGACCCCAAGGGTGTTAAGCTGGAAAACATGCAACAACATGTCTGTGGCAGGGCAGTCTCCAGAACATCACCAGAATAATAACAGCTTCCAGGCAAAAAACTACAACCATCAGCATGATATACACAATACAAGAACAAAATAAAGCTATGATGAATGGCTAAATCAATGCAAAAAACAACAATGAAGACTTTCAAGTTGAAGCTGAACAACTTTACAGCATCAGGCCAAAACAAATACCGGAGAGTTTTCAACAAGTTTGATGGATATTATGACTAACGATAGGACAGGCTCCAGGTGTGTGTACACCCGAAGTAAACAAGGTCAAGGATCATTCACTCCCGGAGCTTTGGTTTTGTTTGGCTGACAGATCAATACACAGGGCTATGGTCGCTATGGTCTGATGTGGTCAAGTATATGAAGCCAAACACTTAACCTTTGTAAGATCCCTCAGCCAGAACCTAAAATGAAGACTACCATCAGATCTGCTGAATTATGTAGGTCATGTTAAAAAAAAAACTACTTTTTTTTCTTAAACCCTCAGAAATCAACACTCTTGTTCATACATTAATTATAGAGAATTTTTCAATCTCGTCCCCAAACTATGTTAGCAAAAAAGGCCCTGAAATGGAGTAATTAGCTAAAGGTGATCGCAAGTCTCTACTGGCAACAATAATAAATACTGCTGCTTCGATGAAGTGGAAGAATCTAAGAAATTATCTAGTTTATTTTCTTACAATCAACAGTTCCACCCATTCTGTTCATACTTCATGGTTAATACTACTTCATGACAAAGAGTTCTGTCCCCAGGACTACTTGACTTTGTGTCATAAAAATTACAACTTTATACAAGTTTTCATGGTCCAGGTTTAAGGCTGCCTACCGTACAATAATCAATTGTGTCATCCTAGGTGTCTGTTTGATTTTAGTGTTGCCATTCACCTATCAATAACTTCTCTCACTGTCTGGATCACTATTTCTAAAGATTAAGCGTTACTCTGCAACAATCAACAGTTTAACCAGGTCTACTTGGTTTCAGTTTCACGTTACTAGTTCTACAAGAAACAGTTTCACCCAAATATGTTTATTTCACCTTTCCTGTTACTATGCAATGGCTAGTTTCACCAAATCTATCTGCCTGATTTCAGTGTTTTCATGGGGGAAAAAATAGTGCATTATGACAGTAGTTTCACCATGTTCACATGGTTCTAGAGTTATTATACAACAATTAATAGTTTCACCAAGACCATTTACATCACTAATATCCTTCAATGAACACTTTCACCAGATCTTTTAGGTTTCAGCATTTCCCTACAATAATAAGTACTCTTACTACTTTAGGTTTGGATGTTAGTGTTTTTATAAAGCAAAAAATGACAAGTTTCACTATGTCCATTTCGCTTAAATTATATCATTTACAACTGACAATTTTTCATCATGCCCATCTGAATGAGATATTAACAGACAATATAGTTTCAGTATAACAATACAACAATCAATATTTTCATCATGTCATTAATTTTACTTGTCTCATACAACTAATAGTTTCATTCTCTTGAATTTTCTTATCACCATACAACAATATAAACAGTTTCACCATGTCTGAATGGCTTCCGTGTGTGAATACAACAATCAATGTCTGTTTGGCTTCAGAGTTACAGCACGATACACAGTTTCACCAGGTCTGTTTGATTTTAGTGTTACTAATATACCATACATGTATATAAAAACCAATAAGTTCATCACATCTGTTGGTATTGATATTACTGTACAATCACCCCCCCCCCCCCCCCCCCAAAACAAAAAACAACAACAAAAAAACCAACCTATTCTCCTCTAAACATGTACAAACAACACAGCAATGGGCATACACACAAGTGCACATGTTACCATGTATACACATAAGCACTCTCACAGAAAACTCTCTACCTCACCCCCCTTTCTAATATCATTACTTTGGGTGAACAGTTCAAATGACAACACATATACATGCACACACCCTTCCACACACACACACACACGCACACACCCATGCGCACACAGTCTGTCTAACTCCCCCCTTCTCTCTCTCTCACACACACACACTAAACTGAAGAACAACACCCTTTGTCACTCACTTTCACAACGTATGGAGGTGCTGTCTTCCAGACGTTTGCGACACACATTGCAAAACTTTCGTTTGAAGTGACCAGGCTCTGACCAGCAGTGGGCCACAGGATTCTGAAACAGATGTTAACACACAAGTATATATGCATGAAAACGTAATAAGAAGAATGTACACGTTACTTTTACCCCATTCCCTGAGTGAAAAAGTGAGTGAATGTGTGTAGAGGTGGGGGCAAGTGTGTACACGCTTACGGAACCATACATGCTGCGAATCTGTGTCTGAGCTTCACTACAGTTTTCAGGTTGTATATCCAATGTTGCAGTCAAACTGACTAACTGCAGAAATATGTTACAGTCAAACTGACTAACTGCAGAAATATGTTACAGTCAAACTGACTAACTGCATAAATATGTTACAATCAAATTGACTAACTGCACAAATATGTGACAGTCAAACTGACTAACTGCAGAAATATGTTACAGTCAAAAATGACTAACTGCACAAATATGTGACAGTCAAACTGATTAACTGCAAATATGTTACAGTCAAAGTGACTAACTGCAGAAATATGTTACAGTCAAACTGATTAACTGCAAATATGTTACAGTCAAACTGACTAACTGCAGAAATATGTTACAGTCAAACTGACTAACTGCAGAAATATGTTACAGTCAAAAATGACTGCAGAAATATGTTACAGTCAAAATGACTAACTGCAAATATGTTACAGTCAAACTGATTAACTGCAAATATGTTACAGTCAAACTGATTAACTGCAAAATATGTGACAGTCAAACTGACTAACTGCAGAAATGTTACAGTGCCAATGACTAACTGCAGAAATATGTTACAGTCAAAATGACAAACTGCAAAAATATATTACAGTCAAACTGTTAAGTCCAGAAATATCTTACAGCCAAAATGACCACTGCATATGACCAATGCTACTCTGACAAATTCATCCACCAGATGCCACCAGCTGACCAAGACCTAACAGGTCTACAACTTCTGGACTATCAATACTGGAGTCAAACTGGTCTACCATTTATCTACATCCTCAGCACACCTATACATCTATGTGTTTTGAGTATGAGGCACACAGTGTTCAGAGGTTAAAACAGCAACAACAACAAAACCAACAAAGAAAACCCCCCAATTTGATGAACCAATACCAGTCTTCTTTCACTTTTAAACTCTCATGTATGTATACACACACTTGAATATAAAACTATCTGCAGAAACAAAATGTATTTTATAATTTATAACATTCTAATCAGTGAGCCACACTGAGTGCCATACAATGGTACTGTTCAACATAAGTCTTAACCCTTTGCTGGGCACAGCAAAATCATTTGTTCACTTCCTGCTGGGCAAGCAAAATGGAGGTGGATGGCCTCTGAGTGGGTGGGTGTATTTAACATGCAATAACTCCACAATGATTTAATGGATTTTAATGAAATAAAAACAGCAAAATGCAGAAATGAATAAAGAAACTGCTATTTGCTATTGTGTGTTGTTGTTATATTTTTTTTTAAAAGAATTATAATGCATAAACACACAAGGTCATTGATCAGTTTGTATGTGTCACAGTTAGTGTTGCAATTGCTTTGGAATGCATGCATGGATTTTGATAAAATAAAAAGTAAAACATTCAGAAACAATTACAGAAGAAAAGTTTTCAACCTACTGTTGTGTTTTTAGTTTTTTTTATGAATGATGCATGAAAACATGAAACATTCCGACGGTCGCCATTTTGTTTGCCAACGATCGCCGACGATCGCGATGCATGTTAACTTTACAGTTTGAGCCGGTACCATAACAAAAGTCCCAAATAGCAATCAATTCACAAAATATATCAAGTTGTGAACCATTGCCAAACTTGAAATCCGCGATAATTTCCCCAATTCTATGAGCAGAATTCAAAACGCGCATCGGCCGAGTTAGATTTGACGATCGATTTACGTCTCGAACTTCGTTGTTGTCAAAGCCGTCTTTCTCGCTTCAATCAACAAAGTCAGAAGCGCACACACTACTCAGATCGCTTACATCAATATTTGAGCCTGGATACACATCTCACAGCGTCATATTTTCGGCATGAAAGCCATAAAAACGATCGTACATGTCGGATTCGAAGATAGCGTCCATCTTGGGAAAAATTGTGATTTTTTTCCTCCAAAACTTGCCACAAACACATTCCAACTGCCGCCATTTGCAATGTACATGCGGAAGTCACGTGGGCAGTCTCGTTGCTTCTATTTTGACGAGATTTGAAGCGAGATTGGCGGGAATTTCGAATGTATGAACGCACTGAAGTGACGGTCACGACGCCGGCCGTTTTTGGCCGTTGTGCCCAAGGATAGGTTCAGACGTTTTGGGACGCTATGCCCAGCAAAGGGTTAAAGCATTAACTGTGGTTATTTCAGCCTAAGCTGTCCTGTAGGCCACCTTACTGATATGACCTTCCTTTTTCTGGAATACAGTTTCCTCTTGTCCCCCTGAGTATGCTTCTTGCTAGCTGGAAGAGACATCAATGGCATGAGAAAATGTGTTGTGCCATTGTCTACTATGGAAAAGCAAAGGTTGCAATCCTCTTGCCCCCCCCCCCCTACTCAGACTTGATGTGTTAGGCTGATTTTCAAAATACTTGTAAGTACTAACTTTGCATCCCTGAATAAACAATTGTCAGCCAATTGTTATGTAAAATGAGGTACAGTACAATATATATACTCTCAGGTATAAAGTGCACTGCTGTTGAGTAGACAGTGTTGTCAAATATATATATATTTAAATGAGATATATATGTATGTGATGATGCACTCACCTTGATAAGACTGGTGGCGATGCTGGAACATGGGGACACCACTGTCTTCATGCAACGGTCATGGACCACAAAGTTGCACACTGGAACACACAAATGCTTGGATGATCAACAAACACCAAAGATTTTTTTGGTCGAAAGTTTAATTAATAATCTGAAAGGAGATATACCAGTAAAATCACAAATAAGCAAACTGCAACTGCAGTGTAATATGACATAAAAACAGGTGAGGAAAATAACCCTAAAGTTCTGCCTAAATGAGAAAGCAATCTAATTCAAAAAATGATTGTTAATCACGTATTATAAAAAATGCAATCCTTTAGTCTTTTTACTCCATGCTCTTGCAATGTAGACATTTTTTTGTGGGTTTAGTTGTTTTGGGTTGCTGAATAATCTGACCTTACAAAGTTACAGATCTGTGAACCCCCAGACATTGCTCAGCAGAGAGAATGGCACCTTTCATTTGCTATATCAGGTTATGGCGACAACACCTGTCCCACACTCAACCTACTTGTCATCCTATAAAAACAAGACAGGACCTTCCTTATGTTTCAGGAAAACAGTTCCACCTGTTCCCCTGTTTTGCTCACCTGTACGCTACATGGTGAGAAACAGTCTAACACAGACACCACTGTCTTCACTTTTTGTGCATTGATCATTTGGACAGAAACTGGAGTAGTCCTTACTTGTAACATTCAATAGATCTCTACTCCTACTCCTAGCCTAGTCTCTTAACAAGCAAAAGATCATTTTAAAAACTTTGTGTAATGCACTGCATGATCTCTCTCTCTCTCACTCTCTCTCTGCATATATATGTAAGAGACTAAGAAAGACAGTTATTTGCATTATAAGCATGCTCATAATCACGTATGAGTTTATTATTTTATTTTATTCTTTTATATTGATGGTAATGGAATAAGCACTTATGTGCTTTTTAAATCCAGTCCCCGTGTGTATGCGGTTTTGTAAATTTTTTCATCTGTTCCCACTGGCACACAAACGCCTACTCTTACGAAAAGCAGAACAGTATTTAACATGTGCGCAAGATGTTCTGCGTGCATTCACACACGGGGCCTCAGATTATTGTCTCATCTGAAGGACTTTTGGGGATAGTGGAGTCTCTGTGTGTGTGTGGTTGTGTGTGTGTGTGTGTGTGTGTGTGTGTGTGTGTGTGTGTGTGTGTGTGTGATTTGCTGTGTAATTTCTGTCCTGTACAATCATGGCAGTCTGGAATGTAATGTCCTTGTTGTTGTTGTTTTTTTTTTAGGGGGGTGTTTTTTAATGTAACATCTGACCAGTATCAGGATCACAACAGTCTAGAAGTAATACTGATGGTCTATTTATTTTATTTATTTTATACCACTTTGTCACGGCAGATTCCTCTGCATGAAATTTGGGCTGCTCTTCCTGGAAGAGCGTGTTGCCACAAGAGCAGCACGACAAGTAATTTGTTTCCCTATCACAGTGGCTTTTTTCTACAGAATTTTGCCAGGGACCTCTTGTTGCCATGGGTTCTTTTACGTGCGCTAAATAATTATGTGTAACACACGGGACCTTGGTTTATCGTCTCATCTGAAAGACTAGCATGCAGACCACAGACCACTGATCAACCATATTATGATATATATATATAATATGCATGGTCATATACGCAGTACCAGATAAATATGACCGTAATCAGTTACAGTATTACTGTGGATTAACCTACTTCCAAAAAGGAGAGCTCTACTTCAGTTCTTGTCCCTGGCTTCAGCTAGTTTGGAGACCACACTCTTTTTATTAAAAAGTCACACCAATCCAGAAGTCACAAAAGTATTTACTTTACTTGAGCAAAATTACTTTCATTTTGAACTAAAGACCTGTTGGACCTACTGTGAACTTCCAAACCCATCACAAACCCTAGATCAAAATGTACCATGAAAAGATCAAAACACATTCCCTTATAAAACTTCATCATCTGACAGCCTCACGTGTATTGTGATTACCTAGTGCCAACATTTCTCAAGCCAAAAACAGAATGTGCATTATTAGTGAGATTTTAAATGAGTATCCTTGTATCACTGGTGAGGAGTAGACTCAAGCAAAATCCTGTAACACACAAACCACTTTTAATCTACCTTTACTCAAAATGTTGTGTACTTTTGAAAGGTGGCAATGATCACTATAAATATCTGGCAACTAATCAAAATAAGTTTTTAAAAATCAATGAAATATTTGTCATAATCAGCAGCATTCTTGTCCTTTACTGGCAGAAGTGTTACACTTACAGTGAATTTATGCAGGTTTTTCTTTCCTACTCTTCTTTTGTAATCAGCACTGAGAGTGATCTCCAAATAATCAACAGAACTCAGATAATTACTTTTTCTATCAAAATGATGCAAACAAGTTTATTGATTAAAAAAACAACATAATGTGTGTGTGTGGTGTGTGTGTGTGTGTGTGTGTGTGTGTGTGTGGTGTGTGTGGTGTAGTGTGTGTGTGTGTGTGTGTGTGTGTGTGTGTGTGTGTGTGCTGTAGTGTCATTTTCAGTGTAATGCCTGTATGACCACAACACAACAGTCTAGAAGCAATAATGACAGTTGTATTTGCAGTGATGGTAAACTACAGTAAAATGGAAGCACGGTCTCTTTATTGATTTCTTCCTGGACAGCTCCTGATACAACTGCTGTAGCCTATGCTATGCCACTGCCGCCACCTCGCTCCCTCTTCCACTATGCTACGCTCCAGTCAAACCAACCACCAATGCTACCTAAGCGCATTCCCCTCTGCAATCCAATTCCAATCGCGCTTTAACCCGTCCCCCAATCACCGGCACAACTCGGCCTGCCCGCCTGTCGACTGATTCTGCTGCTGCTGCTGCTTACGCCACTCACCGACTGTGTTCGCTGCTCCAACCAATATGGATCCTAAGTATGCAACCCTTTCGGCTGGTCATGCAGATTGAACCGGCCCTCTAACCCAACACAGTCACAAAAATAAAGATCCTCCATTAAATTTTAAGACATAAACCCCTTTCTGTGAATATTCACACAAACAAACCAGCCAACTGTCAAGTACAAGGGTCAAGTGCGGGTGATGCTATGAGGGAGTCGAGTGCCGAACAAAATGCGGGCAGTGGAGGAGGAAAAGGCAAAAGAAAGCTTGGATGCTTACCTTCACACACGTATCCAACTCCGATCAGTCCCCAAAGAATATCAGTGCAGTGATGACAGTAGGTTGGCTTGTGAAAGGTTTTCTTTGTGAAAAAATGGCCATGGCCGTGATCCGGAGGAACAGGCGATCCACTCGGACTATCGCCTGTCTCCATCTCCTCAGCCATCGTTGGTCCGTCTGCTTCCTCAGCCGTGGCAGACGACACTTCACAAACCGCAGGCCCCGAGCTTATCCCAGGGCTATCACAGCCGGGCCTGTCAGATTCGCAGCACCGAATGCAAGCCAGGACATTTTTCATTTACGCAAACCAAAGGCCATTTTGCAGGGATAAATCTAGTATCATAATATGCCAATCAATCGCTGCTTGCGGAAATGAGCAAAACTGAGCCGAGATCGAGGCTAGAGCCTACTGGCCGTCTCCGCGAAGCATCACCTGAGAGTGATGGGAGGCTGGCGCAGCCAAAGTAAGTGGACGGGAGGTCAGAGGGTCATTGCGGTATATCTCTGAAGACATGTGCCAGATAATTCGATTAAACGTATTCTGGCAAAACAACACACCAAGTCATCGTTGCAGTGTTCAAATGAAATGAAAGAACAAAATTATCTACCTAGACTTGTCTTCGTACTCTCAGGAACGCAAATAATGCTGCTAAGAGTGCCATCCCTGGCAGCTGGGGTGACATTGGTGTATGTCAGTGAAGTATAAACATCAGGATCAGTGTTGGGGTTGTGTCCTTTTTTAAAACCCAGTTCTTATCTGGAGGAAGAGCTGAACAACAAACTATAATGAATATTTTTTAATATATCTATTAAAGTACCATATAAAATGGAATATAGAAAATGTAAACTAAGAGTGAAGGAATTCTCACAAAGCCCCCAGGCTTACTTAGAGTTTCTGTCATCAACCAGTCATGAGAGTGGGAAAAAAACCAACAAAATTCTACCTGACGATACCCAGATTCAAACAATCCACCGTTGGCCGTCGATCCTTAGGAAAGACCTCCCTCTCCCCCTTTGCCAAAAGCCTACATCATATACTTTTCAATCCAACCTCAAAACACACTTATTTCCAACGGAAGATCTTTCTTCCCGCTGTCACACCTAAATCGGTCAATACCTTCAATGGCCATTCCCATCACCCGCTAAAGTGCATTACTTTCGCGCGCGCGCGCTCATGTGTGTGTGTGTGTGTGTGTGTATATAAATTGTGATATGTTGTTGTTGTGCGTTCCCCAGCTTAACACTCTGGGGGTAACCCAAAATGTGCTCTCTCACTCATCCCACCTGGGAATCACTGTGAGATTGAAATTGCACACTAAATGAGAAGTTTACCATGACTGTTTTTTGAGTAATTGTGATATTAATAACAACAACAAGAAAGAAAAAAAACATAAGAAGAAGAACCGGAGGAGGGGAGTAAGCACATTTTGTTTGTTTCTTTTTTTATTTTTTATAGCAGATCTACGAAGAAGGATCCAGGCTTTGGAGATGAGATGTCTCAGAAGACTCCTTGGCATTTCATACACGGACCACATTACCAACGAAGAAGTTCGACAAACCATCACCCAACAAGTTGAACAGTACAAAGGCCTGCTGATCGCAGTCAAGAAAAGGAAGCTCAGATGGTATGGACATGTGACAAGATCAGACGGGTTCTCCAAGACCATACTGCATGCAAGGAACAGTGCAGGAGAAGAGAAGACGTGGCAGGCCGAAGAAGAAATGAGCAGACAGCATCACTGAATGCACCGGGAAGAGCTTCTCCACACCCAGGCACTTGCACACAACCGCCACAAGTGGAGCTAACTGGTGCAACATTCGTCACTGCAGTGCCCCTACGTCCTGGAGGGGGGTATGGAAGCAGATGAGATGAGATGAGACAAGTAATGGGGACGGGATAGCTCAGTGGCCAGAGCACTTGCTTTCACCAAACTAGGGTTAATAAGCAGCATTGAGCGTGGTTACCAAGCGCTTTGGCTTCAGTACAGTCTCCCATTTCACCCGGCTGTAAATGGGCACCTGCCTCTTTAGGGTAGGAAAGCCAAAGCAGCAGGGAGAGGAGTTGGCCCTACCCGCAATAAGCTGACCCCTGGAGGAGCTGAGGTCTCTGATGCCTCGCTCCCCTACGACCACATGGGTTATGGAACACTTTAACAGTTACCTTTTAGGCAAGTAAATGGAAATTAACTCACCCACAATGAAAGCTTTAAAAAAAAATGCAACTCTTCCATAATTATTTGTTCAAATGGAGGGAAAAACCCCCCACCAGATTCCACATTTCTGACAAAATCTAACAAATTTGCAGCTCTGTTGGAAGAGTATTCCACGCATATGGACCTAAAAAGCTAAGCTGGGTTTACATAGATCAATATGTAGGTAGTAACAAGTTGATATGTTTGTGACTTCTATAGATAAAGAAAGTGAGTTGCGTTAAGTCATGCTTTTATGTTTTAAACGTGAATAATGTATTGAAAATTCGGCTGTTTTTCTACAGATAGTATAGTATATAGTTTATTTAGCTTTTCATTTGGCAAAAAAAAATGTCAGGTGGAATGAATTTCACAGCTCTTCGGCGGAGAGAAATCAATCTTTTTTATGTGGGTAGATGTGGCAAAAGGGGCCCCTTATTTTTGATGCATGATTCATATAAGATGAGCCAGTAGGCAAAAATAATTATTTTGATATAATCGTGGTAATGTCGATGTATCGTTTCACTTAAGACATATAAGGAAGAGGAAAATATTTGTTTGAAAGAGTATTGCATAGTTTATGTAGGCGGGGCTTCTATTTCAGTTCATTGTATATGGTAGTACCTAAAACGCGGTGTTTACGTACCTGTTTGATCAAATAATGTAGAACTACAAAAGAAAGGATAACTGGAAGGGAGCTAACTTGTGTTTTTGGTGGGTTGCTATTAATATCGATTTGATTTTGCCAGGGTGTTTTATCATGCAGCTTGAGTGACACACCGCGCTGCTATTTTGTTAAAACTTTGCTGGAGGCAAGTTTCGATTGTTTGTATGCTGTTTCCAGTGATTTGGACTGACGAACCGTCCACAAAAAAGTCGGTTGTGATTTCCGTGTTGAACAGTGATAATGGTTAGTCTTTGATGCAGATGCAAAAGAGCAGAGGGTCCAGGACAATGTCCCGAGCCTTCAGCTGAACTTTTCCTTGGTGAAGTACGCGCTGTGTTCTTTTCCTTCAGTATGGATGAAAGAACTGTCTTGAGGAGGGGTCACTTAGATAGAGGCTAATTCGAGGGTCTTCCAACTTTTCCATACTGAACTTGAAGTAAAAGTTATCTGCCCAGTGGTTTTTCTGTAGTCCTTTTTCTTTTCTATAGGTATGAGCATTAGGTCGTGATCACTGCTAATGTCAGCTCCAAACAACGTTTTTGTCTGAGCCCTCTTAATACTAGATAGGCCTATAGAGTGTCATGGTGGCAGAACTAGTCTATTCGTTTGAGGAGGGGCGGGTATTGGGGGGGGGGGGGGGGGGGGGGGTTGAGGGAGGTAATTCCTTGGCTAGTACTTTGAGGTTCCCCAATGGTGAAATTTTGTGTATGCAACGTTGCCCACCGTTCCGACTTCGAGGATGATGTCTAAACACGACACTATTGTACATGTGGGTTGTTTTGTTTTGTTTTGTTTGTGTAAATTTCTGTCATCCGCTTTTTCTGGCACGCAATGGCCTACTCTTCCGAGAGGCCGAACGAGTTTTAACATACGTGCAAGATGTTCTGCGTGTTTCTGTACATGGGACCTTGGTTTATAGTCTCATCCGAAGGACTTCGAAGGGGGGGGGGGGGGGGGGGGGGGGGGGGGGGTTAGTGGGTACTGACCTTTACTCCAGGGGGAAATCCCCGTTATTGGGCATCTGGGTGGTGGCCAAGCCCGCGTTATCAGATCACAAGCTGAACGCTCTAACCACCAGACCATCCTGCCCCCTTTCTAGTTTGTTATGAACCAGTCCATCAGAAACACACCAGGCTGTTCTTCTGGTCAGTCTGTTTGGGGGAAAGTGGTGGTGGTGGTGGTGGTGGTGGGGGGGGGGGGGGGTGCAAGGGGTTGGTAAGGATGAGGTTGTAGTTACTGGCAAACTCAAGAAAGTGAAGGCCTAGCCCTCTGACACTCCCCTCTGTTGCTGTCCAATGTCGGTATGCATCGGGGCCAGCCACCTTGGCATTCCAGTCTCCCTGGACGAAGATGATACCTTTCCTGGGCACAGAGAGAGAGAGAGAGAGAGAGACAGAGACAGAGATACAGAGAGAGAGACAGAGATGCTTTACTGTCATTGACAGTTTTGTTCTTTGGGCAGCAAAGGGCACATAAATCCTTTGAACGAGCGTCTCGGTGGTGGCTCGAACACGGGCTCAATCCCAGGCTGTCAGATCGTGAGTGCAACTCTTTAACCACCCAACTATTCCAACCCACCCCACCCACCCCCCCCTGGGTGGGGTTTTAGTGGGTGTGAAAGACACTCTGCTTTCCGGACCTGGGTTTCTGTTGAGTCATTGCACTGGATTGGATCAAAGGGTAAATGTATTGATTTTTGTTGGGTCCCTTCGCATTGTGGGTTAGCCTATATCGAATGAAGTGTGCGACATGCTGGCAAAGCAAGGTGCGTTGAATGATTCTGCTTCTATGCCATGTTGTCTACGCTTGTCGATTGACGAACTTTGCTTGAAGTTCGAAAAAAAAAATCTGCTTTGTTTACACATGTTCATTCTGGTAGAGAACTATGGGTTGTTTTTTTCCTGTAACAGAAAATGTGCATGATTGATTTACAGACTGAGACTAAATTCATTGAAATGAAAACAGACTAAGTTTACACAAAGAGTCGGTGTGTGTTGTATTTCAGTTTTTATCCATCACTTATAGAGCTATCCGATTTAAGGACTTTATTATCAGTTGTTGTTGTGACTGATTTAATTTTACGCCCCAGCGGATATTTCCGAACTAGGGACTGATTACCATCAGCCAACTACTACCACTGTTATTGAACTGCTTGGTGGTGGTGGCTGATTCAGTCCCTAATTCGGATAACTCCGCTGGAACTTTAATATCATTTAAAGAAAGAAACAACTTCATCTCTCGCAGTAGTTTGGATTAGTGGTCTTTCAGTGATACACCTGCACAATCTGCCACTGGACAAGGGTTCAATCCTCACATACCTGCTGGATACTCAAGCTCCTTTATATGAAAGTTCCTAAATGGGAAGCCTCTGCTGGGTCGCAATCACAACAACACTTCGAAGTTAGATTCTCCCTGAAACAGAACTTCCTCTCCATTCACCACAACTATGAGTATTGGTCTAGATGCTATGGTTTTCCTTCTACTTATTAGTTTATTCTCTCTCTTTTTTCGATCAGAAGATAAACTGAGATCCTCTGTGCATCTTACAATCAGCACATGCAGGAAGAAGACAGCTGTCCCTAGCAGATTTCTTTGACAAGGTGGGGGGTGGTCATTTTCGTAGGGTAACGCCCAAATTACAAAAAAAATCCACCCAAGTGGTATATTTTTATGCTAGGCTATTGATGGAATACAGCAGCAGCGCACGCAGAAGCCGTGTCCTTTCATACAGGCTTGGGGGCGGGATAGCCCAGTGGTTAGAGCGTTGAACTCGTGATCTGATAGCCCGGGTTTGAGCCACCATCGATGCATCTGTTCAATGGGACTTTGGCTTTGGAGTTAACATCAGTACTGACTTCACTCCCCCAAAGTCCTTCGGAGGAGACTGAGGTCCCATGTGCAAACGCACCACACAGAACATCTTGCGCACGCTTTAAGACCCGTTCTGCCTTTCAGAGGAGTAGGCCATTGCGTGAGGTAAGAATGGATGATAAATGGATGACAAAAAAAGCACAAGCACACTGGTTCAGACATCAACCCCGAAGTCGAAATGCGGTTGCCTTAATGGTGGGCAAAAACTGTGGCATACGCAAAAATCTTACCATTGTGGAACCTTGTAGCTTCAGTCTAGGAACGAAAAAAAATAAAAAGATCAAACAGAATCTTAAATTTTCCAGTAACTAAAGAACGCTTCAAGTGTTTGGTTCGCCTTATTCTTCTTCTGTATCACTGAACACTTAGACATCAACTATTGTTTTCTGTCTGTGAGCGAAAGTGTGTTTTGCGTTATGCTCCTGACAAGTAAGGCCCAGCGCATCTGGCTTCCGTGTAGGAGAGGCTTGTTGTCATTTAAGTCTTTCTTGAAGAAAGGCAGGAAAAGGCAGAAAATAGAGGGAACAGGGAAAAAAGAACAAGGTAGAAATAAAGAGAGGGATAGAAAAGAGGGAATTTCTACACAGAATTTTCAGAAGGTGGGGATGCTATATAGGCTACTGACAGACTCCCAGCATCCCCCGGGGGAGTTTGGTAGTCTGAGAATCAGCGTTTTATTTTATGGTATATTTTCTGATAGTGCCCATTGCAAAAGGGTACTGCATGAGTTCGTCAGACAAATTACAGGCCTGATAAGTTTAGTTGAAACACAGCCCTGTGTATGTGTGCGCGCGCACGTGCGCATCACTGGCATGCTGCTCAGGTACATTCACCAGTTAAAAAAAAAGTTTTGTAAGCATCTGCGAATGCATGGCTTGTTTGGCTTTGATTCAAACTGATCTGTGCACATAACCTCAAGACATGAGCCTGTTTAATCATTCCAAGACCTATGTACAGTTAATTCCCTTGGGTTAGAGAATCGATTTTGAATTGATTTTCATTTAAGCCCTCCGTCTTTCACCTTGCACTCTTGCCAAAAATGCTAATGTGTGAGCATGCCAAAAGATCTAGATTATGATCAAAGCGCAAGTTAACTTATAACCCATCTAGTCTCAAATTTGACACAATGAGATTGCATTATGCAATTCACCTTCCAAGCTATTTGCAATACAAGGGACGCAACTGTTATTAATTCGTCCACACCATATCGATTTGGCCACAGTTCACACTTAGAATCAAAGCTAAAGGAATATTTTACCGAGAAGAGCCTCTGAATGAGAGAACAAAAGAT
The DNA here is from genome assembly GCA_028751875.1 of Rapana venosa. Taxonomy (NCBI): domain Eukaryota; kingdom Metazoa; phylum Mollusca; class Gastropoda; order Neogastropoda; family Muricidae; genus Rapana; species Rapana venosa. The sequence goes on from CM054166.1 coordinate 27,194,369, forward strand.
CATTTTCTTGTTAAGATATGAAAATAAACTGTGTGTACCCATTTTTCAGTTTAATGAACAGATTGGCGCAAGAAGAAAGAAGCAAGGAGAAAGTGATTATTTTGTGTGTGAATCGATGTGTTCTTGCACTCAGTGATCTGGTTGCACAAGCATAATGTGGTCATTAGGCTAGCAGACACTGGAGAAGGGACGAGGTTCATTGTTGCTTTTGCGCCCAGTGGATCTTATATACATTCATTTTCTGTCTTTCATTTTTTAGTAAACAAAACCATGGTTAGAGCTTGGAGCTAATCTTTCTGTGAAAATGATTTTTAGTGGGAAAACTAAGAGATTTGATGCAAGATGTCTTATAGATCTGTAACCATTATGCTTTCTTCTTTAAGTTTTATGTTTTTGGGTCTGTGTTGTTGGAATGTTTTTCTTCTTTGTTTTGGTGATGTGGCTAATGTAATGGTGTACCCAGAGGCAGACACACTGTGCGTGTGTGTGTGTAAATAGTGTAATGCATGAAACACACTTAAAAGTGTATGTTGCCAATAGAAGAGTAGCACCCCCCCCCCACCCTTTTTTAAAAAAAAAGCAGCTTTTTCTGTTTCATATGTTCTTTGTTGTTGTTTTGTCTGCATGTGTCTTTTCCCCTAATGGGTGTTGCTTCTTTTCTACAAATTAGGGTTGATATTTTGTTTTTTCGTGTGTTCCTCGGCTAGAGCACTTGAGGTTCATCAATGGCCAATTTTTTTTGCATATGCGACCATTTTTTGCCCACCATCATTTAGGTAGCCGCATTCCGATTTCAGGGAGATTGTTTACTAAGGCCAATCTTTGTTGGAGTTATAGGGATCTATTATATATGGGAGTTGCTGCTGGTTGTGCAGTGTCACTGTTGGGCATGAACTCTTTCAGCTATATGTTTTACGGTAAAGGAGTCCCATAACCTATAGGGTCGTAGGGGAGCGAGTCGACAGAGACCTCACTTCTCTAGGGCCAGCATATTGAGGGCGGCGCCCATCTCCTCTCCCTCGCTGCTTTACCTTCCCTGACCCTAAAGAGGACAGGTACCCATTTACAGCTGGGTGAACTGTACTGAAGCCAAGGCCCACAAATGGTCACCCATCCAACTGGTAACCACACTCGACGCTGCTTAACTTGGCTGGGGGAAAGCGAGTGCTCCGACCACTGAGCTATCCCGTCCCCTTTAGTTGTTCTCTAAGGACTGTGTGCAAACAGGTGCTTCAGTGGATGCTCAAACCTGGGCCATTAGATTGCAAGCTCACCGCTCCAACCACAAGGCTATACCCTACCCTACCTACAGCTGAGCTTTCAGTAGGTGCTGGGCGGCAGCTTTCTCCTGTCCCTTCTCACCTCCATGAGCAGTTATGACAGGTGCTGTGGGGGCAGGATAGCCTCTGGTGGTTAGAGCGTTGTATTCATGATTTAATGGCTCAGGATTGAGCCAACACTGAGACGCCTGCTCTAAGAGGTTTTCCTCCCTGGAGTTAACATCGGTACCGACTCTACTGCCCTGAAAGCCTTTCGTATGAGCCTTTAAACCGAGGCCCTGTGTGTGAAAGCACACACAGCATCTTAAGAGCAGGCTTTCTGTGCTGGTAAGGAGGCACCGTGGTCGAGTGGTTTAGGCGGTCAACTCGTGATCCAGAGGTCGCGGGTTCGATCCCCGCTCGGCTTGGTGTTGTGTCCTTGGGAAAGACACTTTACTCCTATTTTCTTCACTCCACCCAGGTGTACAAGTGGGTACCAGCTCTGCTGGGGAAGTATCTGGCGACAGACTAGCGTCCTGTCACAGGGGTGGTGAAAAACCATCACTTCGCTTAACGCTAAAGAAACCGGGATAAGCTCCGGCTCTATGGGCCTTCTGGCTCGAAAGAACATACTTTTCTTTTTCTGTGCTGGTACGAATGGATGCATACTGTACTGGCATTGTGTTTAGATATCATCCCTCAAGTCGGAATGCAGCTACTTCCCTAAATTGTAGGCAAAACTGGTCGCATATGTTGAAGTTTCACCACTGGTGAACCTCAGAGCTCTAGCCAAGGAACTATAACCCCCCCCCCCCCTCCAAAAACAAAAAAAAAAACCCAACCCAACCCAACACAAAGACCCCCCAAAAAAGACAACAACAAAAACCCCCAACCCCGCTAAAAAAACCCCATCAAACAAACCGGTATTGCGCTGAAACTTTCAGGCAGTTTGTCTTGAGCAGGCGCCCATCCATCTCCACATAGCATGCAGGGTGTGATTATCTCGCCCATCCATCTCCACATAGCATGCAGGGTGTGATTATCTCGCCCATCCATCTCCACATAGCATGCAGGGTGTGATTATCTCGCCCATCCATCTCCACATAGCATGCAGGGTGTGATTATCTCGCCCATCCATCTCCACATAGCATGCAGGGTGTGATTATCTCGCCCATCCATCTCCACATAGCATGCAGGGTGTGATTATCTCGCCCATCCATCTCCACATAGCATGCAGGGTGTGATTATCTCGCCCATCCATCTCCAATAGCATGCAGGGTGTGATTATCTCGCCATCCATCTCCACATAGCATGCAGGGTGTGATTATCTCGCCCATCCATCTCCACATAGCATGCAGGGTGTGATTATCTCGCCCATCCATCTCCACATAGCATGCAGGGTGTGATTATCTCGCCCATCCATCTCCACATAGCATGCAGGGTGTGATTATCTCGCCCATCCATCTCCACATAGCATGCAGGGTGTGATTATCTCGCCCATCCATCTCCACATAGCATGCAGGGTGTGATTATCTCGCCCATCCATCTCCACATAGCATGCAGGGTGTGATTATCTCGCCCATCCATCTCCACATAGCATGCAGGGTGTGATTATCTCGCCCATCCATCTCCACATAGCATGCAGGGTGTGATTATCTCGCCCATCCATCTCCACATAGCATGCAGGGTGTGATTATCTCGCCCATCCATCTCCACATAGCATGCAGGTGTGATTATCTCGCCCATCCATCTCCACATAGCATGCAGGGTGTGATTATCTCGCCCATCCATCTCCACATAACATGCAGGGTGTGATTATCTCGCCCATCCATCTCCACATAGCATGCAGGGTGTGATTATCTCGCCCATCCATCTCCACATAGCATGCAGGGTGTGATTATCTCGCCCATCCATCTCCACATAGCATGCAGGGTGTGATTATCTCGCCCATCCATCTCCACATAGCATGCAGGGTGTGATTATCTCGCCCATCCATCTCCACATAGCATGCAGGGTGTGATTATCTCGCCCATCCATCTCCACATAGCATGCAGGGTGTGATTATCTCGCCCATCCATCTCCACATAGCATGCAGGGTGTGATTATCTCGCCCATCCATCTCCACATAGCATGCAGGGTGTGATTATCTCGCCATCCATCTCCACATAGCATGCAGGGTGTGATTATCTCGCCCCCATCTCCACATAGCATGCAGGGTGTGATTATCTCGCCCATCCATCTCCACATAGCATGCAGGGTGTGATTATCTCGCCCATCCATCTCCACATAGCATGCAGGGTGTGATTATCTCGCCCATCCATCTCACATAGCATGCAGGGTGTGATTATCTCGCCCATCCATCTCCACATAGCATGCAGGGTGTGATATCTCGCCCATCCATCTCCACATAGCATGCAGGTGTGATTATCTCGCCATCCATCTCCACATAGCATGCAGGGTGTGATTATCTCGCCATCCATCTCCACTAGCATGCAGGGTGTGATTTTTCTCGCCCATCCATCTCCACATAGCATGCAGGGTGTGATTATCTCGCCCATCCATCTCACTAGCATGCAGGTGTGATTATCTCGCCCATCCATCTCCACAAAAGCATGCAGGGTGTGATTATCTCGCCAATCCATCTCCACATAGCATGCAGTTGGATATCTCGCCATCCATCTCACATAGCATGCAGGTGTGATTATCTCGCCATCATTCCACATAGCATGCAGGGTGTGATTATCTCGCCATCCATCTCCACATAGCATGCAGGGTGTGATTATCTCGCCCATACCATCTCCACATAGCATGCAGGGTGTGATTATCTCGCCCATCCATCTCCAATGCATGCAGGGTGTGATTATCTCGCCTATCCATCTCCACATAGCATGCAGGGTGTGATTATCTCGCCCATCCATCTCCACATGCATGCAGGGTGTGATTATCTCGCCCATCCATCTCCACATAGCATGCAGGGTGTGATTATCTCGCCCATCCATCTCCACATAGCATGCAGGGTGTGATTATCTCGCCCATCCATCTCCACATAGCATGCAGGGTGTGATTATCTCGCCCATCCATCTCCACATAGCATGCAGGGTGTGATTATCTCGCCCATCCATCTCCACATAGCATGCAGGGTGTGATTATCTCGCCCATCCATCTCCACATAGCATGCAGGGTGTGATTATCTCGCCCATCCATCTCCACATAGCATGCAGGGTGTGATTATCTCGCCCATCCATCTCCACATAGCATGCAGGGTGTGATTATCTCGCCCATCCATCTCCACATAGCATGCAGGGTGTGATTATCTCGCCCATATATCTCTGAAGTCGGAATGCTGCTACCTTCATATTAAGCAAAAATGGTTGCATATGTAAAGATCTCGGAGCTCTAGCTGAAGAATAAGAAAAAAAAAAGAATTCCATATCAACGGACGCCAATCCTTTAAAATACCAAACATTCCCTGAAGTCAGAATGTGGTTATTTTAATGGTAGGAAAAAAAAAAAACCCAGTCGCATAATATGCAAAATCTCACCATTGGTGAAGCTCGGAGCTCTAGCCAAGGAACGAACCCCCCCAAAAAACCCCCACAAAAACAAAACAACACTGCCAACCTGGAACACACACACACTGAACAACAATGTTGATGAACATTTTTTTTATTTATTTCCAGTTGTACAAAAACAGTCATATATTACCGGTATATTTCTGAAAAAACAAAAAAATTCAAGTTAACTCTTTTTTTTTTTTTAAAGTCATCTAAAACATCCAATGGAATTTGTTTCTTATTGTTTTTTGTTTAAAAAAAAAAAAAAACAAAAACAAGAAGAAAACTGCACATTTGAGTACACTTACAGTACAGTGACCAGGATTTCCAAAGTATATATTCACAAAAAATGCTGAAAAGTCAGAAAAAAAGGGGGGGGGGGGGGGTGTATGCAGGGAAAAAAGTCTGATGAAAAAGCAATTAAAAAAAACCCCAACCAAAAACTCTTTGAAGTCATTTACATGGTGATTAAATTTGGCACTTCACCAAATCAAAAGGAAAAAAAAGACATCAGTGAGCACATTGATATACTTTTACAACATTTGGCTTCTGATTCTTATAACACACATTGACAAAGAAAATGGCAAGTTTCTGGACATAATGCGCATAGATCAATCAAAAACGTCTGCCATTTTCAAAACATAAACTTGAAGGATCAATGAATATAAAATCTGCCTCTGTCAAAATACAAAAATCATCATCAATTCCAACAACAACAAAAAGGAAAACCTGCCATTATTCCAATCAGCAAGAGTGATCTACCATGGTGTTTTTGTGGCCATTTTGTTGAGTCATATATCCAATTCTCAGGGCTTCTTTTAGCCAACATAAAGACAAGAATGAGTCTGACGAAAAAGATAAACTCTCCACGTTTGTGTCCTGAGCAATAGTTTCTTCTTGCGTTATGCATCCCGAGCTTCCAACGCATAACCAGGTTTGTTCTGTAGTTTGTACTGTTCTGTTTGTTCTGTAGCAGTCTGCACTTTCACAGTGACTTAGCAGTATAAGGGCTCCCACAAGGTCACTTACTTATTAAGGAGACCCCCCCCCCCCCCCCACATTTGTTTTGAAGAGCGGGGTTCCCAAAAGTTTCACAGTGTCAAGAAATTCAGGACACTTGTCTGTCTAGCGAGAAGCTGCTTGTGATAAATCATACTTTGTCATGAAATCAGAAATAAAAGTGAGACTGCATGGGCTTCTCCTCTGCAACGAAAACACTTTCTGCTCATTTCAAAAACAACAACAACATCAACAGCAGCATAACAGTCAAGTGACTAGAAAGACTGAAACTAACAGCCCGAACGTATAAACAAAAAAAGGAAGAAAATGACATAATAAAAACTGAACAAAAAACAAGGACTGAGAATTTTTCAGGTTGATAAAATTCACAATACTGCCTTCAATATGTATTGCAGCCAAAACTGGAGGGACTCGTTTGTCTCTCAACATTACGAACAGCTTATCTGATGATTATGATATGGCTGTGGATTTTATATCACAGAATATGTTAAAGAGGACAGACTGCAAGACAAAAATAGGATTGGTCTGTGAGTGGGAACCACAGGAAACAGAAAGAGAGAGGAGGGAAAGGGGGGCAATCTAGAATGGCTGAGAGAAAAAATATCACACACACATACTGAGACAGCAAAGAACACGCACACATTGAGACAGAGAAAAAACCCACACATACACACAGATTATCAACTTACACCCTTCTAAACTGGCTTGAAAAGAGGAAGGTGAGTACACTATGAAGGCAGAAAGCAGGCACAAAGAGATGACAGAAAAAGAAAAAAAAAATCCCCCCCCAAAACAAAAAACCAAAAAGACAATTTCCTGCATATTATTTCAGCAGATAGGGGCACTGTTGAATCTGAGAAAGCCCCTATCATCTGAATTCACTGAGGGCTGAGTCTTTGGAAAGAAAGGAAAAAAAAACACAAACCCAAACAACCCCAAAGCTGAGGTCGCCATGACCTCTTTATCAAGATTTCACAACTAATAACAGATCTTTCTGGCACATCGATCTCCCACCATCAAAGTAACCTGGCTTCTGACTCTCCACCTCACTTTCCATCAACGACTCGCAGTAGCGGATGAGGAAGGAGGAGGAGGAGAAAACAGCCTCAGTCCCGCCCGGTCAAGGTCAAGGTCATTCACAGGTACAACCTTCAGTTTGGGCTCAAAGTCCACTAAATTACAGAGCCCATACCTAGCTCCAAAAATGTTCTGCTGTTCAGCATGGGCGGTGACGTGGGCATTGAAGTCATCCTCGTCCTCGGCTGAGAAGTCGCAGTGGTGGCATTCGAACGACAGGTCGTCGTCGTCGTTGTCGGGAATGTCGTGGACGAGGTGTGTGAAGTTGCCATGGGTAGCCAAATGCTGCCTGTACTGGTACAGGCTCTCCGATGAGAAGTGGCAGTCGTTGCAGGTGTAGCTGGCTACCCCGCTGGCCTCCTGAGTGATGTTCACATCTGAAAAAGACACGTGCACGTTATGTGTACAGATCTTTTCTCGGCAAGCTTCATATCTGTGTGATATTTGTTGCGCTTTAGACTTGTTGCTTTACGAGATTCAGCGCTATATAAATTCCATACATTATCATCATCATTATTGTTATTATCATGATTATTATATTAGCAGGGGGGGGGGAGAGCTGATAGGAAAACAAATACAGTTGCAGACAGGAAAAAGAAAAAATATAATGGGTGGTGTTGCTCTTGTGGCGACGTGCTCTCCCTGGGAAGAGCAGCCTGAATTTCATGCAGAGAAACCTGCCATGACTTAAAGTGGTATAAATAAATAAAGGTCAGGCCAAATGGTTAAAGCATTGAACTTGTGATCTGGTACTAAAGGCATAGGTTCCAGATTTGGCTTCTGTGTTTGTTCATTCAAGATCTTTTCATCATCATCATCAATGCCTTTGTGCCTTATTGGCACGTAGGGCAGCAACAAATGTTCTCCACTCCTGTCTGTCCTGGGTCAGCTTCCGAATGGTTCCCCAGGTATGTTGGAAATTCAAGATCTTTTACCTAGAGTTAACATTAGTTCCAACTTATTCCAACGCAGCTGCCTTAATGGTGGGTAAAAAAAAAGGTCGCGTACGCAAAATCTCACTATTGGTGAACTTTGGAGCAAAAATTCTGATTTCATTCCCTTGTAAGTCCTTTGCATAGACTTAAACCTGAGGTCCTTTGGCATGTGCATAAGGTCTTGAGGACATTTTTATGTAGAGGAGTTGGTTAGCGATGGCTGGTGGTATGGATGACACAAACATACCTAGCATGAATCAGGAAAAGGGGAAAGGGTTGAGTGCTGACTTGGATAGCATTTTTTGTTTCATCTATTTATTTAACTTCTTTTATTTTGAGGATAATGAATTAGCACATTTTTTTTTCTTGTACACCTAGTTCTTGTTTTATGTAAATTTTCTCATCTGTTCCCACCGGCACACAATGGCCTACTCTTCTGAAAGGCAGAACAGGTTTTTGACATGTGTGCAAAAAGTTCTGCAGGTGTTCGCACACAGGACCCTGGTCACATCCAAAGGACTTTTGTGGGAGTGGAGGCGGCACTGATGTTAACTTGGGGGGTGGGGGGGGGCAAAAACCCCTTGAATGGGTGTCTGAGTAGCAGCTCAAACCACAGTCCCCAGATCACGAGCCCAATGCTGAAACTACCAGGTGATTTCACCCATGGTGTGGTATGGTATATAAAACCAGGGCAGACTTCTCTGCATCAGTTTCCTGCTGCCTTCTTATGGAGAGAGTGCTGCTATACTATGACAGCGCACAGACAGACAGACAGACAGGCAATTGTTCACAGTCTTTGTAACAAAACTAATAAGATACAGTGAATGAATGAATGTATGACTGAAAGACAATGATTTACTGAACCTATACAATTTTCACAGGCATGAATTGCTGTGAGAATGGAAAGGCGGGTGAGTGAAAAGGTTATGGGGTATCAGTGACAACAGCCACACACACGCACGCATGCATGCATGCCCGCACACACACACCTACCTACACACACACACACCAAGCATACATATATGCATATATATTATGTGTGTGCATGTTTCGTGTGTTTGCAAGTGAAATTAATGCATTATTTTAAAACAGCCAAAGGCAGTTATGTTGTCATGGTCTTTTAAAAAAAATTATCTTTATAAATTAAAGTAGTTGTTCCTAACTGTTTTACTGAAAATGAACAACCAGAAAAAGAATACCTCAATTGAAGCTAAAATACAGCCATAACTATGTTTAAAAAGTACAAGTCTGTGACAATTTTATCACTTTACAACACACAAACCAAAATAATAACTAGAAATATGACAGGTGTAGCTATTTTGGTTTCTTTTTTTTCTGTCTTTTTTTATTTTAAAATTTATTTAAAACTGTGTTGCGTTAATTTCATCACATTGTAACACCATAATATGCAGAGGCATCATGCAGCATGCCATGCCATCACAAACTTTTTAATAGACATGACAACATACGACTTAGATAAGCACACATGACTAAAACTAGGGAGACGGGATAGCCTGGTGGTTACAGTGATATATTCATGATTTGTTAATCCGGGTTCAATTCTCGCTCGAGAGGATTTTTCCTCTGGAGTTGACATCAGTGCCAACTCCACTCTCCCCAAAAGTCTTTCGGATGAGACTATAAACCGAAGTCCTGTGTGCAAACGCATGCAGAACAGCTTGTGCACATCTTAAAACCCATTCTGCTTTTCGGAAGAGTAGGCCATTGTGTGCCTGTGGGAACGGATGACAAAATTGACAAAACTGCATACACATGGGGACTGGATAAAAAGAAAGCACACGAGTGCTTATTCCATAATCATCGAAATACAATAATTAAGAAAAACAAAAATTCCAGTAGGGAAGGTGGGTGTTGTCACATAAATACAGGTAATCACTGACAAAACTCTCTAAGCTTTGGACATTTCCGAAGATTATTTTTACCTACACAGATTGAATTTTCTCCCTGTGATCTTCTCACAGGCCTTAATTTATGAGTGAAAATGTACGTCAATATTGTGCAGCGAGATTGTCAACGGTGGTGTCGGTACACCTTTTTTGGTTTTCTTCTTCTTTTTTTCTTTTCTGTACCAACAATCCAATATTTATTTATGGGTAAGGAGCAACTGCAACTTCTACTTGCTGCCATTCAGTTAACATGCTGATGCATGGGAAGCTGTATATTTTACTGGGATGCTTTCAATACTGCATGCATCAAACAGTAGGGGAGGGGCTTAAGTCTAGTGTAAACGAGACCAAGGTTAAAAAATGGACTAAAGACAATCAAAATCACACCAAGCGAATCCAGTAACAGAACACACACACATAAAAGTTACAACCCCCACCTAAAAATGTATGTACATACACACAAAACCCTACATAACAGTGAAAAAACCCAACACACACACAAACACAACACACACGGTTAGTCTTCACTTCAACAGTCATCTCTTCACCAAAAAGTAATAACACCAGACAAGAAGACACACACACACACACACAAAACACATACTCACAACACACACACAAACACATACTCACAACACACACAGAGTTAGTCTTCACTTCAACAGTACATCTCTTCACCAAAAAGTAATAACACCCACAAAAACACACACACACATACACACACACACACACACACACACACACACACACACCACAACACACACACAAACACACTCACAGCACACACTACACACACAGAGTTAGTCTTCACTTCAACAGTCATCTCTTCACCAAAAACTAATAACACCAGTGAGAAGACACACACACATACATACACACACACACTCACGACACACACTACACACACAGAGTTAGTCTTCATTTCAACAGTCATCTCTTCACCAAAAAGTAATAACACCAGACAAAAAGACACACACACATACACACACCAACACATACACATAAACACACACACAAACACACACAGAGTTAGTCTTCACTTCAACAGTCATCTCTTCACCAACAAGTAGTACCGCCAGACAAGAACACACACACATACACACACACAACACACACACACGCACACGCACAAACACACTCACAACACACACACACAACAGAGTTAGTCTTCACTTCAACAGTCATCTCTTCACCAAAAACTAATAACACCTGTGAGAAGACACACACTCATACACACACACACACTACACACAGAGTTAGTTTTCATTTCAACATACATCTCTTCACCAAAAACTAATAACGCCACAAGAACAAACACACACACACACACACACACACACACACACACACACACACACACACAACCACATGCACGGACAGGAACACAAACACTTACGGGATCCAGCAAGCACCTACGACGACACGAAGACGTCTATCACACAAGGGAGGGGCTAGCCTTACTTTTCTCGCTGGCCGACACTACTACCCCTGAACTGGACGCAGAATCCGCCGACACGCGCAGATGCATCACCCAGTTCTCTTGCCCCTTGTGCGCGCTCGACTGGTGCGACACCATTTTTTCTCTGTTGGGACAGGCCACGTGGTTATGGTTATGGTTATCATCTAGACACAATAGTTATGTATTAACAATTAAACACATTCCTGATTGGGATTGATCATCAAGTAACTTTTTCATAAAAATGTTCCTGATTGGGAATACATTTCTGATTTAGATTTGAAGGAAGTGGTGGGGGGGTGGGAGAGGGGGGATGGCGGGGAAGGGGGCAGGATGAGGAAGGGAGGGGAGAAAACTCACTGGGAGAAGTGATTTAATCAGAAAGATGCAGAGAACAACAAAAAGGAATGCATTTAAGAGTATAATTGTCTTGAGGCTTTCCTACATTTTCAGAACCATGTACATTTCTCTAAGTACACACACACATTCACTTTGTGTACCACCTGTGCTCCCACCTGCCTATAAACACATAGAGACACACCGAGAGAATAACACAGTCATACAAACACACACAGACACACACTTCTTACAACCCACACACACATTCACAAATGACAAAATTTACAAAACCGCATACACATGGCGATTGGATATAAAAAAGCACATGGGTGCCTATTCCATTATCCTCAAAATGAAAGAAAAAAAACAAAAAACCACACACACATTCTTACATTACACCCACCCACACACATACAACCCATCCAACCACACACATTCTTGCAACCCATCCACCCACACCACCCAAACACAACACACACATTCTTCCAAAATCCACATTTTCCCCAAACCCATCCATCACACACACAACTTGTCTAATATCACGTCATGTGAAAAGACGTTAAATTAAAGAAGAACACACACACGCACACACACAGAGCGCCACCTACCCCCCCCCCCCTCCACACACACACAAACTCCAAAACCACTGACTTGCTGGAGGTGGTCATGCAGCAGTAGGGGCACATGAAGCCATGGGGCTGGTGGCTCTTCATGTGGGACTTGATGGCCTGGATGTAGGCCGAGCGGAATGGGCAGAGCTGACAGCGGAACGACGACATCTTCTGGCCCTCCGAGTCCACGGTGCTGCCCTTCTTGGTGAAGAGGTTGGCCGTTTCTTTCTTGGCGTCGACTGCCTGGTAAGTTAATGTAGGAGTTGAAGTTCCATGTTTTATGTAGGATTGGATGGATGTGTGTTGGGTTGTGTTGTGTTGTTGGGTGTGTGTTGTGTGTGTGCGGTGTGTGCATGTATGTGTGTGTGTTGTGTTATGAGTGTGTGTGTGTGTGTGCACACGCGCATGTGTGTGCGTGTGGATGCATGTGCAAGCACACATATCCACACATTCATGTCTGCATGTGTGTGCGTTTTCTTTGAGCATATATGAATTGCTATATGCTCTTGTGTGTGTGTGTGTGTGTGTGAGAGTGAGTGTGTGTGTGTGTATGTCTATGCACACGCGCATGTAAATTTGTGTAGGTGGCAGGGCTGGAGCATGGCTAGGCAAACCTCCTCACATTCATGCAGGCACATACACATCTGAATGAGCAAAAACTTCAACACATGCAAGTCTGTTGCACCTGTGCCTTCATAAAGAAATTAAAAAAACCCAAAACATTTAGGTAGCCACATTCCGACTTCAGAGACATTTTCTCTTTTGTTCCTACTGGCACGAAATAGCCTACCGTTTTGAAAGGCGGAACGAGTTTTAAAAGGCAAGCAAGACATTCTGCGTGTCCACATACAGGGCCTCAGTTTACAGTCTCATCCAAAGAACTTTGACAGTCAGTTTGATTTTTTTCACCAAACTGGGAAGAAAGGGCAAGGCTGGGAATCGAACCCAGAACCCCCACGATTTACTTGTTAGGCGGGTGAACGGCTTTTAACCGCCTCACCACACCTTCCTCTTTACTGACCGAGTGGAAACAGCACCCTCACCTCGCCCAGGAAGTTGAAGCTGTAGCCACTGGAGCAGTCCATCCACAGGAAGGGGAGGTCAGGGTGGGTTTCACTGTGATGCTGAAAGGCGTCGGCGACACAGTCCATTCTCAAATCGCAGTGGCCGCAGCCTATCCTCTCCGAGGCAGAGTCGGAGACCCCGGAGCTTGAAGCAGCAGGGGACATCGCTTCTCTGTCTTCCGCCTGTATGTGTGTGTGTGTGTGTGGGGTGTGGTGGAAAGAAAAACGGAATCAGGATTTAAGTATGGATAGGAACTGTCTGTGTATGTGCCTAATACTCATCTTCTGTATTTGATTTGAATGACATTCTGATAACCCCACTAACCCCCCCATTCTGACAACCCCTCTACACCCCCCCTCCCCTGGGAAAAAAAACCCTACCTCTTTTTTTTCCCCTACACAAACTTTCAGAATCCAAAGCATGCCAAAGTTGGATGCATGGATGTGCTGGGCCTGACTTGTCAGGAGCCTAACAGAAGCGCAATGTTTTTTTCCCCACTCAGGACGAACCCCAATAGTTGCTGACCGAGCATTTGACGAAGAACAAAAAAAAAAGAATCTAATGCAACTAGAAAAGAAAAATAATGCAATATGGTAGCCACAATACCTTATGCAAATACTGAAACAGGAACATGCACCAACCCCATGCAATGTAAAACATCCTGGTGTAGAGCAAAATAGAACTTCTGTTTCCAATGCAAAGGGAAAAATGAGATAAAATATTGCTTTCAGGTTAAGTACAAATGTAGTTAAAAGCAGCAGGTTGAGCAATGTAAAGGAATTGGGCAAACTTCCTTCATTCAGAAAAACATGGGGGATTATCAGATCATCAACTATTCATTACAAATATGAAACACAGGCACGCATGTGCACACACATGCACTCACACACAGAGTACAATATGTGAAATAAATACAACTCCTTCCATAACAGTAATACCACTCCTGCCAGACCATGAAATACTCTTGTTAGCTCCCTTGAACAAGCTCCTTCCCAGCTATAATTTTATGTTTGCCAAAGTTCTCTCCCTTACATGTATTACCTATCATGCCTCCTTGGGAAGAAGTCTACAAAATCGTATCTTTACATATTAATTATGACAGTAGATAATGTTCATATCCTCAATAAATTCTAGCTTGCTTACACTAGAGTCTGCTCCTAGCTGGTCAGAATGTTGTGCAGGAAAGCTTATACTTAAATATCACAACATCACTATTTGGTTTCCATTATAAGAAAACCACATAAAAATCAGTTAGTCTGCCCTTACAGCCTGCCTTCCCCACAAACTGGTGCCTGAAGCAAACTGTCCTTTTCTTTTTGGTTTTTGGCTGAAAATAGAGATGTAGAAGGGGAAGACAAAACATTTAACGAGTTCTGAACAATAGCCTCTTGCATTAAAAGTATCAGACATAATGTAAAATATCAATTTCAATCAAACAAATAAAGAAATTTTTTTTTAAATCCCATCTAAAAAAAAAATCCACTTTTTAATTGATAAAACAATCCTTTTCTCCCATACCAACCAAAAAACAAAACAGCCCCACACAACCAAATGGCAAACAGATAGCCAACTAAACAAACAAACATGCAAACACACGGTATAAAAACAGTCTAAGTGGGTCACTCACCTGAAAGCTGACCTGAGGCTCGTCTGAATCGTCGCTGTTGTCCACAGTCTCGTTATCCACAGTCTCATTGTCCATAGTCTCATTGTCCACAGTCTCCTTGTCCATAGTTTCATTGCCCACAGTCTCCTTGTCCACAGTCTCATTGTCCATAGTCTCCTTGTCCACAGTCTCATTGTCCACAGTCTCATTCTCAGTAGCAGCAGGAGGCTCGTCTGGGACCTGGAAGAAAATGGTCCACAGCTCCCGGGTTGTGTGCGCACAGCGGACATGCAAGGTCACCGTGTCCCTGTGAATGAACAGTGTTGTGCACATGTAGATCAGTGAGTGAGGGATGGCTAGGGGAAAATCATGCTTTTGACTCATTCCATTCAGACAATCATGAGCATTATATATATGTCTCAGTACTAGTACAAATGATTCTTTGTTTACACACACAGTGACACACACACACTCACCCACAGACACACCCAGAGTTCTAAAATCACTTATGCATTATCGGTGAACAGAGTGAAGCATACAAACACACGCTACATGTGTTCAAATATCATTATTAGTGAGCAGACACGAAATTGATGAACAGACTCAGACACCCAGGTTTTTGTCTTGTATATATATATATATATTTTCCTGGGATAGACATCCAAAGTTCACCAATGGTGAGATTTATATATGCGACTGTTTACCACTATTAAGGTAGCCACATTCCAACTTCAGGGATCTTCTCCAATATAATATAAATATATATACAGTTTTAGCCCTAGTAAGTGCCCCCCAAAAAACCTAAGCACATACACACACAATCTACAAAGAGAAAAGCAGAAAGCCAGAAGGAAGCATCAACACCAAAAAACCCAAAAAAGCTGCTCAAGAAGAGTCTTTCATTCAACGCAACAAGCAGACGACGGGCAATGACAGGAACGTACTGGCGGCTGCAGCGCATGCTGCAGTAGGGGCAGAGGTAGCGTTTGGGGAGGTGCCGCTTGACGTGGGACTTGCAGGCCTGCACGCTGGTGGTGCTGAACTCGCAGTGCCGACAACTCAGCAGCCCGCTGCCCGTCACGATGTAGCCTGAGTCTGGGGGCATCTCCCATTCAGGGGCAACGTCCTGCCACAATCAGCAGCAGCAGTCATTACATGTATAAATGCATTATCAGCAGCAGTCATTACATGTATAAATGCATTATCGACAGTAGTCATTACATGTATAAATGCATTATTGACAGTAGTCATTACATGTATAAATGCATTATCGACAGTAGTCATTACATGTATAAATGCATTATCGACAGTAGTCATTACATGTATAAATGCATTATCAGCAGCAGTCATTACATGTATAAATGCATTATCGACAGTAGTCATTACATGTATAAATGCATTATCAGCAGCAGTCATTACATGTATAAATGCATTATCGACAGTAGTCATTACATGTATAAATGCATTATTGACAGTAGTCATTACATGTATAAATGCATTATCAGCAGCAGTCATTACATGTATAAATGCATTATCGACAGTAGTCATTACATGTATAAATGCATTATCAGCAGCAGTCATTACATGTATAAATGCATTATCGACAGTAGTCATTACATGTATAAATGCATTATCAACAGTAGTCATTACATGTATAAATGCATTATCGACAGTAGTCATTACATGTATAAATGCATTATCAACAGTAGTCATTACATGTATAAATGCATTATCAGCAGTAGTAGTCATTACATGTATAAATGCACTTTCTCTATTTTATATTGGTAGGGACAGACGGATACATAGCTAGATAGATTGATTTTATTCCCCTTACATCCTGTGATCAGTCTTTTCCCTTACATCCTGTGATTAGTCATAGTAGTCATACATGTATAAATGCATATCTCTTAATCTGTATTTTATATTGGTAGGGACAGATGGATACATAGAGCTCTAGATAGATCGATTTTTTCCCCCTTACATCCTGCGATCAGTCATAGTAGTCATACATGTATGCATATCTGTATTTTATATTGGTAGGGACAGATCGATACATAGCTAGCTAGATTGATTTTTCCCCCTTACACCCTCCAATCAGTCATAGTAGTCACACATGTATATATATATATATCTCTTTATCTGTATTTTATATTGGCAGGGACAGATGGATACATAGCTAGATAGATCGATTTTATTTCCCTTACATCCTCCGATCAGTCATAGTAGTCATACATGTATGTATACATCTCTTTATCTGTATTTTATATTGGTAGGAACAGATAGATACATAGCTAGATAGATCGATTCTATTTCTTTACATCCTGCGATCAGTTATAGTTGTCCTACATGTATACATCTCTTTACCTGTATTTTATATTGGTAGGGACAGATGGATACATAGCTAGATAGATCGATTGTATTTCCTTACATCCTGCGATCAGTCATAGTAGTCATACATGTATACTTGTATATATCTTTTTATCTGTATTTTATATTGGTAGGGACAGATGGATGCATAGCTAGATAGATTGATTTTTTCCCCCTTACATCCTCCGATCAGTCATACATGTATGTATACATCTCTTTACCTGTATTTTATATTAGTAGGGACAGATGGATACATAGCTAGATAAATTTTATTTCTTTACATCCTGCGATCAGTCATAGTAGTCATACATGTATGTATAATCTCTTTATCTGTATTTTATATTGGTAGGGACAGATGGATACATAGCTAGATAGATCGATTTTATTCCCTTACATCCTGCGATGAGTCATAGTAGTCATAATTGTATCTCTTTATCTGTATTTTATATTGGTAGGGACAGATGGATACATAGCTAGATAGATCGATTTTTTCCCCCTTACATCCTGCGATCAGTCATAGTAGTCATACATATATATATATATCTCTCTATCTGTATTTTATATTGGTAGGGACAGATGGATACATAGCTACATAGATTGATTTTTTTCCCCTTACATCCTCCGATCAGTCATAGTAGTCATACATGTATGGATATATATCTCTTTATCTGTATTTTATACTGGTAGGGACAGATGGATACATAGCTAGCTAGATTGATTTTTTTCCCCTTACATCCTCCAATCAGTCATAGTAGTCATACATGTATGGATATATATATCTCTTTATCTGTATTTTATACTGGTAGGGACAGATGGATACATAGCTAGCTAGATTGATTTTTTTCCCCTTACATCCTCCAATCAGTCATAGTAGTCATACATGTATGGATATATATCTCTTTATCTGTATTTTATACTGGTAGGGACAGATGGATACATAGCTAGCTAGATTGATTTTTTCCCCCTTACATCCTCCGATCAGTCATAGTAGTCATACATGTATGCATATCTATCTGTATTTATATTGGTAGGAATACAGATACACAAAATACTGAAATAGACAGATTTATTTTCTTTCCTCGACTAGAGCTCTGAGGTTCACCACTAGTGAGATTTTGTGTATGTGACAGTTTTTGCCCACCATGAAGGTAGCTGCATTCTGAATTTGGGTTTGATAGATAGATAAATGATGGTTAGATTATGCATAGAGATATCCTGCAAAATTTAATAGTAGATTTATAATTAGAGACTGCAATTATCAACACTATCATTCAGCTATCATTGATGATAAATTTATGTGTCTTGCAATCATTACACTTTAATGTGCGTTATGCTACTATTCTGATTCATTAATAGTAAATTTCTCACAGTGACACACACAGTGACCCAAACAGACACAGTGACACACACAAACATGTGACAGACACAGACTCACACGCAAAGGGTATGAAATAAATCTAAACAAAAAGGTAAATAAATTATGAAACAAAATAAAAATAAAACCACCACCACCACCACCACCACACACGCACAGTCTCAGTCACACACAGATCAAATTACGAAATCTAAAAAAATTGTCACAGGCACTTTTTGTTTGTTTAGATTTTAAAACATTCATGTACAGTCAGTGTACTTGCAACACAAACACATGGCCAGTTCTAATTCAATACTTAAAAAAAAATTCCATGCATGACAACAGTAAAGGGCAGTCATTCACTACTGCTTCCTTACCTTGGCGTTAGTGATGTCCCCTGTCTCCCTACACACGTGGCCTGAAGCGGAATCCAGCCACAGAAACTCCTGGTCACGATGGTCGCTGAGGAAATGCGTCCTGACCTCGCAGACAGTCTGCGCCGAGAAGTCACATCTGGTGCACGCCATCTGCTCTGAAGCTTCCCTCCCCTTGTTCTCATCCTCCAGTAAGTCGTGCGGAAACCCTGACGACTCGAACTCCATTTGCATAACTTGGCAGGAGTGCCGGCGGAGGGGAACGATTTTTTGGCACGGCGTCTCGACATGACTGGCACGGCGAAGGAAGGGTCTGGCAAACTGACGTCCCCAGAGTTCTGTATGAGAGCGATGGCGATCTTCTGACTCTCTTTGAGCAGTTCCCGGAGACGAGCCTCCTTGCTGGCTACTTTCATGTAGGTGAAGGTCTCGCTGTGGCTGTTGGCTCGGCAATGTTTGCGGCACTGGTCTGGCGAGGGGTAGAAGGAGCCACACGTCGTGCAGGTGTAGGGGCGGTAGTTGATGTGACGGTTCAAGTGGTACCTCATCTTGGAGGCAGCCCTGGTCTTGACGCGGCAGCTGCGGCACACAAAGCGGAAGGTGGGGACCTTCTTCCACCTGAAGGGATTCATGGGGTGGTAGTCGGAGAAGTGGATCTTCAAGTCCTCCTCCTGCGAGGTCTTGTAGCTGCAGTAGAAGCACTGCAGCAGGTAGTCCTCAGACGCCTCAGACAGGTTCAGCTGGTTCATCTTGGCCTTGCTGGCCAGATTGGCAAAATGCGTGTCTTCCCCTTCCGCGCTGGTGTGGGCGCCGGCCCGCGCCTCGTCTTCGCTCCGCGCAGCGCCGTGGTGGTGGTGGTTCTGTACGTGCTCCACCATCTCGTTCTGGTTGTGGGTCTCAAAGCTGCATTCGGCGCAGGCGTAGGACGATTGCGGTGTCTCAGAGTTTGATGTGTCAGAGTCCGGCGGTGCGCTGGTCGAGGGTCGAGGCTTCTTTGCCGACGCGCCCTCCTCGTTCTCTGCAGAGGGGGCGCCCCACTTTCGCTTGTAGCTTTTGTCCTCCAGGTCGGGGATGGGGGCTCCAGGGTGCTCGCTCTCCAGGTGTTGTTTAATCATCACCTTGCTCAGCGTTCTGTAGCTGCACAGGGGGCAGCGCTGCAGACGGTACCCTTCGTGCACGCGGTAGATGTGACGCGCCACGTTGGAGCGATGGAGGGACGTGAACGCGCACGCCTCGCAGGTGAACCGTTTGACATCCCTCTCTTTGGTGGCGATGACACGGATGCTGGTCTGCACATCCGTCGCCACTTTGGTTTTGCTTCCGCTGGGCACGGTCTGAGACCGGTCCTCGTCCCCAGCATCCCCCTCCTCCCGCTGTCGTCTCTCTCCTCTTCGCACACGGACAGTTCTGGCGGGTCTCCGTACTCCTCCTCCTCTTCCACGGGCTCTTTCTTGATCTGAAGGGCGGAGGCCGCCCTCCTGTCCCCAAACATGGCCACCACCAGGTTCAGGCCGATCCCTGCAGAGGTGGAGGGATGAGGCAGCTGCTGCTGCTGCTCCTCCCCCTCCTCCACCACTTCTTTCTTCACGGTCTTCTTCATGCTCCAGGGCGGGGTGACCCTGGCGTTGGGGTCAGTGTCCCCGTTGTTGACCTTCCACATGTACTCCGACACAATGGCGTCCAGGTCGACGGGCAGGTGGCACATCCTCAGCTCCGCCCCTTTGTGCTCCTCCTTGATGTGGGTGAACACCTGGTACCTCTCCACCCCTTGGAAGGTGCAGTAGGGGCACCCTATGATGCCCGTCCTCAGGTGCTTCAGCAGGAGGTGGCGGTGGATGGCGTACTTTCCTGTCAAAGATGCCCTGGCACACCAGGCACTTGAACTTGGTGACGGGCCCCGTCAGGATCTTGTACATGACCTGCAGGTGCTTGTGCAGGCTGTCCTTGCCCAGCAGCAGCAGGTTGGGGTTCAGCTGGTTCTTCTGCTGCTGACTGCCCCGGCTGCTCCTCAGGGCGGTGGTGGAGGTCCGCGAGGTCCTCTTGCCAGAACGGCCGGCCTTCTCCGGAGTGAGGGCGGGCGACAGGGGAGGACACTCTGGTGACCTGCGGTGAAGGCCATCGCCTCCCGCGTCAGCGGACATGGTCATGTTGCCCAGGAACTCGGTCACCTTCTCCTGCAGGTTGTGGGCCAGGTTGCGCATGCTGAGGGTGGCCGACTGGTGGGCCTCCAGAATGTGGTCCGTTATGGTCTGTCTCTCCACCCCCTCCACCTCGCAGTACCCGCACCCGATCAGGTTCACCTGCAGGTGGTTCTGCACCAGGTGGCGATGTATGGCGTACTTCCGCTGGAAGACCTGGCCGCACACCACGCAGCGGCTCTGCCCGTCGCTGCTCACAGAGTACAAGCAGGCCAGTTTCATGTCCAGTTCATCGCTGCCGATCACGCACCCTTCAAAACTGCTCTGGGCAACCGGGTACTTGGAGTGAAGGCTGTTCTGGTCGTAGTTCATCACGTCCTTCTGGGCGGAGTCAGGGTTAGAATCCTTGCTGAGGGAAGCGTCGCCATCCTCTGCCCCGGCCAGACCCAAGGCGGCGCTCTGCAGGTACTGGCTGACCTTGTCCTCCACGTTGGCAGGCTGGTAGCTGACGCAGTACGCTCGGCCGGGATGGACTTTCTTGATGTGGTCTATCATCTTGTACTTCTGCAGCCCCCGGTGCGAGCAGTAGTGGCAACACCACAGGAGGATGTTCAGGTGACGCAGAATGTGCAGGTGAATGAAGAACTTTTTCGGCCGATACACGTTGCAGATCTTACACTTCACCCCGTCCCCAAAGTGCTCGTACAAACAGCTGATCTTCTCGTCCAGACTGCCGCTGCCGATGATGATCATGCCGTCCCCTCCCGCCCCGTACATCATGCCCGCCTGGTCCTTGGACTCGAAGGACGGGTAGTCGTTGCGGCCCATGACAGACACCTCAGGGTGGTTTTCGTCCAGGTGCTGCACCATGCCCCTACGGTGGTGCGTGGTGAAGTCACACTTGGGGCACAGCGCCGCCTCCTCAAAGGACGGGCTGTCCGGCACGATCAAAATCTCCCCCTTCAAAGCTTCGTTCAGGGTATTCAGAGGGTACACCTCGTTGTTCTGGTCACGGCCCATGACCTGGACATCCGGGTGGATCCGGCAGACGTGGGCAATGATGGACTTGCGGGAGGAGGAAGAGTAGGCGCACCGCGGACACTGCATGCACGACTGCAAGACTTCCCCCGTGGAGTCGGGGATGACCAGCACCATCTGATCCTCAGACTGTTCAGGCATTGCCGCTGCTGGTTTCTGTGCGTCACAGTCCTCGCCATCATCCACAGACATGACCGCGTAGCCGTTCTCCTGGGCGTGAGTGTCGATCTTGACGATCTTCTTCACCATGGCCACCTCCCTTCCCATGTGCTTCTCCATGAGGTGGCCGTACACCACCTCCCTCGACGTGGAGGCAGAGCTGCAGTACTTGCAGCGAAACATCACCAGGGTGATCTGCCCGATTTCCGAGTGGCGCTTCACGTGGGCTTGCAGGTCTGCTGCGCGGGGCAGGAGGTACTGGCATATGGGGCACTTGAAGCGCTGGATGGAGTTCTCCTTGACCGTGCCGTCCCCACCTTCTCCCGAAAGCTGCCGGTTCAGGTCCACATGCACGATGCTGCCGCTGTTTTCTCTGGCTGACTGGCTGGCAAACCGACGCACCAGGCTGTAGTCCATCTTTCTGGTGTTGGCGTGCTCCTGCTTCACGTGGGCCACCAGGTGCTTGCGGTGGCGCGTCATGTACGAGCACTGGTAGCACTCCAGAACTCTCGACTCCAGAGTCTTTTCGGACGAAGTGTACAAGTCCTCTTCGATCGACTGGCCTTTCCGGTCGTGGGTAGCGCGGGCGTGTTTGACAATGATGTGCTTCTGGTTGGAGTTGAAGTTGCACTGCCTGCACTGGTAGAGGGTGAATCGAATCAGCCCCGGGTGGCAGGTCACGTGAGAGTGAAACTTGTCGTCGCAGTTGAAGCTCTGGGGGCAGTACATGCACTTGAAGCGCGTTTTCTTTGAAGCAGGCAAACTGTGACCTCGCTCGTGTCCTTCCAACCGACTCGGGTCACGGGCAACGAAGGTGCAGAAGTTGCACTTAAAATCCAGCTTGTCTTTTTTACCATCTAAGGATTCCGAGTAGGTGTCACTCCGAGATTCGGAGCCACATTCTTCTTCATCAACACTGTCCCTGAAACCTTCGTTTTGCTCATCCACGGTGTTGTTGACGTTCTTGCTGAAGGATGCGACTTTCCTGGTTAGCTCCTGCTTCTGAAGTTCTATGGGCTCTTTCAAGATGGAGAGGAGACATCTATTTTTCACAAAACCACCTTGACCCGCCGGCTCGGAATCTGATTTCTGATCTTCACACGCTCCCCGTGCTCCAGTGACCAGGACTCGGAGTCACTGGAGGCTTCCTGGCAGCGCTCCCTCATGAACTCACAGTAGCTGTTCAGCTTGCGGTCTCTGCAAACAATCTGCTTGGCCACGGACACCATCTTGGGCTTCCCCGGGTGAACCGTGGCGATGTGGTTGAGCAGAGTCCGGCGCTCTGTGGTTTTGGCGGAGCAATGCGGGCAGTTGATGATGTGGAGGAAGTTGGCCTCGAAGTGCTTCAGGAGGTCCTCCACGCTTGCAAACGACTCGTCGCAGTCGTGGCAGTGGAAGACGGTCAGGTCCGGATGCCAGGTCGACTGGTGCGTGAGGAAATCGGCAATGAGGTTGGAGCCGAACTTGCAGGCCGAGGCCCCGCAGATGTAGAGAGGCACGGACTTGCTGTAGGTGTGGGCGTGGGCGGCGATATGGCGGATCAGGCCGTCCTCACTGAGGGACTGGTATCCACAGTGGAAGCACCTGAAGGCCACCTCGCCGGCGTGGTCCAGCACCAGGTGGTCCCGGAACTCCAGCGTGGTCAGGCAGCTGAAGCTGCAGCTGAAGCCGCAGACGAAGAAGTGGAAACTGTTGCCCGGCTGGTGGCGGGGAACGCCATGCGAGAAGGTGGAGAAGGGGGAGGAGGAGGAGCTAGGGAGAAGGTCCAGGAAAGAGGAGGAAGAGTCTGGTTTTGATGGAGGGCCCAGCGCGAGTGGGACGGTTGTGGGGTCAAGGGTGGCCAAGGTCATAGGTTCAGGGGTCGAGGTTTGGGGTTCAGGGGTCGAGGTAGGTTCAGGAGCCGTCTGGGGTTCTGGGGGAGAGGTGGGTTCTACAACAAGAGTGGAGTCTTCATTGCTGTCTGCACGGTCTGGGTCCACTACACCCTCACTGTCTGCTGGCTGCTGGGGATCTTTGGGTGAAAACACTTCCGTGTGACACGAATCCACACTCTGCTTATCCACGTCTTGAGGGTCCTTCTCTGAACACACCTCCTCCTCCTTCTCGTCTCCTGTTTTCATCTCAGATTCACAGCTGTGGATGTGTGAATCTTCCTCTTGCAAGGAAAATGCTGCCACGATCTTTAAACCAGTTGCGTTTGTACCTTCCTCGCTCTGATTGAAGTTAGACTGCAGGAAGTCATGTCTCACAGGACCAGGTTCTGGGTCATCTTGCTCCATCATCTCTGGCTCATCTTTCCCCTCTGTGATACTGGGTTCCTGGTCACTGCACTGACTTTCGTCTGGAACAACGCTGAGGGATTCTACGATCACTCCACAGGCATCTTCTTCTGTTGCCTCATCATGATCACTAGCTTCACTGCAAACCATTTTCTCTGTGAGTTCTGTGCTGAGCTCATTAGTATCCATGTCTTCAGCGTGATCGGATGAACGATCAGAGCTGAGGTTGTGGAGCAGAGAATCCTCTTCTGCTGGTCTGTTGGGCGGTGTTTCTGCTTCAGCTTGCTCTGTTGCTAGTCTGCTGGTTGTGTTCGAGTCTGAATCTGTTTCATTCACTACATCTGGGGCTTTGTGTGGCTTTTCTTCCAAGCCTGCCATTTCCAGTTCTGAGGTAGTTTTTTCAGCTGCGCTTGTTTCTGAGGTGAGAGAGTCTGACTTCTTGTCAACAGAATTCAACGCAAAGTTGTCGTCTGCTTTATCACCGTGATCATTCTGCAAATGCTCTGAGCAGGAGCTTTCATTTTCACCACCATAGCTGACAGCCATGTTTTCATTGCTGTGACAGCCATTTGCACAGTTCGTCTCACTCTCGGAGTTTTCTCCTCCAAAGAAATTTCATCCCCAACAGAGTTTGTTACCTTATCATCATCACTCTTAAAGCTGACGTCAACAATGTGTAGACTGCTGTCACTAGTTTGACTCAGGATCTCGCAAGAAATATCTTGATTTCCGACATCACTGTCCTGACTGCTTTCACAATTCACATCGGCGTTACTGTCATCATGCTCCTGACTGTCACTGGAGAGATTCTCTAATGTAATGTCAGCTGATGACCCTTCCCCACTACTTGACTTTGAATCAGAAATTGCCGCCTCATCACAAGCTAGCGATTCATCGGAGCACTGTTTACCTTCCTCACCAATTACTTGACAACACGATGAAGATTTGCAATCCGCCTTTGAAGCCTTCGCTTTCACCGTCATTTTAGAAGACCTCCGCACAAGAGGGACTTTCCCCGGCACGCTTGCGTAGAACTGGTGCTTCCCCGACTGCTGAGCGGCCTGCATCATGGCTTTCACTTTCTTCAGCGCTTTCAGGGCGCAGTTCATCTTCTGACCCGTGTGGTCTTTCTGCACATGGCCCGACACCTGCCGACGGCTGACGAAGCACTGCGAGCAGTACAGGCACTGGTAGGGCTTGGACAGAATGTGGCAAGCAATGTGCTCCTCGCACGCATGGCCGTGCGCCCACACATCGCACTCGCTGCAGTGGAACCGTCCCATCGTGTCGTCGGCTGTGAGGATGATGAGAGTCTTCTTCTCCTGATTTTCGGCTTCCGCGCCAGAGTTGCTCTGCGCGTCGGTGGATTCCTGGGCGTGCGTGTCGGACAGGCTGCTCTCTGCGCTGGACGGCGTCTCTGTCGGGGGCTGACCGCCGTCGTCACTTCTCTCCGTGTGCAGAGCCGCGGGGTCAGGGCCCTGATCCACACTTTCTGTGTCTCGCTGGTGGTCGTTCTTCTCCTTCGTCTCCTGCTGCTCCATCTCTGTGACGACTGCCAAACTTCCCGACTCCACAGCAGAATCAGGGTCCCCCATAGCACCGGTGCGAAGACTTACTTGTCCGTCTGTGGGGAGGCTGTAGGACTTGAACTCCAGGTGGTGACTCCTGTGACGCCAGTGGTCGCCTCACCGTCTGGAAACAAGAATAAGGAAGAGTTTTAGAACAATCTACAGTAAGAAAGTGCTTTCGTTGCTATTATTACGCACTATCTATTATTTTATGCATTATCTGCCATTTTATGCATTATCTGTCATTTTATGCATTGTGTGCCATTTTATGCACTGTGTGCCATTTTATGCATTGTCTGCCATTTTATGCATTATCTGCCATTTTATGCATTATCTGTGCAATTTCTTACATCACTCTAAATCAGGGGACCTCCGTTTATAGTCTCATACAAAGCCTTCCTGGGGGAGTGGAGTCAGTACTGATGTTAACTCCTGGGGAAAAATCCCTGTTTACAGGCTTCTCAGAGGTGGCTTGAACCCAGGCCGTCATATTGAGAGCGCAACGCTCTCACCCCTAGGCTAGCTATTCCATCCCCCCTAGGAGGTAAGTGAAAGTACTTGTAACACAAGAGACAGATCTTGTTTTGTTTTGTGCACGGATGATGTGATACGACTCAGGTTGTCCTCAAACTTTCTATTACAAAGGAAAACAACCCCTAAAGTAAGAACGCAGCTACTTTAAAGGTGGGGCAACAATGGCTGTATATGTAACGTGTATCTGACCATAACTAGTGAACCTCGAAGCTCTAGTTGAGGAATGAAATAAAGAAAGTAGTTTAAATCTGTGCCACTTACATCTTATTCCACGGATTAGAGAATGTTCAGAGCACAGCAAGGGCTTGGGTCTCTATCAATAATAATAAAAAATCAACTTCACGGCAACCCAGATTTTTCTTTCTTTCTTTCTTTTTTGTTTTTTTCTTCGTTCCTGGGCTAGAGCTGCGAGGTTCAATAACGGTGAGATTTTGTGTATGCGACCATTTTTACCCACCATGAAGGAAGCTGCATTCTGACTTCAGGGATATATGCTGGGTGTGTTCGTGCCTCCGTATCCCACCAAATGCCGACATAAACTACAGGGTCTTTAATGGGCATATTTGATCTGCGTGTGTACATAAAGGGAATTAAATTAAGGCACTGGCAGGTCTGCACCTGAAGATGAACTGGGGGATGGTAGACATCCCCACCCTTAATTCAACCCAGTTTATTTCAGTTTTCAGGCATGTGGGTCCAAGGTCTATGTTCCAGATTAACCAAAGTACCTGAGATTCCATTCATCGCTTCAAGCAATCTATATATACCTGAAATCAGTGACTTGTTTGAACACCTTTTAGAATAATTAATCAGAAGTATCAAAACTTATTCACTAATTCAGATACACGTAAAGGTGCAACTGAAAAAAAAATCCCATTAATTAAAAAACAGGAGGCACCGTGGTCGAGTGGTTTAGGCGGTCAACTCGTGATCCAGAGGTCGCGGGTTCGATCCCCGCTCGGCTCGGTGTTGTGTCCCTGGGAAAGACTCTTTACTCCTATTTTCCTCACTCCACCCAGGTGTACAAGTGGGTACCAGCTCTGCTGGGGAAGTATCTGGCGACAGACTAGCGTCCTGTCACAGGGGTGGTGAAAAACCATCAGTTCGCTTAACGCTACAGAAACCGGGATAAGCTCCGGCTCTATGGGCCTTCTGGCTCGAAAGAACATACTTTACTTACTTACTTAATTAAAAAACACAAACAACTCTTTGAAAAGAATCTTATTCCAAGAATTTAACACCTGCTTTCTGACATAACCATTAAAACAGGTGCATATTGCTCATTTTTTGCCGACACTGCACAACAGTTGTTGACCCATTGCCAGAATGATTGAATAAAAACAGTCATACAGAATCCCCCCTTTTTGGGGGGGGTGGGGGTGAAGGGTGGTGTGTGATTTTGTTTTAAGATATTCACTGTTCATGGCTCAAAACTGCTTAGAAAAAAAAAAGAAAAAAAGACTAAAAAGAACTAATGACTGAAGCCAACTTATATAACTCACAGGTAGCCAACAGCAGCAGCAGCAACAACAAACAAAAAAACAAAAACAGCAGACTACCCCCCCCTGGCCGAAAAAAAAAGGAAAGAAGAAAAGCAGACAACAAGAAGAAAAAAAACCCAAACTGACAAAGGGGAAAAAAAGGCCCCAAAGAACTACACTACTACAGCCTCAAACCAACTCCAATCCAATTTCCAGATAGCCGCCAGCTATAGCATACATCACACACATGTATGTACAGAGACCAATACAAGGGCAAAGTTCCCCACTCCAACCAAGACCGCTCGTCCATCGATAGCTAAGCAACCAGCATCCGACTCCACACAGACACAAAGAGTGACAGGCACATGTACACACACATGTACACACACTGACTCACATACACACACACAGATCACTTACACCGACACACACACATTCACACACCTGTTGTTGTGTCAAATAAGTCTACATGACTTAAATGGCAATAAAATATTCTGAATCTGAATCACACTATAATTTGTCTAATATCACAATGTGAAAAGACGTTAAATTAAAGAAGAACACACACCACACACACAGAGCCCTGCACTCACTACACACACAGACCCCTTCCTCCCCCCCCCCCCTCCTCCCCCCCCCACCCCCCCAACCCACAAAAGTCTGTCAACAGACTGGCATGCTGGGGACAGCCCTCCTGGTTGCCATGACGCCAACAGACACTGATCAATACAAAGAGCCGAGCCACGTCCTGACCTGACCTGACCACCCAGGATCCAGGGGGGGGTTCCTGCTGCCTCAAAGTCTGGTAGACACCTCCCCCTCACACCATCTTGCCCTGAGCGTATATCCATCTCCTCTGTCTGTCTTTGCCTGTCTGTCTGTCTGTCTAGGGCACCTTGCTGAATGAAGCCTGCAGCTAGGGATAGGGCAATTCTCTCTTGGCACTGGCCTGGGCAGCTAGATGAGTGTCTGGGTAGCTGAGCTGAGCTGAGCCCAGCCGATCGATGGATGGTCTAGAGGTTCAACGCGCCTTGTCTAGAAAAGTCCTGAGGTCCTGGGTTCGACCCTTGTTTGAGCTTGAACTAACCCCCCCCCCCCTCCTCTTCATCCTCTCCCATACCGTGAGTG
>CM054166.1:27228617-27243617 GCA_028751875.1 Rapana venosa
CAGGAAAACACTGGCAATAATAGGCGAATACTAGTGATAATAGAACCGAACCTACAGCAGCAGGCAAAGCGGCATAGCAAGCCAGAGGAGAGGTAGAGAGGGGACCAGAGAAAGGGAAAGGAGGAGGAGGAAAGCCCCCTCCCAAAAGGAGATAGCCTACGCCCAATGTCAAGCTGCGAAACCAAAACGCCCTCAACACATGTAGGCCTAGAAAGGACGCAGCAGAGTGGGTGGGAGAGGAGATGGGGGGAGTAGCCCGGCAGGAGGGGGGGTGGGGGAGGCTTTAGCCATGTCCGCCTTGTGCCATGTAGCCTAGTAGTGTTGAGCCCTTTTCAAGGGAAAATGGAAGGTCAGGACGCGGGAGGGGGGAGGGGGGGGGCAAGACAAGAGGGGGGGAGGGGGGGGGGGGGGGGGGGGGGGAAGGAACGGCAGCCCAGGACAAAGGCCGCGCGACAGCTGGTCCAGAACGCCTGTGGCCTGTGTTAGACATGAAGGCCTGCTAGCAGTACCTAGCCTACCTAGTACCTCAGCCTTCTCTCTCTCCTTCAATCCGACCTTCCCAGTCCTACACAGGGAATAAACCTGGAGAGCTAGCTGTGCATGCATGTAATAATGGAAGTCAAAGAGAAACAGAGGCTGGGTGGGGAAATGGGGGGGGGGGTTGGGGAGGTTAGAGGTGTGATGGTTAGGGTGTGTTGTGTGGGGGGGGGGGTGGGGGGGGGGGGGGGGGGGGGGGGGGGGGGGGGGGGAGAGGGGGGGGGGGGGGGGAGGAAGCAGAAGGCCTGACTTCAGATGTCAAATTCAAACTGGCTTATTATTCGCCTAACAAAACAACAACAACCCCCCCAACCCCCCCCCCCCCCCCCAAAAAAAAAAAATGCACTGCTCATTCAATGTACACATGGAAACAAAAGTTCGACTTTGACTTTAACTTAATCCGATCTTCCGAAATTTTGACGTGTGTTCAATTGGAACCCCCCGAAACCCTTTTCCCCCCCCCCCCCCCCCCCCCCCCCCCCCCCCCTCCCCCCTCCCCCCCCCCCCCCCCCCCCCCCTTTAAAAACCCAACCACCTCTACACGGAAGACGATTTCATTTATTTGACCCTTATTTTGTGAAGTGGGCACTTATCTACTAAATATTTCACCATAAGAAGAGAAGGGAGGGAGTGTTTATAGATCTGCAGTATGCTTTGTCATCATAATCATTACATATATGTGTGTGTATATTTTACTTTACTAGTGTAATTGCTGAAACTCCATCTAAAGTAAGGGTAAAGGTGTCCCATAACCTATAAGGTCGTAGGGGAGTAGGTCAGAGACCTCAACTTCTCAAGGGGCCAGCATATTGAGGGCGGCGCCCATCTCCTCTCCCTCGCTAGCGAGCTTTACCTTCCCTGACCCTAAAGAGGCAGGCACCCATTTACAGACCGCCACAAATTTGCTTAATTAAAATTCAACACCTCAAAACGAAGCTTTTGTGTGGGGGTTTTTTCCTGCCAGAAAGGAACACAGTCCTACTTTAGTTTACTAGCCTAGTGATCTCCCTTCTCGCTCTTTTTGTCATACGACCGATCTTCAATGTGGCCAGTCATGACGACGGTGACACTGAGATCACGGCTTAATTGATTAAAGGAGCAACTTAAGCACTGTGTAACTTACACACACACACGCACGCACGCACACGCACGCACACACTCACACACACGCACACACAAACGCGCGCTTCTCGTGTAACAAATCGCCCAGGGGGGTAAGATCTGGGGAGGGCTGGAGCTCACAGCTGCCCCTGTCCAAAACCAGCAGCAGCCAGCAGAAGGCAGGCTACTGTAGTGCACCATGCACGGGTGATCACCAGCCACGAGGAGGAGAAACACACATCCGGGCCTCTCGCCACTCCCAGCCCGGGAAGCTGACTGACGGACGGCCACACCACCCAGTCAGTCCCTGGCTCTCAGCACCCCCCCCCCCTTCCCCCTTCTCAGCCGCCCCCCCCCCCCCCCTCTTTTTTTCCCCCACCCCTTTTGTGAAAAAGTCCCTCATGCCAAAGGTGGGAAGGGTAGGGTAGGGCTGGGAAGGGTGGGTGTAGAAGGGTGGTTAAAAGGGAAAAAAAGGCCCAGAGTGGCCCCAAGAGAGTTAGTAGTAGGCACCCTACCAGTATTGAGTTGGATTGTAGGCCTGCAAATGATGGTCTAGTTTTAAATACTGAGGAAAGTACAGGGAAGGAGGAAAAGGGCCCCTGGCCAGTCCCTCCCCCCAGTGGCCCCGTTAAAAAAATTTTTTACAAATAAAATTTTTTGGGTTTTTTTTAAAAATGTTTTTAAAGGGGCCCAGTTGATAATAAAAAACATTATAAGACCAGAGAACGTTCAGATTTGTGGTGTTTTTTTTTTTTTTCTTTTTTGGCATAAATTTTGAACCCCTTCAAAGGTACTAAAAAATTTCCTTCTTTAAAAATTACCTTTTTAAAAATTATTCATGCATTTTCTTGGCATTTGCTTACATATCAATTACTGAGCAGCTTTTGGGCCTGAGTCCCCGGAGAAAATCCGATTTCCAAAGAAAACTTTGAACTATAACCACCCCCTCCCTTTTTTTGGCCTGGGTCTAAAATCTCGTTCAAAAGGGCTTCAACCCCTGTAACTTTACTTACACAAGGACCTGGTGGTGTCACACAAATACTTCAAAACGTCACGAACAAAAAAAAAAAAAAAAGGGAAAAATCGGGGTGGTTGGGGGGGGGGGGGGGGGGGGGGGGGGGGGGGGGGGGGGGGGGTTCCAGTTTGGGGGCGAGAGACCCCCTTTGATTTGGGGTTTGGAAAAAGGGCTCCACCTCTCATTAGATAACCCGGAAACCCGTTGGGACAAAATCTAAAACCACCACTACCAAAAACAACAACAACAACAGTAACACCACTTGCACATCGATTGGTAGGTATTAATTGGGGAGACTCTCCTCTGTTTTTTGGGTGGTAATTGTGATTATCTCATTAAAAATTTCTGCCCCAGAGAGAGTCCCTTTAGTTGCAGCTAATTATTTATCATCAGACCCCCCCCCCCCTCCTCTCTCTTTTGGCCAGAAACCCACACCAGATGACACAGCAATTCCCCCTGTTTGTGTGGTGTGTGTGTTGTGGTGTGGGGGTGTGTGAAAAAAAAATCCTTAAATACGCGCAGGGGACATCTTTTTTTGCGCGAGCTGATCCTTCCTTCCCTTCCCCTCCGATTCTTTCCCTCAGTTACAGCCGCAAAACCCCACAGGCACACTCACGCGCGCCGTGCAGCACACAAACCAAACACACGCACGCCGCACACACACAGCGTAAAAGCTGCCCTTTTCAGGGTTTGGGGATTCCCATTTATTACCTTTAGCTAAGTCACGTCCTTAAAAAAAAAAAAAAAAGGTTGGGGGGGGGGGGGGGGTGAGGGGGAGGGGGGAGCCGTGTTAGGTGTTCCTATAATCTAGGCAGCCTCATGGGAGAGAGGGAAGTGTCATAGACCTCAGCTTCTCTAGGCCAGGGGCCAGCCTTTTGAGGAAAGCGCCCCATCCCCTCCCTCTCTAAAGAGGGCAGGTTCCACTTTTTTTTACAACTGGCAAGGTGAACTAGGGGACTGCACTGAAACCATGGCAGTTACAACTGTAGGAGAGCGCTGGCTAAAGACAAGGCTGCTTTCCAAAAAAAAAAAGGGAAAAAAAAAAAAGAGAAAAGCCCTACTCTTCAAAGGACAGCCACATTCAGTCGACCATCCATCTTAAAGTTGTTGTATGTATGTTTGTCCGTCGTGTTCGACGATGACCTCCGAAACAGCAGAGGAGGCAGCTGCTGTTTCGAAAAATTGGGCATAAATTTGATTATAGTGGAGATGCCTTGCCCACAGTACATCCCTAATCTCTCGGCCAAGTGGACATAAGATACAGCGCTATATACATTCCATTTTTTTTATTATTATTATTATTATTATAAGGACAGTCAGCGTTGGAGATATTCTCCAAAAGGCCAACTAGCCCCCAGGGCTGCAGCACATAAGGACTGTGCGAGTCAAGCCTCCTAGTCAGAGAGTCATAGTCGATCACTAAAGACTTAAGCTGTAAAGTGGAATTCCATGAGTGGGAAAGCCACTGGTCAAACATGATACAGCCTCTCACTTTGCTGTTGCCCCCAGTGTCAATATTTGTCGTATAATATTTTACTGGCTGGCTGAGGACACTACAAAAATCAGTTCGCCAGATGGTTGGATTGGGTCAAGTGGAGTGAGATCATTTTCTCTCTTGCATTACACCATAGCGGTGCATGCACTCACTCACCAATCCTCAGTACAGTACTCCTGGCCGTAACCTATACTAGGCTAGTGAGTTACACTGAACAGTACACAGGCTCGGCCTAGGCGGATGTTATTTTGGAGATTGCCTTTATGATCCACGAACACCAATGGAAGCTTGGTATGGTGTACTATCTCAGTATCTGGTCGATGACTTAGAATCCATCCTAAGTTAACACATGGCAGCAGTTGGGTAGGGTTGGGGGTGGGGGCTATGGGCAGAGGGCTTTATTAGTTTATAACCTGAAGTGAAATCTCTGGCCAAAGTCTGATGCAAGCATTTGAACAGGCATCCATGAAAGGAGCCCCCCCCCCCCCCCCCACCCAAAAAAAAGGAAAAAAAAGAGAATCCTCTGAAGTCGGATCACGTCTGCCTGCATTAGAGCAGTATCTGAAAAAAGCCATATATATACACTTCTTATCCAGAATTATTTTATATAATATATCCTTTACAGTCAGTGAGTGTTTCCCAATGGGTGTTTACTCAGTGAGACGAGTGCATGTAATACTCTGCGTAACCCTGGGGATCAATGACAGTTAAAGTGTTAACTCAGAGCTAGGGAAAGCTCAACAACTACTTTAAAAAATCAATAAATATAACAGGCATCAGTAGCGGGGGTTTTAAAGGGGGTCTGCAATAGACTTTGTCAGGATTGGTGAACACACATGTATGTACTCCCGATATGCCCTTCTTTACATAAACACGCCTTGTATTGGGCCTTAACAAACGATTGTGAACGTCCCAAGAAAATGATGGATTCTTCAACTGCAGCATGGGACAAGAAAGGTTTTTAAAATTTTAAAACCCATTCAGATAGAGGAGGAACGGGGTTTGGTTTGTGAGAGACCGCCCCCCCCCCCCCCCCCCCCCCCCCCCCCCCCCCCCCCCCCCCCCCCCCCCCCCCCCCCCCCCCCCCCCCCCCCCCCCCCCCCCCCCCCAAGGGGCCAAAAGTTGTTCGGAAAAAAAGGTCAAGTAATAAATCGTTACTTTACCCCGGTTTTTTTGGCCCCCCCTTGTGGAAAGGGTTTTGGGGTTTTTTTTCCCGACAAAAATTTTCCCCCCCCCCCCCCCCCCCTGAGAAAAAAAAAGTAGAGTCTACCCTTTATGACAAAAGTGACAATTTAATGCGTTACCGAAAAGCCCGCCCATTTACTGTACTGGGGGGTTTAAATTTTCAACGGACCTCCAGTTTTTTGCCCCCGGGGGGGGGGGGGGGGGGGATGGGAGAAGGGGAGAGAGGGGGGGGGGGGGAGAAGAGGGGAGAAAACAGAGAGGGGGGGGGGGAGAAGAGAGAGAGGGGGGGGAGGGGAGGAAAAGAGAGAGTGAAGAGGAGAAAAGGAAAAAGAGGGGAGAGGGGGGAGAGAGGAGATGGGGAGAGAGAAAAGGGGGCGAGAGGAAAAGAGAGTAGAGAGGAGAAAATAAATCAGAAATGAGTAATTTTATCGGATTAGGGAATATATTGTTTGGCCCCCTGCACGCAACAAAAAACATAAACCTTTTTCTAACGTATTATTTTTCCTTTTCAATTTTCTTTAAATTTATCCCCCTTTTTGACGGGGCGATGACAAATTTGACAGAACATTAAACGTAAAAACAGGGGGAGGGGGAGAGAGATGAGGGGAGAAGAGAGAGAAGAGAGAGAGGGGGGGGAGAGAGAGGAGAGAGAGAGAGGGGGAGAGAGAGAGGGGAGACGCAAGCGGAATAACTCCAGAAAACCCCGAAAATTTACCCCCCCCCCCCCCATTTTTTCATGGCCCCCCAAAATTTTAATTTTTTGTAGCCCGGAACAACCCCGTGTGTATAAATAAACTTCAAAAAAACCCCACTATTGAAGGCCCAACACACAAAAACCCACAAAAAAAACCAATTTATTCAACCAAAACCACACCGTTTGGCCCCTTTTGATTTGCCCGCCCCCTCCCCCTTTTTTGGGGCACTCCAAAAATTTTGTCCCCCCGTGTGGCGGGGGAAACACGCGAACATCTTGGCACCATTAAAAAAAAAAACCCCAAAATGTTCTGCCTAAGTTTTCCCAAAAGATTTGGGCCCCTTTTGGCCCCTGGGAGCAACCCCATTATGACAACAAGACATTTCCCCAAAAAAACCCTACACCCCCGGGGGCTAAAGGGAAAACAAAACCCCGTGCGCTTGTTCCATTAGTAGAAGGAACACAGGAATATCAAACTGAAAAAAACAACAATAACCCCAAAAATACAAACTCACACGACGGATGATGGACAGACAATCTTGAAAACGCCGGTCAGTCAAAATGGCGATGTGGCTGTCCTCCTTCTCCTCACCACGACCACTCACAAAGATTCAGGCTGATCTCACCACAGGAAAATGACCCAAAAAACTGCCCTTGTGCCCACAGCATCCCTTGCCAACAAGTCACGAGTGTCAGTCAGATATGTACAGTGATTAGGAGTCCCTATATCACTCACTCACGGGTCCCAACAACAAACACAAGGGAGGAGAACGGAGAGCTCGACACGTATACAGTCCTCTCTCCTGAGCGGCCACGACGACTTCTGAGCATGAGCGAAGGAACAAAGAGACTGGGCCCAGGCGAGGTCGAGGCCTAGGCCTAGCGCTGCGCTGCTGTGTAGTGGGTCGAGGCCTACAACCAGGCGTGGGAAGAGAGAGGAGAGAGAAGGCCGTCCGTCCACAGATGGCCTGGCCTGCCTTTACTGCCGAGAGAGAGAGAGAGAGAGACAGACAGAGCGAGAGAGAGCAGGCTGGGGCCCGCAGGCAGATCGAGGCGCTCTCTGCTGTGCTGTGCTGTGCTGTGTAGCCCAGTGTTCAGCTCAAGCGGAAAGGACGACGGCCGCCGGCCCCGCGACTCACTGTGTAATAGCACAGACACAGAAAAGCACAAGCCTCCCCTCCACTAGGCTAACAGGCCAGGACTACCAGTAGGCCCTTAGCGAGCCGAGCCAAGCCAAGCCAAGTCGTGCCGGGGCCCAGCAAGGGACCACAGCTGCGGCAGGCAGGCAGCCGAGAACAGTCACTCAACGGATCAGGCCAGTACAGACAAGCCAGGCCTGCCACCATTACCCACCACCACCACCACTGTCCCTACCGCACCGGGCCCGTGTACTTTTGCCGAGAGCTTCACAGCCAGCCCATATGACTCAGCCTCCTCTAACCCCCCCCCCCCCTCCTCCTCCTGCGCTCTCTCTCTTCCCTTCTGCTCCCCCCTCCACCCCCACCCCCTCGTCCTTCTCCCGCCCACCGCTGACCGACCCGGCGACCCTTTGCCGGCGGGGGTTGCCCGGTCGACTGACAGACCTTTCAGCGGGAGCCAGCCGGAGCTAGCTTGGCCCAGCCTAGTCTAGCCTACCAGGGCCGCCAGTGACTAGGCTAGCCTAGACAAGGCTAGGCGCCATGCCATGCCATGCCGCCTGTGTAAACCCCGGCCCTGGCAGCCAGGCAACAGCAGCAGCAGCAGCAGCAGCTGCTGCAGCACTCACTCTCTCTCTCTCTCTCTCTCTCTCTCTCTCTCTCTCTCTCGCTGCTCCACTACTCCACCAGCCTACGCCTGCTTGCTGGGGCCCCGCGGCTGTCTCCTCCTCCTCCTCCGCTAACTGGTGTGTGTGTGTGTGTGTGTGTGTGTGTGTGTGTAGCAGGCCTTCCCTTCTCTTCTTCCCTCCCTTCCTTCCTTCTGCCTTCCTCGGTCTTCCCTGCCTGCCTGCTCTTCCTTCCCCCCCTGGTCTTCCTCTTCCCTTCCTCGTCATTACCGCCCAGACACCACCGGCTTTTGAAAGGGCTGGGGACAGGCCCCGAAAACGAGGGTCCTCCCCCGCCCCCCCCCCCCCCCCCCCCCCCTCCCCTACTCTCTGATCCTACTCCCCTTTCCTCCTCCTCCTCCTCCCCCCTAATCACCCTCCCTCACCCGGCTCTGGTACCACCGCCAGGCGACAGGCAAATCTCTCCTACAACAGCTTGCCACCTGCATTCTTCCCCACGGACTTTGCCGCCAACGGACGGACCCTATTATCGACTTTGGCACCGGGTTTTTTCCCCCCCTGCTTCTTCTTCCTGCCTGCATCACTCTAGGCTAGGCAAGCTGCCTTGCTTCATTCAGTCTGGCTGGAGTTTTAGCCAAGAAGATGGTTATACACCTAGTACCTCCCCTCTACTAAAAAAAACCCAACCCAAAACACCCAAACAAAACCCCCCAACTCCCCAACCAAACAAAAACACTCCCCAGGCTCCCTGTTGCATAACTTGAATTAAGAAATGATCTTATATATATGATAATTAATATTTTAAAAAAAAATCTTAACACTGAATCCGTTAGGAAGCTTAAAGCCTCACTATTTTTATTGGCCACTGAGGCCACCATCGAGACTTCAGTTGACCTTCATTTGAGCGTTGAAACCGAATTTCTTCACGTAGAGAAATCGGCCCTGACTTTTAAAAAGTGGTATACAATACAATACAGTAAAATACAATACTTGACGTTACCCCCCCCCCCCCCCCCCCCCCCCCCCCCCCCCCCCCCCCCCCCCCAATCCTCCTCCCACAGCCCACCTCTTAAAACAACACGCTAAACTTGTGGGAATATGCAAGGCAAAACACCAAGATATTTCTAAAAACATCCATGATTTCACAACACCATGGCCAAGCCTTATATAAAGGTAAAGGTAAAGGAGTCCCATAACCTATAAGGTCGTAGGGGAGCGAGGCGTCAGAGACCTCACTTCTCTAGGGCCAGCATATTGAGGGCGGCGCCCACCTCCTCTCCCTCGCTGCTTTACCATCCCTGACCCTAAAGAGGGCAGGTACCCATTTACAGCTAGGTGAACTGGGGGAACTGTACTGAAGCCAAGGCGCGCAAACGGTCACCCATATATAAGGGTCACACAACATAACATAAAAACATTTTAACGACAGCATTTGGTCTGAAAGACCATAAACCCGATATTCACGATAGACGGGAAGATGACGGAACCTAACCCCCCCCCCCCCACACACACCAATTTTCTCAGCCCCCCCCCCCCCCCCCCCCCCCCACTTCCCTCCTTTTTTATTTTTTAAATGACGTTTTGTGGAACAACACAGAAAAGGATGCTTGTTTATTCTGTTGGAAAAAAAAAAAGAAGGGGGGGGGGGGTAGGGGGGGAAGCATTCTCTCTCTCTCTCTCTCTCTCTCTCTCTCTCTACGCCGACCCACCAACAGATATCCATGAAATAATAAAAGGTTAAAAACAACATCCACTTCTTTTAATAATTAACTCAACAACAACAACAACAACAAGGAACTGTACTGACTCCAGAGAGAGAGAAAAACCACATTGTTTAACTTAACAACGACAGAAGATCCGGGGGGGGGCCTATTCTTCTTGATAAACGCCCCCCCCCCCCCCCCCCCCCCCCTTCATCTAGCTAGCAAGCAAAGCCCCCCCCCCCCCCCCCCCCCCACCCTCCCCCGCGCCCACTCCTCCTATCTCAGGGTGCTCCTACCAACGCCAAAGCACTAGGCCTAGGCCTAAGAAGGCCCGGCCACCGCCACCCTCGTCAGAGATCTCGACAACCGAGCTCGAAATATCCGGGCGGCCTGGGGTCAGTCAGCTCTTGGGGAACGAAAGAGAGAAAGAGAGAAGGAGATAGGGGGGAGTGGTGGAGTGGTGGAGTGGAGGGAGGAAGGGAGGAGGGGTGGGGGTGGGTGGAGGATAAGTGAGGTCTTGGGAGTGCTTGGATAAAGGGAGGAAAAGGTTGGGGGGGGGGGGGGGGAGGGGGGGGGGAGTGTTATGAAGGGAAGGCAGCTCAGGCCGTCACGGCTGGTAGGTAGCTCTAGGCCTAGGTAGGCCTAGGTATAGGCCTATACTAGCCTAGCTAGCCTAGCTGGCTAGCCTTCTCTGGTAGCCTAAGAGAGTGAGGGACTGCGGAATAATGAATGACCTGCCTGCCTGCCTGCCTTGCCTGCATGCCTGCCTGGAGACGTCTCTCGGTGAACCAAAAAGAAAAAAAATAATAATAAAAAAGAAAAAAAGCCCCTCAGCGCTTGAGGAGACCAGGAGGCGTGTGCTGCATTGATTATCTGAACTAGGCTAGCTAGGGTGGATCCCAGTCTCTCAGCCAGTCACTCTGCCCCCTTCAGAAAGGCTTACTAGTTGGGCGGTCTTTTTTCCTTTTAAAAAATAATATTTTTTTTTCTTTCTAAACAGCAATGAAGGAGGGGGATGGGGGTGGAGTATTGATCCTGTTGTTAGTTACGTTTGTGAAGTAGGGTTGTTTTTTGTTTCTTTTGTTGTTTGGGTTAAAACTCTTTATTTTATTTACTATCAGTACAATTTTCTCTTTATATTTTGGAAATTCTTGGCAAAGATTCCCTCCTCCCCCCTCTCTCTCTCTGCACCAATATTATGATGAGTTTATCATGAATGGGCGTACCTTTTCGTAAAACTTCATGGTATTGATATGTTTTTCATCTTTTGCGCACGATGTTCACAACAGATATTTGTGAGTTACCTCCCGTGTCAAAAAAAGCTAAGCTGGCCAACGACAAAAGAATTGTTCAAGCCTCTCTCTTTATTGGTTCCTGTTGTTTGTCCTTGACATTTGCTTTGTGTTCAGTTTGAAATTGAGTTTATGCCAGAGCTTAAAGTCGTATCCTTTTCATAGAGAGCTCTTGTTTTTTGTTTGTAGTTTTTTCTTCCCATTACGTTCAATGCATCATGTAATTTTTCTTGTATTTATTTGTATTTACAAAAGAAAGTCGTCCGTGTGTAATCCCCCTTGTCAATAGGTCACTTTGGGCAATGACAATAAATTGGTCAAAGCGTCAAAATTGGTCAAAGCGTCTCTCTCTCTCTCTCTCTCTCTGCATGTCTCTGTCTCTCCAATTAGACTGTTTTCTACCTAACCAGTCCGTCCTCTACGCCCCCCCCCCCCCCCCTCCCCCCTCTCTCCTATTTTTTAAATCTTTCTCAAGCAATGCTTGGCACTGTTTTCGCTTCCTGTCCACAGTCGGCTGATTCTTTAAGAAATGCATACTCCCAGAGAGAGAGAGAGAGAGAGAGAGAAGAGAGAGAAGAGAGAGAGAGAGGAGGAGAGAGAGAGAGAGAGAGAGCGAGAGAGAGGAGGAGAAGAGAAGAGAGAGAGAGAGAGAGAGAGAGAGAGAGAGAGAGCGGGAGGTGGGGAGAGAAAAAGAGAGAGGAGAGGGAGAGGAGAGGAGAGAGAGGAGGGGGTGGAAGAGAGAGAGGAGAAGAAGAGTGAGAGAGAGAGGGGAGGTAGAGAGAGAAAACAGGGAGTGGGAGGAGAGGAAGAGGAGGAGAGAGAAGAGAGAGGGTTGGAGAGAGTGAGAGGAGAGAGAGAGAGAGAGGAGAGGGAGAGAGAGAGAGAGAGAGAGAGAAAGTGTATGTGTGTGAGAGAGAGAGACAGAGACAGAGAGAGACAGAGAGAGAGAGAGAACTCAAAGATTTATTCACAAAAAGGCCATTGGCCCATACATGAAAAGGGGTTGCCAAACTGCTTAGTATTTTAGTGAGAAAAATAAGTAACACAAAAAACCAAAATGTTAATGTATACCCACAACCACCACAATAAAAATCAGTTCCAAAAATACTACTTAAGAAACCAAGATATCTCTTATTCTCAAGGCTTTACACAAATATAAAGCAAGGCTGCGCACAATCTCAGGCTGACTAGATGCCATGAGTAAACTAGAATCTAAATAAATTAGGCTGTCTACTATACTTTACCGGAATGTTATTCTGTCTATCATCTTCTAATACTGGACAGCACAGCACAAAATGAACATCTTCCACTGTTGAGAGAAGAGAGAGAGAGAGAGAATGACAAAGACAAAGGTTTATTGTGTTAAGCAAATATGCCCATTCACAAAGGGACAGCGGGGTGGGGACTGGGCACAAAATACACATATAATTGATAACACAATCAATCGTACCCTGCATACAACAACACCACAGAATTTGATTGCTAAAGCTTTCGCCTATTGGAAAGGGATAGGGGTGGGGGAGGGTGGAGATACACTAAACATACAATCCATTGTCACACAGCACAAACCATGAAGTCCGTGACAAGGTTTCCAAGTCACTGCCTTCTGTCCTTTTAGCCCACTTGCTTATGGCATTATGTCACAGGTATGCATGTCACAAATATGCCTGTAAAAAGTTCACTTGGTTTCGACATCTCTCTCTATCTCACCCACACACACACGCACACACACAACGCACGCACCACACACACCACGCACGCACACCCATACACATACACCCGCAACCAACACATCACACACCCTTACTCACACTCACTCACACATACACACACACGCGCGCGCGCGCGCGCGCACACACACACACCTGCACGCAAGCAAAACTGCTATCACAACCATGGAAAAATCTCACAGCACCCATAATCACAATCATAACAGGAATTCCAGCACTTATTTTGTCTTTAAATTTTTCAGGATCGCCTGGTGTCCACTGTCGTAGCCTGGAGTAGACAGTCCGTTCTTCCCGAGTCATGTGCCTGAAGCTTCGTTTTGCCATACCAAAAGAGGTCTGACGGTTCGTCACCTGCTGCTGCTGTCCAGCTGAACTGAAAAACCCTGTCCTCGCTTTGAC
The DNA here is from genome assembly GCA_028751875.1 of Rapana venosa. Lineage (NCBI taxonomy): Eukaryota > Metazoa > Mollusca > Gastropoda > Neogastropoda > Muricidae > Rapana > Rapana venosa. The sequence goes on from CM054166.1 coordinate 27,241,531, forward strand.
AGATCACAATTTCAGGATTGTCAGTGGAAACAAAAACATGGGCGAAATCCTGGTTTCTTTTTGTGTTTCTGAGGTTTTTCTGTAGCCATCGGTCAGTCAGTTCAGTGACATAGTCGCGGATCAAGTCCACACCATACCCAGCGTCACGTACCTTATCCAAGCACCCCTCACTGTCCTCTTCCAGCGCAGCAGCAGCAGCAGCAGTAGGCATGGCAACAAGGTTGATTTGGCTTTGCTGATCAGCTGCTGTGTCAGTAGGCATGGTGACGTCAGGGGGTGCAGGGCAAATTTTCGTGTGTAACACAAGACAGGCGGCCCTGTGTTGTCTGGTGACAGGGGTGTGTCAGTGTGTGAGACAGCGCTGGTTGCTGGAGGAGTAGGCATAAACAATAAATGTCCAGAGTTCGCATCATTTGAAACTTCACATGAAGTTTCATGAACTCTGGTTTGCTGCTGCCTGTCTCCTCTCCTCCAGTCTTCTCTTGTCGCGCCTCACATGACTTGGCGGCTTCTTTCGGTAGCACAGGGAGGCAGACTGCTGCGCTTGTTGACACGCCATGTTGTCAACTTCAGAGCCAGTTCTCAGTCGTAATATGACAGTCATATTGTCGCCTTCTATGACTTTCCAGGAGGTCAGGTGACTCCCCTCTAGCAGAGCACTCAAGATCTTCTCCAGCGCTGTTGGAAGTCCGACAACGGGCATGGTGCTGCAGAAATTGGTATTTTACTGCAATTTGATGCAGAGCAGAATTTTGCTTGACTATCTCCAAGGGAGATCACCCCAGCGACCGAGACAATGACAATGACAATGACAATACTTTATTGTAATAAGCTGTTAAAGCCCATTTACAAGGGGACAGTGGGAAGGGGACTGGGCACAAAACACGTATTTTCAGAAATACAGATGTATCATTTCTACAGCCCAAATGGTCGACATGGCATGGATTCCACGACATGGTGAAGTGTTTTACATTAGGATTCAGATGAATTGGTGCCTAACACTTTCGCCCATTGCTAATGGGGAAAGGGAGGGGAGAGGGTAACAACAACCACAAACATCATTTAAACACCGAGTCTGTGACAGGGCTTCCTGTCCCTACATTCCGTCTGAAACCGGTAACTCATGCTCTTTCCAACACGTGAAAAACCTAACTCACAATATGCCTAACCTCCTGTTTTGCTCTCTCTCTCTCTCTCTCTCTCTCTCTCTCTCACACACACACATATGCCCACACATATGCATGCACACACGCACACACACACGCACGAACACGCACAACGCAGGCACAAACACACGCACGCACACACACACGCACGAACATACACAACACACACATACACACACGCACGCACGCACGCACAAGAGGGTGCGCATGCACACACACACACACTCACACACGCACATATACAGGCAACCACAGTCACTTCTAACCCAGAAAAAATCTGATAGCATCCATCATAACATGTAAAACATCCAGTCCAGCACTAATTCTGTCTTTGATTCTGTCACGATCGGCAGGTGTCCACAGCTGCAGCTTGGAATAAATGTCTTTTTCCTCCTGAGTCAGTTGCCTGGTGTTCTTTTTTGCAAACCAAAAGTAATCAGCAGGGTTGTGAGTGTCATGTGTCCAGATAAACTGAAAAATCATATCTTCACTTTCACAAATGATAGTATCAGGTATTTCATCAGAGGTATACACATTAAGAAAGTCCTTGTTTCTAGAAACGTCCCTAAGATTTCTCTGCAGGGATCTGTTTCTCAGCCCACCCACATAGTTCTTTATAGTATCTCCACTGTAGCCTGCATCCCGAATCTGATCTAGATATTCGTCACAGTCCTCCCCCTCCACCGTAATGTCAGGTACAGGCACCTCAACCAGGTCAATTCCACCTTGTTGTTCAGCGACTGTGTCAGCTTCCAACACTGTGACAGCACCTCCCAGCGACCGAGAGAGAGAGAGAGAGAGAGAGAGAGAGAGAGAGAGAGAGATGAGAGAGAGAGAGAGAGAGAGAGAGAGAGAGAGAGAGAGAGAAGGAACATAATTACATCAGGGTCGTCCTGCAGACATACTGTGCATTAGGAACAC
>CM054166.1:27246117-27291117 GCA_028751875.1 Rapana venosa
TCTCAACAGTCTTCAGCCGTGAAGTTTTCACTAACACAATGGAACTCTGTGGAAACATTTCTACCTGTGTAAGGGGGGGCTGGGCGGGGGGGGGGGGGGGGGGGGGGGGGTACATAGCTAGTGGTTGGCCTGCAATAGGATTGTTTGTAGCCCTGGATAGAGATGGGTTCAAGCATAACCACAGATGGGGAGGTGATAAGAGGAGGGAGAGGGAGGGGAGGGGAGGGGGGGGGGGGAGAGGGTGGAGGGATGGGGGGGATGGTGGGGTGGAGAGAGAGAGATAGAGTTATAAAGATTGTATTGAAGTCATTACTGACGTGATTTTTCTTTGGTGGGCAGAGAGAGAGAGAGAGAGAGAGAGAGAGCGAGAGAGAGAGAGATGAGAGAGAGAGAGGAGAGAGGGAGAGAGAAGAGAGATGAGAGAGAGAGAAGAGAGAGAGACAGACAGACAGACAGACAGAGAGAGAGAGACAGAGAGAGTTATAAAGATTGTATTGAAGTCATTACTGACGTACTTCTTCTTTGGTGGGCAGAGAGAGAGAGAGAGAGAGAGAGAGAGAGAGAGAGAGAGAGAGAGAGAGGAGAGAGATGAGAGAGAGAGAGAGAGAGAGGAGAGAGAGAGAGAGAGAGACAGACAGACAGACAGAGAGAGAGACAGAGGAGAGTTATAAAGATTGTATTGAAGTCATTACTGACGTACTTCTTCTTTGGTGGGCAGAGAGAGAGAGAGAGAGAGAGAGAGAGAGAGAGAGAGAGAGAGAGAGAGAGAGAGAGAGAGAGAGAGAGAGAGAGAGAGAGAGACAGACAGACAGACAGAGAGAGCGAGACAGAGAGCGAGAGAGAGAGAGAGAGAGAGAGAGAGGAGAGAGAGAGAGAGAGAGAGAGAGAGAGAGACTGAACAGAGGCAGACAGACAGACAGACATAGGACAGAGATAGGTAGAGAAGCAGACAGATAGGATGACGGAAGTGCATGAACAGCAAGTAGGAAAAAAAGGGGAAAAAAAGAAGAAAGAAAGCAGGACAGTGAGGAAGGAAAATACACGATCTGTTCTGAATAGGTCGGTCACCACATCACACCATAATTATCATACCACACCACACCATACCACATCACACCATAATTATCATACCACACCACACCACACCACACCATAATTATCATACCACACCACATCACACCACTCCACACCACACCATACTACATCATACCATAACTATCATACCACACCACACCATACCACATCACACCATAACTATCATACCACACCACACCATACCACATCACACCATTATTATCATACCACACCTCACCATATCACACCATAATTATCATACCACACCACATCACTCCACACCACACCACATATCACACCACAGTACATCATACCACACCACATCACACCATACATCACACCACGGCACACCATACCACATCACTCCACACCACATCATTATCACACCACATCACACCATACTACATCATACCACACCGCTCCACACTACATCATACCACACCACATCACTCCACACCGTACCCCACCACTCCATACCACATTACACCACACCACACCATCATTGATAAAATCGATTCCCGCCTTCCACACATACACACCCCTCTCTCACACCACAACACACACATACACTACACACACCACACACGCACCCCCCCCCCCCCCCCCTCTCCCGACACACACACACACTACACTGAGGGACAGACGATCCAGAGAGCACCCAAGGGCTCTTCCTGTCAGTCTGTGTCTGGCGTGACTGACTTCCTCTACCCTACTGTCCTCTCCTCTCCTGTCCTCTACAGTCCTCTCCCAGATCATGAAATATGCTCTCCCTTCAGGGCCCCTATGGTCTCTCCTTTATGGATTTTCTTTTTTTGTTGTTGAGGGGTGGGGGTGGGTGGGACTGGATGTAAAACGGCACATCACAGAAAGACAATGACAAAGGTTTAATGTGTTAAGCAATTATGCCCATTCACATGGGGACAGTGGGGCGAGGACTGGGCACAAAACACATATATATATAATTAACAACATGATTAATCAAACCCAAAATGGTCCACATGGCATGAATTCCAAACCATGGTTTTGATATTATACCAGAATATTGATATTGTCTATAAATACTGTTGGATATTCCAATCACAGCATCTTTACGTTAAGTTTGTGTAGAAGTCTTTCACACAGTCATCAAGGCACATCTGTAGAAAGCTTTCCTTTTGGTACAGCAGTGGCTCCCACATCACAGAAAGAGAGAGAGAGAGTGAGAGAGAGAGAGAGAGAGAGAGAGAGAGGAGAAGAGAGTGAGAGAGTGAGAGAGAGAGAGAGAGAGAGAGAGGGGGGGGGGGGGGAGAGGAGTCTTAAAGTTTGTTTTATAAGGGTCCAGTTTTCCCTGAAAACAAAATCCAGAGAAGTGTTGGTTCTACAGAAATGTTTGATAAAGAGAGTAGGGCCCGTTCATAGAAACATACCCCTCTTAAGCTTAAAAAAACCCAACCAAACTCATCAGTGCTCCTCAAATTCACAACTATCAGAACTTTTCATTAAGCTGATCCCCCACCCCCACCACACCCCACCCTGGAGCTTTTTAATATTGCCACAGATTCCTTGTGTGTGTTTCTCCAGAATGACTTTCAGACGAGGTTATACACCAAGATCCCATGTGCTAGCAGCGAACTCGATTTACATCATACACCAAGATCTCATGTGCCAGCAGCGAACTGGAATTACATCTTGCATACACATCGAAAAACAAATCCACACTTTTCCTAGGTAGGGGTGACCATGCAGTTATGGCCGGTGCTATGGATGACAAATATACTTGGAACATAGTTTGTAAGCGACGTTACAGTCTGCATACTGAGGCAACATAATGTAACATTCGGAGGTGGAAGAGAAAGTAGATGAAGAAGGGGGAAGGAATGGATGAGAATGAGAAGGAAGAGGAAAAACTCTGAGAGAGTGAGTGAGAGGAGAGAGAGAGAGAGAGAGGAGAGAGAGAGAGAGAGAGAGAGAGAGAGAGAGAGAGAGAGAGAGAGAGAGGACAGCGAGAGAGAGAAAGAGAGAGAGAGACAGCGAGAGAGAGAGACAATGGTTTATTATGGTAAGCTTTGGAGCCCATTCACAAGGGGACAGTGGGAAGGGGACTGGGCACAAACACGTTCATCTACGACAAGGAAGCAATTCATAACAGCCCAGATAATCATCACGACATGGATTCCACGTAATAGTTCAACAGCTGTAACAAACGTAGGCATTGCAAACTATGATTGATTTCTGTAATTCTTTGGCAAAGGGAGAACAATGACCAAAACTAAGCTGTTAAAGCTTTACCAGCCATACGGGAACCCGTCTCCTGATTCATTGAGACATGAGAAATTCACGTCATGTACTAAAAACCAACTGTGACGCAAAATTTTGACGTGGAAAACCATGTCAGCACAAATTTTGTCTTTAAAAATTCGACGAAATAGGGAAGAGTGCCTTTATCGGCAGGTTAACGACTGGGTAAGGTGTGTAGACCTAAATGCTGCTTAAGAGTGGTTGGGGGGCGGAGGGGGGAGGAGGAGGAGGAGGAGAGAGAGAGAGGGGAAAAGTTTTGCATCACTTTTGAAAGGTCGGCTACTAAGTTACGCCATCCATCAATAAAATCGATACCAGTCTGCCTTCCGACCCCCCCCACCCCCCACCCCCCCAGGGACTGACGAGGGACACAGGGAGAGAGAAGCCCAGATGATAGGCCTTCTCCTATCCAAGAGCCCTACTTCTCCCTGTCAGCTCGTTTAGTCTGTAGATCTAGATCTCCCTTTATGAGGGTGCGCATGTGTGTGTGTGTGTGTGTGTGTAAGTGTGTGTGTGTTTGTGTGTGTGTGTAACAAGTATCAGAAACCTGTTTTTGTATGAAACAAATTCTTCGTTAGATTCATCGTCAGTAGATCTAAAGTCTTTTAAAGACGACTTGCGAAAGGCTACGCTTTTAACGTACGTAGATGAGAAAGCTCAGTAAAGATGGGGAGAACAGATGAAGACATCAAGTGCCGAATCAACAAAGCCCGTCACGCCTTCAACACCCTTCGGCCAATTTGGAGGTCAACAGCCCTCTCATTTCAAAACAAGATTCGATCTACAACACCAATGTCAAATCGGTCCTACTTTATGGCTCAGAAACCTGGCGGGTAACAAAAACCAACACCCACAAACTCCAGTCTTTTACCAACAAATGCCTCAGGTACATCCTCAACATCAGGTGGCCGGAAGTCATATCCAACAAACAACTGTGGGACAGGACCAGACAAACCCCAATCGAGTCCATTATTAAACAAAGGAAGTGGGGATGGATCGGCCATACACTCCGCAAGCCTGCGTCAAATGTCACCAGACAGGCCCTTCACTGGAATCCACAAGGGAAGCGGAAAGTTGGTCGACTAAAGCAGACCTGGCGCAGAAGTGTTGACGAAGAAACGAAGGCAGCCGGAATGACATGGGCGAGCTGAAGAGGATCTCCCAAAACCGAGTTCGTTGGAGGGGTGTTGTTGCAGCCCTATGTTCCCCAAGGAACCAAGAGGCATAAGTCAAGTAAGTCAAGATGAGAAAGCTGAGAAGTTCATGTCACCTTGAGGAGGGATCTAGACGAACAGATTTGGCTGATTGCAACAACAACAAAAAAAAGGTTTAAGTAAAGGTGTTCCATAACCTATGTGCAGGAAAGCGAGGCATCAGAGACCTCAGCTTCTCTAGGGGGCCAGCATATTGAGGGCGGCGCCCATCTCCTCTCCCTCGCGGCCTTACCTTCCCCGACCCTAAAGAGGCAGGTACCCATTTATAGCTGGGTGAACTGGGGGACAGTACTGAAGCCAAGGCGTGCAAACGGTCTCCCATCCACTTGGTAACCATGCGCAATGCTGTTTAACATTGGCTGGGGGAAGAAAGCGAGTGCTGTGACCACTGAAAAGGTTTAGCCCCACATAAAAAATAGTGCTCTTCTGAAACCTTTTTAACCTTAGAAAGTCTACAGATCTGGCTCAAGTTTTTTTTTTTTTAAAGGGTGGGGACGGGGTTGCGGGAAGGGGGGGGGGGGGGGGGGGGGTGGAAGGGGCGGAGGGTGGCGGGAGCTGTCAGTATAAATTTAATACCATCCCCACCTTCTGGTAAATCTGTGCTAGAAATTTCTTCTTTTCTATAACTCACTCTGTTTCTGCCTTACTCCTTTTCTTCCTGTCACCTCCTTGTCTATTTTCTGTCTTCTTGGTCCATTCTCCTGCCCCCCCCCCCCCCAAAGACCTAAAAAAAATAACAATTCTCTTTTATGCCAAAGTCAGATGCGCTAGGCTTGACTTGTCAGACGCTTTACGGCAGTGTGACGCGTTTTCGTTCATATAACGACAACAATAGTTGCTGTCTGAGCGTTCGTCGAAGAATTTCCATACGTCTTCGCTTGTTTTCTAGTTCCGCATCTTTCTAGATTCAGAAAAGTCTGGCTATATAAACTTTACTTACGACCCCCCACTCCCCCTCCCCCCTCCCCAGCCGGCTTCGACTCATTATTTGTTGCTTCTGTGCAAAAGACCAACAAGGAAACTGGAAAACCAAAATGGAGGGGAGGGGGGGGGGGGGGGGGGGGGGGGGGTTGGGATGAATTATATAGAGTAGAGGAAGGGGGTAGGGTGGGATGAAGGTGAGGAGCCGGGGTACAATAGGATGGGGGAGGGGAGGGGGGGGGGGTCAAAGAGGAGCGAGATGGAGGGTTACTTAACATTACTGCACGAAGGACATCATGTATAACCTGTAAGCCCAAACGAATGATTTACCCATATATTCATACATACATACATACGATTAAAACCAGCTGCAAAAAAACACACCACCAAAAGATAACAACAGCGGCGGGCTTGTAGCGGTTGGGCATCTGTTTTGAGCTTCACGGCTTAATTAAGGATGAAAAAACGCAGACCTGATGTCGAAATCGTCCCCCCACCCCCCAAAACAAACCAAACCCTCCCCCCCCCCCCCCCCCCCGTTCCGTCCCCCCCCCCACCCACCCCAAAACAACACGTAACAACAAATCAAAAAACAAAAATCACACGCCTCGTCATGAATGGTATAGTAAATTTTTTAGAAACCATACAAACATCAGCATATTTTTTTTAAAAAAGAAAGAAAAAAGTCACGTAGGGACCTCTACTCTCTCAATCTCTACGAGGCATGGGCAATATGCCCTCCACCGAACCTATCATCAAAAACTTTTTTTGTTTGTTTTTATTTATAGTTTGTTTGCTCGTTGTGTTTGTGTCTTTTTCGCTCGTCTAAGAAAGAGCTCAATCAGTCTCTGCAATGAAGGCAGCAGTACGCTGCTAGGCCTAGGTTATAGTCCTCTTATTGTCTACACAGTTTCTGGCCACTTGGGGGGTGTCAGGCCAGATCATCTTTCGGAATGCCGGTGTAGCGTAGGCTACAACAGCGGGCAGGACTGCATGCATGCATGCATCACACACGTCTGGCTGCCAGTCTTGCAACAGGCACTACTGGTCTGTTTGGCCTACGGCCTACGCAGAGTTCCATGCATATAATCAAGGGCCCTCGTGACCTGCCCTAAGCATGAATATAATTACACAGATCTGCTCCCCCACCGGATTCAGTAATAATGAATTAGGCGTAAATGAGAATGGGTGCGTACATACATAGGGAAAGGGAAGAAGAAGCGGGAGGAAAAGGATTCATTAATTTTTTTTTTTAACTGATTCCATTGAAAGCAAAATCTGTTTTAAAGGAGGATGGGTGAGGAGGGGCAGACCCCCCCCCCCACCCCTTCCTTTTTGTTTTGTTTTAGGAAGCGCACGTCACCAACAACACTGAACTGAGAAGGGGGGGGGGGGGGAGGGTATTGCAGAATGCTGTTTAAAGGGGGAGGAAGGAGTGGGGGGGGGGGGGGGGGGGGGGGCAGCGCCTATGTTATGAAGCACACTTTACCAGCAACACTGAGCTGAGAGAGGAACTACAGACTGCCGTGAGGACTGGTGGGCTAGGCCTATGGATAGCCTAGTCTGAGTGTGGTTGCTCAGAAATAGGCAGGGAGGGAGGGGGTGGGGGGCTGAAGGGGGAGTGGGGTGGGGGTTGGAGGCACAAAGGGGTTTCTCAAGTTTTTGTAGGGGCATAGATATACACTAGCTGGCGTGCATTTTGATTTATTTTAGCCCACCAATGACACCTAGAATGGACACCGTTCTCCTTCCCTGTGTTGTAGGCCTACGTTATGAAACCCAGGGCAACAGATCCTCAACTTTTGCTAAAAGAAGTTCTGCTTGTCATCGTTTCTTGGTAAAGGTCTGTTCCGAAGTTCTTCAACCCTCTTCGTGGAGCTTCTACATTCAACGTATTGTTGGGAATTATTATTCATCCAATTCTTTGGGTGGGATTATCAACCAATGTCTCTCCAGTCAAACAGTAAACATTTGAAGTCAAACTGTTATATCCCAATCACCATCCTCTTCTGGAAGCAGCAGAGGCTTGTTAGGGAGACGGCATGGATGACTACACGTAGCCTAGCACGCGATCTGTGCAGCTTAGCCTTTTTTTAACTGTGAATAAAGATGGAGGGTGCAGGAACAAATCATTCACGAATCCACGATACCGGGTATCTCTAGTCTTAGAAAAGATCCAATGATTGCCATGAAACAACCAGTGAGGATTGCAGGACGAAAGCGTTGTGCATAGACTATATTGCAGCTTCCTATGACGTTGGTCTGGAGCCTAAATTACAGTGATCTGTGCAACAAAGTCTCCAAACAGACCGATCACTTCCTCTAGATCTATCTTTGTCCCTACGTGCTAGCCTACGCTCTTCAGCCAACAAGACAGAGCTGAGTTTGGCCTCGCCGACAAATCTGATTACTGTTTCAAACATGGACGAAGCAAATAACAGCCGGGCTCCTTTCATGTTCAGCTTCTTTTCTCTCTCATTCTCCCAGAACTCCCTCAAACCAGTCTACAGGCACACGAACCAGGATGATGCCTTCCGCCTGTAGTATAGTCTAAACCCGGCATGCCGTTGGTTTAGGCCTAGGCCTAATCTAAAAGTCTTCCCCCCAGGAATGAGGTTATAAAACTGGGACAAGGAAAGAACTTTGAGCAGCAATTAGAGAGAGAGACAGAGAGACAGAGACAGAGGCTAAAAGAAACAAACTTACATGCAAGCATACACTGGAATCAGCGCGGCCAAGTTTCAGTGGGCTTGAGTGGTTGTCGACAACGCTAGGCTATCACGGCCACACAGCTTGGTAGTAGCTAGCTAGCCCAGTAGGCCTAGTGGCAGCTGTGAGCTGGGTTTGCCAAGCCGCCTCAGCAAGGGATCACTATGTCCGCCGACCAGCACGCTTTGACCTTGTCGACCTATGTGCGTGCAGGCGGTGAGGGGGGGGGGGGGAGGGGAGGGGGAGCAGAGGTAGGGGGTGGTGGGTGGGTGATGCAGAGGCGGAGGTAGAGGGAGAGCTGTCGCTCATCCGTGAGGTTGGCGGCTGTCCTGATAGGCAAGCAGGAAGGAACACGGCAGCTGTGAGCAGCCCACTGACAGACAGACAGACACTGCACGGACGCTTCAGTCTCGAGCCGAGCCTAGCCTGGCCTAGCCTACTGACTGACGCAGACACCGGCTGCTGCCAAGTGTGCAACCCGCCTGAAGGAAAGGTCACGGTCGGTTAAACCCTCAACGTGCTCGCGCTCCCCTCCCATAGTTTCCATTAGGGACCCGACCCTAGCCGAGCTGCTGCGGCTATAGGCTAGGCTAGGCTATAATCTAAGTGACTGGGTGCTTTGTCAGAGCTTCACTTCAGCCTGGCTTTTACCAATGGACAGACCTTAGGCCTACAGTGAAATATGCACCAGCACGCGCGTACGCGCTGGTACACTGTATGTACACGTGTATACATACGCACATGGACAGAGGGACGCATGCACACTGCCATGCGCTTATGCACTACACACACACACACACACACAGCACATACACACGCACATGATGTAACAAATAAAACATACTGTGCTTGTAAAAATTTACAGTAATGCCATGTCAGTGTGTGATCTTCAACGTTATTCCATGCCAGACCTGTGCAGGCTACACACGTACATGACTTTCGGTGTGAAAACAAGATGTCTTTTCAGGCTTCAAGCCAGACAACTAACTGTTCCCACTATGTTAGGAAAAACAACACCAATGCTCTCCCACACCCAGGTCGGATGCGATGCACTGGGCCTGCAGCGCAACGCATACATTTTCGCCTCCTATGACAGACAACAATAGCCTAGTTGCTGCCTGAGCGTTCAATGACGTCGTGGAAGAAAAAGAACTGTCAATCATCTATCTGTCTTCGACAGTTGTGGGAGGTAATGCACAAAAACTTGAAAAAGAACTGTCAATCATCTATCTGTCTTCAACAGTTGTGGGAAATAATGCACGTATGAATATTAAAAGGCATCCGTGGCTAGCCACAGCCAACCTGACTTAGGCTAGGCCTAGCAAAAGCAGGGGACGGGATAGCCTGGTGGTTAGAGTGCTGCATTCGTGATCTGCTGACCCGGGTTCGAATCTCGTTCAAGAGGATTTTTTCCCCTCTGGAGTTAACATCAGTGCCGACTCCACTCTCCGCAAAAGTCCTTTGGATGAGACTATAAACCGAGGTTCCGTGTGCGAACGCACGTAGAACATCTTGCGCACCGGTTAAAACCCGTTCCGCTTTTCGGAAGAGTATGGGAACGTGGGAACGGATGACAACATTTACAAAACTGCATACACACGGGGACTAGAAAAAAAAAGCACATGAATGCTTACTCCATTATTCTCGAAATAAAAGAATAAAATAACATAAAATAAAAGATCTCTCTCTCTCTCTCTCTCTCTCTCTCTCTCTCTCTCTCTCTCTCTCTCTCTCTCTCTGTGAGGGGACAAAGTGCATATTGTGGGCGACCCCTAGGGTGCTTGTGCTTGGGGAAGGCTTAACAAAGTACAACAGCAGTAACAACAACAACAAACATCAACACAAACAAAAACATTCCTTGCTTCATGGCACGAAAATCTGTAGTAATAGTCAGTCATAGACCTACTGGGTGGGTAGTTTTCTGGAGACTGAATATGGGGGGGGGGGGGGGGGGGGGGGTGGAGGGGTGAGGGACACCTAAATGTAATGTCAGTTCTCAGCAATATTAGTTAAAGGAAACAGTGTCTGTAGATGTATGGCCTTTCCCCACTTCTCACCGCGTCCATTATACCACAGCAGCTCCCAAGATATGACCAGAAACGTGCCTTGTCACTGGAGGTCCCGGAGCCAGATTGTATACTGGAAGTTACCTTGGGAAGAAACTGAAACTGAATCAGAGAAAACGCACCTGGCCATTTCTTTGCCAGTGATCAATGCAAAAGGTAGACAAAAGACTCAGTTACCGTTTGGATCAGGCTAAACTCTACCCCTTTACTTTCAGAAAATTCACAGTCAGAGAGATTCTAGTGAACCTACATGTCCACCACACTACGTATTGTTTATTACGACCTCTGACCCATGGAGGTATGCCTCTGACCACGGCTGAAGCAGAAATCGGGATTTGGTTCTAATTAGCATCTGTTGACTATCACCACAGGATGAGGTAACTCTAGGCGAATTTTGTGCTGTAGCAGAATTTCTGACATGGCTGCGCGCATAGCACGAAACATGGCTTCATCATGGAAACGATACATATTTCACTTCGCCAACGATCATTTTGATTTTAAGCTCGCAGTAAGATTTGTGGTTGTTTGTATACAGTGTACTCAAATGTTACCATGGTTACTGAGTTTTCGATCGTCGTTGATTTCATTCACTGTTTGAGTTTCACTTTCTAGTTTCTACTCTGTCTCATTCACCGATTCTGAACAGGATCAGGAGATATAATTACTAATTAGTATAATAAAGTATTATTATTAATACGTTGAGTAATGAACACTTGATAGTTTCACGACGGAAGAGGGGATGATACGTTCAGTTTTGTTTTGAAAAATTACTGAGATTTCTAGATTTGAAAGGAGAGTATATAATGTATGACATATTAAATGTGGACATTGTGCTTTTGATAACATTGACTTATCATTGTAATGATATTGTCACGAGACATACTGTTTACAGTGCTATGAAGTGCTTAATTATGAATTGTTTTTAAAGCTTGCAGGAATTTATTGCGTGTTTTCCCCCAGAATTGAGAAGGAAATGTTTGTGTATTCAATTCATATTGTTCAATGTGGTATTGTGAATGATGCTGACATATTGATCTATTATGAGACATGTAATGACGTATGGACAGCCTTATGCCATGGCTTATCTAAACTAACCCCCCCCCCCCCCCCCCCCCCCCCCCCCCCCCCCCCCCCCCCCCATGCCTTGACTTATCTAAACTAAGTAAAACACACACACACAGAGACACACACACACAGACACACAGACACAGACACACACACACATACACACACACAGAGTCACACAGTCATATGCGCACACACACACACAGTCACACACACACATACACACACACACACACTCTCTCTCTCTCTCTCTCTCTCTCTCTCTCTCTCTCTCTCTCTCTCTCTCTCTCTTTCTCCACCTGCCACCTTCCCCACTACACACAAAATTTTCACATTTTATTTATGCTTCTTTTCACCATTATTTATACAGAAAAACTCTTTTTCTTTACAGAGAACAGTATAGTATGATTACATTGATTAGTTTAAATTCATTCATAGGGTGGTGTGCCAGTTACTGAGTTAGATGTTAAATGGAAGTGCGATGTGAAGAATGTTTATAGTACAACAAAATTCAGGATATATTTTATGCATTATGATTTTATTTACATTTTTTTAAAGCATTTCATGAAAAACAATTTGAATCACCAGGAATTGAAAGCCATTGCTGCAACCATTGACTGTCCAATACAAATTGATGAGGATCGATATGACAAAGAGGTAAGACTAAGATAAACCAACACTGTTCTTTCTTTTTGTTTTAATAAACATTTTATTATGTAAATCAACTCTGTTCTTTCTTGATTGGTTTTAAAGGTTTTATCATGTTTATGCTTTGGTGTGCTACATAGGACAACTCATTCTTAGCTGATACTATACACTTTGATTATTTAATCATCCCATGATCTGTGTGTGTGTGTGTGTGTGTGTGTATTTCTCAGGTCTGTCTTAAATCAGTTACTGTGATCTATCGCAGTACGCCAGAAAGTATGCTTTAGCCAGTCCTTTTATTTGTCATACAACTGTCATCTGTCCATTCACCTAGATGTCTGACTTTTGACTGTCTCAGTGAAGTCAGTGTTTATCTATCTGTCTGAGTTGTATGTGAGTATGTCTGTCTGTCTCAATGTCTGTATTTTTTAACATAAAACTTTATTGTATTAATTACCTAAAAACCTGCAGCACTTTTGCAATAGTCTGCTTGTATTCTAACAAAAAGCAACTTAAATTTCACACACACACATGTTATATATTATATTATATTATATTATATTATATTATATTATATTATATTATATTATACAATGTTATATTATATTATATTATAATATATTATATTATATTATATTGAAATTCTCTGTCAGATTTGAAGTTTACAACATATATTTATTTTCGTTATTATCATTTACCAAAAATATAAACTAGAATGAATGTGTGTGTATGTATGTATGTACATGTATGTATACATGTACATGTATGTATGTGTTGTGTGTGTGTGTGTGTGTGTGAGAGAGAGAGAGAGAGAGAGAGAGAGGAGAGAGGAGAGAGAGAGAGAGAGAGAGAGAGAGAGAGATTGAGTGAGTGTGTGTGTGTGCATAGAGAGAGATTTTTTATTTATTCTTGTTATTTCAAGGATTATGGAATAAGCACTCATGTTCTACAGACAGACAGACAGATTGACATACATACAGAGAGACAGGCAGACAGACAGAGAGGTTGAAATAAAAGAAAAGTTTTCTTGATATGAATGGTCACAATTCATACATGTGTGAACTTCAGAACAGTTCAATTGTATTTTCAGTGCCCATTTTTAGAGGTGAGATTGCAGTCAGAGGAAGAAGGGAGGAAACTCATGCAAAGGGCAACATTAGGCAGGTAAGCAGGTTCATTCAACCCAGCCCTATGACACTTGTCTGCAGCTCAGCCAACCACAGAGGCTGTATTATATAACAGGGCTGTCACTTCATTAGAGGCAAGGAGGTATAATACATTATGATAATGTAAGAGACCAAAGGGAAGACCTAGCAAAACCTGGGCTGCCTGTATTGCAGATGATCTTAGAGAAAGGGGCATAAATAAGGAGGAAGCTCAAAACAGAGAGAGATGGAGAAGGCTCATCAATGTCAAACCTCCCCTGGGAGAAACATGACAAAAAAAGGAGAAGAAGAAGAAGGATGTTCTTATTGTATTACAATTCAGCTGATAACTTAGTTTGGCTTGTTGAGGCACAGGCCTGACTGGCTTAAACTTGAAGGCAAAGTGCTACAAGCAGATTTTCTGAAGGTATGGGCTGTACAGGTATCCGTTGTGATAAGAATAATCATAATAGTGACGATGATAATAAAAAAAAAAAATAAATAATGATAATAATAATAATAATAATAATGATAATAAGAATAGCAGCAGCAGCAGCAGCAGTAGTAGTTTAGTAGTAGCAGCAGCAGCAGCAGTAGCAGTAGCAGTAGTAGTAGTAGTAGTAGTAGTAGTAGTAATATAGTATAGTAGTAGTAGTAGTAGTAGTAGTAGTAGTTCTTCTTCTTCATCTTCTAAGTAGTAGTAGTTCTTCTTCTTCTTCTTCTTCGTCTTCGTCTTCGTCGTCGTCTTCTTCTTCTTCTTCTCCTCCTTCTTCTCCTCCTCCTCCTCCTCCTCCTTAAGACACCCATGATAATTTTACATAAATTGCGTGTCCAAGAAAAATGAGATTTCCACCTGGACTCAGGCCCTCACTGTCTTTGACCTGATTTGAATTTGGACATCTGCTGTTCAAAACTAAAGTGATCAATTGACGCATTTCTTGCCAGAATTAAAAGTAATACTATAAGGTAGTAAATAAAAATAGAAAAAAGCCTGTTTATCTGCAGTACAAGGTACAGTTTCAATGTACATCAGTGTTGCGTGTGTTTGTAGATCTCTGTATGAACTGCTGGCGGAGGGGAGGACGCTATCTGAACTGTGTGAGAACCTGAAGAAACTGCCTGACTCCTGCAAGGTAAGATGTGCTGTATGTGAGAAAAGTTACAGTGCACTTTTATGTGTGGTTGTTGTTGAATGTGTGTGTGTGTATATGTGTGTGTGTGTGTGTGTGTGTGTGTGTGTGTGTGTGTGTGGTGTGTGTGTGTGTGGTGGTGTTTTTGTTGTTGTTGTTGTTGTTGTTGTTGAATGTGTTCTTCGCTTTAATGTCCTTCTACTTTAAGTGATATTAGACGATAGGGAAAAGGGTTGTGAGAAAGGTAAAAAAAGGGAGGGAAGTATGTGTATGAATAAGCATGTGCAAGTTCGAGTACGAACATAGAGAGAGGAGAGAGTGAGAGAGAGAGTGGTGTGTGTATGTGTATGTGTGTGCATGTGTTTTTATTTATTATTTATTTATTTATTCTTTTATCTCGAGTATAATGGAATAAGCACTCATGTGCTTTTTTGCATCCAGTCCCCGTGTGTATGTGGTGTTGTAAACTATGTCATGTTTCCACTGGCACACAATAGCCTACTCTTTCATAAAATGGAACAGGATTTAACGTGTGCACAAGATGTTCTGCGTGTGTTCGCCCAAGGGGCCTCTGTTTATAGCCTCATCCGAAGGATGTGTGTGTGTGTGTTTGTAAGAGAGAGAGAGAGAGAGAGAGAGCACAAGAGAGAGAGATAATGAGAAGTGCATACACATGATCTCAAGTATGATGCTTTAACCACAAGGCAAACACGCCACCCCCATCTCTCCATTGAGTTCTCGTCAGAAGCAAAAAGAAAAGAAATTTTATGGAAAAAAAAGAAATGGCTGCAGAGTGCTTTTACCAGTGATGCTATTGCCATGTTTCAGATGGTGCCTGTCGGTTCTTCATTCCGTCTCCATGTGGACTGCTTCAACAAGAAAATCCCCCAGGCTGCCAAAGTGCAAAGAATTGAGGTAATATTCTTTTTAGTGGGGGGAAAAAAAGGGAAAGATATCGCTTGTATGGTAGTGTAATTTGCACACTGAGCATCATTGTTTTAAATATTATAATCTCAAATTTTAGAGATATTCATTTAATTTGTTTAATATGATGAGAAAACTTTTCATAATGTGTGCCCATTCTGATCAGGCTCAACTGTCTTTGTGTGTGTGCATGTGTGTGTGTGTGTGTGTGTGTGCTTTAATTTAACGTCTTTTCACATTACGTGATATTGGACAAAAGTATGTGTGTGTGTGTATGTGAATGTGTGTGTGTGTTTTGTTGCTGTGCTTCTTATACCATGAAGTAATGGACAACTAACTGATTTGTTATTTGTAAATTGTGATATTTTTTACATGCATCTACTTTTGTTGCTGTAATTTCTACTGTGCTGATTTTTTACCCTATGGTTTAATGTCTCTTCACTACTAAATGATTTAGGCAGGCAAAGTTTCCTAATAAAGCAGTTAATCACAGCAGAGGGGAATATGCAGGGTCATAGGAAAGACTATAGTAACCTTCTGAATGACTTCAGCAAACGAAGGTGTAAATCCCCGAGGTCAGAATGCAGCTACCTAAATGGTGGAGAAAAAAACCCCAACTGGACATAGACGCAAAAATCTCACCACTGGTGAACCTCGGAGAGCTCTAGCCGAGGAACAAACCCCCCCCCAAAAAAAAACCCCTCAGAATCACGTAATGCTTTCTGAAAAAACCCTTATGTGATGATAATTGTTTTGTGAGTTCTCAATTCTTACCTTCATGATATATCTTTGTTCTTTCTTTGTAAAAAGAAAATGTTGTTGTTGTTGTCTTTTGTGGCAGTCTTTGCTGGAGTGTTGCCCCAAGTTTGAGGGGAGGATCAACCTGAAGAGCCCTGACCACAGCTTCCACCTGCTGGAGTACTATGGCCACGAGGGAACCAAGCCACCGGACCAGCCCTTGTGGCTGTACTTTGGAAGATGGGTTCGTTTCTGTGTAAACAGTGTGTGTCACTGTGTGTGTACATGTGTGTGGGAGTGGGTGAGAGGGTGGGTGGGGAGGTTGGTGGGGGAGGGGTGAGGGGTGAGAGGTGTGTGTGTATGTGTGTGTGTGAGTATAAATATGTGTGTGTGTGGGTGGGCAGTAAGGGAGAGAGAGAGATAGAGAGAGAGAGTTTGCATGTGCCTGTTATCACAAAAGTTGGTCATTTTTAAAATACTATGGATAAAAATCAGTAACTAAAACAACAAAGTTTAATATCTATTTCCAGAGCAGTATGATCATGATCTGCAAGCATGCATGCATGCACGCACACCTGCATGCGCGCACACACACACACATACACACACACACACACACACACACAAACACACACACACACAACACACACACACACACACACACACACACACACACACACACACACACACACACACACACACATCACACCACCACATAAACCCCTATAAAGCACGCTTTGAAGCCAGTTTGAAAACAGAATTTGAAATAAATTTTGTATTCATTTTTAAGTTTGTGCTTTGTGCATCTGTACTACATGCGTCATTTGTGAATTTGTCTGTCACCCAGATTGCGGATGGACAGAGGGACAAGATACGCCAGTTTCATTTGCAGAAACGTCGCTTTATTGGTAGGAAGTGTGATCGTTATTTTTCACAGTGACTCATAGATATGTAGAGAAAAAATCCTTCTAACTGTGTACTAGCAATAGATTCGTTCACACACTCGCCCTCAGCTCTGCGATTACGCCTTTGGGTGTTGAAGTTTTAAAATGCAGCAGAATTTGTGGATTTATTCTGAGTTCTTTACTCATGAGGTTATAGGCGCTAGAATGTTTCCTATGGCCAGTTGTTGCCTCCTCTGCTTCGTTAAGGTGCATTTTTTGTGGGGTTATTTTCCTGAATGGGCTAAATTGATGGTTTTTTGATTACTGAGCTATAGCTCTGAGGTTTACCTGTGGTGAGATTTTGCGTATGCAACCGTTTGCTGCACCAGTAAGGTAGCCGCATTCCAACTTTGGGGATAAGGATTGAATTATTCATCCTTGAAACCAGTCTCTTATTCGACTTTAGAGGCTACTTCAGACTACAATGCAACCCTCCACTCATGACACATGCACATTACCCTGAGAGTGTAAGCACAACAACTGAAGACAGTTGCATAGTAAGGCTGTCTAGATATCCTCGGGCCCAGTTATCAGTAATCTAAGCGCAAAGCTATACAGCAAAATTTGTTAATGCTCTGACTTATGTTGAAACTGTTGTTTCCAGCCTTGCAAAAAAGCTCTGAGTATATAACAATTAGGATTCTTAACCCCCCCCCCCCCCCCCCCCAACACCAACTAGGATTCTTCTTTAAAGGAGAAACCTCCCTCCCCCCCTCTGCAGTCACAGTATGGTTGCCTATATGGGTAGATACTTGAAAATGGTCATACGCCCCAAACTTCTTATCCAGCATGTACTTAACCGTCTCACAGTGATTCCCAGGTGGGATGAGCGAGTCAGAGTGCATATCCTCTGCATACTCAGGGTGTAAACACTACGACAAGCTTACCTACCCACTGGATGAGAGGTTTGCTATGCCTGGCTGTTTTCTTTCTTTTTTTTCCTGGCTGTTTTCTTTCTTTTTTTCCTGGCTGTTTTCCAAGTACCATGGTGGCATTTACAGGCAGCCACACTCTGTCTTCAGAGGCTGTGTGTCTGTGGTGGGTTGGCAGGTAACACCAGCATGGACGCGGCGCTGTCGCTGATCATGGCCAACATGGGCAGAGTGGACCGCGACCACCTGGTGCTGGATCCTTTCGTGGGCACGGGGAGTCTGTTGGTGGCCTGCGCCCATCACGGGGCCTACGTCATGGGCACCGAGATTGACTACATGCTGATTCATGCTAAAGGTATAAAGGGATATAGTGTGTGAGTGTGTGTGTGTGTGTGTGTGTGTGTGTGTGTGTGTGTGGATGTGTGTGTGGACACACACAAAACACACACACACACAACAAAAGACCAACCATACACATATACACACACACTCGCACATGTGCACACATATTTAAAGTCCATGCAAAAACATTAAGCGCTCTGATTTGTCTTTGCAAGATACAGTGCTATATAAGTTCCATTTATTATTATTATTGTTGTTATTATTATTGTTATTGTTATTATTGTTATCACCATCATCACCATTATTATTATCATTATTATTATTACCATTATTATTATTAAATGTTCCTATGATTACCTTTAACCCATACTGCAGCTCGACCCAGTCGACACAACCAAAAGCGGCGGGAGAAGGACGAAAGCATCCGCGCTAACCTGCGCCAGTACGGTCTGGAGTCTCGCTATCTGGACGTGATGGTGGCCGACGCTTCCAGACACGAGTTGTGGCGCCCCCAGCCTCTCTTTGATGCCATCATCACCGATCGTGAGTGGTTCTGAAAGGTTGTGGTGCAGATGCTGGCCCAGGCCGAAAGCTGTGTCTTTGATTGATGTTGGCTAATTGCCAAGGCCTACACTCTGCCTCCTGTTGTTTCAATATATGGGTTTATCACAGTTCTTGATTAAACCCTTGACGCTGAGGGCAACAGCAAAGTGAGAGGCTGTATGACCAGTGGCTTTCTTTCCCACTCATGGAATTCCACTTTATAGCTTAGTCTTTAGTGATCGACTGTGACTCTGACTAGGGGGCTTGACTCGCACAGTCCTTATGTGCTGCAGCCCTGGGGGCTTGTTGGCCTTTGGAGAACATCTCCAACGCTGACTGTCCTTATGCCCACTTGGCTGAGAGAGTGGGGATGTACTGTGGGCAAGGCATCTCCACTATAATCAAATTTCTGCCCAATTTCCAAAACAGCAGCTGCCTCCTCTGCTGTTTTGGAGGTCATCGTCAGACACGACGGAAAAACATTCATACATACATACACTAACATGTTGTTATGTTGTAAAAATGTTCATATTGAGATTGCCTGCCTTCAGCCATGACAAGCTCTTAACGTAACAACCTCCACTCTCCTTTATAGGAGAGAAAAAAAATCCTCTGAAGTCGGAGTATGGCTGCCTATATGGTGAGGTACTTAAAAAAACCCATGTACATGCAAATTTGTCAATCAGTGTGTATTCAGTTTGCAATTTTCAATCTCGCAGTGATTTCCAGGTGGGATGAGTGAATCAGGGTGCATATTCTGGGTGACCCCCATAGTGTTAAGATGGGGAATGCGCAACAAGAACAACAAGAACAACAACAACAACAACAACAACAACAACAGTTCAGATGTGACAGACACCTTAGCTGAGTGGTCAAGACCGTTCGACCTCAGTCGCTTGGGTCCATGCAGTTGTGGGTTTGAATCTTTGAATGTGGTTTTTGTAAACTTTGTTGTCTGTTCCCACCGGCACACAATGACTTTCTCTTCGGGAAGGTGGAACGGGTTTTAACCTGTGTGGAAGATGTGCTGCGTGTGTTTGCGCGCAGGACCTTGGTTTATAGTCTCATCTCTGTGTGTGTGTATGTTTGTGTGTAAACGAGAGAGAGTGTGAGTGAGTGAGTATATGTGTGTATTGTTGCTTTATTTCTTTCTTTTTTTTTTATCTTATCTTTTATTTATTCTTATATTTCAAGAATAATGGAATAAGCTTTTATGTGCTTTTTTTTTTTTATACATCCAGTGCAGTTTTGTAAATTTTGTCATCTGTTCCCAATCTAAAAATTTCTGTTTCCCAATTCCATTCTGTATGAGTGTGTGTGTGTGTGTTTAGGTGGCTGTGTGTTAGTGTGTGTGTTTAGTGTGTATGGGTTAGGTGTGTGTGTGTGTGTGTGCATATATTCATGCATGTGTATACTTAATTGAATACTTCATGTTACATTGTATATCTGTTACTGTGTGCACAGCTCCTTACGGGATTCGAGAGGCTTCCTTGAAAATAGGTGCTGAAAGTCCTGAGGAAGCGTTTGTGCCTGAAGAATGGTTAGTAGTGTGTGTGTGTGACTGTGTGTGTGTGTGTGTGTGTGTGTGGTGACTCTGTGTGTGTGTGTGTGTGTGTGTGTGTGTGTGAGAGAGACTCTGTGTGTGTGTGTGTGTGTGTGTGTGAGAGAGAGAGAGAGAGAGAGAGAGAGATGAGAGAGAGAGAGAGAGAGAGAGAGAGAGAGAGAGAGAGAGAGAGTGAGTGTGTGTGTTTGTGTGTGTGTGTGTTTATTTT
The DNA here is from genome assembly GCA_028751875.1 of Rapana venosa. Classification (NCBI taxonomy): domain Eukaryota; kingdom Metazoa; phylum Mollusca; class Gastropoda; order Neogastropoda; family Muricidae; genus Rapana; species Rapana venosa. Next base: position 27,266,502 of record CM054166.1, read on the forward strand.
TTTATTGTTTATTTTATTTTAATCTTTTATTTTGAGGATAATGGAATAAGCACTCATGTGCTTTTTTTCCATCCGGTCCCCATGTGTATGCAGTTTTTTAAATTTTGTCATCCGTTCCGTTGTGTGTATGGTGTGTGTGTGTGTGTGTGAGAGAAGAGAGAAAATGTATGTCTGTGTGAGAGAATGTATGTGTGTGTGTGAGAGAATGTATGTCTCTGTGAGAGAATGTATGTGTGTGTGTGATTTATTGCTATTGCTGTTGTATTATGCTGTTTATTCTTATCTTACTTCAAATCATACAGCCACTTAGTAATAATGCCAGTTCTGTTGGACTCTCAAGTTTAGAAGTTCTGCTGCTATAGCTCTAGATGGGGGACGGGATAGCCTAGTGGTTAGAACATTGCGCTCGCAATCTGATGACCCGGGTTCGATTCCCGTTCAAGGGGATATTTTCCCCTGGAGTTAACATCAGTGCAGACTCCACTCTCCCCAAAAGTCCTTCGGATGAGACTATAAACCGAGGCCCTGTGTGCGAACATCTTGCCCACACGTTAAATCCTGTTCCGCTTTTCGTAAGAGTAGGCCATTGTGTGCCGGTAGGAACGGATGGCAATTTACAAAACCGCGTACACACGGGGACTGGATGTAAAAAAGCACACGAGTGCTTATTCCATTATCCTCGATATAAAAGAATAAATAAATAAAAACAAGGTAGTATTCTTCTTCGTCAGATACTCAGACAGCAAACTTTTGTCTATCACAGGAGCCAAAATGCGTAGCGCTGCCGTTAAATGCCTGATGAGCTAGGCCCAGCACATCCGACCTCGGCCTGGGAGAGAATTGTTATTTTAAGCCTTTCTGGGAAAAAAAAAGCAACAGGAGAATGGACCAAGAAGGCAGAAAATAGACAAGAAGGAAATGGTGACAAGAAGAAAAGGAACAAGGCAGAAGCTAAGAGAGGGATTGAAAAGAGGAAATTTCTTCCACAGAATTTCTAGAAGGTGGGGATGCTATTTCTACTGACAGGACCCCAGCATCCCTATGGGGGGGAAAGGTGGTATCATAATAGTCATCCCCCAAGTTGGAATGCGGCTACCTTCATGGTGGGTGAAAACTGTCGCATACGCAAAATCTCACCGATGGTGAACCTCAGAAAGTTCTGTAGCTGAGAAAGGAAACCCCCCCCCCCCCACAAAAAACCCATTTTTTCCTTTCTATGTCTGCATAATATATATGTACATATTTTCTTACGTCAGAGAATAGTCTTGTGTCTGTTTGTGCGTTTTCTCAAAACAAATTTTCTCAAGGGTATCCTGATTGCTGTCCTCACTCTCTCTCTCTCTCTCATACTCTCTCGTCTTCTCTGCTCTTCTCTCTCATCTTCCCCCCACCCCTCCCGCCTCTCTTCCTCCTCTTCCCCTCTCTCTCCTCTCCCTCTCTCTCCTCCCCCCTCCCCTCTCTTCCCCCTCTCCCTCCCTCTCCCTCTCTCCCCCCTCTCCTCTCTCTCTCCCCCCCCCTCCCCCCCTCCTCTCTTCTCCCCCCTCCCCCTCTCCCCCCTCCCCCCCCCCCCCCCCCCCTCTCCCCCCCCCCCTCTCTCTCTCCCCCTCTCTCCACCCCCTCTCTCTCTCTCTCTCCCCCCCTCTCTCTCCCCCCTCTCTCTCTCTCCCTCCCCCCCTCTCTCTCTCCCTCCCCCCTCTCTCCCCCTCTCTCTCTCTCTTTTTTCCTCTCTCTCTCCCCTCTCTCTCTCCCTCCTCTCTCCCTGCCCCCTTCTCTCTCCCCCTCTCTCCCTGCCCCTCCTCTCTCTTCCCCCCTCTCTCCCCCCCTCCCCCCTCCCTCTCTTTCTCTCTCTCCCCCTCTCTCCCCCCTCTCCTCCTCCCTCTTCTCTCTCTCCCCCTCCTACCCCCCTCTCTCTTCCCCTCTCCCTCCCCCACCCCCTCTCTCTCTCCCTCTCTCTCTCTCTCTCTCCTCTGCCCTATGTGGAATGACCACAGTTTCTGGGTTTCAGCAAAGACAACCACCATCCCCAGAGCGTGCGCTACCACCTCTCCGACATTTTCTCCGACCTGCTCAACTTTGCCGCCCGGTTCCTCAAGTTGCATGGCCGCCTGGTGTACTGGCTGCCCGTCTTCCGGCCTCAGTGAGTCAGTCTCTGCTGCTGCTGTTGTTGCTGTTGTTGTTGCTGTTGTTGTTGTTGTTGTTGATGTTGTGTGTTGCCCAGCTTTTAACACTCTGGGGGGTCACCCAGAATGTGTACTCTGACTCGCTCCTCATCCCCCCACGTGGGAATCAATTTGAGATTGAAATTGCACATTGAATGAGAAAGTTGGCGTGTATGACTGTTTTTAAGTACCTCGCCATAATATAGGCAGCCATACTCTGTGATTTTAGAGTATTTTTTTTCTTCTTTAAAGGAGAGTGCAGGTTGTTGTGTTTTTTATTTTATTTTTATTTTTGACTTTTTTTTTTACGGGTTGTTATGTTAGTTTGTCGTGGCTGAAGGCAATCTCAAACACAACATTTGATAATATAACATTTTAGTGTAGGCCTTGGTAATTAAGGAGGCACCGTGGTCGAGTGGTTTAGGCGGTCAACTCGTGATCCAGAGGTCGCGGGTTCGATCCCCGCTCGGCTCGGTGTTGTGCCCTTGGGAAAGACACTTTACTCCTATTTTCCTCACTCCACCCAGGTGTACAAGTGGGTACCAGCTCTGCTGGGGAAGTATCTGGCGACAGACTAGCGTCCTGTCACAGGGTGGTGAAAAACCATCGTTCGCTTACGCTACAGAAACGGATAAGTCCGCTCTATGGGCCTTCTGGCTCGAAGAACTTACTTGGTAATTAGTGACCTCAATAACTGACACAGTTTTTTTGGCCTGGGGCCAAGAAGCCCTGTGTGATTTGGTCTTTTTATTTGGTGGATCGGTGGTTCTAGAGTAACGCGCCTGTCTAGAAGCGAAAAGCCCGGGTCTGAAGTTTTGCGGCGGTTTTGTACCCTTTGTTTGGACCGGAAACTTTCCCCCTTCCATTGACCATGAGTGGTGGTTGGGCGTGTCTTTCGGTTGAGACGATAACCGAGGGTCCCGTGTGTTACACGTTAATTTTTTTCGCGCCGTAAATGACACGGCAACAAGGAGTTGTCCCTGCAAATTCTTAGAAAAAGCCACTCTGATGGGAAACAAATACAGTGCAGACATGAGAAAAAAAAAAAAAAGAAAAAAAAAAGGGTGGTGCAGCGCTTGTGGCGACCCGCTCTCCCGCTCTCCCCGGGGAGAGCAGCCTGAATTTCACAGAGAGAAATCTGCCGTGACTTAAAGTGGTATGAAATGAAATCTGAGCGCTTTGATTTGTTGCTTTACAAGATTCAGCGCTATATAAATTCCATACATTATTATTATTATTATTATTATTTTTATTTTTTATTTTTCTTTCTGTCATTTCCTGTGTGTTTTGTTGTGTGTGTGTGTATGTAGTTTTCTGCCGTTATGTGAGATATGCCTGGTTAGAATATCATGGGAAATGTTCTGTGTGTAGGTGTTAACAAAAAATGTGAACTGTTCCATATGTAGGTGTTAGAATAAGTGGAAAGTTCTACATGTAGTCGTTATAATTAAAATAATATTCAGGTGAGCTTTAAAACTTTAGTAAAACAAGCAAAAATTATTGTTGCCCCCCCCCCCCCAAAAAACCCCCCCCCCCCCCCCCCCCCCCCACCACAAAAAAAACCCCCAAAAAACCCTTAAAAAATAACAGCAGCAACCAACCATTGCCTCAGTGGTTAAAGGGAGGCAACAGATGGAATTGACTTTTTTATGAAGTTGCTTCCCCTGGTTTTATCCTACAGAAAACCTACATGCAGAGTGCGCTGCACATGCACACACACTCACGCAGATCGATGCATATTCACAGACACACACACTCACAGTCAATCAGACAGATGGACACACACACAGATAACACATTACACTCGCACACACACACACACACACACACTACATACATGCTTTTGATGTTGGCTCGGGTATGTGTGTGTGTGTGTGTGCGGGTTTACAGTGGGGCCCAACTTTGCCCGACACCCTGCCTGAAGCTGGTGTAAAAACTGTGAGCAGCCCCTCAACACCACCATTCCCGCGCCTGGCACCATGGAGAAAATCGCTGACTGGCCGTGAGTAGACAACAACAACTACAACAACAACAATGGAACAACAACAATAACAAAACAATGGAACAACAACAACAACAACAACAATAATAAAAAACAACAGAACAAAAACAATAACAACAGAAACAACAGCAATAACAACAGAACAAAAAACATCCCCCCCCTCCCCCCCCAAGTCAGAATGCGGCTACCTTATTTGTGGGTGAAAACAGTCGCTACGCAAAATATCACCGTTGGTGAACTGTGAAGCTCTAGGAGGAACAACAACAACAACAAAAACAACAAGCAATAATAATAACAACAGCAGCAAAACAACATAGCAAAACAGCAAAACCGCTATCCCAACAAAACAAAAACAACAGCAGTGACAACATCAATGACAACACAGTAACAATGAAACAGCAGCAGCTGCAGCAGCAAACCACAACAACAAGCCACCACAACCACCACCACCACCCACCACCACCACCACCACCACCACCACCACCAAGACCTTGTACAATGTGGCAGCTTGGATACATGTATGGTGGTTTATTTATGTGAAAAGAAGAGGACAAAAAATGAAAAAGAAGTTTTCTTCCTTAATCAATTATAATTACTGTTAAGAAAACCCACCCAGCAAGTTACGGTATTGTTGTTGTTGTTTTTTCTTCACCTTTTTGCTTCTTGCTCTTGATGCTGAATGTATGGCAGGATTATTTTATTTACCCTAGAGAAATCCTTGTTCTTATCCTCTGACATGGGGACAGGATAACCTAGTGGTCAGAACATTTCGCTCGCAATCTGATGACCGGGGTTCGAATCCTGTTCAAGGGGATTTTCCCCCTGGAGTTAACATCAGTGCAGACTCCACTCTCCCCAGAAATCTTTCGGATGAGACTATAAACCGAGGCCCCGTGTGCGAACACACGTGGAACATCTTGCGCACATGTTAAATCCTGTTCCGCTTTTCGAAAGAGTAGGCCATTGTGTGCTGGTGGGAGTGGATGACAAAATTTACAAAACTGCATACACATTATGGACTGGATGTAAAAAAGCACATGAGTGCTTATTCCATTATCCTTGATATAAAAAAATAAATTAACCCCCCCAAAAAAAAACCATGTTATGTTCAGACTGTATTCATCCATAACAAGTTCTTAGCATTTTACTTTATATTTTATTTGATTATGACAGACAGACAACCGTTACTCTCCTGTAAGAGAGAAAAAAACAACTCCCTGGAGTCAGAATGTGGCTATCTAATTGGGGAGACAAAAAAAACGTGGTTGCATGTGCCAAAATCTTACCTTTGATGAACCTCAAACAAAATATTAAAAAAATAGTAGCTTCCATTATTAGTTCAGAAAATCAGTTCTGCTTAACCAGCAGCCAAACCTCTGTCAGCCATCCATCCATCCATCTAGAGAGATGGCAACAGCAACCTGCTCTGTCTGTGTCAGGTAGAAATGCTACTCAGATAAATTTACTGATACTTAGCCTGGGGGCGCGATAGCTCAGTGGTCAGAGCACTCACTTTCCCCCAGCTAAGGTTAAGCATCATCGAGTGTCGGTTACCATTTGAATGGGTGACCGTTTGCGCTCCTTGGCTTCAGTACAGTCCCTCCAGTTCACCCAGCTGTCAATGGGTACCTGCCCTCTTTAGGGTCAGGGAAGGTAAAGCAGCGAGGGAGAGGAGATGGGCGCCGCCCTCAATATGCTGGCCCCTGGAGAAGCTGAGGTCTCTGATGCCTCGCTCCTCTACAACCACATAGATTATGGGACACCTTTACTTTTTACATAGCCTGACTTTCAGTTCGTTGACACAACACTGAAAGTACAAAAAGAGTCTAAAGTGACTTGTAACAACCATTGATGAATCCTGAAGATTTTGGTCTAGAAACGATAAAAAAACAGAAAAAAACTTAGTAATATAAAACCTGTTGGTTTTTGTGTTGGCTTTCAGGAAGACGTCTCAAAGGGAGCGACAGTGGAGGTGGATCACTTCGGGGACAAGTCTTTCAGGGAGCGCTATTTCAAAGCCAATCGAACTATCGCTCAGGAAATGCAGGCATCGGCTTCTGATGCTTCCTGATAGTTACACTGTCTGTTGTATAGAGGCTGTGTGTGTATAGTCGAGCTAGTGTGTTTTGCAAAGAGAGCATGAGAAAGAGGGTGTGTGTCAGAGAGAGAGAGAACTCAAACTCAAACTCAAAAGATTTAGTTGCATAGACAGAGTACATCCATTACAATGGGGGAATAGCAGAATTTTTTAAAAAACAAACCAACAAAATATGACAAAATACAAACATCTGTGTTGTGTTGTGTGTGTGTGTGTGTGTGTGTGTGTGTGTGTGAGAGAGAGAGAGAGAGAGAGAGAGAGAGAGAGAGAGAGAGAAGCTTTATCAAATCTGTCCTTTCCTTCTCCTTAATATGTTGGTACAATAGCCTGACTGTCAAAAACATGGTAAACAAAACTGTAACCAGATGTGGCAAAATTGTGGGCTGTGAGCAAATGAAACTGAATGATTTGTACAAGTGCCATGTGAAAGACAACGCTGACTGTCCTTATGCCCACTTGGCCGAGAGAGTGGGGATGTACTGTGGGCAAGGCATCTCCACTATAATCAAATTTCTGCCCAATTTCTGAAACAGCAACTGCCTCCTCTGCTGTTTTGGAGGTCATCGTCGAACACGACGGACAAACATACAAGTGATGGTACTCATGTGCTAGCAAAATATTTCGAACTTCTGCCTTCTGCCTTTAGATACACTTCTACTTGCTTCTGATGCAGGAAAAATCTCCCTCCTCACTCTTCTTGACTTATCTGCAGCCTTTGATACCATAGATCACTCAATTCTTCTTTCTCGCCTCCAAAATACGTTTGGTATTAACGGCACAGTCCTCACCTGGTTTACTTCATACCTCACAGACCGGTTCCAGAAAGTTATTGTAAACAAAATTCAATCAAAACCTGTCAAAATGGAATGTTGGAGTCCCGAGGATCAGTCCTGGGCCCTGTTCTCTTTACTCTTACATGCTCCACTCTCAAATATATAAACAACCACCATATTGATCATCTTTCTAAGCCGATGATACTCAGCTTCATTTGCAGTGATACTGTTGAAAACTTGCTTCCCTCCTGACAAATATTTTTTCCTACTGCCTTTCAAGACATTCAAACTGTGACCAGAAAAAGTTACAACTTAATGCCAAAAAACCGAACATTCTAGGGCCAACATAAATTTCCTCTATCACAAAATTCATAGAATCGGCAATATGTCATTCTTTTGTCCAACTTTTGGAAGTATTTAGGAGTATTTCTTGACAAAAACACTCTCTATAAAAAAATATCATCCCAGACCTGCCAGTCTTGCTACTATCAATTATGGCGCATAAGTGCGATTCGCAAGTACTGTCCACTAAATCAACTTCCAAGCTTGTCAAAATCTCTCTTTCTTTCACGTTTAGACTACTGTAATTCTCTTTTGGCTGGCCTACCAGCATCTTTTTATCATCTCTTTCAACACATACAAAACTCTGCAGCTCGAATGGTCCTAAGAAAGAAAATCTGAACACATCACCCCTCTTCTGGGGATCTCTTCACTGGCTGCCGTCTCACAAAGACTGGAGTATAAATTCAATACCCTCTGTTCAAATGTCTCCACAAATCTGCCCCCCCTTATCTCTGTAACTGTCTTCATCTGTACACTCCATCCCGTTCCTTCGTTCATGCAGATACTTTGTGCTTTCGAACACCCAGATTCAAACAAACCACTGTTAGCCGCGCTCCTCTCGGGTTCTGGTCCATCCACCTGGAATGACCTCCCTTTTTCACTTCGACAAAAGCCTTCACTTGATACCTTCAAACCCAGCTCAAAACACACTTATTTCCTACCTGAGACTTTCCCCCAAATATCTGTCCTAATTTTCAACAGCATTTTTCACCTTCTAAGTGTTGTTCGAGAGAGAGAGAGAGAGAGAGAGAGTGTGTGTGTGTGTGTGTGTGTTGTGTGCACGTACGTGCGCGCGCATGGTTTTGAAATCTGTTGTTCATTATGTTTAAGGAGAGTTGCATGCCTGTAAATGATTGAGTGCAAGCGCTTCGTTTGTTGTTTTTTTTACAAGATTCAGCGCTATATAAATTCCATAAATTATTATTATTATTATTATTATTCTCAAAAGCGCTACAGAGCACCCAAGTCTAAAATTCTGCGATATAAAAATAGTTTTATTCCCACCTTAGTTCTACTGCTTAATAAGTGCATGACAATTAACCTGAACTAACCCAAAGCCTGAGAGGAGAGAGAGAGAGAGATGAGAGGAGAGAGATGAGAGAGAGAGAGAGAAAATAATGACAGTGGTTTATCGTGGTAAGCTTTCAAGCCATTCAAAAGGAGACAGTGGGAGGGACTGAGGCAAACCATTATTAAAGTAAGATGAGAAAACAATTCATAACAGCCCAGATAATCATCATGACACGGATTTCCTTGTCATGATTGAGAGACAGAGAGAAAGAGAGAGAGAGAGAGAGAGAGAGAGAGAGAGAGAAAAGAGTGGGTGGGGTGGGGTAAGGGATACAGAGCTCAGGTAGAAAAGGGATGGGACATTTTTTTGAAGCATAGGAAAGGCTACCTTTTATTATTTTAAACTGTGTTCAACATTTTAATAAATAGAGTATTAATTTCACTGATATTTTGTCTTATCATACAACATGTTGTATAAAAAAAGTTGGGGTAATGTCATAAAAATGTGTGCAAGTGTTATTGTTTTAGACTGTTCAATGTCTTAATAAAACAGAGTATCAGTTTAATTGATATTTGTCTTATCGTACATGGTATAACAATTTGGTTTATGTCATTAAAAATGCATGCGCATGTGTGCAAATGTTCCAGTGTGTGTGTGTGTGTGTGTGTGTGCGGGTTCTGTGTGTGAGTTTGTGGATGCATGGATGTACTGGTGCGCTCTGAGTGTTGGTGATTGTACTTGGATGAGTTAATTTTTTTTATTTTATTAATTTTTTAATTTATTCTTTTATATTAAGGATAATGGAATAAGCACTCATGTGCTTTTTTACATCCCGTCCCTGTGTGTATGCGGTTTTGTAAATTCTGTCATCTGTTCCCACCAGCACACAACGGCCTACTCTTACGAAAACTGGAACAGGATTTAACGTATGCGCAAGATGTTCTGCGTGCGTTTGCACTTGGGGCCTCGATTTATAGTCTCATCCAAAGGACTTTTGGGGAGAGTGGAGTCTGCACTGATGTTAACTCCAGGGGAAAATATCCCCTTGAACGGGAATCGAACCCGGGTCGTCAGATTGCGAGCGCAATGTTCTGACCACTAGACTATCCCGTCCCCCTGACTGGCTGAGGTATTGCTGATTTGTGGGTGCTTTTCATATTGTGATGGGTGAGTGACGATGTTACGATACCGTGTTGTGTTTTTTCCTCCAGACCCAAGCCCCTTCCCCAAACCCCCTCCCTCCAAACCCAGTAAGACGCAGACTCAGAGTTCCATGGCGTGGGAGGTTACAGTCTGCACTGCCCTAAGTCCAGGAGCAAGACGGAAGAGAGGGACAGCAAAGCACCTTCTGTCTCTGCCTTCCTGAAGGCAGCGTAGCAAAAACACTCTTCATTAATGATTCTGTCACACCATGTGGCCATGGCAGCAGGTCTTCGGGCTTTTTAAAACAAAAAGGTTCTTTCTCATTCTCTTATTCACACATTTTTTATTCTGGACGAGGTCCAAAGATTTATCACTTACTGATGTCAGAAAAAGTACTAAGGCTGGATGGATGGAGCTCTGAGTTTCACCAGTGGTGAGATTTTGCGTATGCGACCGTTTTTTGGTTGTTGCTGACCATGAAGGTAGCCCGTGTCATGTCTTCGGGGATAATATGCTGGGTATGTTGGTGTTTCTGTAACCCACCAAGCCTTGACGTGAATTAAGGGATTTTTCACGTGCATATTTGATTTTATTGCATTTGTTATATTCATGAAAGGAATTCAGGCACTGGCATGTCCCCCATCTTTAATTCACCAGTCGCTGCCGAGATTCGAACCCACGACCTCATGAGCCTATGGGACTGATGTCGAATGGTATTTACCACTGTCTGTCAGGCCTACATGAAAATGTGGCTTTGCTTTGAAATGTTACATGGGGGGCCTGTCCTGATTTGCTTTTCAACAAGCTTCTAGCATAGTAACCTGTACTTTGCATTGACAGAGAAAGATCCTCGACTCGAGTGAACAGTACACCTGAACTTTTTCTTTGATCCAGTGCGTGCTTATAGTCTCACAGCGATTCCCAGGTGTAATGAAGAAGACAGGGAGTATTTTTTGGGTGAACACCAGGGCGCCTGAGCTTGGGAACATTTCACAACCACAACAACAACAGCAACAACAGCAGCAACAACAATTGCAACATTAATTACAACAACAGTAACAACAACGTTGTTGTCACTGTTGACGTGTTACCTCCCTGAGGTTCTTGTTCAGATACGTTATTTTTCAGCATTTTCTTTAAAGTTCATACTTTTTGTCCAAATAGTTGTGTTCAGATTTTGTTACTCTAAGCTTTGTCTTTATGCTTTTTTTTTTTTGGACACAAAACGTTTTGTGTTCAGATATCGTGTTACCGAAAATTTTGTGTTCAGACATTAATTTTTTTAATTGTTTATCCACAACTTTGGGACTAGATGTTTGTGTTACTCGAAACTTTATGTTCAAGTATCTATCACCCCAAAGTTTTGTGTTCATATGTTTTGTGACCCAAAAGTTTGTGCTCAGATATCTTGTCACACAACGCTCTCTGCTCCGACACTTGATGACTCAAAAATGTGTTCATAAACTTTGTGACACAAAGCTGTGATCAGAAACTTTGTGACACGAAACTGTGATCAGAAACTTTGTGACACGAAACTGTGATCAGATACTTTGTGACACAAAACTGATTAGATACTTTGTGACACAAAACTGATTAGATACTTTGTGACACAAATATAGATACTTTGTGACACAAATATAGATACTTTGTGACACAAAACTATGATCAAATACCTTGTGACACAAAACTGTGATTTGATACCTTGTGACACAAAACTGTGTTGAGATACTTTGTGACACGAAACTGTGTTGAGATACTTTGTGACACAAAACTGTGATCAGATTCTTCGTGATACAAAACTGTGTTCAGATACATTGTGACACAAAACTGTGTTGAGATACTTTGTGACACACAACTGTGTTGAGATACTTTGTGACACAAAACTGTGTTGAGATACTTTGTGACACAAAACTGTGTTGAGATACTTTGTGACACACAACTGTGTTGAGGTACTTTGTGACACAAAACTGTGTTGAGGTACTTTGTGACACAAAACTGTGTTGAGATACTTTGTGACACAAAACTGTGTTGAGATAGCTTGTGACACAAAACTGTGTTGAGGTACTTTGTGACACAAAACTGTGTTGAGGTACTTTGTGACACAAAACTGTGTTGAGATAGCTTGTGACACAAAACTGTGTTGAGGTACTTTGTGACACAAAACTGTGTTGAGATAGCTTGTGACACAAAACTGTGTTGAGATAGCTTGTGACACACAACTGTGTTGAGATAGCTTTTTGACACAAAACTGTGTTGGATAGCTTGTGACACACAAACTGTTTTTGAGGTACTTTGTGACACAAACTTTTGAGATTGCTTTGACCAAAATGTGTTGAGATGCTTGTGACCAAAACTGTTTTTTGAGGTACTTTGTGACACAAATGTGTTGAGTTTTGTGACACAAACTGTTTGAGTTGCTTTTGACACAAACTGTGTTTTTTTTTTTGGACTTTTGCACAAACTTGTTTATAGCTTGTGACACAAAACTGTGTTGGTAGCTTGTGGACAAATGTGTTGAGATGCTTGTGACACAAAACTGTGTTGAGATAGCTTGTGACACACAACTGTGTTGAGGTACTTTGTGACACAAAACTGTGTTGAGATAGCTTGTGACACAAAACTGTGTTGAGATAGCTTGTGACACAAAACTGTGTTCAGAACTGTGTATTCAGACATGCTAGGAACCAAACCTTTGTGTTTAGGGAATTTTCACTCAAGAAATTTGGGTCCATCTTTGTTTCTTCTTCCCAATTTTTATCACTTGATCTGCTGGTTTTCAGTTTTGTAACTTATCTTCTTATTTAAAAGTCTTTATCACTATAATTTTTTCTTGTTTGATAAGTCTGATCTTCTTAACAATTTTGATCACTCTGATCTTCTTGTTCGATGAGTCTGATCTTCTTCAGGATTTTTATGACTCTGATCTTCTTGTTTGATAAGTCTGATCTTCTTCACGATTTTTATCACTCTGATGTTCTTGGTGCCAGTTTTTATAAGACTGATCTTCTTCACAATTTTGATCACTCTGATCTTCTTGTTCGATAAGTCTGATCTTCTTCACAATTTTTATCACTCTGATCTTCTTGGTGCCAGTTTTTATAAGACTGATCTTCTTCACAATTATTTTTATAACTCTGATCTTCTTGTTCGATAAGTCTGATCTTCTTCACGATTTTGATCACTCTGATCTTCTTTTGGATAAGTCTGATCTTCTACACAATTCTGAGTACTCTGAACTTCTTGGTGACGTGTTTTCTGGCGCTTCTCTTTCTGTTCAGAAATTTGTCCTGGTCTTTTCATTTCAGGTTGTTTTTTTCTTGATCACACAGGTTTTCATTTTCTTTCAGTCTTCTTCTTAGTCGTGACGACGCTCACCAGCACTGTTGTTGCCGTTAATGAGATCGACTTCGGCATGGAAGGAGTTGTAATCTTTTGAAATCTTTCAGGAAGAAAAAAGCGGAAATGGAATTCGTTTCTAGTCCAGAATTTCCAGAAGGTGGAGATGCTATACTTTTATTATTATACCGACAGGCCCCTGGCATCCCTACGATTTCTTTTCTTACTTTCTAACAGTTTAGTTATAGTCCTAAAATCTTTACCATCCTTTCCTGAAATTGTAAAGCGGCTGTGTGTGTGTGTGTGGTTTGTGTGTGTGGTGTGTGGGTGTGTGTGTGTGTGTGTGTGTGTGTGTGTGTGTGGTGTGTGTGTGTGTGGTGTGTGGTGGTGGTGTGTGTGTGTGTTGTGTGTGTGTGAGGGTTTTTGGGTTGAGCCCAGGTTGAGTCACCTCTGAGACGCCCGTTCAGAAAGGGGATTTTTGCCCTGGAGGTAACATCAACGCCAACTCCACTCCCGGGATATAGTCTTTCAGGTGAAACCATAAACCAATAACAACAGCAACAACAACAATAATAATGATGATATAACAATGATGATGATGATAATAATAATAATGATGATAATAATAATAATAATAATCACGATGATAATGATGCTGATGATAATAATAATGATGATATTAATAATAAGAATATAATAATAGTAATAATATAATAATTATAGAAATGCCTTTTATAAAAAGTGATAAACGACAGCGGTTATTTCATGCACGTAAACTGTCCAAAGTAGAGTAGAAACACTTGCAACAGTTAAACTTACCTTCAATTTTCTACCCGTGTTATTATTGTTAATAGGTTTTTGATTTTTTGGGTTGTTTTTTTGGGGGGTGGTGGGGGGTGGGGGGGGGCGGGGAGACCTTTACCAAAGAACATCACAGTTGACAAAGAACCTCACATACAGTTTCCGAATCGTTTCGTCGTTGAACTACCAACAACAACAACAACAACAATATCAGAACAAATTCAAGATAATTTCAGAGAACATATATTACTGACTATCAAAATATACATTTTCTATGGTTTTGCATATCAGACTATACTTCATCTACACTCCTTCCTCTTTTTCTGTGACGTGTATTCTTTAAACCAGGTACATCCTTGAAGTCGGAATACGGCTATTTTAATGGTGAGTAAAACAAAACAAAACAAAACCAAACCAAACCAGTGGTAGACGCAAAATCTCACCATGGGCAAACTCGAAGCCCTAGCAGAGAAACGACAACAACAACAACATCATCAACATCAACAACAAAAATCAGGTACTCCAAGCCTCCTGTCTTCTTCTTGTTGTTGTTGCATCAATTTTACGACTGTTCACTCAAAGTGATATCATTAGTCTTCTTCTTCTTCTTGCTCTGCTGCTGCCGCTGCTGCTGTTGCTGCTGTTGCCCCCGCTGCTGCTTGTCCACACAGGGAAACAGCGCCTTGAGGGTGGAGCGGTAGTGGGAACTCTGCCTGACGTAGATGAGAAAGTTGACGGAGGCGTTCACAGCCTCCAGCAGCAAAGTGAAAGCCGTGGACACTTTGAAGATGTTGCACAGGTGCCCCGTGATCAAGAACCCCGGAAGGCGGCTGAACAGCACCAGGGCCCGCGTCACGGACGGCGTCATGGTGACGACATAAACGCCGCACACCGTCACCAGCATGCGCGTCATCACCATGTCCCTCTTCTGCAGTGACGTCATGTTGGCGATGACCTCACGCCGCCAGTGGGTCAAGACTTGCAGGCGGAGGAGGATGACGGCGGTGGACACGACGACGACGACGAGGGAGAGGAAAGGGACGGCGACCGAGCCCAGGTGGAGGTAGGTGATGTCGATGACGGTGCGGTGCCGGAGGTAGAGAGGGGTGAGGCGGGAGATGTAGGTGGAGGTGTTGGTGAGGGGGTCGGTGATGTGCACGGTCTGGTATTTGAGGGCCAGGGCCGTGTTGTCCAGCGCCAGGAGGGAGACGCTCACTGTCAGGATCAGCACCGCAGTTAGTCTGGAACCAACCAACCGGTGGATCGGTGGTCTAGAGGTAACGCGCCTGTCTAGAAAGCGAAAAGTCCGGGTCGGAAGTGTGCGGTGGTTCGTATCCCGTTTGGGCCCCGAAAATTTTCCGCCATCCATTAGACCATGAGTGGTGGTCTGGGCGCTAGTCTTTCGGATGAGACGATAAACCGAGGTCCCGTGTGTTGCACAAAATTATTCAGCGCACGTAAAAGAACCCACGGCAACAAGAGAGTTGTCCCTGGCAAAATTCTTAGAGAAAAAAGCCACTCTGATAGGGAAACAAAATAATACGATGCAGACAAAAAAAAAAAAAAAAAAAAAAGGGTGGCGCTGCTCTTGTGGCGACCCCGCTCTCCCCGGGGAGAGCAGCCCAAATTTCCGCAGAGAATATCTCGTGACTTAAAGTGGTATAAATAAATAAATAAATAAACCAAGAAACAAACAAAAAAATCCCCCCCAAAAAAAAACAAACAAACAAGAACAACAAAAAAAACCCCCAACAAAATACGTACATGAGCTCTTCTGACCCACCCCCCCCCCCCCCCCCCCCCATCCCCTCTCTGTCTGTCTGTGTCTCTGTCTCTCTCTGTCTGTCTGGGCTAGCTCTGTATAACTATCTCTCTCTTTCTCTCTCTCTCTGTTTGTCTATCTGTCTGTCTCTCTCTTCCTGTCTGTCTGTTTGTCTTCTATCGGTCTCTCTGTCTCTGTATGTCCGTCTCTGTCTGTGTCTCTCTCTCCGCAGCATAATCATGCGGTCTTCTCTTGTTCTATTAAGGTTAGTCCTACCCAATGACTGACACACAACAAATGCCTTTTTGTTCCTTGCTGTCTTCTTTAGCTATCCTTATCTGTCATATGAGTGAAAATGCGTTGCGCTGCCGCCGTTAAGCACCTGACTAGTCAGGCCCAGCGCATCCGACTTCGGTATGGGACAGAAAATCTTTTTTTTAAGTCTTTCTGGGAAAAAAAGGCAGGAGAATGGACCGAGAAGGCAGAAAATAGACAAGAAGGAGGTGACAGGAAGAAAAAGAACAAGGTAGAAACAAAGAGAGGGATGGAAAAGAAGGAATTCCTAGCACAGAATTTCCAGAAGGTGGGGATGCTATTTATACTGACAGGTTCCCCCACGGGGAATGCTGTCTTTATGATACTGCAGACACATTGTACTGACGCGGTGTCCATGCTGTATTTTTGCATCAATTTGTACATTACGTAAATTTGTCTGACCTTGTGCTTGCTTATTTACTACAGAGGGTATATCCCCGAAACCAGAATGTGGCTACCTTATGATAAAAAAAACCCACCACGGCCACATGCGCAACGTCTCGCCATGGGTGTACTTTGGAGATCTAACCGAAGAACGAATAAGAAAAAACACACACAGATGGTATTTATTTTATTTTATTTTATTTATTTTTTATTTCGAGGATAATGGAAAAAGCGCTCGTATTATTTTGGGTGTACATCCAGTCTCCGTGTGTATGCAGTTTTGTCAGTTTTGTCATCCGCTCCCACCGGTACACAATGGCCTACTCTTTAAGGTAGTAACAGGTCTGCACGATAAGTTAGCACCTTGAGGAAATTCTGTGCGAGGAATTCCCCTCTTTTCTATCCCTCTCTTTGTTTCTGCCTTGTCCCCTTTTCTTCCTATTCGCTCCTTCTTGTCTTTTTTTTTCTGCCTTCTTGGTCCATTGAAAGACTTAAAATATAAAAATCATCTCCCACGCCCAAGACTGATTCGCTGGGTTTGATGTGGGCGCTGACTTGTCAGGCGCTTAATGGCAGCGCAACGCATATTCACTCATATGAAAGACAACAAATAGTTGTTGTCTGAGCGTTCGACGACGACGACGAAGAAGAAGAAGAAGGAGGAGGTCAAGGAAGAGGAGGAGGAGGAAAAGGAGGAAGACGAGAGGAGGAAGATGAAGAAGAGGAAGAATGAAGTGAACACCAGTAAACAAAATCCTCGTCCCTAACTCACCAGACGCCATAACCCAGATTCAAACCCCCTCTCTCTTTCCTCTCTCTCCCCCCCTTCCCCCCCTATCTCTCCCCCCCTCTCTCTCCCCCCCTCTCTCTCCCCCCTCCCCGTCCCCCTCTCCCCCCAACCCCCCCCTCTCCCCCCCAACCCCCCCACCCCCCCAGCCCCCCCCCTCTCCCTCCTCCCATCCCACCACTAACCTGGTACCACGGGTTGGGCCAGCCTGGAGAGGGCTGAGGACGCAGCGGCACCTTTCCAGGGCGATGAGGGCGGTGACGAGGTTGGAGATGGAGAGGAAGGCCAGGTAGTTGCCCAGCACTGGACCGTTGTGCTGCTGCAGCCAGTAGTTGCCGGCCACAGGGTCCACCAGACTGACCAGCGCGTAGGACTTGCCGCACAGCAGGAACAGCAGGAAGCCCGTGTCCGACAGCGCCAGACTTTGGCATGCAAGACAGAGAGAGAGAGAGAGAGAGAGAGAGAGAGAGAGAGAGATTTTGGGGAGAGAGATGAGAGAGAGAGAGAGAGAGAAAGCAGTGTGTGATCTGTGTGTTGTGTGTGTGTGTGTGTGTGTGTGTGTGTTTGTCGTTTCTATGTATCTATCTGTCTGTCTGTCTATTATCTATCTATCTATCTATCTATCTATCTATCTATCTATCTATCTATCTATCTATCTGTTTTTGTCGGGCTGTCTGTCTGTCTGTCTGTCTGTCTATCTATCTATTTATATATCTCTCTCTCTATCTATCTATCTGCCTGTCTGTCTGTCTGTCTGTCTGTCTCTCTCTCTCTGACAAGGCTTTCTGAACTGGGGTCAAAACCAGGACGGTCAGTACTTCTGTTTCATGCAGGTATGGCAGAGCAACAGGTGTTTGCTGTTCTGAATATAAAGCAGCAAAGAGAACGAGACATGTTCCTATAGGCATGCTCAGGGCAGACTGGACAAATAATATCACTGGACTGATCTGGGAGTGGATTGGTGGTCTAGAGGTAACGCGCCTGCCTAGAAAGCAAAAAGTCCAAGTCGGAAGTGTGCGGTGGTTCAAATGCCGTTTGGGCCCGAAACTTTCCCCCATCCATTAGACCATGAGTGGTGGTCTGGGTGCTGGTCTTTCGGATGAGATGATAAACCGAGGTCCCGAGTGTTACACATAATTATTTAGCGCACGTAAAATAACCCAAGGCAAGAATAGAGTTGTCCATGACAAAATTCTATAGAAAAAAGCCACTATGATAAGGAAATAAATACAGTTTCAGAAAGGAAAAAGGAAAAGAAATAAAAGGTGGCGCTGCTCTTGTGGCGACGCGCTCTCTCTGGGCAAAGCAGCTCGAATTTCACGCAGAGAAGTCTGCCGGAATAACCAGAAAGAAGATATATAAGTGTAGAAAAGGATTGTAAAGAGGTAAAAGTGTTCCCATAACCTATGGGGTGGTTTGGGGAGTGAGATGTCAGAGACCTCAGCTTCTTTAGGGTCAAGAAAATTGAGGGCGGCGTCCATCTCTCTCCCTCGCTGCTTTGCCTTCCCTGACCCTGAAGAGGGCAAGTTCTCATTTACAGCTGGGTGAACTGGGGGAATGTACTGAAGCCAAGGTAACCAAACTCAGCGCTGCTTAATCTTAGCTTGAGGAGAGTAATGCTCTGACCACTGAGCTTTTGATACATACCTTAAAACTAGGACATAAGTAAGCACTGAAATGTAGTAAAGAACTGTACCACACACACACACACACACACACACACACATCAAAAACAAAACAAAAACTAACGAAAGTATCCTAATCTTTAAGCTGAGGGCCCTAATACAACACTTTCATCTAACAAAACGTGAGCTATGTTTTACAATAGTTATTCTTCAACACCTTTACCTGAACAGACACAGGTTGATGCGATTTGACAATCCTTGCCTAGCAAAGACCACCATGTTGATGACGTTGGTGATGACGCCACAGGTCACGAGGACAGGAAATATCCCAACATACACCACCGAGTCCACCATTTGTGCAATAAAAGGACTGAGGATGTTTCGCGGATTGTCACAAGGGATAAACAGAGGAAGGAATGGTGTGTGAGAAGTGTTGGCATCGTTGATAGAATTCATCACAGCCAGAGTCATATTACTGGAAGTCATTCTGGATGTCTAGCCTGATAACCACGCCGTCACTGTCCTTGTATCATCAGTTGTTACATCACACCTGTGAAAAAGAAAATTGTGAGTCTTCTTCTCTAAGTATAATTAAAAAAAGAAAACAAATAAATGTACAAAAAAAGTATTGTATAAAAGGTACAGGTGTTCCCATAACCTATGCAGTTGTTACGGGAGGGAGGTGTTAGAGACCTCAGCTTCTTTAGGGGGCCAGCATATTTAGGGCGGAGCTCATCTCCTCTTCCTCTCTGCTTTAGCTTCTCTGTCTCTAAAGAGGCAAGTGTGATAGACAATAAGAAATTGTAAAATTTTCTTGTGAATGGGGCTGATACTTAAAAAAGATGAAAGGTGTCTCGATGTGTTTTGGGACTACCAAAGGTTTAAGCTTCAATCACCGCTGGTACCCCTGACAAAAGCTCATCCAGGGAAATGAAATGCGAGTCAGATCAGGAAAAGACATGGTCCTTATGGGAAAAAAATGCCCAAAATGCTGTCTTTGAAAGATCTTCTTCTTCTTCTTCTTTTCTTCTTTTCTTCTTTTCTTCTTCTTCTTCTCCCCCTCCTCCCTCCTACTCCTCCTCCTCCTCCTCCTTTTTCTTCTTCTTAACACTCAGACAGCAACTAATGTTGTTTGTCGTATGAGGCAAAATGCATTGTGCTGCCGTTAAGCGCCTGGCAAGTCAGGCCCAGCGCATCCAGCTTCAGCGTGAGAGAAAATTGTTCTATGTTAAGTCTTTCTTGGAAAAAAAGGCAGGAGAATTTATTTATTTATTATTTTATATCGAGGATAATGGAATAAGCACTCGTATGCTTTTTTACACCCAGTCCCCGTGTGTATACAGTTTTGTAAATTTTGTCATCTGTTCCCACCGGCACACAATGGCCTACTCTTTCGAAAAACGGAACAGGGTTTAACGTGTACGCAAGATGTTCTGCATGCGTTCGCACACGGGGCCTCGGTTTATAGTCTCATCCGAAGGATGGATCAAGGAGACAAAAAGTAGACAAGACGGGATTGATAGGAAGAAAAGGAACAAGGCAGAAACAAAGAGAGGGATAGAAAAGAGGGAATTCCTAGCGCAGATTTTCCAGAAGGTGGAGATGCTATCTATATACTGACAGGCCCCCTGGCATCCTCATTGGGGAGTTTAGTTTCTTTCTTTCAATGATTCTATAACGAACACGGAAATTTTGAAAACCATGTGGGATATGTTGCTATATGATAATTGCAACTTAAATTCTGATGGGAAGCGGGAATAACATCGTGGTGAGATGGGTTGTTTGTTAGTGTACGTATGTGTATGCACACCTACACTCTTAATCATGAACACAAAGAAAGCAGGCGAGCATACACATACAGTACATGTTTGATTTTTACAAAGAAAACGTTCATCTTTATCTATCTATCTATCTATCTATCTATCTATCTATCTATCTATCTATCTATCTATCTATCTATCTATCTATCTATCTGTCTGTCTGTCTGTCTGTCTGTCTGTCTATCTATCTATCTATGGGGGACAGGATTGCCTGGTGGTTAGAGTGATGTATTCATGATCTGCGGACCCAGGTTCGAATCTCGTTCAAGAGGATTTTTCCTCTAGAGTTGACATCAGTGTCGACTCCACTCTCCCCAAAAGTTTTTTCGGATGAGACTATAAACCGAGGTCCCGTGGGCGAACGCACGCAGAACATCTTGTGCACACGTTAAATCCTGTTCCGCTTTCCGGAAGACTAGGCCATTGTGTGCCAGTGGGAACAGATGATAAAATTGACAAAACTGCATACACACGGGGACTGGATGAAAAAAGCACATGAATGCTTATTCCGACTGGATGAAAAAAGCACATGAATGCTTATTCCATTATCTTCGAAATAAAAACGAAAATCCATCCATCCATCCATCCATCCATCCATCCATCCATCCATCCATCCATCCATCCACATCTATCTATCTATCTATCTATCTATCTATCTATCTATCTATCTATCTATCTATCTATCTATCTATCTATCTATCTATCTATTTCAAGATTAATGGAATATGCAGTCATATGGTTTTCTGGGGGGTTGGGTTTTTTTGTTGCATCCATCCATGTAGAAAGCAAAACCTATGTGTTCGATCTCCCTGTGCCCCTCAAAAATGTCTCCTTCCACTAGATGTTCAGTGGTGGTGTGGGTGCTAGTCTCTCGGATGAGACGATAACCAAGATCACGTGAGCAACACGTATTCAGCGCACCTTAAAGAACCCAGGGCAAGAAGAGATTTGTCCTTGACAAAATTACGTACCAAAAAAAGTTACCCTTAAAGGGAGACATACACATACCAAAATCACGCAGAACAACGGGAAGTATCTTTCTGCTTACAACTTAATAGATAATGTACTAAAAGTAAAAACTAAGACTTTATTTGCTGCTTTGTAGATTTTCAGAAGGCGTTTGATAATGAGTAGCACGACGGCCTTCTTATAAAGTTAAACGAAATAGGAATAACAAGCAAAACTTCAAATGTCATTAAAAACATGGACACCCATGCAACAATACTTACAAAAATATCAGGAAAACTCACAAATGAAATCAAATTTAAAAAAGGGGTACATCAGGGAAATACGTTAAGTCCTACATTATTTAATGTGTATGTCAATGACATAGTTCAACAACAGAACAGAGGGAATTCCTAGCACAGAATTTCCAGAAGGTGGGGATGCTATTTATACTGACCCCCCCCCCCCCACCCCCCTTCCCACATTGACCGAAATTCCAACACAAATCTGGTCTTGCTCTCAAAACAGTCTGGCCAAGAGCAGGTCAGAGGCAGCTGCCAGACTCTCTGCCCAGCAAGATGAATCACACAGACGCCTCAAGAACAAGATGAAGAACCAGGTCACCTGAAAAGACAGCTGAAGCTGAAGCGCTCAGACACTCCAAGAGCAAGGCCCGACTCTTGTGGAAGGACAGTTCCTCGAAGACACAAACACAACAGAATGACTTTTATTCCTATTTCAAACAGTACACTGATGGATCTTCTGAACAACTGTGAAAATATGGAGCCAACATTATTAAATTTTAGTGGCTTCATTGCTTTGTATCAGGCCATTCAAGAAATGTTAATCTGCAACCAGATTTCCACAGGGGTCGGGATAGCTCAGTGGTCAGACCACTCGCTTTCCCCCAAGCTTAGGTAAAACAGCATCGAGCGTGGTTACCAAATGGATGGGTGACCCTTTGCACGCCTTGGCTACCTGCCCTCTTTAGGGTCAGGGAAGGTAAAGCAGCGAGGGAGAGGAGATGGGCGCCGCCCTCAATATGCTGGCCACTGGAGAAGCTGAGGTATCCGACACCTCGCTCCTCAATGACCGCATAGGTTATGGGGGCACCTTCACCTTTAGATTCCCACAAGGGAGCTCTCTACCTTCTCACGTAACTGCCCGCAAGTTGATAAAAGAGGAAAAGATCTCTTTGTCCTGTGATTCACCATCAAGTTTAACAAATGGAAAAGATCCATTGAAAGCCTGGCAGGCAACAACAAATCAAAGCCACTGATAAACTCGCTTTTTTTAAAGGCTATGTCACAATGGCTGACACAGCAGATGCAGAGAGGCATTGGTGGCATGTTGTAGATTTAATGAAGATACGTTTGAGGATGTTTGCAGCATGGTCACTGACAAGATAATATAGTAATCTTTTCTTCACTCTTACTGCAGTTTTCCCTGGCAAGCTATCCGCATGGCCTAAGAGAGAAGTACAAGACTATCCCTTTTATGTGAACAGACGTAAAATTGAAGACCAACCAAGTACAAGACTACACAGACTTGTGTAAGCAAGGTCTTGGATTTTCTAGTCGCTGTTCATTGCCCAGCATCTCACATACCATGTCATCTGAGCGCTTTGATTTGTTGCTTTACAAGATTCAGCGCTATATAAATTCCATACATTATTATTATTATTATTATATCAGATCTCAAGAATCTCAATAATGAAAAAGAGGTAAAGACCAGCCACAGTAGTTAGTGTCTTGAGTTACGGACTGGAAAGTCGCGGGTTCGGTTCCCGTAAGAGTCATAGGGATTTTTCTCGGACTCCGCCTAGCTCCTACCCAGAGTGAGTGTGCTGTGGGCTCAGTGGGAAGACTGGGACCTCACAGTCGAGCTTCTTCCACTTTACCGATGTGATTTTCAAAGTGTTGCCAAGTTACCTGACCAACACTGCAGGTGTCTGTGTCTTTTGGGCCTGGTTGATGCCGGGGTATATCAGGATAGGTTGCATAGAGTTCAGCCCTGTCAAGTAGTGCTAAAGCACACGTACTTCCACAGCAGCAGCATCACATCCTCCTCCTCCTCATTGATCATCATGCAATAAAAGAAAATTGACTCTGATTCGGTAGCCCCTGTTCCTCTGGTCTTACATTGACCTCAGTTTTGGTTTTCCTCACACACTTCTGTGCCTGTGGTGAGTCTGTGTCAGAGACTTCGGGGTTGGGGGTTCAGGGGATAGGGTCGTTGGAGGGACGTTGTGGTGGTCGCGACCCGGGGAGGGTGTCTCGTTCAGTCTGGTTTGGCAACTGAGCTGTTACTGTTGTCAGTAGGCGGCTTAGTCAGGCCGTCAGCGCCTGGGCTTTACCACAGTTCTTGATTAAACCATTGACGCTGGGGGCAACAGCAAAGTGAGAGGCTGTATGACCAGTGGCTTTCTTTCCCACTCATGGAATTCCACTTTACAGCTTAGTCTTTAGTGATCGACTATGGCTCTCTGACTAGGAGGCATGACTTGCACAGTCCTTATGTGCTGCAGCCCTGGGGGCTGGTTGGCCTTTGGAGAGCATCTCCAACGCTGACTGTCCTTATGCCCACTTGGCCGAGAGAGTGGGGGATGTACTGTGGACAAGGCATCTCCACTATAATCAAATTTCTGCCCAGTTTCCAAAACAGCAGCTGCCTCCTCTGCTGTTTTGGAGGTCATCGTCGGACACGACGGACAAACATACAGGCGGCTAAGTAGGTGGTGTGCTGCGTATGTTAGCTCAGGACAGGCACCACTGAACACCACCAAAGTGACCCAGCGTAAGTGCAGAGCACCTCTGGCTGGTGGCCCCATGGAGGCCTGACATTGACATTGATTGTGCCGTCTTGTAGTACTTCTGACCCTGCGGATGTTGAAATGACGAATCTGGGTGTGGCTGGGGCGGAGAGATCGGAATGAGCGGCGTGGGAACGGCTGTGTGCTCCTCGGGAGTCTCGTTCCCCAGCTGTGGACAGGACAACCAGCGCAGGATTGCTGGGGTCGTCTTTTGTGAGTGACCTCACGTCAGAGGAATCTTTGTGTATCCCTCTTCGCCTGCGTTATGATGTCAAGGAAAAATTCTGATCTGTGTGTCTGACACCACGTCAGAGGAATCTTCGTGTATCCCTCTTTGTGTTGTAACGTTAAAAAAGATCTGATCTTTGTGTCTGAACATCAAGTCAGAAGAATCTTTGTGTATCGTATCCCTCTTCGCCTGCTTTCTGATGTCAAGAAAAATTCTGATCTTTGTGATTGACACCATGTCATCAGAGGATTCTTTCTGTATTCTTCTTTGT
>CM054166.1:27294378-27296878 GCA_028751875.1 Rapana venosa
AAAAAACAATAAATGTACAAAAAAAGTATTGTATAAAAGGTACAGGTGTTCCCATAACCTATGCAGTTGTTACGGGAGGGAGGTGTTAGAGACCTCAGCTTCTTTAGGGGGACCAGCATATTTAGGGCGGAGCTCATCTCCTCTTCCTCTCTGCTTTACCTTCCCTGTCTCTAAAGAGGCAAGTGTGATAGACAATAAGAATTTGTAAAATATTCTTGTGAATGGGGCTGATACTTAAAAATGATGAAAGGTGTCTCGATGTGAGGTACTACCAAAGGTGAAGCTTCAATCACCGCTGGTACCTCTGACAAAAGCTCATCCAGGAACTGAAATGCCAGTCAGATCAGGAAAAAGACATGGTCCTTATGGGAAAAAAAATGCCTAAAATGCTGACTTTGAAAGATCTTCTTCTTCTTCTTCTTCTTCTTCTGTTGCTGCTGCTTGCTGCTGCTGCTGCTGCTGCTGCTGCTCCTCCTCTCCTCCTCCTCCTCCTCTCCTCTTCTTCTTCTTCTTCTTTTTCTTCTTCTTCTTCTCTTCTTCTTCTTCTTCTTACTTCTTCTCTTCTTCTTTCCTCCCCCTCCTTCTTCTTCTTAACACTCAGACAGCAACTAATGTTGTTTGTCGTATGAGGCAAAATGCATTGCGCTGCCGTTAAGCGCCTGGCAAGTCAGGCCCAGCGCATCCAGCTTTAGAGTGAGAGAAAATTGTTCTATGTTAAGTCTTTCTTGAAAAAAAAGGCAGGAGAATGGATCACGGAAACAAAAAGTAGACAAGACGGGATTGATAGGAAGAAAAGGAACAAGGCAGAAACAAAGAGAGGGATAGAAAAGAGGGAATTCCTAGCGTAGATTTTCCAGAAGGTGGAGATGCTATCTATATACTGACAGGCCCCCTGGCATCCTCATTGGGGAGTTTAGTTTCTTACTTTCAATGATTCTATAACGAACATGGCAATTTTGAAAACTGATATATGGGATATGTTGCTATATGATTATTACAACTTAAATTCTGATGGGAAGCGGGAATAACATCGTGGTAAGATGGGTTGTTTGTTAGTGTACGTATGTGTATGCACACCTACACTCTTAATCATGAACACAAAGAAAGCAGGCGAGCATACACATACAGTACATGTTTGATGTTTACAAAGAAAACGTTCATATCTATCTATCTATCTATCTATCTATCTATCTATCTATCTATCTATCTATCTATCTATCTATCTATCTATCTATCTATCTATCTATCTATCTATCTATCTATCTGTCTGTCTGTCTGTCTATCTATCTATGGGGGAACGGGATAGCCTGGTGGTTAGAGTGATGTATTCGGGATCTGCTGACCGAGGTTTGAATCTCGTTCTAGAGGATTTTTCCTCTGGAGTTGACATCAGTGCAGACTCCACTCTCCCCAAAAGTCTTTCAGATGAGACTATAAACCGAGGTCCCGTGGGCGAACGCACGCAGAACATCTTGTGCACACGTTAAATCCTGTTCCGCTTTCCGGAAGACTAGGCCATTGTGTGCCGGTGGGAACAGATGACAAAATTGACAAAACTGCATACACACGGGGACTGGATGAAAAAAGCACATGAATGCTTATTCCATTATCCTCGAAATAAAAACGAAAATCCATCCATCCATCCATCCATCCATCCATCCATCCATCCACATCTATCTATCTATCTATCTATCTATCTATCTATCTATCTATCTATCTATCTATCTATCTATCTATCTATCTATCTATCTATCTATCTATCTATCTATCTCTCTCTTCTCTCTCCATCCATACATCATCCATCCATCCATCCATCCATCCATCCATCCATCCATCCATCATTCTATCTATCTATCTATCTATCTATCTATCTATCTATTACTATCTATCTATCTATCTATCTATCTATTTCAAGAATATGCAGTCATATGTTTTTTGTGTGTTGGTTTTTGTTGTTGCATCCATCCATGTGGCCCCCGAAATTTGTCTCCTTTCCTCTAGATCTTCAGTGGTGGTGTGGGTGCTAGTCTCTCGGATGAGACGATAACGAAGATCACGCGAGCAACACGTATTCAGCGCACCTTAAAGAACCCAAGGCAAGAAGAGAGTTGTCCTTGACAAAATTATGGACCAAAAAAATTACCCTTATAGGGAGACATACACGTACCAAAATCACGCAGAACATCGGGAAGTATCTTTCTACTTACAACTTGATAGATAATGTACTAAAAGTAAAAACTAAAATACTTTATTGCTGCTTTGTAGATTTTCAGAAAGCGTTTGATAATGTGTGACACGAGGGTCTTCTTATAAAGTAAAACGAAATAGGAACAACAGGCAAAACTTTAAATGTCATTAAAAACATGGACACCCATGCAACAATATTTACCAAAATATCACGAAACCGCACAAATGAAATCAAATTTAAAAAGGGGTACATCAGGGAAATACATTAAGTCCTACATTATTTACTGTGTATATCAATGACATAGTTCAACAA
>CM054166.1:27301878-27306878 GCA_028751875.1 Rapana venosa
CCGGCACACAATGACCTACTCTTCCGAAAAGCGGAACGGCTTTTAACGTGTGCACAAGACGTTCTTGCGTGCGTTGACACACAGGACCTCGATTTATTATAGTCTCATCCGAAAGACTTTTGGGAAGAGTGGAGTCGGCACTGATGTTAACTCCAGGGGAAAAATCCTCTTGAACGAGATTCGAACCCGAGTCAGCAGATCATGAATACATCACTCTGACCACCAGGCTATCCCGTCCCCATTGCAGAATGGACATCCTGTGCCCCTCCCAGTGTTGACAATATCACTACCTGGTTGCCAGAACAATACAATACAGATAAAATGTCATATAATTAAAGAAAAAGAATATTTGAAAGATTTGCTTAAAAAGACAACAACAATAACATAAGATCGGACCAGGCAGGCAGAACATAAGCAAGAGAGATGACAGAAAGGGTAAGGAAAAAAAGGGCAGTTAGAAAGAGAGTGATAGAGAAGAGGAAATTTCTAGCCCAGAATTTCCAAAAGGTGAGGATGCTATCTATACTGAAGAATCTCTCGTCATCCCTGCAGGGTACTCCACACATTAAAAATGGTCTATGGATAGTGCAGTAAGGATATATAAAAGTACTACACCAAAAACGCAACAACAACAACAACAACAAAACACAACAAAAATTCCAGTCTAAAGATACGCTATACTCAAGCACTTAGAGAAGTATTATTTACAGCCATACTGAACAATATCATATGATACAACTGAGCAGTATGAAACTATATTTTCTACTTAGTTATATATATATATATCTCAGAAATCATTTCTGCAGTCTTTCAGATTAGGAGTAAAATACTCAACGGACGTTAAGTATAGCGTATACAGGCACTTAGACACGACTGTTTAACACTACACTGCACAGCTACACTTAAACAACATGTAATGTGGCTAGCACTCAAGCGTGCCTACACAAGCTTGCATGCAAACACACGCGCGCACGCGCGCACGCATGCACGCACACACACACACACTATAGTGTATGTCTGTCTGTCTGTCTGTCTGTCTGTCTGTATGTATGTATGTGTGTGTCTATCTATCTATCTATCTATCTATCTATCTATCTATCTATCTATCTATCTATCTATCTATCTATCTATCTATCTACAGAGAGAGAGAGAGAGAGAGAGAGAGAGAGAGAGAGAGAGAGAGAGAGAGAGAGAGAGAGAGAACTCCAAACTCCAACTCCAACGGTTTATTCACAAAAAGGCCATTGGCCCATACATGAAGGGGGTTGCCGAACTGCTTAGTATTTTGGTTTAAACACACACACACACACACACACACACACACAGAGACCAACATGTTACTGTATAACACAAAGTCAGCTACAAAAATATCACTTAGGATAACATTATCTCTCTTATTCTGAAGGCTTTACACAAATATAAAGTGAGGCTGCGCACAACCTCAGGATGACTTGATGCCAGGAGTAAACAGAGTCTAAATAAATTAGGCTGTCTACTATATTTAACAGGGATTATTCTGCCTAACATCCTCAAATACAGGACAGCACAAGACAAAGTGTACTTCATCCTCCGGAGCTTGCTTACATAATGGGCATAACAGCCTACGTCGTCAATATCATGTTCTCTTATCTAATTTATGAACATTTATATCTGATACACCAAGTCTAAACTTAGACATTATTCTTTTAAAATTTTATATCCATATCAAGTTTAGATAAGGTTTGACACAGCGAACTTATAAATTGTCTGTACATTTGAAATCTTTCACTGTTTTGTATATATACTCCATTGCTGCCATCGGCAGTCAATCAATCTTTGCCTGAAAGCGTTAATAAACTCTCTACAATTTCCGACTCCTTGATTGAGCCAAACAAATCCAAACCCAGTTCACACAAACAGGTACGATTTGTGTTGCCCATTTTGTTTTTCCCTTTGAAAACTAATCATAAAGCATCTGTAGGATTTAAAAGGTAGCCTGCTCTCATACATATGCAGAATCTTAATCCAATATCTAATGCATCTTACAGCAGCATTAACAGAGAGAGGGTATCTATTAGTTTCACTATAAACAAGATCTTTAGGTGTACGTCTACTAAGCCTAAAAACTGCTTTAAAAGCAAAGAGGTGTACTGATTCACAAAGTGTTACAGCTGCATCCAACCCCCATATTTCTGCACCATATACACAGTGGTTGTATTTGTGCATCAAATATCTTAATAAACAATCAAAAGAGTTATTATTCAATATTCGTAGTTTTTTCAACACAAATAACAGGCTTCGTTTACCTCGATTTGGCCAGATCTTTACATGCAGTTGTAAACCCTAAGCTTAGTAGAAAAAACAGATTCCTAAATATTTATATACATTTATCAAAAGGCATGATATTTCCATTGTACAACCATTTTTCATGAGCAGCTAAATATCCACCTTTTCTGAATACAACGATATTACTCTTACTCAGATTAACCTTAAGATCCATTGCTGTTGAAGCACGTTTAAGCTGTTTAACTGCTTTTGAAAACCCACAAACTGTTTCAGATAGCAGGATAACATCATCAGCAAGCAGAAGAAAAAACAACTCTGAGAAATCTTGGGGAAAGTGGCACCATGTTTACCATTATTGATGATGTCTCTGGCTAACTCATTGATAAAAACAGAAAACAATAAGGGCTAATACATCACCCTGTTTAAAAACCCAGTTGGTACAGTATATTATCAGTCACTTTAGTTCCACATCTTATTCTGCTTATAGACATTCTGATACAGGCTCTAAAAACATCGTAATATTTTACCCTTCACACCATTTTTAGGAGAATAGGCCACAACAAGTTCCTGTTAACAGAATCAAATGCTTTTTCAAAGTCAATAAATGCTACATAGAGCTTACGGTTATGAGCAAACTGTTTCTGTACAAACGCAAGCAGAGTAAACACATGATCTATAGTGGAGTATCCTCTCTTAAAACCAGCTTGGTGCTCACCTGTAATATTATTCTTCAAAAACCCTTCTTGTAACCTATGTTAATAATAGTACTATAATACCTTACTACTTATGTCGTAAGAGAAATTCCCCGGTAGTTATTAAGGTTATCAACACACCCTTTTTATGCAATGTTAGTATTATAGATCACCCAGTTATCTGGAAAAAAAACCATCATCAAAATTTTGTTGAATAGTTTTAAAAGGGAAAAAGCAAATATTTTCACCTCCATATTTTAGCAATTCACCAATGATTTGATCAGGACCGGCTGCTTTCTCACTCTTTAATTTTCTAAGTTGCCCCTAATATTTCATCTTTAGGATATAGGACGATCAAAATCGTCCTCAGTTCCATCCTGCAACATCAGTAATCATGGAGTTGGCTAATGACCCTTTCTCCAACAGGTTTTGAAATTTTTGAAACCATCTGTCAACTGATATAACTATTTTTTTGGCTGATTTTTTCTAAAATGACGCCTTCTAACACTTTTCCAGAACTGATTTGAGAAGAGATAGATGAATC
Organism: Rapana venosa; assembly: GCA_028751875.1. Lineage (NCBI taxonomy): Eukaryota > Metazoa > Mollusca > Gastropoda > Neogastropoda > Muricidae > Rapana > Rapana venosa. Next base: position 27,305,380 of record CM054166.1, read on the forward strand.
ATATCTGCAAGTAAGGTCTTTTTATACTTTTTTCTTTTTTCTTTCAAGCATGCATTTATATTCCCTTCTTGTGACACGTACACGTTTTTGTCCTCATTTCTTAATGTTTTCGGAAAGTCTTCAGAATTTTCTGACCTTAATATTTCATACTTTACATTCATTATCAAACCAAGTATCATTGTTGGTACTTTATTGATATGTACCTGTTTCTTCATACATTCAGCCTGGTTTTAAAAATGAAACCATTAAACCCAATCTAAAGCTTCATTAATGTTCTCATCAATCTTTCTGAAAGGCATTAAAAAAATTTCACACATGTTCACACCTGGAGATTTTCTTTATAAACTGAAGTTTGTTTTCAATCCCATACAAAATTTTCCATGACAGATGGCTTAACAGTTTCCACACCTGTATTATATACTGGATTAATATATAATTCAACAGGAAGATGATCGGAATCAGAACGCTCGGCAACAAACATACGACATGAGTCAAAAATCTGAGAAAACAAATCATCTGACACAAAAAATAATCATTAACACTACATCCTCCTCAAGATGTATGTATAGCGCCCTTTGGGTTGGTCACCAAATTCCCATACGCCATTTAGAATCGTAAACTAAAAAGCAGTGCACATATTCAATAGTAATTTACAATTGTTGATAACACAATCTTCAAAATTACGATTGCTGCTGAGAGACATACTTTTTATTTTGGGACATCTGAACAAAAGTCATTTTCTACTGCTGACAAGAAAAGTTTGAGGTCCGCTGTTTAAGTCTCCACATAGTATTATATCTACTTCATCCGGTCACCACACAATTTACTAAACATTCTTTCCCAAAATAGCAATTCCATTATCATGTCAAACAGTTATAAAAGGCGAACCTTCAGGTGGGATATACCCACAGACAAGCAAAACATTTCTTTCTGTACACAACAGAGATTTGTCATAGAAAAAAAGTGCAAATATTAAAGGGGTATGGAACATCTAAACAATTCACAAAACGTTAACTCATGCCTTATTAAACAAACTAAACCACTAGAACGCCTCCCTTGATGGCTAAAATTTAATTGCCTTACAGAAGGCCTTATAGCCAGTAAAAACATCTGGCTGGACATTTTCCAGGAATGTTTCTGTCAACATAAAAATCAAAACTACGCACATAGAAAACCCAAAAACTCTATCAGAAAAGTTTTGACAACAATCCATTTACTTTCAAGACAAAAATGAAAAAGTTTATTTGTTTTATCTGTAAATTTCCCAACAATTCAATTGACCCACACCCTCAAGACTGACACTTTTACCAAATTTCATTGACATGACAAGACACATCATTAATGCTTTCAACAGCATTAAAGAAGGCTCTTTAAAGGGAAAACGCCTACAACACAATGGTCAGCTGGTGTTAGACCTAGGCCAAAAGTCAGACCTGTCTTTATCTAGCTCTTCACGTGGCGATGTGTCACGCCTCACTTCATCACAACTCAAACCTCAC
>CM054166.1:27314378-27326878 GCA_028751875.1 Rapana venosa
TTACGACATGCCTGGTTGGAGGGCAGGGATCCTATTCTTGCAATGCTCGCTTTGTAAGCATACCCCGGGACTCCCACAGGGGTGAACGAGATGGAGGAGTTATTTTCTTCGTCAAACGCTCAGACAGCAACTCCCGAGGCCCTGACAAATCAAATGCCGTGGTACGCTTGAGCGCTTTGATTTGTTGCTTTACAAGATTCAGCGCTATATAAATTCCATACATTATTGTTCTTCTTCTTCTTCTTCTTCTTCTTCTTATCATCATCATCATCATCATCATCATCATCATCATCATCATTATTATTATTATTATTATTATTATTATTATTATTATTATTATTATTATTATTACGCTGAAGGTCCTCCAGGGGTCCGAAAAGCTTGTCCCTCATGAGCAGCAGGTCAGTCAGTAGCCAGATAACACCGGCCTTCACTCAGGGTTTGTTGGTGTGTTGGATGGACAGGTCTGGAGGAAGTGTTCTTCCACTGTCATATGGGAGAAGTGCCACAGGCGCAAGGCACAGAAGCACCAATGTGGAACGAAAGAGTTATCTGAGAACCTCACTAAAGTTTTCAGACACTATGTGTAATCTGGGCAAAATGGAGCCCGTCCCTTTCTGGCATGACAAATGCATGCTGGGTATATTCGTGTCATCCATACCACTGGCCGGCCATGTCTGTCTAAACGCTCAGACAGCAACTACCACTGTCTGTCATATGAGTGAAAATGCGTCTGTGCTGCCGTTAACCACCTGATAAGTCAGGCCCAGCGCAGCATCCCACTACGACATGGGAGAGCATTGTTATCTTTCTTTAGTCTTTCTTGTGTAAGGGGGGGGGGGGGGGGGGGGGGGGGGGGGGGGGGGGGGGGGGGGAGGGGGGGGGGGGGGGGGGGGGGGGGGGGGGGGGGGGGGGGGGGGGGGGGGGGGGGGGGGGGGGGGGGGGGGCAGGAGAATGGACCAAGAAGGCAGAACGTAGACAAGGAGGAAGTGACAGGAAGGAAAGAGGACAAGGCAGAAACAAAGAGAGGGATAGAAAAGAGGGAATTTCCTAGCACAGAAGGTGGAGATGCTATTTATACTGACAGAGCTCCCCCCCTCCCACCCCCTGGTGGCGTCCCCACGGAAGGGGGGGGGGGGGGGGGGCGGAGGGAGGGGGGAGGAGGAAGGGGGCAAGAGGGGAGGGGTTGGTGGCTTTAGTTTTTATGAGAGATAGATGGATCTTCAACAAGAGTGCAAGATCTTAAACCCACAGTATCCCGATCCCAAGACCATACTGCAAGGAGGGGAAGAGAAGGCGAGGCAGGCCGAAGAAGAAGAAGAACATTATGGGCAGCAGACAACATCACTGAATGGACCAGGAAGAGCTTGAACTCCACAACCCAGGTACTCTCGGCACACAACCGCCGCAAATGGAGCCAACTGGTGCAACGTTCGTCACTGCGGTGCTTGCCCCTACGACCCCGGAGGGGGTTACGGGAGCAGATGAGATGAGATCCGTTCCCAGGAATTGGGTTTGGGAAGCAAGTGTAGATGGATATGGCTTGTCTCAGTGAAAGAAAGAGAGAGAGAGAGCGAGAGAGCGAGAGAGACGATGACAATGACAAATTCTTTTATTTCGAGGATAATGAATAAGCACTCATGTGCTTTTTTACATCCAGTCTCCGCCCGTAGGGATACATCTTAATAATAACCCAACACTTATACAGTCTCACAGTAGAAACATGGGGAAAAAACCCCTCTTCAAAGCAGCCCCCCCCCCCCCCCCCAACAGCCCCCCCTCCCCCTCCGAAAGCAAACTAATAAAAGAAAACCCTAAAAATATCCCCCCTTACCCCCCCCCCCACCCCCCCAAAAAAACAACCACAACCAAAACAAACAAACAAACAACAAAGAGAAAGAAAACCAAACAACAAAAGAAGAAAAAAAGAGAAAAGAAACAACAACAACAACAAAACCAAGAAGAATAAAAAACCAATTTAAATTTAAGAGAAAAGAGAGAGAGAGAGAGAGAGAGAGAGAGATGAGAGAGAGGAGAGAGAGGGAGAGAAAAACTGCCATGCCCTTAGCACTGCTTCCAGGGGACGCGACGTCAACTGTATCTTTGCATATTCAGATCAAATTGTATTTTCCTCATAAATACTGACTGGCAATTTTTTTTCCTCTTTATGTAAAAGATTATATACTAGCGTGAAAGTAATGTTTTCTGACTTTATTCTGTGAGAAATAGGAAGGAGACTTGTACTACTGATTTTTTGTGTGTGGTCAGAGCGAGAAATCTGTGATTATTTTATTCCACAGCGTTTCTTCTTCGATGGTTGCGGTTTAGTTTTTATTTGTTTTATTTTATTTTATTCTGTTATTTCGAGGATATTAATGGAATATGTCCTCATGTGCTTATTTATTTTGAAGGGGGGGGGGGGGGTCATTCCAGTCCCTGTCTACATGCGATTTTGCTATCTGTGCCCACCGACATACAATGGCCTACTCTTTCGAAAAGTGGAACATGATTTAACCCGTGCACAAGAGGGTTGAGAAAGAGAGGAGAGGGGAGAGAGAGAGAGAGAAAAGGAGGAAGAGAGAGAGAGAAAAGAGAGAGAGGAGAGAGAGAGAGAGAGACAGACAGACAGAGACAGAGACAGACAGAGACAGACAGACAGAGACAGACAAAACAAAAACAATCACACATATAGACAAACCACACAGAAACAGAAAGCAAAGCGAAACTCACTCCCCACCCCAAAAAAACCCCAAACAAACAAAGAAAACAAAACGAAACACCACACATTTTTATAGGCGCCTACCTCCACGACCCCACCTCCCACCCAAAACCCCCTCCCACCCCTCCCAACCCCACCCTCCCCCTACCCACCCCTTCCCTCCTCCCCCCTCGCCCACCAGACGCATCCCCCTCCCCTACCCAAACCCCCTTCCCTCCAACACCTCCCCCCCACCCCCCTACCTCTTCTCCTGCACACACTGGGATGCATCAGCAACAACGATGATTGCGTTTCAACAACGTTCCTTCGTGTGTCGGCATGTCTGTGGTTCCTTATGTGTGACTGGGGCTGGTGAATACAGATGCGGAAACAGAAACTGAAAGTGACTGGAGGAGGGAGGAGGGGTGGGGAGAGGGTCAGGGGTCAGGAGGGGGGGGGGGGGAGGGGTGTACTGTGGGCCAGGGAGAGGGGTGGTGGGTGGTGGTGGTGGTGGGTGGGGGGTGGGATAGGTGGGGCAGGAGGTCAAATGTGACAAAAGTAAGAACTGTGACAAGCAGAACGGCACGTTCGAATCTCGCTGGGCTTGATTCGTACGTAGCCTACATTGTGTGTGTCAAGTCAAGTCAAGTCAATTCAAGTCAAATTTTTATTTAACAGATGATACATTGACTAAGCAATGCATTTGCTGATTTTTTTAAAAATTTTAAAAATAAAGCCATCTATCTAAGAACAAATCTCTTAATGATAATACTGAAGTACTACATTCATATGACAACCTTTACCACTAAAGTGTACCAATAAAAAGAGGAAAAGTGTGTGTGTATGTTTGTGTTTTTGTATGTGTGTGTTGTGTGTGTGTGTGTGTGTTGTGTGTGTGTGTGTGTGGTGTGTGTGTGTGTGTGTGTGTGTGTTTGTGTGTGTTTGTTTTTTGTTTGTGTATGTTTGTGTGTGTTGTGTGTGTGTGTTGTGTGTGTGTGTGTATGTTGTGTGTGTGTGTGTGTTTGTGGGTTTGTGTGTGTGTATGTGTGTGTGTATGTGTGTGTGTATAGTTGTGTATGTGTGTGTGTGTGTTTGTTTGTGTGTGTGTAGTGTGTGTATGTTTTGTGTGTATGTTGTGTGGTGTGTGTGTGTGTGTGTTTGTGTGTGTGTGTTTTGTGGTGTGTGTGTGTGTGTGGTAGTTCGCTTTTGTTTTGGAGTTTTGTTTGGTTGGGCTTTTTTTTTTTCGTTCTTCGGCTAGAAAGATTCAAGAAATCTGTGAGAAGGTTTTTGTTGTTGTTGGTTTGTTTTGAATTATTACTAAATCATCAAATAGTTTAACTTGTGATGGTTCAGCCAAACAACAACATAACCATACTAAACTGTTCTAAACAGAAGCATGTACACGTAACTAGATAATTGACAGCAAATAATTATATACTACATCTTCAATTGAACACTGATACATAATCAGAACAAAACACACAGTGTTGCAAAGCGAAAGTAACCGACCTACTACAATAACACCACCCCCCCCCGGTCCCCCCATCCCCCCCCCCCCCTATAATTCAACCCCCATGAACCCCCACCCCACCCTAAAAGAACATTATAATACCTTCAAAACCGAATCCCCATGCTGGCTCATATTACAAACAATTAGTTACTGTCTGAGCTTCGACGACGACGAAGAAGAAAGAAACTCCGAACTCGACCATTTGTTATTCAACTAAAAAAACCCACCAAACAACAACAAGAAAGAAGAGATTTGAATTAAAAAAAAAAAATGAAAATATCCTCCAACAATAATAATGATGATCATCTTTTCTGGCTGATTTCGTAAAGTTGGAGCGTCTTTGTTTGCGAGAAGAAAACAATAAGTGGTGATTACAACAACAACAACAAAAAAAGGTAACAGCGAGCGTGTAGGAACTTGTTGAGCGTTAAAAGCGGTAGGGTGTGAACTATATGTATGAGATGTATGTAAGTAAGGCACACTGATCCTCTAAAGCCAGGTCCAGTTTACCAGTTAATATAGGGGGGGGGTGGGGGGAGGGGGAAAGAGGAGAGAGAGAGAAGAGAGTAGAGAGAGAGAGAGAGAGGATTTGAGAGAGAGAGAGAGAGAGTGGGGTGGGCAAGATGGATGGAGAGAGAGGGGGAGGGAGCAAAAGAGAGAGAGGGCAAGATGGGAGAGAGAGAGGGCAGAGTCAGAGAGAGAGAGAGAGGTGGGGCGGGGGGGGGGGGGGGGGGCACGATGGAGAGAGAGAGAGAGAGGGTGAGAGAGAGAGAGAGAGAGAGGGGGGGGGGGAGCAAGATGAGAGAGAGAGAAAGAGAGAGGGAATATTCCAACAAAACAACAACAAAAACACACACACACACACACACAGACACACACCACACCCACACACACGACACACACACACACCAACACACACACACACGACACACACACACACCACACACACCCCCACACACACACACCCCACACACACACACCACACACACACACACACACACACACACAGTTCAGTTTTTTTCTTTAGATAGATGGGTTGATGAAAAAACAAGCAAATGCACTGCTTATTCAATGAACCATCTGAAAATAAAAGTTTGGCTTTGACTTTGACTTTGACTTTGACACACACACACACACAACATACGCTACAACAGTGACAATGGACACAACACACCGTGTACACGCTACAAGGAATATACGGACAAAGAACTTGTCAATCAACAACAACAAGAAAACCCAACCAGTCCTTCTCCATGTATCAACCAACCAACCCACCAACCAAACATGTCGCCACACGACTGTTCTGATGTTGCTGCTGAATTGCAGTAGACCAAACGGAGACAGAGACAGGGGAAAGGGTAAGGAAAACCCGAGAAGGTGGTGAAGGGGAGGAGGGGGGGGGGGGGGGGGGGGGAGGAGGGGTTTGTGGGTGGAGGGAGGGGTAGTGAGGGGGGGGGGGGGGGGGGGGGGGGGGGGGGGCACTCGTTAACTGTTGTGTACAGCTAAAAAACAAAAAAAAAAAAGACTATGTGCCAGCCAACCCGAGCACGTTCCACGCTGTAGTGCTGTGATTGACATTTTGTGCGGATGTCTTTTTTATTTTATTTTTACAAAATAATGGTCTGTTCGAGGAATTCAAGAAGAGCAAAGTGGGGTGGTTGTTTTTTTTTTGGGGTGGTGGGGGTTTGGGGGGGGTTTGGGTTGGGGTGGGGTGGGTGGGGTGGGAGGTTTTGGAGGGGGATTGGGGGGTGATGATGGTGGTGGGGGTGTTTCTTTTTGTTTCCATTTCATTGGTGGTTTGTTGTTGGGTTTTTGTTGTTGTTTTGTTTTATGTTCCTGTTTTTTATGTGTTTCTTTGGTTTGGTTGCTTGGTTTTTGGTGGACTCTTTTTGGGGTTTGATTTTTGTGTTTGTTTTTCTTTGAGCTTTTCTATTTTTAAACGTCTTGTTGTTGTTGTTGTTGTTGTTGGTCTTCTTCTTCTTCTTCTTTTCTTGTTCTTGTTCTTCTTGTTCTTCTTTTTTTCTTGTTCTTCTTTTCATCTGTTTCTTCTTCCCTTTTTCTTTTCTTCTTCTTCTTTTCTTTTTCTTCTTCTTCTTCTTCTTTTCTTTCTTTTTTCTTTCTTCTTCGGGGCGTTTCGCGCCTTTTTCTTCTTGCTCTTTTGCCTTGCCGCTTCCCTTCCTACTCCCCCCCCAGCCCCCCTTCCATCATATTTTTTTCTTTTTCTTTTTGGAGTTAAACAAAAAAAAAGGGCCCGTGGGTTGCTGACCGGAGAGAACCACAGCAAGAAGGAGATGACAGAAAAAAAGGAGATGGTATTGAACAAAACAGCGAAGGGGTAGGAAAAAAAAGGGAATTCCTCTTGCGCGAATGACGAAAGGTGCAGGAATGCATTTAAATAATAATATAATAATAATAATAAATTATAATAATAATAGTAATGATGATAATAATAATTTAAATAATAATAATAAGTATGGAATTTATATAGCGCTGAATCTTGTAAAGTATGTTTTTCGAGCCAGAAGGCCCTAGAGCCGGAGCTATCCGGTTCTGTAGCGTAAGCGAAATGATGGTTTTCACCACCCCTGTGACAGGAAGCTAGTCTTGTCGCCAGATATTCCCAGCAGAGTGGTTACCCACTTGTACATTGGGTGGAGTGAGGAAAATAGGAAATAAAGTGTCTTTCAAGGGACCAACACCGGCCGAGCGGGGATCGAACCCGCGACCTTGATCTCGAGTTGACCGCCTAAACCACTCGACCACGGTGCTTTCCCGAATTTGTAAAGCAACAAATCAAACGCTTTTATACTGCCCGGCACCCTCAGCACCTCCCGCAGGTTTAAATAAAATTAAAAATTTTTTTTAAACATTCGTCAGTTATAGCTCTGAAGTTCACAAAAAGGTGAGGTTTTCCGTATGTAACACATATTTTGTGTGTGTCTATCATGAACGTAGCCGTACTCCGTCTTTGCGGGACTTTGCTTTTTAAAAAATGATAATTATGCTTTTGTGACTGCTTGGGCTTGGTTTGACTTAGTTTTTTTTTTTTTAAAGCCAAACGGTCTTAATTAACCACTCGCGTACAGTTTCCATCAAATGAGCAACGAATCACCCACACTATAATTTTTAAAAAGAACATTTATTTTTTTGTGGTTTTGTTCCTCGGCTCGAGCTCCAATGACGCAATGTTGCGTAAGTGACGGTTTTTTGTCTATCATTAAGGCAGCCACATTCTGACTTCGGGAAGGAGTTGATAGGATTAAAGCCCGTGTGCAAAGCGAAAGCAACTGCTTGACTATGCTAAAGGACCTGCTTGACTATGCTAAAGGAACTGCCTGACTATGCTAAAGGAACTAACTGCTTGACTATGCTAAAGGAACTAACTGCTTGACTATGCTAAAGAAACTGCTTGACTATGATAAAAAAGGAAGGAAGAATCTATCGATCCTTTTGAAGGAAAAATCCAACCACAAGTGCAAAAAAAACTTTCAAAAAATCCAGAACAACCTCGTCAATTCATTTATCTATTTTTCAATGACACATTCTGACTTCGGGAAGGAGTTGATAGGATTAAAGCCCGTGGGCAAAGCGAAAGAAACTGCTTGACTATGCTAAAGGAACTGCTTGAGTATGCTAAAGGACCTGCTTGACTATGCTAAAGGAACTGCTGCTAAAGGAACTGCTTGACTATGCTAAAGGAACTGCTTGACTATGATAAAGGAACTGCTTGACTATGCTAAAGGAACTAACTACTTGACTATGCTAAAGGAACTAACTGCTTGACTATGCTAAAGGAACTAACTGCTTGACTATGCTAAAGGAACTAACTGCTTGACTATGCTAAAGGAACTGCTTGACTATGCTAAAGGAACTAACTGCTTGACTATGCTAAAGGAACTGCTTGACTATGCTAAAGGAACTAACTGCTTGACTATGCTAAAGGAACTAACTGCTTGACTATGCTAAAGGAACTAACTGCTTGACTATGCTAAAGGAACTAACTGCTTGACTATGCTAAAGGAACTGCTTGACTATGCTAAAGGAACTAACTGCTTGACTATGCTAAAGGAACTGCTTGACTATGCTAAAGGAACTAACTGCTTGACTATGCTAAAGGAACTAACTGCTTGACTATGCTAAAGGAACTAACTGCTTGACTATGCTAAAGGAACTGCTTGACTATGCTAAAGGAACTAACTGCTTGACTATGCTAAAGGAACTAACTGCTTGACTATGCTAAAGGAACTAACTGCTTGACTATGCTAAAGGAACTAACTGCTTGACTATGCTAAAGGAACTGCTTGACTATGCTAAAGGACCTGCTTGACTATGCTAAAGGAACTGCTTGACTATGCTAAAGGAACTAACTGCTTGACTATGCTAAAGGAACTAACTGCTTGACTATGCTAAAGGAACTAACTGCTTGACTATGCTAAAGGACCTGCTTGACTATGCTAAAGGAACTAACTGCTTGACTATGCTAAAGGAACTGCTTGACTATGCTAAAGGACCTGCTTGACTATGCTAAAGGACCTGCTTGACTATGCTAAAGGAACTAACTGCTTGACTATGCTAAAGGAACTAACTGCTTGACTATGCTAAAGGAACTGCTTGACTATGCTAAAGGAACTGCTTGACTATGCTAAAGGAACTGCTTGACTATGCTAAAGGACCTGCTTGACTATGATAAAGGAACTAACTGCTTGACTATGCTAAAGGAACTAACTGCTTGACTATGCTAAAGGAACTAACTGCTTGACTATGCTAAAGGAACTGCTTGACTATGCTAAAGGAACTAACTGCTTGACTATGCTAAAGGAACTGCTTGACTATGCTAAAGGAACTAACTGCTTGACTATGCTAAAGGAACTGCTTGACTATGCTAAAGGAACTAACTGCTTGACTATGCTAAAGGAACTAACTGCTTGACTATGCTAAAGGACCTGCTTGACTATGCTAAAGGAACTAACTGCTTGACTATGCTAAAGGAACTAACTGCTTGACTATGCTAAAGGAACTGCTTGACTATGCTAAAGGACCTGCTTGACTATGCTAAAGGACCTGCTTGACTATGCTAAAGGAACTAACTGCTTGACTATGCTAAAGGAACTAACTGCTTGACTATGCTAAAGGAACTAACTGCTTGACTATGCTAAAGGACCTGCTTGACTATGCTAAAGGAACTAACTGCTTGACTATGCTAAAGGACCTGCTTGACTATGCTAAAGGAACTGCTTGACTATGATAAAGGAACTGCTTGACTATGCTAAAGGAACTAACTGCTTGACTATGATAAAGGAACTGCTTGACTATGCTAAAGGACCTGCTTGACTATGCTAAAGGAACTGCTTGACTATGCTAAAGGACCTGCTTGACTATGCTAAAGGACCTGCTTGACTATGCTAAAGGAGGACTATGCTAAAGGAACTAACTGCCTGACTATGCTAAAGGAGGACTATGCTAAAGGACCTGCTTGACTATGCTAAAGGAACTGCCTGACTATGCTAAAGGACCTGCTTGACTATGCTAAAGGAGGACTATGCTAAAGGAAGTAACTGCTTGACTATGCTAAAGGAACTGCTTGACTATGCTAAAGGAACTGCTTGACTATGCTAAAGGACCTGCTTGACTATGCTAAAGGAACTGCTTGACTATGATAAAGGACCTGCTTGACTATGCTAAAGGAACTAACTGCTTGACTATGCTAAAGGACCTGCTTGACTATGCTAAAGGAACTAACTGCTTGACTATGCTAAAGGAACTGCTTGACTATGCTAAAGGACCTGCTTGACTATGCTAAAGGACCTGCTTGACTATGCTAAAGGACCTGCTTGACTATGCTAAAGGAACTGCTTGACTATGCTAAAGGAACTAACTGCTTGACTATGCTAAAGGACCTGCTTGACTGTGATAAAGGAACTAACTGCTTGACTGTGCTAAAGGAACTGCTTGACTATGCTAAAGGAACTGCTTGACTATGCTAAAGGACCTGCTTGACTGTGATAAAGGAACTGCTTGACTATGCTAAAGGAACTGCTTGACTATGATAAAGGAACTGCTTGACTATGATAAAGGAACTGCTTGACTTGACTATGCTAAAGGACCTGCTTGACTATGATAAAGGAACTGCTTGACTATGCTAAAGGAACTGCTTGACTATGCTAAAGGAACTGCTTGACTATGCTAAAGGAACTGCTTGACTATGCTAAAGGAACTGCTTGACTATGATAAAGGAACAGCTTGACTTGACTATGCTAAAGGAACAGCTTGACTATGCTAAAGAAACTACTTGACTATGCTAAAGGAACTACTTGACTATGATAAAAAAGGAAGGAAGAATCTATCGATCCTTTTGAAAGAAAAATCCAACCACAAGTGCAAAAAAAACTTTCAAAAAATCCAGAACAACCTCGTCAATTCATTTATCTATTTTTCAATGACACATTCTGACTTCGGGAAGGAGTTGATAGGATTAAAGCCCGTGGGCAAAGCGAAAGAAACTGCTTGACTATGCTAAAGGAACTGCTTGAGTATGCTAAAGGAACTGCTTGAGTATGCTAAAGGAACTAACTACTTGACTATGCTAAAGGAACTGCTTGACTTGACTATGCTAAAGGAACTGCTTGACTTGACTATGCTAAAGGAACTGCTTGACTATGATAAAGGAACTGCTTGACTATGCTAAAGGAACTGCTTGACTATGCTAAAGGAACTAACTGCTTGACTATGCTAAAGGAACTAACTGCTTGACTATGCTAAAGGAACTAACTGCTTGACTATGCTAAAGGAACTGCTTGACTATGCTAAAGGACCTGCTTGACTATGCTAAAGGAACTAACTGCTTGACTATGCTAAAGGAACTGCTTGACTATGCTAAAGGAACTAACTGCTTGACTATGCTAAAGGAACTGCTTGACTATGCTAAAGGAACTAACTGCTTGACTATGCTAAAGGAACTGCTTGACTATGCTAAAGGAACTGCTTGACTATGCTAAAGGACCTGCTTGACTATGATAAAGGAACTAACTGCTTGACTATGCTAAAGGAACTGCTTGACTATGCTAAAGGACCTGCTTGACTATGCTAAAGGACCTGCTTGACTATGCTAAAGGAACTGCTTGACTATGCTAAAGGAACTGCTTGACTATGATAAAGGAACTGCTTGACTATGATAAAGGAACTAACTGCTTGACTATGCTAAAGGACCTGCTTGACTATGCTAAAGGAACTGCTTGACTATGCTAAAGGAACTAACTGCTTGACTATGCTAAAGAAACTGCTTGACTATGCTAAAGGAACTAACTGCTTGACTATGATAAAGGAACTGCTTGACTATGCTAAAGGACCTGCTTGACTATGCTAAAGGACCTGCTTGACTATGCTAAAGGAACTACTTGACTATGCTAAAGGACCTGCTTGACTATGATAAAGGAACTAACTGCTTGACTATGATAAAGAAACTAACTGCTTGACTATGCTAAAGGACCTGCTTGACTATGCTAAAGGACCTGCTTGACTATGATAAAGGAACTAACTGCTTGACTATGCTAAAGGAACTAACTGCTTGACTATGCTAAAGGACCTGCTTGACTATGCTAAAGGACCTGCTTGACTATGATAAAGGAACTACTTGACTATGATAAAGAAACTACTTGACTATGATAAAAAAGGAAGGAAGAATCTATCGATCCTTTTGAAAGAAATATCCAAGTACAAGTGCAAAAAAATCTTAAAAAAATCCAGAACAACCTCGTCAATTCACTTATCTATTTTTCAATGGCAAGGAAGATTTGATTTTAAAAATCAACATAGCCTATGTTAACATTTTTTTCGGGACATCTGTCTGTCTCGTTATCTGTCTATCCGTCTGTCTGTCTGTCTAATGTTCTCATCCTTCTTCTCTTTATCTATCCCTTACTTCTTTGTGTGTGTGTGCGTGTGTGTGTGTGTGTGTGTGTGTGTGTGTGTGTGTGTGTGTGTGTGTGTGTGTGTGTGTGTTGTGTTGTGTTGTGTTGTGTTGTGTTGTGTGTGTGTGTGTTGTGTTGTGTTGTGTTGTGTTGTGTTGTGTTGTGTTGTTTGTGTTGTGTGTGTGTGTGTGTGTGTGTGTGTGTGTGTGTGTGGTGTGTGTGTGTGTGTGTGTGTGTGTGTGTGTGGTGTGTGTGTGTTTATTCTTCTTCTGTTTCATGTTTTTCTTTATTTTATTCTCTCTCTCTCTCTCTCTCATTTTTGTGTAAATTTTTCTTTGGTTCCACCTCCCCTCTCTCTATAATTCCCCCCATGCTATCAATATAT
>CM054166.1:27331878-27356878 GCA_028751875.1 Rapana venosa
CACACACACACACAACACACACACACACACACACACACACACACACACACATACACACACACACACATACATACACACACACACACACACCCACACTGACATGGATATAATATGTATCCATACACTGAAAAACCCCTGCCCCTCTGAGTGTAACCCTATAATGCCACCACGACTCCCCTCAAACACCGCGCTGGAAAATCACAGAAGCAGACGTCATTATCATTCCCACAGAACAATGCTTGAGCCCTTCGCCAGCACCCATTACAGGTACTACAGGTACCACAGGTACCAAAGGTACTCAGACCTCTAATCCCATTACTGCTGGCAGATTAACGTAAATCCTTGTTAAAGGATTTGATCGTCGGTCTCCGCGTCTTGGTCCTGTGTGATGCATTCATTATACAGGTGTTTTGGTGTATGGTGGTTGAGGTTGGGATTTTGTTGGTGTTTCTTTTCTTTTAACGTGTGTGTGTGTGTGAGTGGGGAGGGGAGAGAGAGAGAGAGAGAGAGAGAGAGAGAGAGAGAGGAGAGAGAGAGAGAGAGAGAGAGAGAGAGAGAGAGAGAGAGAGAGAGTGAGAGAGAGTGCCTTGTTCTTTAAATTTAACGTCTTTTCTTTTACCAGGGCCCCTTGTGCCAACGCACGCAGAACATGCGCGCGCGCGTGTGTGTATGAGAGAGAAAGACTTTTTTAATTGTTTATTTTTTATTTTATTCTTTTATATCGAGGATAATGGAATAAGCATTCAGGTGCTTTTTTTTACATCCAGTCCCCGTGTATATGCAGTTTTGTAAATGTTGTCATCTGTTCCCACAGGCACGCAATGGCCTACTCTTGTGAAAAGCGGAACAGGACAAGATGTTCTACGTGCGTTCGGTTTATAGTCTCATTGGAAGGACTTTTGGGGAGAGTGGAGTCTGCACTGATGTTAGTTAACTCCAGGGGAAAATATCCCCTTGAACGGGAATCGAACCTGGGTCGTCAGATTGCGAGCGCAATGTTCTAACCACTTGGCTATCCCGTCCCCCTGAGAGACTGAGAGAGAGAGAGAGAGAGAGAGAGAGAGAGAGAGAGAGAGAGAGAGAGAGAGAGAGAGAGAGAGAGAGAGAGATTGTGTATGTGTCTGTGTGCATTCGTGCGTGCGCGCGCCCATGTGTGTGTGTATGCGAGCATGCGCATGTGCGCGGGAGTGTGTTTGCATGGTTGCTCCTGGGCGTCTGTGTGTTGTATTGTGTGTGTGTGTGTGTGTGTGTGTGTGTGTGTAAATGTGCTTCTGTGTGTATATGAGTTCTTGCGCCTACTCATACGTCTGTGTAGAGGGGCGACAGAGATCGGAAGGAACTGCTAACAGTCTTATTTCCCTACAACACAGTCAGGTAAAATAAAAAAAATATAAAAAAAAGGTGTCCCTTAACCTATGCGGTCGTAGGGGAGCAAGGCATCAGAGACCTCAGCTTCTCAAGGGGCCAGCAAATTGAGGGCGGAGCCCATCTCCCCTCCCTCACTGCTTTACCTTCCCTGACCCTAAAGAAGGCAGGTACCCATTGACAGCTGGGTGAACTGGGGGAACTGTACTGAAGCCAAGGCGCACAAACGGTCACCCACCCACGTGGTAACCACGCTTGATCCTGCTGGGGGAAAAAGTGAGTGCTCTGACCACTGAGCTATCCAGTCCCCACTGTTATGTATAGCAAAGGATTAAGCTGGACACACTGTTGACTAATCCTTGGTCCCAGTAAAGAGAGAGAGAGAGAACAGATTTCTGTTCTTTTCTTTTGTGTGAAGGCTTTGTGCGATACTATCACTGTACCAGTCTGATCATGTATACTAGGGGTTTTTTGGGGGGTGGGGGTTCGGGGTGGGGTGGGGGTGGGGTTGGCTTCATGTTTAGTTTGTTTTGCTTCATTAGGGTCAAGTTTTATATTCTGAGCAAAACAAAAAACGATGAAAGGGAACCCAGTAAGATTCTTGTTGTTGTTGTTGTTGTTGTTTCTTTTCTTTCTTTCTTTCTTTCTTTCTTTCTTTCTTGTTGTTGTTGTTGTTGTTGTTGTTCTTCTTCTTCTTCTTCTTTCTTTCTTTTCTTTCTTTCTTTCTTTTTCTTCCTTCCTTTCCTTCCTTCCTTCTTTCTTTTTTTCTTCTTTCTTCCTTCATTCCTTCTTCCTTCCTTCTTTCTTTCTTTCCCCTTTTTTTCTTTCTTTTTTCTTTCTTTCTTTTTCCTTCCTTCCTTCCTTCCTTCCTTTCTCTCTTTCTTTCTTTCTTTCTTTCTTCGTCGTCGTCTTCGTCGAACGCTTAAGACAGCAACTATTGTTGTCTGTCATAGGAGCGAAAGTACATTTGCACTGCCGTTAATTAAGCACCTGACAAGTCGGGCCCAGCGCATTCAACTCTGGCAGCGTGGAAGAGAATTGTTATCTTTGAAGTCTTTTCAGGGTTGGGGTGGGGGGTGGGGGTGGGTGGGGGGCGGGGGTGAGGGGGAGGCATGAGAATTTAACCAGAAGGCCGAAAATAGACAAGAAGGAGCTTGACAGGGAAGAAAAAACAAAGAAAGAAAGGAACAAAGGCAGATAAAGGGGAGAGGGATAGAAAAGAGGGAATTGCTAGCACAGAATTTCCAGAAGGCGGGGGGACGCTATTTATACTGACAGGTCCTCTGGCATCCTCACAGGGGGGAACTAGAAAGATGAACAGCTAGAACTCATTTTCGCTTAACAGTCATTCATTCATCCTTGTGGCTGTCATTCATTTCTGGATTCCTCAAGGGCACGGGATAGCTCAGTGGTCGGAGCACTCGCTTTCCCCCCAAGCCAAGGTTAAGCAGCATCGAGCGTGGTTACCACTTGGATGGGTGACTGTTTGCGCGCGCCTTGGCTTCAGTACAGTCCCTCACTTCACCCAGCTGTAAATGGGTACCTTCCCTCTTTAGGGGTCAGGGAAGGTATTAAAGCAGCGAGGGAGAGGAATGGGCGCCGCCCTCAATATGCTGGCCCCTAGAGAAGCTGAGGTCTGTGACGCCTCGCTCCCCTACGACCGCATAGGTTATGGGACACCTTTACTTTTTACATGGGTGATTTGTCATTTATGATTGATCACAACTTCACTCTTCTGACTATTCAACCATCACCCACCCACCCACCACACCCACACCCACCCACCCACCCACCCACCCACCCACACATAAAACCACACACACACACCCACACCCACACACACCACACTAAGGTTTTGTTGTTGTTGTTGTCGTCAATGCTGCTTGCGTTATTCTCCCTAGAACAAGTAGTGTAATAGCAGAGTGATCAATTATTGTGGGCGGCCAATGTAAGCAACCAAGCTGAGAACGGGAAAAAAGCTGGTGGCAAAAATCTTCACTGGGTGCCTGCCCCAAACAGTTGACCAGACTCCTCTACGGGAAAGGTGGCGGTGTTGAGGTTGAAGCAACGCACCAGAGAAGGCCCTGCCCTGCCCTGCCCTGCCCTGTACTGCCCTGCCCTGCCCTGCCCTGCCCTGTACTGCCCTGCCCTGCCCTGTACTGCCCTGCCCTGCCCTGCCCTGCCCTGCCCTGTACTGCCCTGCCCTGCCCTGCCCTGCCCTGTACTGCCCTGCCCTGCCCTGTACTGCCCTGCCCTGCCATGCCCTGTACTGCCTTACTGCCTGCCCTGCCCTGTACTGCCTGCCCTGCCCTGTACTGCGCCTGCCCTGCCCTGTACTGCCTGCCCTGTACTGCCCTGCCCTGCCCTGCCCTGCCCTGCCCTGTACTGCCCTGCCCTGCCTGTACTGCCCTGCCTGCCTGCTATGCCTGCCCTGCCATGCCTGCTGCCTGTCTGCCTGCCTGCCCTGACTGCCCTGCCTTTGCCTGTGCCTGCCCTGTCATGGCCTGTATGCCCATGCCTTCCCTGATATGCCTGCCTGTACTGCCATGCCTGCCATGCCCTGCTGATACTGTATTGCTGCCCTGTATCTGCCTGCCTGCTTGCACATCAAGCCTCTGATACTGCCTGTAATTGTCTGAATCCGTACTGCCTGAATAACACTCATGTGTTCACAGTCCCGTGTGTATGCTGGTTTGTCAATTTATTTGCGTGTTCTGTTGGCACATTTCCTGATCTTCGTAACAACGCACAGAAGATGAGCTGCAGCATAGATGTCAATGAGGGCTCAGGAGAAAATATTATAATAATAAGATATAATATGATGATGTTGTATGATGTGATATAATAATAATAATAATAATAATGTATGGAATTCATATAACGCTGAATCTTGTAGAGCAACAAATCAAAGCGCTCAGATGATTTTTTTTTTTTTAATCGAGGACAATGGAATAAGCACTCATGTGGTTTTATTTACATCTAGTCCCCGTGTGTATGCGGTTTTGTAAATGTTGTCATCTGTTCCCACCGGCACACAAAGGCCTACTCTTTCGAAAAGCGGAACAAGATTTAACGTGTGCGCAAGATGTTCTACATGCGTTCGCACACGGGGCCTCGGTTTCTAGTCTCATCCGAAGGACTTTGACATTCAGTTCGATTTTTTGGGGGTCAAACTGGGAAGAAAGGGCGAGGCTGGGAATCGAACCCAGAACCTCACGGTTTACTTGTTGGCAGGCGAACGTCTTAACCATCCTGCCACCGGTCGTTCTTCCTTCTTCCAACTCTCAGACAACAACCGCTGTTTTTTGTCTGTCATTTGAGCGGAAATACGTTGCGCTGCCGTAAGGCGCCTGACAAATCAGGCCCAGCGCGTCTTTCAAGTCTTTTTCCCCCCCCAAAAAAAGGGCAGGAGAATGGACCAAGAAGACAGAAAACAGACAAGAAGGAGGTTGGAGTCCCATAACCTATAAGGTCGAGGGGGAGCGAGGCGTCAGAGACCTCACTTCTCTAGGGCCAGCATAGTGAGGGCGGCGCCCATCTCCTCTCCCTCGCTGCTTTACCTTCCCTGACCCTGAAGAGGGCAGGTACCCATTTACAGCTGAGTGAACTGGGGGAACTGTACTGAAGCCAAGGCGCGGCGCAAACGGTCACCCATCCAACTGGTACCACGCCGCGCTGCTTAACTTGGCTGGGGAAAGCGAGTGCCCCGGGACCAAGGCTATCCCGTCCCCTGAAGGAGGTGAACAGGAAGAAAAAGAAAAGAGGGCAAACAAAGCGAGGGATAGAAAAGAGGGAATTCTAGCAAGATATTCCGAAGATGGGGATGCTATTTTAGTACTGACAGCCCCCCCCCGCCCACCCTCCCCCCCAATGCCCACCCCCAGGACAATCCAACAGGAAAACACACGATGATGAGTTTGAGCTTGTGTCTGGCTTTGGTTCGTCGTATGGGTGGAAGGAAGGGGGGAGGGAGGGAGGGAAAAGAGGTTGTTGTATTTTCCAAAGAATGGGAGAGTACTCTGCAGTTCAGCTGGTCGACCTTAGTAATCCGGACGACAATCGGTAAACATACACGAGATGAGTAGCAGTGATCGGCATGGTACCGAGAGGGAGGAGAAGGAGGAGAGAGAGTAGAGAGAGAGAGAGAAGGAGGATAGGAGGGAGAGACGAGAGCGAGAGAGAGACAGAGAGAGGACAGGAGAGAAAGAGAGACAGAGAGAGAACACACAGAGAGATAGATAGATAGATAGAGAGAGAGAGAGAGAGAGAGAGAGAGAGAGAGAGAGAAGAGAGAGAGAGAGCGAGAGAGAGACGAGAGAGAGACAGAGAGAAAGAGAGAGAGAGAGACCACGAGAGATAGTATATATAGAAATAGATAGAGAGAGAGAGAGAGAGAGAGAGAGAAGAGAAGGAGAAGAGAGAGAGAAGAGAGAGAGAGAGAGAGAGAGGAGAGGAGAAGAGAGAGGAGAGAGAGAGGAGAGACAGGGAGAGAGAACACAGAGAAGATAAGAGAGAGAGAGAGAGAGAGAGGAGAGAGAAGAGAGAGAGAAGAGAGAGAGAGAGAAGAAGAGAAGAGAAGAGAGAGAGAGAGGAGAGAGAGGAGAGAGAGACAAGAGAGTACAGAGAGAGAAGAGGAGAGAGAGAGAGAGCAGAGAGAGAGAGAGACAGAGAGAGACAGAGAGAGAGGGGAGAGAGTTAGGAGAGAGAGGAGAGATGAGAGAGAGAGAGAGAGAGAGAGAGCGAGGAGAGAGAGAGAGAGAGAGGAGGATAGAGAGAGAGAGGAGAAAGAGATGAGAGAGAAGAGGAGAGAGAGAGAGAGAGAGGAGAGGGGAGAGAGAGAGAGAGAGAGAGAGAGAGAGAGAGAGAGAGAGAGAGAGGGGAAAGAGAGAGAAAATACCTGGTATGGTAGATTAACATGATGGAATGGCAGAAAGAAGATGTGAACTCACATGCTCTGTAGGTTGGTTGCGGTGTGTGTGTGTGTGAGTGTGTGTGTGTGTGTGTGGTGTGTGTCTGTGTGTGTGTGTGTGTTTGTGTGTGTCTGTGTGTGTGTATGTGTGTGTCTATGTGTGTGTCTGTGTGTGTGTGTCTCTCTCTCTCAGTCTCTCTCGCTCTCTCTGTGTGTTGTATTACTTTTACATATTCATGTTTTGTTGAGGATAGTGGAATAAGCACTCATGTGGTTTTTTACATCCAGTCCCCGTGTGTATGCGGTTTTGTAAATTCTGTCATCTGTTCCCACCCGCACACAGTAGCCCTACTTTTCCGAAAAGCGGAACAGGATATAACGTGTGCGCAAGATGTTCTGCGTGCGTTCGCACACTGGACCTCGGTTTATAGTCTCCTCCGAGGACTTTTGGGGAGAGTGGAGTCTGCACTGATATTAACTCCAGGGGAAAATATCCCCTTGGACGGGAATCAAACCCGGGTCGTCAGATTGCCAGCATAAATGTTCTAACCACTAAGCTATCTCGTGTGTGTGTGTGTGTGTGTGTGTGTGTGTGTGTGTGTGTGTGTGTGAATTCAAAAATTGTTAATTTTATTTATGTGAAGTCTGAACAGTCGCATGCTTGTAAATAATTGGAATCCAAACACTTTGATTTGTTTCCTTTGCAAAAGTTAGCGCTATCAACAAAATTCCATATAAAGCTATATCATTGTGCCATGAAATATTTCCTACAACCTCCCCCCACCCCCAACCCCCAGGATTTTTCAGACACTCTTCTCTTTCATGCAGAACTCAAGTTACGGACGAGCAGAAGCAACAACCCCCCCCCCCCCCCCCACAAAATACCAAAACGCAAAAACAAAAAGCCAACAACAAACCCCAACCAAAAAACCCCAAACAAACCAAAAAACCAAACCCAAAACAAAAACGTTCAATATTCTTTTTCTCTCTCCTGTTTTCTTCTTTTATTTCGAAGATAATGGAATAAGCTCTCATTGCTTTTTAAAAAAACAACAACAACCAGTCCCCGTGTGTATACAGTTTGTAAATTTTGTCATCCGTTCCCACCAACACACAATAGCCTACTCTTCCGAAAAGCGGAACGGGTTGTAACGTGCACGAGAGATGTTCTGCATAGTCCAGCAATACTGATGGTTATACAGACGTGCGATTTATCCGACCAGCGTTACATACTTGGACTCGGTGGTCTAGTGGGTTATGCACCTGCCTTGAAAGCCAGAAATTGCGGGTTCGATTCCCCGTTTGTGTCCAAACTTGTTCCCCAATCCACTAGAACACGAGTAGCGGTCTTGGCACTAGTCTTTCTGATGAGTCGATACTCAAAGATCCCGGTGTGCAACACCAATTGAGCGTACGTAGAAGAACCCACGGCAACAAGAGAGTTGTCGTGGCAAAATTCTACAGAAAAAAAGCCACTCTGACAGGGTTAAAAAAGTACACTTGCAAAACAGGAGGAAGGGTAGGCCATTGTGTGCAAGTGGGAACCCATGACAACATGTACAAAACTGCATGCATACGGGGACTAGATCTATCTATCTATCTATCTATCTATAGGTATCTATAATCTATCTATCTAATCTATCTATCTATCTTTTCTATCTATCCATTATCTATCTAATCGATCTATCTATCTATCTATCTATCTATTATTATCTATCTATCTATCTGTCTGTTCTATCGAAAACATAGTAAACAAAGTCAAGTCTTTATTCTTTCAGATAAACATAGTTAGTACTCTTCTGATGTTTCTTGATGCAACGTCTATGAAAATCTCTTTTCCCTACATCTACTCTTCTTGGATCTGTGAAGGCAAGCCCGCTGCCTGCCTTCCAACAACTGCTATCTGAAATTCCATCTATATTTTCTGCATTCTTTTCTGAAAAAAGTTCTATAACATTCGCTCCCAAATGGATCAGACTCCTTTCCAGCTGCAGTTCCTGTATCACCCAATTCTCTGGCACTCCCTCTCCTTTTCTTTCACGACAAGTGAGAAAGAAATCATGAAATTCTGAAAGAAAATGGACTATAAATCATGTGATCTTGATCCCCTACCTGCTTCTCTTTTCATCACATGTGCTACACACAAATCATACCCGCTATCACGAAAATAGTTAAACTCATCTCTTGTTTCAGGAAATGTTCCATCAGCTCTCCAAAAATTGCTAGAGTCCACTCCTCTACTCATAAATGCTTGACCTTGGACCCTAAACGTTCTGAAGATTTATTGAACTGTTTCCAAATCTACCTTTTATTTCTTAAGTCCTCGAAAAATGTAGTTCTCAAACAGTCTCAGACAACACCTTCTCTCCTAACAATCTTCTTCTGAGATTCAGTTTCCTATCGCGTCTTCCACAGCACTGAACCACCCTGAGTACGCACTTTATAAACACGCTTCTACGCGCGTTGATCAGGGATAAATCTCCCTTCTTCACCTACTCGACTTTCAGCAGCCTTCGATACTATAGGTCCACTCAATTATTTCTCATGCTTCATAATAAAAATTCGGTGTTACTGGCACTGGCCCTCACTGGTTTAAGTCATACCGATGAACGATTACCAGACAGTTGCTGTAAACAAGTTGCAATCAATACCCTGCCAAACTGGAATGCGGGTCCCCACAGGGGATCAGTTCTTGTCCCTGTTCTTTGCACTCTTACACTGCCCCACTGTCTCATATATTAAAACCGTCATTCCAAACCAACATCATTTTTTACGCAGGATGACTCAGATTCAAGCACTGTTACTCCTGAAATCTGCTTCTCTCCTTGACATATATGGCCGCTGCTTTGAAGATATTCAAAACTGGTTGACACAGAACAAATTTCAGCTAAATGCAGATAAAACCGAAGCCATGCTCGTAGGGACCAAACACAAACTTCTTTCCATTAACACAGCTTCAATAGAACTCCGCCAACATCAGTCCCTCTATCCACTACGGGAATTATCAACCACACTCTCTTCCCCCCCCTAATGAAAAATTCATCACCCAGATTGTCAGTCCTGCTACTATCAATTACGGCGTATAGTGCAATTCGAAAGGACCTTGCGCCATAGATGCAACAGCCAAACTGTCACTTCTCTCATTCTTTCACGTCTGGTTTATTGCTATTCATCTTTTGGCTGGTCTGGCCAGCATCATCTATCCACTCATTCTAACGTATTACAAACTCCGCAGCTCGACTTGTTCTCAGAAAGAAAAATCGGAGCACATTACCCCTCGCTTGCTGTCTCTCCACTGGCTGCCTGTGCCACAGAGAAGTAAAATTATAAGATCAGTACCCTCTGTTATAACTGTCTCCACCATACAGCATCCTCCTACCTCTGTGAATGTCTTTACCTGTACACTCCTTCACGTTCCCTCCGGCTCTACTGCAGAAACCTTGTGCTACGAATACCTAGATTACCATTCCACTGTGGCCGCCGCTCTTTCTATAATTTCGGGTCCTTCGGACTGAATGAGCTTCCCCCTCTCTCTCTTCGCCAGAAACCTAGTTTGACTCTTTTAAATCCCTAGCGCTCATGACTTATTTTATTTCAAACTTAAGATTTACCCCTCTGTTTCATTTCAGAACTATCCCACCCTTCACTAACACATGTCCTATCACCATGCTAAGTATATGACTGTGGGTGTGTGTGTGTGCTTTTGAAAAACATTTGACTGTTGAGATTTTATTTAATAGATTTTGTCTGCATCGCACCATGTTTGTAAATATCTGTTTGCTTAAACTATTGATTATTTTATCATTGATTGCATGACTATGTAAGATTAGGTTGAATGCATGCGCTTTGATTTGTCTGTGCAAGATATAACGCTATATAAGTTCCATATTTATTATTATTATTATTATTATTATTATTTTTATTATCATCATCATTCATTCATCAGCTTCATCATCCTCATCCTCTCATCATCATCATCATATTAATTATTATTGTTATTATTATTATTATTGTTATCTTATCTATCTATCTATCATATCTATCTATCTATCTATCTATCTATCTATCTATCTATCTATCAATCTATCTATCTATCTATCTATCTATTTATCATTCTATCTTTCTATCTATCTATCTATCTATCTATCTATCTATATTAATATATTTAAAAAAGCAACGAGTGTTTGTTCCTATCCTTGAAAGAAGAATAAATGAAATAGCACACCACAGACACCACTCACACAAAACATGTGCACACACACACAAAATCACACAGTGAGTGCGCGCGCCACACACATACACACAAACACCACACCTACGCACGCACACACACAAAGTTGGCTTGATGAAAAAGTGCAAATGCATTGCTGTTTTCAATTGTTCCATCTGGAAATAAGCATTTGACTGACTTACAACATTCAACACACACACCTCACACTCACACACACACACACTCACACACTTCACACAACTTCACACACTCCACACACATCAATACTCCACACAATCACAACACACACACACACACAACACACACACACACACACACACACTACACACACACACACACACACACTCTTCCACCTACCCACGAGTGCGTGTGCCGAAGAAGTAGGTTACTCACATAAACAAACTTTTTTTTTATAGAAGAATATAATTGCCACCTAGACAGACAATTAAGTAAAGGATTATGTCAGGAAGTTTGGAGACAGAGACAAAGATAAGTAACAGACGTAACCAACTCCAAAACACACGCTACATAACACACACACACAACACACCACACCACACTCACACCACACACCACACACACACACACACAACGTACACACCACTCACACACACACACACACACCCTCACCACACACACACACACACACACACAACACACACCACACACCACAAACACACACAACACAACACGTACACCCACACACACACACACACCACACACAGCACACACACACAGTCACACACACGCACACACCACACTCACACACACACACCAAACACTCACACACACACACACACACACACTACACCACACACACACACACACACACAAACACAACCACACGTAACATAAACACAACCACAACGTACCACCACACACACTAAACACACACACACACCACACACACACACACACACACACACATCACACACACTCACACACACACACACACACACACTCACACACACACACACACACGCACTCACACACTACACACGTACACACACACACACACACACACGCACTACACACTACACAGTACACACACCACACACACCAATGACCCAAATCCACCCCTGGAAACTCTAGCTCCAAATTGCTACCCGAACAATGGTCTTTATGTCGCCCTTTCTGGCTCCATACCCAGCTCTCAAAGAAGCCACCCCTATTTAGTATCCCATTTCCTCCCAAACACCCGTTAGATGGCACGCACGTACCCTTCTGAGCGTTACAAACGGGGGTGGGGAAAGAAAAAAGATGATGAAGCAGAAGAAGATGGAGAAGAAGCAGAAGAAGAAGAAAAATATGAAGAAGAAGAAGAAGAAGATAGAAGAATATGAAGAAGAAGATGAAGAAGAAGAAGAAGAGAATTTGACAAAGAAGACGAAGAAGAAAGAGGAGGAGAAGAAGATCAAGTGTATTCGCGAAGAAGAAGAAGGAAGAAGAAGAAGAAGGAAGATGAAAGAAGAAGAAGAAGAAGAAGATAGAAGAAGAGAGAGGAAGAAGAGAGAACTCTGAACTCTGAAATTGTTTAATGTCATCGGCCTTAGGCCATTAAACATTTTGAGGGGCAAAAATTGAAGAGGCAAAGAATAATGAAGTATAATTTCTCGTAAACTTTGATGAACTTCTGCACAATACCTTGGCGTTTTTGCACTCAAACTGTATACTCTGATGGTATATTCAAAATCATGATAGTATGAGGCTGACGTAGACAACGATATCAAAACAAAGCACAGCTAAATAAAACGGAAAAGGCGTCGTTTGTGTGAAAAAATTATTGATGTAGTTATACTTGATATGTCATACTTTATTACATAACAAAATTCAAACATCATGCACATCGATAAGTCATGACGGTTCAGATATGGATAGGCCTACTCCTAACTTTTGCATTTTTCAAATTTGTTTCAAGTACCCACAAACGAGAGAGAGAGAGAGGAGAGAGAGAGTGGATGAGAGAGAGAGGAGATGAGCTGAGGAGATTGATCGAGAGAGAGAGAAGTACGAGCGAGAGAGAGAGGAGAGAGAGATGGAGACGTGAGAGAGGAGAGAGAGAGGAGATTTGTTGAGGGAAAGCTATATTAGTGTTTATAGTGTGCCCTTCATGGTTTGCTTAGTTCAGCAATTTTAAAAGACAGAGTTAGGTTTCTTTGACAACCTCTAAGTTACAGTGTTGTGCTCAGACAAACAACTTCTCAGTCTGTTTGGATACCCATCGTTGGGGGCTGAGGATTCTTTTAATC
Source organism: Rapana venosa (assembly GCA_028751875.1). Classification (NCBI taxonomy): domain Eukaryota; kingdom Metazoa; phylum Mollusca; class Gastropoda; order Neogastropoda; family Muricidae; genus Rapana; species Rapana venosa. Next base: position 27,344,633 of record CM054166.1, read on the forward strand.
CACTTGAGACTTTAGCTAGGGAGGCCCATTGGGGTCTGTGTTGGTGACCCTTTTCTAGGCTTTGGTGTCCAGCATGTCTCTATGTGAGTTTGGAGCATTGGCAACCAATCCATGTGTGAATTGTCACTGTCCTAGCTTAGGTGCCCTGAGTGTCTCTGTGGGCTGGGAAACCTGGCACTGGATTGAGGCCTGTGTACTGTTACATCTTCTCTCATGTTAAGTGTCCAGTATGTCTCTGTAAGCTAGAAGACTGGCAACTCAGTGTGATGGTGTAGCTAAGTGTCCTCACTGTAGTCCTACAGTCCCAGGGCTGGTGGCTCAGCCCCTTTGTCAGTTACAGTGGAGCCCTCTCTATTCATGGAGTCCTTGTTGTAGTCTAGAGTGCTCAGTGGAACAGTCATGTGGAAAACACTTCAGAGCTTGCTAGAGCTAGTCTTATTCAACAGGCTTGTGGGGCCTTTCTTGTTGAATAGCATCCCCCCCTTCCCCCTCTCTATTACCCCCCCCCCCCTCCCCTCTCCTCTATTGAATCAGCAGATTTGTCATGTAAAGACTACATTGGTTGATTTAAATTTGTGAATAAATTTGTTTGTCAGCTGACTCCAAGGCGTATTTAGGATTGGTTAGAATCTGTCTCCAAGTAGGTACATTGGTCAGTGGGAATCAGAGCCCCAGCACTAAACTTGCAATATAACAGGATGTGTGGTGTTTTCAAAGCCATTCTCTTGTGTGCTGTCTGGTGACAAAGTCAGTGGTGACGTTGTAATCTTCAAACAAGTGTGGCTGACTGATGAAGTTCTACAAGATGACTTAGAACAGAAAACATCTGTGTTTCTTCTGCTTGAGCTGTGTGTGTGTGGTGTGTAGATGTACAATAATCTTGTGTACCATAACACCCCTGCGTGTGGGCCTCTCATCATTCCTTTGAGTGTGGAGTGCCGATGTGTCCAACATCCCTTATCCACGAACCTTCCTTCACCCTCAACATAGCATAAGCAAAAGTTCGTTTTTATGTAGTTTGTCCAGCCCCTCTAGAAAGGAAAATAATAATCACGTATATCAAAGAATAATTATTATACGAGTAAAAAGAGAGGGGGGAATAGAAAATACTAGAATCGGCATTCTACTTAATCACAGAAATCAGAGAAATTATAGGATTGATTTTTTCCAACGGGAAATATTGTAAAAAAAAAAGAAAGAGAAAATACACACACACATTCAGTGCATATGCATACGCATATATTACATAAACCAGACATACACGACTCGCAATACATGCACACATACACACACGCATAAACACACACACACACACACACACACACACACACACACACACACACACACACACACAACACACAACACACACACACACACAACGTACGCACGCACGCTCGCACGCACGTGCTCTCTCTGTGTCACAAACACATTTTATATATTTTATTATATATTGGATTATTGGCAGATTTGGGATTATTGGCAGTATTGAGTTTTTCATTTGGGGTTTGTACGGCACACACACCACTCACACACACAACACACACAAACACACAACACACTACAAACACACCAACACATCACACACACACACACACACACACACACTCATTTCATACGGCATGCACCTCCCCCCCCTCCCCCCCACACACACACACACATACTCACACATAAACACTTACACACACGCACGCACGCACGCACGCCCCCCCCCCCCCCCACACACACACACATACACACACACACACGCACGCACCCCCGCACCCCCCCCCCCCCCCCCTCGACACACACACTCACACACACACACAACTAACACCAATTCAAATGTATCACCAACAAATCGCAACCAGACAATACAAATCAGTTTAAACTGAGCGGCATCACGACAAGGAATTGTTACAAATCACATATCTTTTATCTCTCGAAATCAGAGCACCCGTTCACCATGAAACAGGGGATGGGGGGTGGTTGGGGATGGGGGGTTGGGTTAAGGAGGGGGGGGGGGTGGTGGTGGTGGTGTTGGGGGGTGGGGTGTGAGGGGTGCGGAGGGTTAGACTAGAGGGTGGGGAGATTGGGGGTGGGGTGAGGAGGGTGGGGTTGGAGGGTTGGGGTGGGGCTGGGGGTGTGGGGTGGGGTCGGGGGGTGGTGGTGAGGTGATTGGTGGGAAGGGTTATGGGTGGGACAGTCAAAGGTACGGGTGTGTGTGTGTGTTTGTGTGTGTGTGTGTGTGTGTTGTGTGTGTTGTGTTTGTGTGTGTGTGTGTGCTGTGTTTGTGTGTGTTTGTGTGTGTGTGGGGTGTGTGTGTGTGTTTGTGTGCGTGTGTTGTGCGTGTGTTTGTGCCAGTGTGTGTGTGTTTGTTGTGTGTGTTTTGTGTGTGTTTGTGTGTGTGTAGTTGTGTGTGTGTGTTGTGTGTAGTGTTGTGGTGTAGTGTGTGTGTGTGTTTGTGTGTGTGCGTGTGTTGTGTATGGTTTGTGTGCGTGTGTGTGTGTGGAGTAAGATAGACTGCTACCCGGGGACTTGTGGTGTATGGTGTGTGTGTTTTGTTTGTGTTTGTGTGTGTTTGTGTGTGTGTGTGTTTGTTCTGTGTTGTGTTTGTGTGTGTGTGTGTGTTGTGTGTTTGTGTGTGTTTGTGTGTGTGTGTTGTGTGTGTGTGATGTGTGACATTAGAGGGTTATCTTTATGAGCTCGCGTCTTTTTCTGTATGACAGCTTTGACTTTACGCGGAAGAGATGAGAGATGAGATGAGTACGAGAGAGAGATGAGAGAGAAGAGAGTTTGCTAGAGAGACGAGGAGGAGAGAGAGAGAAAGAGATGGAGAGAGACAGAAAGAGGAGAGTGGGAGAGGGAGAGAGTGGATGAGAGAGAGAGACAGAGAGAGAGAGCGGAGCAGATGAGAACTGAGAGAGCGAGAACAGATGAGCGAGCGAGAGCCAGACAGAGGACAGAGAGCCAGACAGGAGACAGAGAGACAGGACAGCAGAACACAGAGAGAGAGAGACGAGAGAGAGAGAGAGAGATAGAGAGAAGAGAGAGAGAGGATTGAGAGAGAGAGAGAGAGAGAGAGTAGAGATGAGAGGAGACAGAGAAATGTTGCGGTCTATTCTCTCTGTTTGTTCTAGTTCGGTGTATTTTGCATGGAGTTTTTGACTCAAAAAATTTTGTTTGTTTGTTTGTTTTCTTTTTTTAAAGATATATATTTATAATTATATTATATTTATAATTATTATATATATATTTATCTTCATATCTATCTCTATATATATATAATATATATATTACACATAGAACTTCACGACAGACACACAGCCAGACAGACAAGCAAAACAGACAAATAAGCAATCAATAACAACAACAACAGCAAAATCCTCCAAACGCCATAAGTTATTTTCTCACAATCGTCCTTGGTTCAGCTCCATATTCTCTAAACCTGATTTGCTTCCGTGTAGGACACGGGAAAAACCCAACTAACTGACAGCCGCCTTTCAAATATTACACACACACACATGCACGCACGCGCGAACGCACGCGCGCACGCGTCCACGCAACCACACACATGCGCGCATGCATGCGACGCGTTCCTCGCACAACATACACACACGCAATGCGCGCGCGCGCACACACTCACACATAACACGCCAAAACACACATACAATCATTGATATTCGCACGGCACACACACACACAGGCACACACGGCGCGCCACACTCACACACACACTCACACACACCACACACCACACACACACAAGCACGCACGCATGCAACCCTTCCACCCCTCCACACCCACTGCCCACACACACACACACACACACACACACACACAACCACACACACCACACACACACACCACACACGCACGCACGCACGCACGCACACAACAAAACAAATGACCCCCCCCCCCACCCATCCTCTCCCACCCTAAAACCTTCACAGAGCTGTGTATGCTCAACACACTAACCCCCTCGAAACATAAACTCCAGTAAAGAAAGATCAACCCCCCCCCCCCAAACCCCCCCCTTCCACCCCCCCCCCCCCCCGTCAGTCAGTTAGTCTTCTTTCACCTTCGCTCAAGGCTAAAAAAAAGTATTGAGTCCCAATTATCTTCTTTTTTCTTTTTTTATCTTTTTTTTTTTCTTTTTTACTTTTATGGCCCTCACCTATATTAATTTATGTTGTTACAGGAACCGACTGGACAGCTCCGTGATCCCCTCAGCACTCGCTTCACACTTTTTCTCCAGTTAATCATTAACCATTAAAAGGAAGCAGTATTGAGCGTGGTTTATTAAGTACCAAGTGTTTGTGGGTGTGTGTTTATTTATTTAATTTATTTTATTTATTGATTTATTTAGTATTTTTTATCGAGGATATGGAAATAAGCACTCATGTGATTTTTTTTAAACATCCAGTCCCGTGTGTATGCTTTCGGTTTTGTACATTTTTGTCATCTGTTCCACCGGTCACACAATGGATCTACTCTTCCGAAAAGCGGAACAGGATTTAACGTGTGCGCAAGATGTTCTGCATGCGTTCGAACACGGGGTTCGGTTTATATATAGTCTCATCCGTTCGGGCGCCTCGGCTTCGTTCGGTGCATACAGTCTCCCACCCAGTTCACCCGGCTGTAAATGGGTACCTACCCTAAATTTTTTTTTTTAAAGTGAAGGTAAAAGCAGCGAGGGAGAGGAGGTGGGTGCTTCCCATTCCAAATGCTGCCCCCCAAACTAGAGAAGCTGAGGTCTCTGGCATCTCTGTCTGTGCGTTTTGAGCGATGGCAGTTTGAGAGTGTTTCATCACCCATACTTTAAACTGAATGCCATCATTATCGTCATTCGGTCGTCGTCTCACTTCGTTCGTCGTCGTCGTTCGTTCCGTCGTCGTCGTCATCATCTTCATCTCATCATATCATCATCATCATCATCATCAGCAGCAGCAGAGCAGCAGCAGCCTAGCAGCTAGCAGCAGCAGCTTAGCAGCGCAGCAGCAGCAGCTATGGTGAACGTCATCACCAACCACACCGAGAACATCATCATCATCATCAACTACTTCACGCGTCATTGTCGTCAACATTGAATGTCGTCATCGTCAACACTGAATCGTCATCATCGTGGAAACTAAATTTTATCATCATTATCAACAATTTTTCTTCGTCTTCCTAATTGCTCTTTCATTTTTCCCCCCGTAGTTCTTCTTAATCTCTTTTCCCCTCTTCTCTTTGTCTTAGTTCCGCTTTTGCTCCCTTCTCCCCCTCCACCAGTCGTTCCCCTTTTTGTCCCTCCTCGCGTCCTCCCTCTGCAGTTTTACTCCCCTACCCCCCCCCCCCACCCCTGCGCCCCAACATCAATATGCTGTATTTGAATTTTATCTTGGTTTTTAATCAGCCTCCTACCTCTATCTGACCCCAAAACACACACACACAACACACACTCACACACACACACACGCACACACCGCAGACAGACACACAATCACACACACACACCACAACATCTAACACACAGACACACATCCACCAACACACGCACTACTACAATACACACAGACAAATCCACACAACACAAACAAAACAAAACCAAACACAACACACTCTCACACCACAACACTACACATAGGACACACACACACACACCACAAACACTACACACGCACACACACACACACACACACACACGCGCACACGCAACACACCCCACCACACTACACCAAACACACACACACAACCACCACAACCACCACACCACACACACAATCTCCCTACCTTCTCCTCCTCCTCCTCTCTCTCTTCAGACAAAGCCGAATTGTTCTCTCCCACAGGTTTCTGACAAACATGGTTTTCTCTCTCTCTTCTCTCTCACTCTGTGTCTCTCTTTCTCTCTCTCTCACTCTCTCTTCTGTCTGTCTCTCTCTCTCTCGGTGTCTCTCTTTCTGTCTCTTCTCTCTCCACTCTCTCTCTCTCTCGCCGCTCTCTCTCTCTTCTCTCTCTCCTCTCTCTCTCTCTCTCTTCTTTCTAGGGAGCCCCCAACTTTAGCACCTTGTCCACAAGCATAGACCCGGGACAGAAGGAGGTTGTAAATGCATGTGTCCAGCTCTTGTACCTTAGCTTGGACATTTGGGCCAGGCTTTGTTTCCTCATCGAAACCAGTTTCAAACGTCCCTTCTTCCTCTACTCTCCATCCCCCTCCCCTCCCCTCCCTCCCTAGTTTTGTGTTTGGTCCATATCTGTGATTTTAATATGTTTTAATGGGGTGATTCTTCTTCTTGTTCTTTTTGTTCTTGTTGTTGTTGTTGTTCTTGTTGTTCTTGTTTTCTTGTTTTGTTGTTCTTGTGTTTCTTGTTCTTGTTCTTCTTTGCTTTGTATTCTTCTTGTTCTTCTTCTTTGTTTCTTCTTGTTCTTGTTCTTCTTTGCTTTGATTCTTCTTGTTCTTCCTTCTTGTTCTTCTTTTGTTCTTGTTCTTCTTGTTCTTGTTGTTCTTCTTCTTTTCTTTGCAATTTTTCGTTCTTGTTCTTGTTCTTTCTTGTTCTTCTTGTTTTGTTCTTCTGCTTTTGTTCTTCTTGTTCTTCTTGTTCTTCTTGATCTTCTTGTTTCGTTTCTTCTACTTTTCTTCTTCTTCGGTCGTCGTCGGTCGTCGTCGAGTTGCTCAGACAGACAACTCCTGAGGAGGCCCTGACAAATGCTGTCATGCGCTGAAGGCCCTCCAGGGGTCCGAAGAGTTTGTCCTCATCGGGCAGCGTCAGAAGGCCAGATATCGACCCTCAGGTTTGTCGGGCATGAAGACTTGGGGGGAAGGAGGGAGGGAGGGAGGGATGGTGTGTTCCATGTTTGTCAATGGTGGGTGTTGAGGTTTGCCAATTTTATGTTCTCAATGCTTATCGAGGCTCTTTCTCTTCTCTTCTCCTTCATGACGCTAGAAAACTGCCCTGTTTCCCTATTTGTTTGTTGCCCGTTCCTTGTAAGGCCCCCACCTCGTATGTCTTCTAGAACAGCCTCCCTTTATTTTTTTTTCTATGTAGCCTCCCTTTATTTCGTATCTGTCTTAGTAGCCTCCATATTTATTTCGTATCTGTCTAGTAGCCTTCTTTATTTACATATCTCTTTAGAATCTTTATTTCGTATCTCTTTAGCATCCCTTTATTTCGTATCTGTCTAGTTGCCTCCCTTTATTTCGTATCGTCTAGTAGCCTCCCTTTATTTGTATCTGTCTTGTTAGACTTCCTTTATTTCATAATCTCTTTAGCATCCTTTATTTCGTATCTGTCTAGTACCTCCCTTTATTTCGTATCTGTCTAGTATGCCTCCCTTATATTTGTATCTGTCTAGTAGCCTTCCTTTATTTCATATTCTTTAGTTCCTTTTTTTCGTATCTGGCTAGTAGCCTCCCTTTATTTCGTATCTGGCTAGTAGCCTTCTTTATTTCTATCTCTTTAGCATTCCTTTATTCGTATCTCTTTAAGCATCCCTTTATTTCATATCTCTTTAGCATCCCTGTATTTCATAGATCTTAGCATCCCTTTATTTCGTTATCTCTTTAGCATCCCTTTATTTAGATCTGTCTATTAGCCTCCCTTTATTTCGTATCTGTCTGTGCCTTCCTTTTTTTCATATCTCTTTAGCATCCTGTATTTCATATCTCTTTTGCATCCCTTTATTTCATATCTCTTTAGCATCCCTTTATTTCGTTATCTCTTTTAGCATCCCTTTATTTATATCTCTTTAGCATCCCTTTAATTCGTATCTGTCTAGTGAGCCTTCCTTTATTTCGTTAATTCTCTTTGATCCTTTATTTCGTAATCTTGTCTAGTAGCCTTCCTTGATTTCGTATCTCTTTAGCATCCTTTTTTCATATTCTTAGCATCCCTTTATTTCATATCTCTTTAGCTTCCCTTTATTTCGTTCTGTCTAGTAGACTTCCTTTATTTCGTATCTCTTTAGCATCCCATTTATTTGTATCTGTCTAGTAGCTCCCTATTGTCGTATCTCGCTAGTAGCCTTCCTTTATTTCGTATCTCTCTAGTAGCCTCCTTTATTGCGTTATCTCTCTTGTTGCCTCCCTTTATTTCGTATTCTCTAGTACCTCCCTTTATTTTTCGTATGCTCTCTAGTAGCCTCCTTTATTTCGTTTCGGTCCTATTAGCCTTCCTTTATTTCGTATCTGTCTAGTTTGCCTCCGACTTTATTTCGTATTTTCTCTAGTAGCTACCTTTATTTCCTATCTCTCTATTCTCCATTTATTTCCTATCTTCTATCCTCATTTATTTCTGTGTCTCTATGTAGCCTCCCTTTATTTCCGTGTCGCTAGTCACTCCCTTTATCTCCTGTGCTTCTAACCTCCCTGTATTCTGTGTCTCTCTGTCCTCCCTTAATTTCAGAGTCTATGTTATGGCCTCCCTATTTCCCCTGTGGGTCTGTCCCCATTTTTTCCATTTCTTTCTTGCTCTTCTTCTGCTGCTTTGCCCAAGGCTATCGATTTGCATGTCTCCCAGTGCTCCTTTCTCCAGGCCTTTAGTTCCTAGTCCTACTTAAATACTTTTGGAGTTCTAGATCTGGGTGTCCTTTCATTTGTCCCTGTCTTCCTTTATTCCAATGTCCCGGCTGATGGTCCTTTATTCGAGCCTGAAATAGGTCCTTTACTCGAGCCTGAATAGGTCCTTTATTTTTGAGCCAGAAGAAGGTCTTTATTGAGCTGAAGGGGTTTCATTATTCGAGCCTAAATAGGACCTTATTTGAGCCTGATGAGGTCCTTTATTTGAGCCTAAGAGGTCCTTTACTTGAGCCTGAGGTCTTTATTTGAGCCTAAAGTCCTTTATTTGAGCCTAAAGGTCCTTTATTTTAGTTTGTAAAGAGTCCTTATTTGAGCCTATAGAGGTCCTTTATTTGAGCCTTGAAGAGGTCCTTTATATGGAGCCTGGGGGAGGTCCTTTTTATCGAGTCTTAAAGAGGTCCTTTATGTGAGCCTTGATGTCCTTTATGTGGAGGCTGATGTTCCTTTTATGGTGAGCCTGGATGTCATTTATTTGGGCCTGTTGTCCTTTATTTAGCAAAGGATCTTTATTTGTGTGGAATGAGGTCCTTTTTTGGGCCTATAGAAGTTCCTTTATTTGAGCCTGAAGAGGTCCTTTTATATGAGCTGGGGAAGGGTCTTTTTTCGAGTCTAAAGAGGTCCTTTGTTTGAGGCTGATTATCCTTTATTTGAGGGACTAAGGTCCTGTATTTGAGTGTAAGAGGTCTTTATTTGTGCCTATAGAGGTCCTTTATTTGAGCCGAAGTTGGTCTTAATTTAAGGCCTGGGGAGGTCCTTTATTCGAGTCTAAAGAGGTCCTTTATGTGAGACTGAGGTCCTTTATGTGACCTATGTCCTTTATGTGAGCCTGATGTCCTTTATGTGAGCCGGATGTCCTTTATGTGAGCTGATGTCCTTTTATTTGAGCCTACCAAGATCTTTAATTTTACCTATTCCTGCCTTCTTACATCTTGCTTTCAATCAAAGGCAAATCTTTGAAGTAGATGAGAATTTCGTCTATTGAATAAACTGCAGCCATTCATTCCGAAGATTGAAAAAGAAAAGCGCTTACCTTTTCCACAACTACCACCATTTCATTACCTCCACCAGCTCTTCTTAATTTCAGTGAGAGGGAGTGGATGAGAGAGTGAGAGAGAGACTGAGCGAGTGAGAGAGAGAGAGAGAAAGGACTGAGGAGACAGAGTGAGAGAGGAGAGTGAGACAGAGTCACGAGAGGCTGAGAGTGAGAGAGAGAGAAGAGAAGAGAGAGATACCTGTATGGTAGATTAACATGATGGATGGCAGAATGAGGATGTGAACTCACATGCTCTGTAGGTTGTAGTTGCGATGTGTGTGTGTGTGTGTGTGTGTGTGTCAGTCAAGTCAAAATTTTATTTCCAGGGATGGTACTTTGAATAAGCAACGCATTTGCTTTTTTTCTTCAAGCCATTCTGTGTGTGTGACTGTGTGTGTGTGTGTGTGTCTGTGTGTGTCTGTGTGTGTGTGTATGTGTGTGTCTGTGTGGGGTACTGTGTGTGTGTGTGTCTCTCCTCTGTCGTCTCTCTCGCTCTCTCTGTGTGTTGTATTACTTTTACATTTTCAGTTTTTGTGGAGGATAGTGGATTATGCACTCTATGTGGTTTTTTACATCCAGTCCCCGTGTGTATGCGGTTTTGTAAATTCTGTCATCTGTTCCCACCCGCACACAGTAGCCCTACTCATCCGAAAAGCGGAACATGATATAACGTGTGCACAAGATGTTCTGCGTGCGTTCGCACACTGGACCTTGGTTTATAGTCTCACCCGAAGGACTTTTGGGGAGAGTGGAGTTGCACTGATATTAACTCCAGGGGATAATATCCCCTTGGACGGGAATTGAACCCGGGGTCGTTCAGGGATTGCCTGCATAAATGGTTCGAACCACTAGCTATTCGTGTGTGTGAGTGTGTGTGTGTGTGTGTGTGTGTGTGTGTTGTGTGTGTGTGTGAATCAAAAATTTGTTATTTTTATTTATGTGATGTCTGAACAGTCGCATGCTTGTAAATTAACTGGAATCAATTGCCTTGATTTGTCTACTTTGCAAACAGTCTAGCGCTGGATCAACAACAATTACATATATAACTTTATCAGTGTACCATGAAATATTGCTACACCTCCCTCTCACCCCCAGGATTTTTTGCTGGACACTCTACTCTTTCATGCTGAACGCAAGTTACGGACGAACAGAAGCAACAACCCCCCCCCCCCCCCCCACAAAATACCAAAACGCAAAAACAAAAAGCCAACAACAAACCCCAACCAAAAAACCCCAAACAAACCAAAAAACCAAACCCAAACAAAAACGTTCAATATTCTTTTTCTCTCTCCTGTTTTCTTCTTTTATTTCGAAGATAATGGAATAAGCTCTCATTGCTTTTTAAAAAAACAACAACAACCAGTCCCCGTGTGTATACAGTTTGTAAATTTTGTCATCCGTTCCCACCAACACACAATAGCCTACTCTTCCGAAAAGCGGAACGGGTTGTAACGTGCACGAGAGATGTTCTGCATAGTCCAGCAATACTGATGGTTATACAGACGTGCGATTTATCCGACCAGCGTTACATACTTGGACTCGGTGGTCTAGTGGGTTATGCACCTGCCTTGAAAGCCAGAAATTGCGGGTTCGATTCCCCGTTTGTGTCCAAACTTGTTCCCCAATCCACTAGAACACGAGTAGCGGTCTTGGCACTAGTCTTTCTGATGAGTCGATACTCAAAGATCCCGGTGTGCAACACCAATTGAGCGTACGTAGAAGAACCCACGGCAACAAGAGAGTTGTCGTGGCAAAATTCTACAGAAAAAAAGCCACTCTGACAGGGTTAAAAAAGTACACTTGCAAAACAGGAGGAAGGGTAGGCCATTGTGTGCAAGTGGGAACCCTTGGACAACATGTACATAACTGCATGCTACGGGGACTAGATCTTTCTATCTATCTATCTATCTATAGGTATCTATAATCTATCTATCTAATCTATCTATCTATCTTTTCTATCTATCCATTATCTATCTAATCGATCTATCTATCTATCTATCTATCTATTATTATCTATCTATCTATCTGTCTGTTCTATCGAAAACATAGTAAACAAAGTCAAGTCTTTATTCTTTCAGATAAACATAGTTAGTACTCTTCTGATGTTTCTTGATGCAACGTCTATGAAAATCTCTTTTCCCTACATCTACTCTTCTTGGATCTGTGAAGGCAAGCCCGCTGCCTGCCTTCCAACAACTGCTATCTGAAATTCCATCTATATTTTCTGCATTCTTTTCTGAAAAAAGTTCTATAACATTCGCTCCCAAATGGATCAGACTCCTTTCCAGCTGCAGTTCCTGTATCACCCAATTCTCTGGCACTCCCTCTCCTTTTCTTTCACGACAAGTGAGAAAGAAATCATGAAATTCTGAAAGAAAATGGACTATAAATCATGTGATCTTGATCCCCTACCTGCTTCTCTTTTCATCACATGTGCTACACACAAATCATACCCGCTATCACGAAAATAGTTAAACTCATCTCTTGTTTCAGGAAATGTTCCATCAGCTCTCCAAAAATTGCTAGAGTCCACTCCTCTACTCATAAATGCTTGACCTTGGACCCTAAACGTTCTGAAGATTTATTGAACTGTTTCCAAATCTACCTTTTATTTCTTAAGTCCTCGAAAAATGTAGTTCTCAAACAGTCTCAGACAACACCTTCTCTCCTAACAATCTTC
>CM054166.1:27361878-27364378 GCA_028751875.1 Rapana venosa
TTATCTCTCTAGTAGCCTCCTTTATTTCGTATCTCTCTAGTAGCCTCCCTTTATTTCGTATCTCTCTAGTAGCCTCCCTTTATTTCGTATCTGTCTATTAGCCTTCCTTTATTTCGTATCTGTCTAGTTGCCTCCCTTTATTTCGTATTTCTCTAGTAGCCTCCCTTTATTTCCTATCTCTCTATTCTCCATTTATTTCCTATCTCTCTATCCTCCATTTATTTCCTGTGTCTCTAGTAGCCTCCCTTTATTTCCCGTGTCTCTAGTACCCTCCCTTTATCTCCTGTGCTTCTAACCTCCCTGTATCTCCTGTGTCTCTCTGTCCTCCCTTTATTTCCATGAGTCTATGTTATGGCCTCCCTATTTCCCCTGTGGGTCTGTCCCCCATTTTTTCCATTTCTTTCTTGCCTCTCTTCTGCTGCTTTGCCCAAGGCTATCTATTTGCAATGTCTCCCAGTGCCTCCTTTCATGCCTTTAGTTCCTAGTCCTACTTAATACTTTTGGAGTTCTAGACTGGGTGTCCTTTCATTTGTCCCCTGTCTTCCTTTATTCCAATTGTCCCTGGCCTGAGGTCCTTTATTCGAGCCTGAATAGGTCCTTTACTCGAGCCTGAATAGGTCCTTTATTTGAGCCAGAAGAGGTCCTTTATTTGAGCCTGAAGAGGTCATTTATTCGAGCCTAAATAGGTCCTTTATTTGAGCCTGAAGAGGTCCTTTATTTGAGCCTAAAGAGGTCCTTTACTTGAGCCTGAGGTCCTTTATTTGAGCCTAAAGTCCTTTATTTGAGCCTAAGGTCCTTTATTTTAGTGTAAAGAGGTCCTTTATTTGAGCCTATAGAGGTCCTTTATTTGAGCCTGAAGAGGTCCTTTATATGAGCCTGGGGAGGTCCTTTATTCGAGTCTAAAGAGGTCCTTTATGTGAGCCTGATGTCCTTTATGTGAGCCTGATGTCCTTTATGTGAGCCTGATGTCATTTATTTGGGCCTGATGTCCTTTATTTTAGCCAAAGGTTCTTTATTTGAGTGAAAAGAGGTCCTTTTTTGGGCCTATAGAAGTCCTTTATTTGAGCCTGAAGAGGTCCTTTATATGAGCCTGGAGAGGTCCTTTATTCGAGTCTAAAGAGGTCCTTTGTTTGAGCCTGATATCCTTTATTTGAGCCTAAGGTCCTTTATTTGAGTGTAAAGAGGTCCTTTATTTGGGCCTATAGAGGTCCTTTATTTGAGCCTGAAGAGGTCCTTTATTTAAGCCTGGGGAGGTCCTTTATTCGAGTCTAAAGAGGTCCTTTATGTGAGCCTGATGTCCTTTATGTGAGCCTGATGTCCTTTATGTGAGCCTGATGTCCTTTATGTGAGCCTGATGTCCTTTATGTGAGCCTGATGTCCTTTATTTGAGCCTACCAAGATTCTTTAATTTTACCTATTCCTGCCTTCTTACATCTTGCTTTCAATCAAAGCAAAATCTATGAAGTAGATAGAATTCGTCTATTGAATAAACTGCAGCCATTCATTCCGAAGATTGAAAAGAAAAGCGCTACCATTACCACAACTACCACCATCATTACCTCCACCAGCTCTTCTTAATTACAAGAGCAACGACAACACAACCACCACCACAACAATAAAAAAGACCATCACCCCTCCCGCCCCCAACACACACACACCACCACCACCACCACCACCACCACCACCACCACCAAAAACAACAAAAAAAAACCCATCAAGAAAAGTTCTCTACCGCTGCTAATCTAAGAACATGTCAGCAGGACTTTGTGGTTAACAAAGGGCTCGCCTTTTTTGTTTTTAGTTTGGCGCAACACAAGCGCAGTCTACTAAGTGTGTCCCTGCCAGAGAGACAAGGACACTGTCCAAACAACTTCTTATGGTTCTGACGGACACTTTGGATCAGGGAGGGAGGGAGGTAGGGAGGGGAGGATAGGAGGAGGAGGAGGGTCAGGGAGGGAGGGAGGGGAGGATAGGAGAAGGGTCAGGGAGGGAGCGAGGGAGGGGAGGATAGGAGGAGGGTCCGGGAGGATCAAATGATACCTCGGCACAATAGGATCCATCAGCGTAACGGAAACATCTTGGGGAGGGTACGTGAAACCTGAATTTTAAGCAGAAGAGAGAACAGAAAAAGAGGGAGTGAGGAGGGAGGGAGGGAGGTGGGAGTTTGGAATATTATTATGTGAGGGGAGAAGGATGGACGCCTTCCCCCCTCCCACCCTTCCCTCCCTCCATCCTCTTCCTTGTCTCAAGAGAGATCAGCCACCCAGGGTGGGTTTTGTGTGTTTGTGTGTGTGTGTGTGGTGTGTGTGTGTGTGTGTGTGGTTGTTGTCGGGTGTATCGGGGTGTTCGTATTGTCTGGGGTGGATTTTGGCAACATCTGTGTGAAATGATATGTGTCTGCTTGGACTGAGCAACCTGCTACAGGTTATAAGTTCTACCTACCCCAGCCCCCTCTCCCTCCTCCTTGCGTGCGTAAGAACAAGAAATACATACAAAGTGT
>CM054166.1:27374378-27381878 GCA_028751875.1 Rapana venosa
ACAGCTGGGTGAACTGGGGGAACTGTACTGAAGCCAAGGCGCGCAAACGGTCACCCATCCAACTGGTAACCACGCTCGACGCTGCTTAACTTGGCTGGGGGAAAGCGAGTGCTCCGACCACTGAGCTATCCCTCCCCCAATTTTTTCCCCCTACTGAAGTCAGGAGCTCTTCATAATTAAGGTCCTACAGTCGTTTTCAGTTCTGGTTTTCACTTCCTCATTAGCGATGTGTCACATGCCACGTGTATTCCTAATGCATTGGCGGCACCTTTCCTTTCAAAGACAAACAATTAATCTGTCAGTTGTTGCTTCGTGCCTGTGGTGAAAGCGTCTTTGTTTAGTTTACTTTACGTGTGTGTGTGTGTGTGTGTGTGTGTGAATGCACTGGGGTGCTGGTGTGAAGACTGGTGCTTTTGTGTCTTTCGTGGGGGAGTGGCCCTGAGGTGAGGCCAGCCTTGATTCATCTGGGCTGTAGACAGTTACACACCCGTTTACGAGCTTGTGCCATTTTTGTGTACTCACACTGAAGTGCGAAGGCCTGCTCCGCCCTTTTCTGTCCATTCAGAAAACAAACAGAATAAATAACATGAGTGGCTAACACTCTCTCTGTCTCTGTCTGTTTGACTCTGTCTGTCTATCTGTCCATTTAGAACAAAAAAATAACTTGAGTGGCTTCTTCTTCTTTGCGTTGCCTGGGTTAAGGCTATATTACATGGTGTCGTGTTTTGGTTGGAACGCCTGACGGCCCGAAACCTCTGATTTCAGCTCCTTTGGCACATGACAGGGTTTCCTCCTGGGTGTTCTTCGAGTTTTTCTTCTCCATGCATGGGTTTGAAGTCAGAGTTTTCCGCTCTCCTAGGTAGATTTTGTCAGCAAAACGGGCTCCACCTACATCATCATCATCAGACCCGTGACCTTGGCGGTCGTGGGGGAGACATGAAAGACGATGCCGTGGTAAGCCTCCTCCATCCATCTCGGTCCTCGGCTCTGCGCAGTAGTGCCGAGTCATTCATCCTGGTCCATTCTCTGATGTTGTCCATCCATGACTTAATCTGTCTTCCCCTCCTTCTGCCACCTTCGAGTGTTCCCTTCAGTACTGTTTGGGCAGAGTGTTGTGGCGGGTGACGTGGCCGAACCATGTCAGCTTTTCTTCTTGACGATGGTGAGAAGGGGTTCCTGTGGACCTGCCAGCCGTGTTATTTGACTCTTGACAAATTCATTGGTCTTTCGTTCTCTCCAGGATATGCCCAGTAGTTTTCTATGGCATTTTGTTTCGAATGACTGGATTCGCTTTGCTGTTTCAGCAGTCAATGTCCAGGTTTCACTTCCGTACAGCAGGATCGACTGAATTAGGGCTTTGTAGAGCTTTAGTTTGATTGGGAAACTGATCTCTTTACTTTTCCATATGGTGGTGAGTTTTGTCATGGAAGATGTTGCCATGGCTATTCTGACTTTGATTTCTGTCGTCGATCGCCCGTCCTTTGTGAGTGTAGCGCCGAGGTATTTAAAATCGTCTACCTCCTCCAGTTGTTGGCCGTTCATGTAAATTTTAGCGGTGGCATTGCTCGTGCTGTTCACAAGTACTTTACTTTTCTCCGAGCTCACCTCCATCCCATATGCTCCAGCTCTGTTCTCAAGTCTGGTCGTAAGATCTTGCAGCTCTGTGTTACTTCCGCCCATGAGGTCAATGTCATCGGCAAACCGTAAGTTGTTGAGGGTCTGCCGCCAATGGAGATGGTAGAGTGGAAGTCATGTAGGGTCTCTCTCATAATGTTTTCCAAGAACAGATTGAACAGGACTGGAGATAACAGGCATCCTTGTCGGACCCCAACTGTGGTTTTGAAGTAGTCTCCGACCTGATTGTTCAGAAGGACTGCACTGCTTGCGGTGTTGTATAGTACTTGAATGGTTTGCACTAGTCCTTCTTCAATGCCAAACATTCTGAGGACCTGCCACAGGCCTTCGTGCCATACTCTGTCAAAAGCCTTCTTGAAGTCGATGAAGTTGTGGAACAGGTCTCTCTGATGTTGAAGATGTTTTTCCATCATGATGTGGCAGTTAAAAATCTGTTCGATTGTGCTCCTGCCTGCCCTGAACCCAGCTTGTTCCTCTGCAAGGTGTTCTTCTGCCTCCTTCTTGAGTCGATTCAAAATAACTTTGAGCATGATCTTGCTGGCGTGGCTGATGAGGCTGATTGTTCTATAATTTTGGCATTGGCGTAAATTCCCCCTTCTTGGGCAGGGGTATGATGAGTGATTGTGTCCATTCTGTTGGCCACTGTTTTGTCTCCCAAATCTTCTGACAGATAGCTGTAACATATGTGATGACTGTTTCGCCACCATGCTTGAGCAGCTCTGCTGGTATATTGTCTGCTCCTGGGGACTTTCCTACTGGTAAGCTGCGGATGGCTTCTTCCACTTCTTCCCTCAGTATAGGTAATGGCGAGGGTGCTCTTGATGTTGCTGCTTTCTCTTCTATTATGCTCTTGTCAGGTTGTATTGGGTAGTTGTACAGTCCTTGACAATATTCAGACCACCTGTTCAATGCAGCTGAGCTTTCTGTGAGGAGGTTTCCGAGCTGTCTTCAATGACTGATGATTTGGTTTGAAGTGGTTTTGTGAGTTTCTTCAGGGTGTCATATGCCTTTTTACTGTTGCCCACTTTCATGTTTTTTTCGATCTCATCACATTGATCACTGATCCACTTCTCTCTGGCCTTTAACATTGACTTCTTCACGAGATTGTTGGCCTCCCGGTATTCTTTAGGGTTGGAAGACCTGGTTGGTTTCAGTGCTCTTCTTGTATCGCAGAGGTCCAAGATGTCATTGGTAGTCCATGGCTGGTGTTTATTCCTCTGACGACCGAGTACCTCCTCTGCTGTTTCTCGGACTGCCTCATTGAAGTTGTTGGTGAGGTCATTGATGTCATTGTCCAGGAGGGTTAATGCCGCAAAACGTCCGCCAAGCTTAGCTTGGAAGATCTCCTCGACATCTGGATCTTTCAGTTTGTCCACGTCAAATTTGATACGTGGGTTTGCAGGCTGTTTGTTTTTCTTCAGCTTCATTTTGAATACCAGCAGCACAAGGTCGTTGGTCGCTGCCTATGTCAGCTCCAGGGTAGGTTCTTGTTCTGGCTCTGTTGATGCTGGATTTGAAGCGCCGTGGTGTTAAGATAAAATCTATTTGGTTATGGATCTTGCCGTTTGGCGCATGCCAGGTTGTCCTCCTTGACTGCTTGTGGGGATAGAGGGTATTGGCAATGGTAAGTCTGTGGGTGCAGGCAAACTCCAGCAGACGTAGTCCCCTGTTGTTGGTCTCCCCAGTTCCAAACTGACCAACTGTTCCGGCCCATTGGTTGTAAGAGTCAGGACCTACTTTGGCTCCACCTACCCTACCTGGTTATCCCGCCAGGCGCTCGGTCTCCCCACAGCAGGTCTTTGCGAAAACAGGGGACACCAACGAGTAGGTGCCTGCTGTGGAAAGTTGCGATAGGAGAGGATATGCAGCACCCTTCTGAAGGGTACCCCTCTTGCCTGGCAAGCCAAACAAGAGGTTGCAGCTTCACCAACCCTGGGAAGCAGAGGTGTAGCGCGGATGCTCAGAAACGCACATACTTCCCTTCACAGGCTTCCCTTCATGTCTCATCCAGCACCAGACCCTGTGGTCCCCCACTTGAGTGGCTAATACTCTGTCTGTCTCTCTCTCGCTCTCTGTCTGTCTCTCTTGCTTACCTACTCTCTCATCCTCCTCCTCCCATCTGCTATAAATAGCTATCACAGTATAGACAGTGTAAGGTCATGGGTCCTTGACCAGTCTAGATGTTTGTGTGACCTGCCCCTACCACTTCAGTTTGCAGTTTTTTTCACTGAGGTCAGGGGCTCTTCATCTTCATTATGAAGTCCATGCTCAAACAATGGCGCTCAGGCCAAAAAGAAAGAAGTCAATTTGTACAAAGCCACATCCATGTCTTCCTCTCTCCACCCCCTCCCTACAAACACACACTCGCGCAAACTCACGCATGCACCACGCACATACACACACCCATCTGCCTGTTGGTTTTCTGTATACAAAACTTCACAGTTCCACAATGACAGTAAAAGCTTTCACAGAGAGCTGGCTAGCCAGTAACAAAACAACAACAACAGCAACAACAGCAGCAACAACACACACACTGCACATACAACTTTGCAGTGTATCATTCTATTGGTTTTCCCTCTTTTTTTTTTTTATTGGTACACTTCATTGGTAAAGATTGTAATAATGAAGTATTTTAGTATAATCATTAAGAAATTTGTTCTTAGGTAGATGGCTTGATGAAAAACAGCAAATGCATTGCTTATTCAATGTACCATCTGGAAATAAAAATTTGACTTGACTTGACTCTTGACACAACACAACACACACACTACACACACACTACACACACACTACACACACAACACAACTCAACACATAACACTAACACACACACACTACACCACACACTACACACTACCCCCCCCCCCCCACACACACACACACACACACTACACTACACTACACTACACTACACACACACGCACACTACACTACACTACACTACACTACACACAACACACACACTACACACACACACAACACACACTACACACGCACACACACACACACACACACACACACACACACACACACACACACACACACACACACACAAACACACACACCCCACACCACACACACCACCACACCCCACACACACACACACACACACCCAAAGAACATAATAACTGATCGCACAGCTGATTGATTTTCTGATTGATCAGCTAGCTTCAAATCGATTCAATCTATCACGGCACTGTGAATTGGTCAGGTAAGCTGACACTATGGTTAGTCAGGTGTGACGATGTTTCAGACGGATTGATACTGGAGGTGGGGGGGGGGGGGGGGGGGGGGGGGGGGGGGGGGGGGGTGTGGGGGGGTCGGGGTGGGGGGAGAGGAGGGTGTGCAGGACTAGGAGAGTAGATGGATGGTTAGTGACTTTCTTATGCTTGAGGGGGGTGGGTTTCATTAAGGGTAAAAAAAAAGGTAAAGGTGTCCCCATAACCTATGTGGTCGTAGGGGAGTGAGGCGTCAGAGACCTCAACTTCTCTAGGAGGCCAGCATATTGAGGGCGGCGTCCATCTCCCCCCCCCCCCCCCCTCCTCACTGCTTTACCTTCCCTGACCCTAAAGAGGGTAGGTACCCATTTACAGCTGGGGAGACTGCACTGAAGCCAAGGCGCGCAAACGGTCACCCATCCAAGTGGTGACCACGTTCGAGGGTAAAGCAGCGAGGGAGAGGAGATGGGCGCCGCCCTCAGTACCCTGCCTCCCTTGAGAAGCTGAGGTCTCTGATGCCTCGCCGCCCTACGACCACAAAGGTTATGGGATACCTTTACCTTTAATCACTAGTACAAAGACAGAACCCATTTCATCCCCACCCCCACCCCCCACCCCCCCCCAATACACCCAAACACACACACAAAGAGAACCACCACGAAGCGCTAAGATGGACATCAGTTCCAGCACTATGCTACTTATTGATCGCTATCTGCGATCTGTCACGGCTTCTGCGTGTTTGCTGCTAACGTAACGGGACACTTGCTCAATCAGCCGTATCGATCAGCGTTGGCATGAATGATAGATACCAAGATAGAGATGGACCAGTGACTGATTAGAAGAATTCTTTTTTTTTTTTGAACGCGTAAGAAAGGGTGTAGTGTAGTGGTGGGGTGGGATGGCTGGGTGGGGTGGGGGTAGAGTGGGTGGGGTTAGTACTGAAGGAGATTGAGGGAGGAGTGGGGTGGGGGATAGGGGTGGTGGTGGTGGTGAACGGTGTGAATTTGGATGAGAGGGATAAGGGGAGAGGGGGGATGAGGGATATGAGGTGATGAAGTGTGGTGGTGTGCCCAGGGTTTGTAGAGTTGGGAGGTTTGTAACTGTGTGTGAGGGGAGGGGGGATGTGGGGTGTGTGGGGTGTGTGTGTGTGTGTGTGTGTGTGTGTGTGTGTGTGTGTGTGTGGAGAGAGAGAGAGAGAGAGAGAGAGAGGGGAGAGAGAGAGAGAATGTGTGTACGTGTGTTTATGTGTCTATAGTGTCTGTGTGTAGTATGTGTGTGCACGCGCGCGCGCACTTACACGCATGCATGCATGCATGCGTGTATATTATGTCCCTTTCTTCCCACAATATCTCTGTATATACATACACGTCTCCACCTTAGGGCACTTGTGTTTCAGATCATACACCGCGTGGATCATTTCAAGATAGCAACTTTGAACTGTTCAGGATTTTCTTTCTTCGTTCTGGAATCATGCGTATCGCCGATTTGCCTTTCCAATGGACCATTCCAGCGACGTGGACAAATCGGGGGGGAGGGGGGGGGGAGGAGGGGTGTCTGCTGCATGGGTAACAGCTTTACCCTCCATACTTACTACTTACCCAGGCTTTGCGCTCTGGAGTAGAGAAACATCTAGAGCGCAACTCCGATAGTCTTACGAGACTGACAGATGCCTACCTTCCTTCTTCTTTCTGTGTATGTAGCATATCCAGACCAATAAATTCCAGTCATTATACGATCAGGATCAGTGTTCAAGTCAACTGGTTGACAGCTCAAGCTAGTACAGTACATAACAGCTTCCCAAAGTTTTCCTGTTTTTAATCATGGCGTTCAGTGGCAGTCACTGAGGTAGTTGTGTAAAGACATTGTGTGTTGTTGCTTCTCTGCAGTGTCAGAGAATATTCACTTTTTCTAGATGTGTATGCCAGACCTGAATGAATACAATACAACACACACACAATACAACACACACACAATACAACACACACACACAATACAACACACACAATACAACACACATAATACAACACACAATACAACACACAATACAACACACACAATACAACACACAATACAACACACACAATACAACACACACAATACAACACACATACACAATACAACACACACACAATACAACACACACACAATACAACACACACAATACAACACACACAGGGGACGGGATAGCCTAGTGGTCAGAACATAGCGCTCGCAATCTGACGACCCGGATTCGATTCTCGTTCAAGGGGATATTTTCCCCTGGAGTTAACATAGTGCAAAACTCCACTCTCCCAAAGTCCTTCGAGGGGGTTCGCTCATTGTCATATTGTAATTTATTCGCATCGTAAATTTGTGTATAGAGAGAAGGGGTGAGCAGAGAGGAGAGATAGAGAGAGACAGAGGATGAGGAGAGAGAAGGAGAGAGATGATGTTGGAGAGGGGGATATGAGGTAGAGAGCGATGAGAGAGGAAAACGGAGGAGAGGGAGAGAGAGGAGATGTGTAGTGAGCTTTCCTGTGTGTATAGTGCCTGCAGCATGCAGGTGCGTGTGATTATTTCATTTCTTCCACGAATCTCTGATATCTACACTATCTATCTTCTATTATCTTATTATTCATTACACGTTCCGCCATATTCCAGCATTTCG
>CM054166.1:27389378-27401878 GCA_028751875.1 Rapana venosa
TTATTTATTTATGTTTTTATTTTATTCTTTTATATCGAGGATAATGGAATAAGCACTTACGTTCTTTTTTACATCCAGTCCCCGTGTGTATGCGGTTTTGTAAATTCTGTCATCTGTTCCCACCGGTACACAATGGCCTACTCTTACGAAAAGCGGAACAGGATTTAACGTGTGCGCAAGATGTTCTGCGTGCGTTCGCACGCGGGGCCTCGGTTTATAGTCTCATCCGAAGGAGAGTATGAGAAAGAGAGACATACAGAGAGAGAGACAAAGAGACAGAGACAGAGAGACAGAGACAGAGAGACAGAGAGGCTGAGAGAGAGAGAGAGTTAGAGAGCGAGAGATAGATAGTAGATAGATAGAGATAGAGATAGATAGATAGATAGATAGAGAGAGAGAGTGAGAGAGAGAGAGAGAGAGAGAGGAGAGAGAGAGAGAGAGAGATGAGAGAGAGAGAGACATACAGACAGAACAGACAGACGGCAGGCAGGCAGATAAACCCCAGGACTTCAAGAATTTTATTTCAATACCCCACCCCACCCCCTAGAATGTAGAGAAAAGGGCAACTAAACCTATCTTCTATTCACTTCTAAGAATATTACAATGCCCCCTCTAAACACTTTTGCGCAAATTTCTACTTAACTTATTCTGAACTTCGTTGCAAACAGAATTCTACTGCATTCAAAAATGTTGGCCAGATTTTACTTCTTCTTTATTTTAATCCTCCTTTTTATGTTATAGAAGGTAGGTACACTTTTTAAACACAAATACATTTGTATTCTCTATGTTCACTTTAGTTTAAAAAAAAATCTTTCCGCTTCTTACTTTCATGTGTATAGTTGGTTTTGAAGTCTTCGGATTATTTTTCCTAAATAAGAGCATGAGAACGTTGCCTCCAAAGAACATACGGAATCAAATTTGACACCTCCAGAAATAATTAGAATTCACCTTCTTTGTTATCTCAGCCGTCAATAATTCATTGACAAAGAATGAAAAATATGAAGGCACTCAGCGAACAGCCTTGCTTTACTCCTCCATAAGGGGCAATCAAACACGCCTGGGCATACATACACAGCAGTCTGTCACGCGCACACATGCTAGAACCGATTACACATACCAGGAGAAGCCAAGTACAGCTTGCCATTCACTAAATTTTTTTACATAATACATTCGGCAAGGTATTTCTATGATATGAAGCGAATCAAAAGCCTTTTGAAAGTCCATCATGGCAACCAGAATTACGTGACTTAAGACTCCTTCAGCTCTTATATGCGCCCCGTGGTCGGCTGGGGCTATACACATCAAGACTGGATTAGATTGGACTTGGTCTTTTAATGGGTCCAATCCTGTTGTTTA
This sequence comes from Rapana venosa, assembly GCA_028751875.1. NCBI lineage: Eukaryota > Metazoa > Mollusca > Gastropoda > Neogastropoda > Muricidae > Rapana > Rapana venosa. The sequence goes on from CM054166.1 coordinate 27,390,735, forward strand.
TAGCCCCGCCGACCACAGAGGCCATATCGGGGCTCTTTTAATGGGTATATTTCTGGTAATCAATATTATGCTAAACTATGATGATCTAATTTTTTTCCAAAACCAAACCACAACCTTGTTTATTATGTTTTTTTTTCTTCTTCTCTCAATCTTTCCTTCCTGGTCCAGCTTATTATTGTCAATCTTTGATTAAAAAAACAACAAGATGATGTATATTTTATTAACAATGTTTGTAAACGTGTCACGGTGATGATTAACAGGATTATTTGGGTCATCACTATATATTTTTTTCAGGATAATAAAAATCCTGCTTATTAAACCAGTCCATTCTTTCAGGGTATTGCAAAAATTAAACATTACATAACAAAAAACCAGAAAATCAACAACAAGACTATCTATCAATGTCTGTAAAGCTCAGAAGGGAAAGGGGGTGGAGAAAGAGAGAGAGAGACCCCCTCTCCCTTCATCTCCCCTTCCCCACCCCTCTTCTCCCCCCCCCCCTTCCCTCCACTCCCACCCCACACCTCCCCCAACCCACCCAACACCCTCCCCCCAACACACACACAATACCCCCCCTCCAAACAAAATCTCAACAACAACAACAACCACCCCCCCCCCCCACCCCCCCTCCCCACCCCTCCCCTCCCCCCCCTCACCCTCCCCCCCCACCCCCTCCTCACCCTGAACTAAACAAACAAGGGACTCGTCAACACACACACACACACACACACAACACACACACACACACACACACACACACACCACCACAACACACAACACACACACACACACACCACACCACCCACACACACACACCACCACACACACACACACACACACACACACAGAGGAGTAATCCATATAGATATCCACAGATGACCGCACACTCACTTACCTGTAGCCCTGACAAGTGTATTACACACAAATAAATCTCCAGGCTTGTGGTACACAGTGAAGCTTAAGACAAAAGGAAGGAAGGAAGGTGAGCCATGGAGGATTAAGACTCTGGCTGGATAATCCGATTAAAGCGGATAATGAGGAGTAACCCACCCTCCCTGCAAGTAATTGGATCCTTTAGTGATTAAAGGAGAGGAGAGTTAGGGGGGGGGGGGGGGGCGGTTGGGGAAGGGGTGGGGGTGGTGGGGGTGGGGGTGGAGGGTGGGATTGTGGTGGTGGTGGGGGTGAGGGGGCTTTGCTTTACCTGGAAGAGAAAGCATGGAAAGCTTATGAGTGGAATACAACATAGTGAGTGAGGTCATAATCTCCTGTATAGTTAAGTCTGAAAGCTCGTTCTCTGTCTCTCTGTCTCTGTAAGTCTCTGTTTGTCTGTCTCTCTTTGGAGGGGGGAGGGGGGAATAGGGGAGTTTGTGTGTAGAAAATGTGTGTGGAAAGTGTGTGTGTGTGTGTGTAAACTTAAAAAAAATGTTGGTGTCGTAAATTTACTTGATGAAAGTCCCGTGAGCAAGCGAGTAAACAATTATAAACTATGTATGAATATATACATAATAAGCGAGAGCAGTTATTTTTGTGCAAATTAACAAGCATAATTAAAAGGGACAAGGCAAAACATATCAAGCATAATTATCAAAGAGAAAGAGAGGGAGGGAGGGGGGGGGGGGGGCGGGAGATTGGCACATAAATGTTTAAGTTGAGAACAGTGTTTCTTCTGAAAGAAGAAGAGGATCCGGCATCCATGAATAACCTTATAACCTTTGTGGTTTGTAAAAAAGGTAAAGGTGTCCCACAACCTATGTGGTCGTAGGGGAGCGAGGCGTCGAGACCTCACTTCTCTAGGGCCAGCATATTGAGGGCGGCGCCCATCTCCTCTCCCTCGCTGCTTTACCTTCCCTGACTCTAAAGAGGGCAGGTACCCATTTACAGCTGGGTGAACTGGGAGACTATACTGAAGCCAAGGCGCACAAACGGTCACCCATCCAAGTGGTAACCACGCTCGAAGCTGCTTAACATTGGCTTGGGGGAAAGCGAGTGCTCCGACCACTGAGCTATCCCGTCCCGGTATGTGGCTTATATTCCATACAAAAGGGACCCCAAACGCGCGTGTGCAACACACACACACCACACACACCACACACACACACACACACACACACACACACCACACACACACACACACACCACACACAAAACACACACACACACACACACCACACACAGTTTTTAAGAAATCAGATCGGAGAGAAAGTGGCTCAGTCCTATAATTGCCATATTGCTCTGACCCCTAGAGCTCTACGGGGTTATTTATTTATTCATTTATTTATTTATTTATTTATCTACACCACTTTAAGTCACGGCAGATTTCTCTGCGTGAAATTCGGGCTGCTCTCCCCGGGGGAGAGCGCGTCGCCACAAGAGCAGCGCCACCTCCCCCCTTTTTTTTGAGGGGGGGGGGGGGGGGGGTGGGGTCTGCAACTGTAGTTGTTGGTTCGGCCAGTCTCTTGTTTGTTGCTTACCTTGATTTCTTTTCGTTCTTTCGTTAGACTGTCTTTCTGTCTTTCTGTCTGTCTTTCTTTCTTTCTTTCCTTCTGTCTGTCTGTCTGTCTGTCTGTCTTTCTTTCTATCTATTAGAGAATACCTGTTCCTCTCCCCCCCCCGTTTTTTATTTTTTATTTATAATTATTTTTTCAAGTTTTTCTCCTTCTTTCTGATTTTTTTCCTGTTTATCTGTACTAGCTGTCTGTCCTCTTTTTTTCTTTCCTTTCCTTTCGTTTTTTCATTTTTGACATTTTCTTTCTTTCTTTTCTTTGTTTTTTTCTTTGTTTGTTTTTTTCTCTTCTTTTTTCCTTCCTTTCTTTCTTCCTTCCTTTCTTTCTTTTTTCCTTCCTTACTTCCTTTCTTTCTTTCTTTCTTCCTTCCTTCCTTCCTTCCTTCTTCCTTCCTTCTTTCTTTCTTTCTTTCTTTCTTTTCTTTCTTTCTTTCTTTCTTTCTTTCCTTCCTCCCACCCTCCCTTCCTTCCTTCCTTCCTTCCTTCCTTCCCCCTTCATTTGTTGGGCTTTCCTGCCATTTTTCCACTCTTCTTTTTCTCCCTCAAAAAAAAAATTCAAACTTTTTTTCCCTTCAAAATTCTGTCAGGTAGTCCACTGTATAGATGATACGGTAAAGAACAGATTAGTTTCAGTTACAGACAAAAGAGGGGGAAGGGGGGGGGGGGGGGAAGGGGAGAGAGAGGGGGGGGGGGGAGGGGGGATGAGGGTTAAGCTGACACTAAGCTGGTTCAAGGAAAGAAAAGAAAAGAAAAAAAAACAAGCAGAAAGAGAAAGAAGAGAGAGAGAGAGAGAGATTTAATTCTTATTTTAAATTTTATTCTTTTATATCGAGGATAATGGAATAAGCATGTGCTTTTTTTTACATCCAGTCCCCGTGTGTATGCCGTTTTGTAAATTTTGTCATCTGTTCCCACCGGCACACGATGGCCTACTCTTACGGAAAGCGGAACAGGATTTTAACGTGTGCGCAAGATGTTCGCACACGGGGCCTCGGTTTATAGTCTCATCCAAAGGACTTTTGGGGAGAGTGGAGTCTGTACTGATGTTAACTCCAGGGGAAAATATCCCCCTTGAACGGGAATCGAACGCGGGTCGTCAGATTGCGAGCGCAATGTTCTAACCACTAGGCTATTCCCCCCCCCCCCCCCCCCCCCCCCCGACAGAGAGAGAGAGAGAGAGAGAGAGACGAGAGGAGAGAGAGAGAGAGAGAGAGAGAGAGATGAGAGAGAGAGAGAGGAGAGAGAGAGAGAGCTAGAGAGCAAGCATTATTAGCTGTGACACTGGTATTGCCGTTCCTTGCAAATCTGCCCCCTACACACCTGTACTGCGAATTAAACTTAAACCCATACACAAGAGTTAGGCTGTTGATCAGAAATCCCTCCACACTACCTACTGTAATATACTAAGCCTTGCTAATGCTGATGACACAAAGACAGCTTAAGTCGTGGAGCCAGACTTCAGAGTACCGACTTTGCTAACTCCCCTCCACCCCTCCCAGCCCCCCCCCCCCCCCCCCCCCACCCCTCCTCCGAGCGCCACCCCTTGGGTAGGTATGCCAGGGGATAAGTGTGGGGGTGGGGGAGAATGGTCCCTTTTAGTATGAATAGCCATCGCTACCTTTACTTCTGGAAACGTCTGTACAAATTTTTTTCCTCTTTTCTATCACCCCCATTGTTTCTGTCATTTTTCTTTGCCTGTCTGTCTGGCTGTCTCTGTCTGGCTGTCTCTGTCTGTCTGTCTCTGTCTCTCTATTCTTTTATTTCCAGGATAATGGAATAAGCACTCACGTGGTTTTTCCACATTCAGTCCCTGTGTGTATGCAGTTTTTGTAAATTTTGTCATCTGTTCTTACTAGCACACAATGGCCTATTCTTCGGAAAAGCGGAACAGGTTTTAACGTATGCGCAAGATGTTCAGCGTGTGTTCGAACACAGGGCATTGGTTTAGAGTCTCACCCGAAGGACTTTTGGGAGGAGTGGAATCGGCACTGATGCTAACTCTGTGTGTGTGTGTGTGTGTGTGTGTGTGTGTGTGTGTGTGTGTGTGTACACATGTTCACCTCCAACTTTGAAACTGTCTAGAAATCATTTCCTTCATAAAAGCAAATTTAGTGCTGTTATAGATCTGACTGAACTTAGTGACCGTTACAGCAACAGTTCACAACGTTCAAAAGTTTAAGAAAGTTATAACTATTTCCTAACTTGCAGCAGGAGACAACCTATCAAGAAGGTGTCAGAATGTTCTGAGTTTGATATCAAGATCGGAAATTTCAAGATTCAAGATCTTATTTCAAGAACCGCCCCCCTCCCCCCCCCCCCCCCCCCCTCCAAGGGGTGCATGACATTTAAGAAAACCCGGTTTCGAATCTCGTTCAAGAAGATTTTTCCTCTGGAGTGTCGACTCCACTCTCTCCAAAAGTCCTTCGGATGACACTATAAACCGAGCTCCCGTGTGCGAACACGTTAAAACCCATTTCGTTTTTCGTAAGAGTAGGTCATTATGTGTGTACCGGTGGGGATGGATGACAAAAGTTACAGAACTGAATACACAAGGGACTGGATGTAAAGAAAGCACAGGAGTGCTTATTCCATTATCCTTGAAATAAAAAAAAAGAAAGAAAGAAAGAGAAAGAAAAGTTTTTCGGGCTCTCAACTCTTAGCAACTTTTCCCAATTAAAATAAACTTTTTGTACAAATTTAAACCAGTTCATCATTGTCTCCATGAACTATGATACGTTAGTTTGAAAAGTTAAGAATATCAGAGAAAACAAGAGTGTCAGACATCAGACAGAGATGCTGACAGAAAAGAAAATTCAGTAAGAAAAAGATCAGAAAGACCATTGAAACGAGGAAAAGGAAAACTGATTGAGAAACTATGTACAGTGATAAAAGCCAAGGCAGATTAGAGGAGTATCATATCATTTTCAGCGTTAGGTCTGTACCGGAAATGTTCACAACATCTACAGGACAGTTAAGTATCATTTCATCATTGACTTTAAGAAGGCATTCGTCAGAGTGGGGCATGAAGTGCTGTTGACAGTTAAAAAAACAATACAACACGGACCGCAAGCTGATTTCACACCACCCAATGTCTTTATATCAAGGCGCGCATCACAGTTCTTGTCATAGGTGCTGAGTTTGAGTGGTTCCATATCTAGGCTAGTGGTGTACACCAAGGCTACTTTATATCACGTACACTTTTAAAAAAAAACCGTCATGTTGGAGCGTATCATGAATAATACTTTGAAAGAATATGAAGGCGCACTTTCTTTTTCCTTTTTTTTAGTATTAGAAATTCACTCTTTTCTTTTCGTTTTCGTGCAAGTGACGTTGATGGAATTGAATCATGAAGAAAACGAGCTTGCAAATTAGTTGAGACACGTACACCTGAATGGTGTGTGTGTGTGCGTGTGTGTGTGTGTGCGTGTGTGTATGTGCGTGTGTATGTGTGAGTGTGTGTGTGTGTGTGTGTGTGGAGTGTGTGTGTGTGTGTGAGTGTGTGTGTGTGTGTGTGCGTGTGTGTGTGGTTTTAAATTTGTGCAAGAAGTTTATTCTGATTGGGAAAAGCTGTTAAGATTTGAGAGCGCGAGGAACCAGTTACATGAAGAGAACTTTTTAGGAACGAAGTGACGATGACAGTTACAGCAGAAATTGCCAGCATTTTTTTTAACCTTACAGTCAAGTATTAAAGTCTGCTAAAGTGGAACCCGGTGTTAGTTTTTAGTGTCTTCACTTTATAAGCTTGGCTTTCTGCTGGTGCTGGTGGTGGCACTGCTGTTCTCTCTCTCTCTCTCTCTCTCTCTCTCTCTCTCTCTCTCTCTCTCTCTCTCTCTCTCTCTGTATGTGTGTGTGTGTGAGTGTGTGTGTGTACGCGTGCGTGTGTGCGTGTGAGTGTGTATGTGTGCGTAAGTGTGTATGTGTGTGTTATCCATTTATGACTTCTTCTCTGGTAACTTAGCCCAGATATCTGTCTGTGTTTAGGTTGTATGTTGTCATTTCTGCATGCAGTTTCTTTCGTTTTTCTCTCTTTTTTGGTTCTTGTTGATGTCTTTACACTTGATACTATCTTGCAATCGTTGCTGTCACTGTTGATGATGATGATGATGATTATCATAATTGTGAATCGGGGCGCCGCGATAGCCTAGTGGTTAGAATGTCACACTTGTGATCTGACGCCCCGGGATTCAAGCCTCTACCGAGACGCTCGATCGAGGGGACTGATCCCCACATCACTACAGACTCCACTCTCCCCAGAAAGTCATTCGGATGAGACTATAAACCGAGGCTCGTGTGTTAACGCATGCAGAACATCTTGCGCACACGTTAAAAACCGTTCCAATTATTGAAAGTGTATTTGTTTATTTATTTTTGTTATTCTTTTATTTCGAGGATGATGGAATAAGCATTCATATGCTTTTTTCCATCCAGTCCCGTGTGTATGCAGTTTTGTTAATGTTGCCATCGTTCCCACGAGCACACAATGGCCTACTCTTCCGAAAAGCGGAACAGGATTTAACGTGTGCTTACGATGTTCTGCGTACGTTCGCACACGGGACCTCGGTTTATAGTCTCATCCGAAGGACTTTAGGGGAGAGTGGAGTCGGCACTGATGTTAACTCCCAGAGGAAAAAATCCTCTTGAACGAGAAGAATCGAACCCGGGTCAGCAGATCACGAATACATCACTCTAACCACCAGGCTATCCCGTCCCCCCGAGTAGGCCATTGCATGCCAGTAGGAACCGATGACCATCCTTTTTAAAAAAAATACTCTTTCATTCCTCGGCAAAGGCTCCGAGGTTTACTAATGGTGAGATTTTTTACGCAGGATTGTGACCATTCCACCCCCTCCCCCTCTCCTATTTAAAAAAAAAAAATTATTCCTTTATATCGAGGATAATGGAATGAGGACTTATGTGCTTTTTTAACATCCAGTCCCCGTGTGTATCCGGATTTGTGAATTTTGTCATCTGTTCCCACCGGCACACAACGACTTACTCTTACGAAAAGCGGAACAGGATTTAACGTGTGCGCAAGATGTTCTGCATGCGTTCGCACATGGGACTTCGGTTTATAGTCTCACCCGAAGGACTTTTTGGGGAGAGTGGAGTCGGCACTGAGTTCCATTTAGGTAGCCGCATTCCGACTCGGGAAGTGGATTTTTTTTTTAAAAACCGCATACACACTGACGTGTTTTAGACTTCATCCCCGCAGTAGGTCTGTGGCTATTTTGAGGGCGGAGAACAACGGTCGCATACGCCAAATTTCACCTTTGGCGAATCTCGCAGCTTTAGCCGAAGAACGAAAAATAAAACCTAACTGAACTGATGGAAGCCGCATAAAGGATGTATGTGTTCTCCTCGTTTTTTGTTTGTTCATGTACAGCAGGAGACCTTTAGGACTTTGAAACAGTTTCCATAAAGAAAAAGGAAGAATGTGAAAAAAGAAGAATGTAAAGAAGAAAACTTTGTAGTCGGAATGCGGATACCTAAATGGTTGAACAAAAAAAAACACCCGGTCGTATACGTAAAAGATCTCATCATTGGTTGAACCTTTCTTTCTTTCTTTTTCCTTTATTCTGTTATATCGAGGATAATGGAATAAGCACTTATGTGCTTTTTTTTTTTTAAAAAACAACATCCAGTCCCCGGCTGTATGCAGTTTTGTAAATTCTGTCATCTGTTCCCACCGGCACACGATGGCCTACTCTTACGAAAAGCGGAACAGGATTTAACGTGTGCGCAAGATGTTCTGCGTGCGTTCGCACACGGAACCTCGGTCTATAGTCTCATCCGAAGGACTTTTGGAGAGAGTGGAGCCTGCACTGATGTTAACTCCAGGGGAAAATATCCCCTTGAACGGGGAATCGAACCCGGGTCGTCAGATTGCGAGCGCAATGTTCTAACCACTAGGCTATCCTCTCCCGACCTCGGAGCTCTGACGGAGAAACGAAAAAAGAATCTCTGAAGTAACATAGCGACTGCCTTAATGGTGGGTTAAAAACTCGTCGTATAAGTTAAATAAAAAAAAGAAAAGAAAAATCTCACCATTGGTGAACCTCGAGCTCTAGCCGAGGAACGAAAAAAATAAAATCCCTGACATGGATGATGATTGATGATGATATCTAGCGCTGTCACCTGTGAACGTGACGTTTATATGACGGGGAAAAAGGATAACTTTCACTACAACCATTTGTTGGGTTAAAAAAAAAAAGCACGGGATTGGTTGGTTTCAAAATTATTATGCTTGAAGTTAACTCTGAGACAAGTTGGTCGTTAAAGTCGAGATACACGACAAACTTGGCACGTAAAGTGTTAAAACAAAAGTTGAGGGCGGCAGTTGCCATTATAATGGTTTTACAGTCAGGTATTAAAAGTCTGTTGGAATCGTGGGAACGTGAAGTTTATTATTATTTTTTGGTGTGGTTTGTTTTGCTAGATGTGCAATTTAACTTTCGTTTTCTGCCTCCTTGTGTGTGTGTGTGTGTTGTGTGTGTGTGTGTGTGTGTGTGTGTGTGACAGAGAGAGAGAGAAGAGAGGAGGAGAGAGAGAGGGAGAAGACAGAGAGAAAGAGAGAGAAAGAAGAGAGAGAGAGAAAGAGCCAGAGAAGACAGAGACAGAGAGACACAGAGACAGAGAGAGAGAGAGAGACAGAGAGAGAGAGAGAGAGAGAGAGAGAGAGAGTCCAATTCGTTTTTTTGTCTGTTTTTCTGATTATCGTTCAAAGCCATCTTTATTTATCTGCAGAACTATTGTTCCTGTTGACGTTTAATCGATTGTCGTCCTGTAGCTGTCATTGTTATCGTTAGTTCTTATTGCTGCTGCTGACGCGCAGTATCTTACTAAATGTGAATGGCTGTAATCCACAAACAATTCAGGCAGTATCTTTGTTGCTACTGCTGACAACGTGTCCTTTGGTATTGCCAAGAACAGTTTCCAGTAAAAAAAATCACCCAGGGAAGATGAAGCACTGCGAAGAACTGCGAAGGAAAATTGCGACAGAGAAGAATTGGGAAGAAGAAGAAGAATTGTGAAAGAGAAGAAGAAGAAGAAGAAGAAGAATTGCGGAGATGAGTGTGAAGAATAATAATTGAGAAGATGAGTGTGAAGAAGAAGAATAGCGAAGATGAGTGTGAAGAAGAAGAAGAATTGCGAAGATGAGTGTGAAGAAGAAGAAGAATTGCGAAGATGAGTGTGAAGAAGAAGAAGAATTGCGAAGATGTGTGAAGAAGAAGAAGAATTGCGAAGAAGAGGAATTGCGAAAAAGAAGAATTGTGAAGAAGAATTGCGAAGAAGAAGAATTGCGAAGAAGAAGAAGAAGAAGATGAAGAAGAAGAAGAAAAAAGAAGAGGATGAGTAAGTGGAGAAGGAGGAAGAGGATGAGGAAGAGGAGAAGGAGGAAGAGGATGAGGAAGAGGAGAAGGAGAGGAGGATGAGGAAGAGGAGAAGGAGGATGAGGAAGAGGAGAAGGAGGAAGAGGGAGAAGGAGGAGGAGAAGGAGGAGGATGAGGAAAAGGATGAGGAGGATGAGGAGAAGGAGGAAGAGGAGAAGGAGGAGGAGAAGGAGGAGGATGAGGAAAAGGATGAGGAGGATGAGGAGAAGGAGGAGGAGATGAGGAGAAGAAGGAGGAGGATGAAGAAGAGGAGAAGGAGGAGGAGAGGAGGAGGAGGAGGAGGAGGAGGAGAGGAGAAGGGATGAGGAGGTAGAGGAGAAGGACGAGGAGGATGAGGAAGAGGAGAAGGAGGATGAGGATGAGGTAGAGGAGAAGGACGAGGAGGATGAGGAAGAGGAGAAGGTGGAGGAGGAGGAGGAAGAGGAGAAGGAGGAGAGGGATGAGGAGGAGATCGAGAAATAAAACAATAGTGCAAAGAAGAAGAAACAAATATTAAGAAGAATTCAGAAGGATTGCAAATAATTGCAAAGAAAAATTGCGATGAGTTACAAATAAAAATTGCGAAATAGAATAATTGCAAAGAAGAAGAAGAAGAACAACAACAACAATGAAGAGGATAGGGAGGAGAAGAAGGAGAATTGCAAAGAAGAATTGTAAAGATGAAGAATTGCAAAAAAGAAGTATTGCAAAGAAGAGGAATTGCTAAGAAGAAGAATTGCAAAAGAAGATTTGCGAAGAATTACGAAGAAGAAAAATTGCAAAGAAGATGACGTTTCGATGAAATGAAAAGAAGTTGCGAAGAAGAAGAAGAACTGCAAAGAAGAAGAAAAAGAAGAGAAAGAAGAATTGCGAATAGAAGAAGAAAGAGAAGTAGAATTGCGAAGAAGAAGAACTAGAAAGAAGAAGAAGAAAAAGAAGAAGAAGAAGAATTGTGAAGGAGAAGAAGAATTGTGAAGGAGAAGAAGAATTGCGAAGAAGAAGAAGAATTGCGAACAAGAAGAACAATTGCGAAGAAGAAGAGGAAGATGAACTGTGAAGAAGAAGAAGACTGTGAAGAAGAAGAGGAATTGCGAAGAAAATTTGCCAAGAATTGCGAAGAAGAACAAAAATTGCGAAGAGGAAGAAGAATTGCAAAGAATAATTGCAAAGAAGATGAAGTGCGAAGAAGAAGAAGAAGAATTGCGAAGAAGAAGAATTGCGAAGAAGAAGAAGAAGAAGAAGAAGAAGAAGAAGAAGAAGAAGAATTGCGA
>CM054166.1:27411878-27414378 GCA_028751875.1 Rapana venosa
TTGATCTTCTGCAAGTGTATACACACGAAGGGAATGAAGGCACTAGCAGGTCTGTGCTTGAAGTTGAACTGGAAGATCATCAAAATCCCCCCACCACCCTTACTTCACCAGGCACTGGCAGGTCTGTGCTTGAAGTTGAACTGGAAGATCGTCAAAATCCCCCCACCACCCTTAATTCACCAGGCACTGGCAGGTCTGTGCTTGAAGTTGAACTGGAAGATCGTCAAAATCCCCACCACCACCCTTAATTCACCAGACGCCGTCTCCGAGATTCAAACCCCGGTCCACGACTTCACTCAACGGACCCATGGGGCTGAAGTCGAGCGGTTCTTAACCACTCGGCTATAGGCGTCTTTCTGGTGGTTATTTATTTATTTATTTATTTATTTATACCACTTTAAACGCTCAGACAGCAACTATTGTTGTCTGTTATATGAGCGAAAATGCGTCACGCTGCCGTTAAGCGCCTGACAAGTCAGGCCCAGCGCATCCGACTTCGGCACAGAAATCTGCGTGAAATTCGGGCTGCTCTCCCCGGGGAGAGCACGTCGCCACAAGAGCAGCGGCACCCTTTTTTTTCCTTCATTTTTCCTGTCTGCAACAGTATTTGTTTCCCTATCAGAGTGGCTTTTTTTCTACATAATTTTTTTGCCAGGGACAACTCTCTTGTTGCCGTGGGTTCTTTTACGTGCGCTAAATAATTATGTGTAACAACGCGGGACCTCGGTTTATCGTCTCATCCGAAAGACTAGCGCCCAGACCACCACCACTCGTGATCTAATGGATGGGGGAAAAAGTTTCGGGTCCAAACGGGATACGAACCACCGCATTCTTCCGACCCGGACTTTTTGGCTTTCTAGACAGGCGCGTTATTAACCTCTAGACCACGGTTAATGAGTGGACTAACGTTACGTTACAGGCCTGTTCCTCCTGTTCCTCCTGTTCCTCCTGCTCCTCCCCTTCCTTTCAGCCTTGCTTGGTCTGGAGCTGTTCCAGTGTCCTCATTACTACGTCCACACCACGCAACCTGGAGTCACGAGGCATGGTCAGACACCTCCAGACAGTCTGTGTGTGTGTGTGTGTGTGTGTGTGTGTGTGTGTGTGTGTGTGTGTGTGTGTGTGTGTGTGTATGTGTGTGTGTGTATGTGTGTGTGTGTGTGTGTGTGTGTGTGTGTGTGTGGTGTGTGAGTGATGTAACTGCAGTATCACAGCCAAAGCCATTGGCACCAGTTACTGTCTACGTGGTCATCAGCCGGTGGAAAGGTTATCATACTGTGGTGTGGATACACAGTTAAAAAGGAAAAAAAGGTAAAAGGTGTCCCATAACCTGTAACGTGGTAAGGAAGCGAGGCATCAGAGACCTCAGCTTTCTCGAGGGGGGCCAGCATATTGAGGGCGGCGCCCATCTCCTCTCCCTCGCTGCTTTACCTTTCCCTTTCATCCATTCTCACCGCACAAATGCCCCCCCCCCCTCCTCCCCGGCCCCCTTCCCCCCCCCAACTCTCTCTTCCAAAAACATATCCCGTTTTAATGTGTGCGTAATAATAATATGTTCTGTGTACGTTTTACATACAGGGCCTCAGTTTATAGTCTCATCGGAAAGACTTTCAGGGGTAGTATAGTGGAGTCAGTACTGATGTTAACTCCAGGGGGAAAAAACAACCCTTCGAACGGGTAGTCTCGGTGGTGGTTTGAATCTGAGGTTTGAACCCAGACTAGCAAATCGTGAGCACAATGCTCTAACCACTAGGCTATCCCCCTCCTCCTCCACCACCACCTTTGTGCATGCAATAAAAGTAACAAAGTACCATTTTCACATCACGGGCATTCATTGATGTGTGGTGTCCTCACTGACCATAGCTGCACGCGTATCAAACTATGTTACGAGAGCAGAACAAAATAGAAACAACAGGAATACAAAAGCAAACACACACACACACCAAAAACAAAAAAACCCCAACAACCCACACACAATTTTAAAAAAACCAACATGAAAAAAGCCACACATCCAACCAAACGAACAAGAACATAAAAAACAAATCTAAAAACAAAACTGGAAGAGCAGATATAGAAAGATGGCTGACAAACAGGATTTCTTTTTATTCTTTCCTCTCTCTCTCTCTCCGTCCCCCCCCCCCCCCCCCCCTCCCCTTCCTGCAGCATCTGACTGAATTCACGCTGGCAGAGTTGCACAAGCAAGCAATGTTATACAGCTGTGAAAGCAAGGGAGATAACTAGCGTGCTCACATGCTGACTGATTCTTTCGGTACCCCCTTCTCTTTCCCTCACCCCCGCCCCATCCCCCACTCACCTATGCACAAGCATGCATCATCTTTCTAAGTGCACCAAGGTCATGGCAAAGTTACCTGTCCTTGTCTGGAACTCTTCTCTCTGAGCCAGAGAGAGAGAGAGAGAGGAGAGAGAGAGAGAGAGAGAGAGAGAGAGAGAGAGAGAGAGAGAGAGAGATCAGTTGTGACGGAAGCAGAGCAGAAGTATCTTA
>CM054166.1:27421878-27436878 GCA_028751875.1 Rapana venosa
GTCACCCATCCAAGCGGTAACCACGCTCGATGCTGCTTAACCTTAACTGGGGGAAAGCGAGTGCTCTGACCATTGAACTATCCCGCCACTAGAGTGTGTGTGTGTGTGTGTGTGTGTGTGTGTGTGTGTTGTGTATATGTGTGCGTTTATATGTGTGTGTGTTTTAAAGATTTTCTCATCTGCTGCTACTGGCACGCAGTGGGCTACTCTTCCAAAAGGCAGAATGGGTTGAACGTGTGTGGAAGCTGTTCTGTACTGGTTTGTACAGAGGATATTGGTTTATAGTCTCATCCGAAGAAGACATTTGTGTGAGTTGTGAACGACGTCTACTCACTGGATACTTTTTTTCTTTCCTTCAGAACAACTACCATTTGCCTGCCTGTTTCCACACGGTCTTGTCCTTTGATTGGTCACAGCAGTCTGGAACTTCTTCCATGTATGTCTTCAGTACTTACTTCCAGACCAGTCCACATGGAAAAATTAATGTGAAACACAGTTGTCACTTCAGGTGTGTGTGTGTGTGTTGTGTGTGTGTGTTGTGTGTGTTGTGTGTGTTGTGTGTGTGCGTGTGTTGTGTGTTGTGTGTGTGTGTGTGGTGTGTGTGTGTTTGTGTGCTCTGTGTGTGTTGCTTTGCTTTGCTTTATTCTTTTATATCGAGGATAATGGAATAAGCACTTGTGTGCTTTTTTTAACATCCAGTCCCCGAGTGTATGCAGTTTTTGTAAATTGTGTCATCTGTTCCCACTGGCACACAATGGCCTACTCTTACAAAAAGCGGAACAGGATTTAACATGTGCGCAAGATGTGTGGGTGTGTGTGGGTGTGTGTGCGTGTGTGTGTATGTATGTGGTGTGTGTGTGTGTGTGCGCGTGCGTGAGTGTGTATGTGCGTGTGTGTGCGCGCGTGCGTGCGTGTGTGTGTGTTCTAACAATCTCAGAGCATTATTTCAACTGGTGCTAATCGGGGTCAGGGTCGCCCTAAGGTCAGCTGCCAGAAAGTGAGGTCACTACGGGGTCAGTCTGGCACTGGGGAGTTGCACAGGTTTGTTTTCCTCCCCAAGACATGTAGGATGTCATCCACTATACTAGCATCGGTATGTGACGTGGCCACAGTTCATGTGTGGTATAGAGTGATTAGGTTGTTTCTGGTTTTAAACATTTACTATACTGGTATCGGTATGTGATGTGAGCACAGTTCATTCATGGTTTAGAGTGATTACATTGTTCTGGTTTAACATTCTATACTGGCATCGTATGTTGACACAATTCATGCAGATATAGATGATTACATTGTTTCTGGTTTTAAACATTTACTATACTGGTATCGGTATGTGATGTGAGCACAGTTCATTCATGGTATAGAGTGATTACATTGTTTCTGGTTTTAAACATTTACTATACTGGCATCGTTATGTTGACACAATTCATGCATGATATAGAGTGATTAGGTTGTTTCTGGTTTTAAACATTTACTATACTGGTATCGGTATGTGATGTGAGCACAGTTCATTCATGGTATAGAGTGATTACATTGTTTCTGGTTTTAAACATTTACTATACTGGCATCGTTATGTTGACACAATTCATGCATGATATAGAGTGATTACATTGTTTCTGGTTTTAAACATTTACTATACTGGTATCGGTATGTGATGTGAGCACAGTTCATTCATGGTATAGAGTGATTACATTGTTTCTGGTTTTAAACATTTACTATACTGGCATCGTTATGTTGACACAATTCATGCATGATATAGAGTGATTACATTGTTTCTGGTTTTAAACGTTTACTATACTGGTATCGGTATGTGATGTGAGCACAGTTCATTCATGGTATAGAGTGATTACATTGTTTCTGGTTTTAAACATTTACTATACTGGCATCGTTATGTTGACACAATTCATGCATGATATAGAGTGATTACATTGTTTCTGGTTTTAAACGTTTACTATACTGGCATCGGTATGTGACGTGAGCACAGTTCATGTGTGGTATAGAGTGATTACATTGTTTCTGGTTTTAAACATTTACTATACTGGTATGGTATGTGGCCACAAGTCATGCGTGATATAGAGTGATTACATTGTTTCTGGTTTTAAACATTAACTATACTGGCATGATACAGAGTGATTACATTGTTTCTGGTTTTAAACATCAACTATACTGGCATCTAGGGGAGGGAATAATTCATGTGTGATATAGAGTGATTACATTGTTTCTTTTTAATTTTTTTAAAACAAACCCATCTACTATTCTGGCATCTAGGGAATGGGATAATTCAGGGTCAGAGCACTGGCTTCCCTTAGGGGTCTTGACATGGTGGTGTTGTTGTTGCAAAGCTTACAGGCCTGTAGTAACAATTCGCACTTTCCCTTCTGTTTTTTCCACATGACCTATATTCATACCGCACGTACTAAGGCATCCACAGAAATAAAAAACAACAACACTTTTTGCGAAAGACTAGCCTCTGACTCAAAACTCATGTGATTTTGCACAAATTTGGTAGGTTTGAAATTTCAATTTTTTTTTTCAGCAAACACTGTACTTAGTCCTTAGTCGTCTGCTAGCTTCCTTACCGCAATATGCATGCGCGGGGTCAGCGCTGTAGGAATACAAGCGATCCTCATTTGATGATTATTTCCAACTTTCTCGTGAGTACCTGGTGTTGCTCTATGTCCTCAATCCCCCAAACAAGTTCACATAGTGCATTTTCTCATACTTTAAAAAACCTGTAAAAATCACCCAAAACCCCCCCACAAAAATTTCCAACTCGCACTCTATACAGGATACAACATGACCCGGCAGCTATTACAGGTGTGTAATCAAAATGGCTGAAAAAACCCAGCCTGGCTTCAATTCTATCTTTCTTTTTATTTTATTCTTTTATTTCGAGGATAATGGAATAAGCACCCATGTGCTTTTTTTCATCTAGTCCTCGTGTGTATGCATACAGTTTTGTCAGTGTTGTGTCAATGGCCTACTCCTCCGAAAAGCGGAACAGGATTTAAACGTGTGCGCTCAAGATGTTCTGCTTGTGCGTTCGCACACGGGATTTCGGTTTATAGTCTCATCCGAAAGACTTTTGGGAAGAGTGGAGTCGGCACTGATGTTAACTCCAGAGAAAAAAAATCCCCTTGAACGAGAATCGAACCTGTGTCAGCAGATCACGAATAAATCACTCTAACCACCAGGCTGTCCCGTCCTCCGACTTAACAGTCAGTTAGAGACCAACGCATCCCCCAACAGCGTTCCCCTTTCGGCCATCTTAGTCAAGGGACTGCTGATGCTGATGCTGATGCTGATAACAGTGGACAGAAATGATCAT
Source organism: Rapana venosa (assembly GCA_028751875.1). Lineage (NCBI taxonomy): Eukaryota > Metazoa > Mollusca > Gastropoda > Neogastropoda > Muricidae > Rapana > Rapana venosa. The sequence continues at coordinate 27,425,204 of CM054166.1, forward strand.
GGACCTCATCGTGATTTTCTTGGCTAATGTCTTTTGATTTTGATTTTTTGCTGCCTCACCTTCTATAAAATACCGACTCAGAAGGTCTAATATCGCTTAGAGGGAACAGACGTTAATTTGAAGACAACAACAACAACACCAACAACAACCGACTCAGAGACAATTTTCTGTAATGACATCATGATCAATGATGATGAGGATGATGAAATAATGTTGCTGCCACGGAAGCTGCATTTACTTTGAGACTACGTTGCAGGGTTGTACTCACGCTCTAACTAATAATAATCCCACAACCGGACCTGAGATACAAACACCTGCAGTGATGGTCAGTAAATTAAGCAACACTCACAAACTCGCATCCGTAAAATGGATGAAGCGATGGTGTGGTCCCAATCTTCCCAGGAGCCACAGCATACACTACTGGGTAGAAGCCGGCCGATCCGAAAAATCCCTATTTATCTTTACTATTTAATACCACTTTAAGTCACGCAGATAGAATCTGCGTGAAATTCGGGCTGCATGCTCCCCGGGAGAGTGCGTCGCCACAAGCCAGCGCCACCTTTTTTCTTTTTCCTGTCTGCAGCTGTATTGTTTACCCTATCAGAGTGGCTTTTTCTACATAATTTTGCTAGGGACAACTCTTTTGTTACCGTGGGTTCTTTTACGTGTGCTAAATAATTATGTGTAACACACTGGACCTCGGTTTATCGTCTCATCCGAAAGACTTGCGCCCAGACCACCACTCATGATCTAATGGATGGGGGGAAAATCTCGGGTTCAAACGGGATTCGAACCACCGCATACTTCCGACCCGACCTTTTCGCTTTCTAGACAGACGCGTTACCTCTAGACCACCGATCCACATTACCCTATGATTCTTATGGGTTTTGAACCCGCAACCTTACAGTCCGTAACCCAAGGCGCTAACCGCTGCGCCACGACGGCTGGTCAGGCTAATCAAGTCTTTGCTGAGAATTGTGTGTGTGTGTGTGTGTGTGTGTGTGGTGTGTGTGTGTGGGGGTGTGTGTGTGTATTGACTTCCAGATGGCCTGTATCAACAAGGATGCTCCAGCTTCCTCTTTCATGGTGTCATCACTTTGATCGGACAGTGGAGCATTTGGCAGCCACCTTCCCCATGCTGTGGCCTCCTGGGTTAGTTCGTTAACTCGTTCAGCTAAACAAAGTTAGGGAGATGTTGATCCTTAACAGAAGAATTGCGAAGAAGAAGTGGAGGAGGAGAAAAAGAGGAATTGCGAAGAAGAAGAATTGCGAAGAAGAAGAATTGCGAAGAAGAAGAACGAAATGAAGAAAAATGCAAAGAAAAAGAATACACACAAAAATGAATAATACAAAAGAAGAAAAATGCAAAGAAGGAAAATTATGCAAAGAAGAAGAAGAATGCAAAAAGAAAAAGAAGTCAAATACAAAGAAATAGAAGCATTAATGAAAAGAATGTAAAGAAGGAGGAGGAGAAGAAGAAGAAGAATGCAAAGAAGAAGAAGAAGAATAACAACAACAGCAACAGCAACAACAACAACAACAATAAACAACAACAAAAGGATCTAGGAGGAGCAGGAGATGAAGGAGGAAATGAAGGAAAAGGAGGAGGCAACTCCCATCCCGACAGTCAGTCAGTCAGTCTTGCAGACAACTGTGTCGCAATAACGCCTTGTTTACCGCCACGACAATTTGCCAGAAAAACGTGTCTGTATGACAGCTTTTCACACTCTGCCATCCACAGCGCTCCAATAAACCACAGTGGTGCATACATAAAATGTCCTTTGCCAATTTGCAATAAACCGCGTTTATATGGGAACTGGAGCACTTTGCTACTTATAAATATGCCCATGTTGACAAACCTATTTATCAACACGTACGTCTACGTCACAAGAAACAAATAATAATGTCATGGTGCTTTTATAATAATGTACTCTTTTGCCAACAAACAACCCTAACAAATAAAAACTAAAAAGAACAACAACTAGATAGCTATCTCTTGGCCATATCATGAATATCAAGCCTGTATGGCACTGGATGTATTTATAAAATGCATGTTCTATGTAAGTGGGAAAGGCCTTTATATTCAATAAGAACATGAAATTCAACCAATGAGTGTATCAGTAATAAGAAATGCTGTCAGAAGCTACAAGTAGAAAGTGATCTGAATTTATCCTCTCTCTCTCTCTGATGAAGGATTCATACTTTATATTTTCAATACTTTATTGGGATTGTCGGCTGTACTTAAGTTTTAATGAATGCCCTATTTCAATATCTTATTGTTATATGTAACAAGTATGTGTACCATTTGACAATGTGTAGATGTTTATTTTTATGATTTATTAAGTTTGGCTGTTCTTATTTTTCTTGGTTTTGTTGTTATTGTTGTTGTTGTTGTTTTTCTCTTTTTTCTTTTTTTCTTCTTTTTGTTAGTTTGTTTTTTTCTTTTCTCTTTTGTTTGTTTGTTTGTTTTGGTTGGTTTTTTTTTGGGTGGTGGGGGTGGTGGTGTTTTAAGGGTTTTCTTTTATTTATTTGTTTTTTGTTGGTTTTTTTTGTTTTGAAAAGGGTTATTTCCCTTTGTTTCTACTGTGTGAGAGTATAAGTATTGGGTTATTATTAAGATGTATCCATACGAGCGGGGACTGGATGTAAAAAAGCACATGAGTGCTTATTCATTATCCTCGAAATAAAAGAATTTGTCATTGTCATTGTCATTGTCTCTCTCTCTCTCTCTCTCCCCCTCTCTCTCCTCTCCCTCTCTCTCTCCTCTCCTCTCTCTCTCTCTCTCTCCTCTCCTCTCCTTCTCTCTCTCTCTCTCTCTCTCTCTCTCTCTCTCTCTCTCTCTCCTCTCTCTCTCTCCTCCTCTCTCTCTCTCTCTCTCTCTCTCTCTTCCCTTACTCTTTCCTGTCTCTCTCCTCTCTCTCTCTCTCCTCTCTCTCTCTCTCTCTCTCTCTCCCCTTACAGGAGGGGTGTATGGTGCCTGGTCTTCTCCTGTACTTATGACTTTGCAGGAGGTCTGTCCGCTGGCTTCAGCCAACGCTGTCTCACTTCAGAGCAGCTCACATCATTGTGCAGCTTGCATGCTGGGTATAGTCCTGTTTCTATAACCCACCAACCCTGACGTAAATTACAGGGGATCTCTAACGTGCATATTTTGATCTTCTGCATGTGCATATACACGAAGGAATTAAGTCACTGGCAGAGGTATGCACTTGAAACTGATCTGGGAGATGGTAAAAAAACCCAGACCCTTAATTCACCACACGTCATCACTGAGATTTGAACCCACAATTTCATGAACCCATGATACTGAAGTCCAACGGTTTTAACCACTCAGCTGTTGCGTCCATCATCCATTCAGGTCTGAAAAAAAAGAAGAGGTATATTACTGGAGTAGAATCATCAGGAAACAAGAGAAAAAGAGACCAGAAAGGCCATAGGGGCCATGTTCTTCTTCTTTTTCCAATGCTCAGACAGCAACTATCCTTGTCTGTCATATGAGCGAAAAAGGAAAATGCATTGTACTACCGCTAAGTGCCTGATGAGTCAGGCCCAGAGTATCCGACTTTGGCATGGAAGAGAATTGGTTTTTTTGGTTAATTCTTTCTAGAAAAAAGGAAAGAGGATGGACCTAAAAAAGGTAGAAAAATAGATGAAGAAGGGGGTGGCATGAAGAAAAGGAACAAGGCAGACACAAAGAGAGGGGTAGAAAAGAGGAAACCCAGGTTGTCAGATCGCCAGCTTGACACTCTAACCACTAGGCTATCCTGCCCCTGACTATCTAGATAGATACACCAATCTGCCCATATACATCTCTACCCTCACCATCGCAGCTCTAAACCGTTTGTTTCTTCTCAAGTCCACACTGACAGAGATACATCTCCACTGGGCAATACGCATCAGGTCTGTGTCAGAACAGCCCTGTCGCCCCAGCAGCAGACGACAGAACAGGGAGGCATGTATGTATGTATGTATGTATGTATGTATGTATGTATGTATGTATGTATGTATGTATGTATGTATGTATGTATGTATGTATGTATGTATGTATATATACATGTATGTATGTGTGTATGTATGTATGTATGTATGTATGTATGTATGTATGTATGTATGTATGTATGTATGTATGTATATATACATGTATGTATGTGTGTGTATACATGTACTATAATTATCAGCTCCAGCTGTACAGCCCTGCCAAGTCAGCTGACCTTGACGTCATAGCCGGCAGCAGACGATGCGTGCAGCACGTGCCATAGGACATGATGGATGAGAGTGGTGGTGATGAGGTGTGCCCTGAATGACATTGCACTGTGAGGGGAAGAAGGAGGAGGAGGTGGGAAAGGAATACAGTTGTGTAGAGAATAAAGAAATCACAGAGAGCCAGAAAAAAAGTAAAGAGTGAGAAAATTTATTTTCAGTTAAAAAATATTTTAAAAGATGAAAGGCACAACAGCTACTCCAATTATCATGCTGAGAAGGATACAAATTGCAAGATAATTGCTTATCTTTATTTTATTTATTTTATTTTTGTTTGTTTTTTCACTAGCACTCTGAGGTTTACATTGGTGAGAATTTAGCCTATACAACCATTTTTATCCACCATTAAGCTAATCACAAGCCAACTTCAGGAGTGATGTCTAAACACAATACCTGCTGTGCATAAAAAAAGTATGTTCTTTCGAGCCAGAAGGCCCATAGAGCCGGAGCTTATCCCGGTTTCTGTAGCGGTAAGCGAACTGATGGTTTTTCACCACCCCTGTGACAGGACGCTAGTCTGTCGCCAGATACTTCCCCAGCAGAGCTGGTCATGGTTTTATTTAAATTTTATCATCCCTTCTTACCAGCACCAATTGCTTGCTTTTCGGAAAGACAGAACTTGGTTACCTGTGCGAAAGATGTTCTGTGTGTGTGTGTGTGTGTTGGCACATGGGCTTCTCTTTATAGTCTCATCTGAATGACCTTTTTGAGGGGATTGGAGTCAGTGTTGATGTTAACTTCAGGGGGAAAATCCCCTTGAAAGGGTGTATCAGTGTTGAGTTGAACCCAGCTGAATCTTGGGTCATCAAACTGCAAGTGCAACACTTCAACCACAAGGGCTATTAGTTCTTTTAAAAAAAAATCATTCCTTGGCTAGAACTCCTTAATGGTGAGGTTTTGCTTATGCGACCTTCCCCTGTTCTTCTTTTTCTTCTTGGCATTCATCATCTTATTCTCTGCGTTGTTCTTCAAATTATTCTTTTTTGCATTCATCTTCTTCTTTGCGTTCCTCTTCAAATTCTTCTTCTTTGCATAGCGCTATACAAATTCCATTTATTATTATTATCATTGTATGCATTCTTCTTCTTCTTTTTCTTCATCTTGATGTTCTTCTTGCTTGCATTCTTCTCTTCTTGTTTCTTTTTCTTGTTCGTTGTTGTTGTTGTTGTTGTTTGTTGTTGTTGTTGTTGTTCTTCTTCTTCTTCTTCTTCTTCTCTTTCTTCTTCTTCTTCTTCTTCTTCTTCTCTTCTTCTTCTTCTTCTTCTTCTTCTTCTTTCTTTTTTTCTTCCCTCTCCGTCTTTCTTCTGAGCATTGTTGTCATTCTTCTTCTTCTTTGCATTCTCTTCTTCACTTCACAATATACATGCTTATTGACTTTGTTTGATTTAATCATGGCCGCCCCACAGTGTTACATGGTGAACAAACACTAACTAATATGAAAACATGGAACAGGAAAGAGACTGGAGAGTGTGGTCTGACACCCCCCCCCCCCTCCCCTCTTAGTTTCTTTCTTTCTTTTCTTTTCTTTCTTTCTTTCTTTCTTTTCTTCTTCTGTTCCTCTCCTCTTCCTCCCCTCCTCCTCCTCCTTCTCCTCCTCCCCTCCTTCTCCCCCCCCTCCTTCTTGTTCTTCTTGTTATGTTCTTCATGTTCTTGTTCTTCCTCCTCCTTCTTGTTCTTGTCCTCCTCCTTGTTGTTGTTGTTGTTGTTGTTCTTCTTCTTCTTCTTCTTCTTCTTCTTCTACTCCTCCTCCTTCTTCTTCTTTCCCTTCTACTTCTCTTCCTCCTTCTCCTCTCCCCCTTCTCCTCGTCCTCCTGTCCTGAGGGGAGTAGTGAAGGCAATCTTCCCCAGCTGTGAAAGCAAGGGAGATAATTAGCTTGCTTGCAGGCAGACTAATTCTCTCCCTTCTATCCATCTTCCTGTTATGTCCCCTGCCCTGCCTCCACCAACCAGCATCTCTCTAGCTACAAGGAGAGTTACCCGATCTTGTCTGGAGCTCTTTGGGGAGAAAAAAATCAGTTATTGTGATTTGTTTATTTATATAATTTTTTGTTTTTATTCATTTACTTATTTATATTCTCGTATTTCAAAGATAATAGAGTAAACATATGTTTTTTATATATCCAGTCCCCCGTGTGTATTCGGTTTTGTAAATTTTGGAGCATCTAGAATGTTGCTGAATTTAGTTTGGTGATGGACATACCCCTTTTCTTGGTCAATTTGGGGCAACTTGCATTCAGAAGTGAAGAAGGGTTTTGGAGTGATTTTCTACAGACATGGGGGTAGTAATGGGTCTGATGTTGAGCGCTTTGATAAAACCTGAAATCTCTTGAAATTTCAGAATCCAAAGCTATAAACAACAACAACGACCACACTAATAAGAATAGCAACAACAACACACATGGACACACACACACACACACACACACACACACACACACACACACACACACACACACACACACACACACACACACACACACACACACACACATGCATGCGCACAACACACATGCACACACAAACACACACCCACCCACACAACACACACACACAACACAGACACATACACAAACAAAACACACACACAACCTATTTATACTGATAGGTCCTCCCAGCATCTCCACTGCAGAGTTGTCTTGTTTCACTTTAAAATGCACATACAGGGAGCCCTCTCCAATCCATCAAAATTTCCAAACCATTCAACACAAAGGATCATAAAATCCAACAACAACAACAATAACCCACACACAGTCTCTTCAGGCTTGTCTCACATCAATCTCAGAGCCAGATCAACAGGTGTCGATATGTGTCGGGTCACTTCCGGGTCACTAAGCAGAAAGATCACTTCGGGTCACTAAGCGGAAAGGTCACTGCTGGGTCACTAAGTTGAAAGGTCACTGCTGGGTCACTAAGCAGAAAGGTCACTGCTGGGTCACTATGGTGGGGTAAAAAAGTCACCGCTGGTTCACTAGCCCTGAAGGCTCCATCTGGGACTGGCAATCACTGGGGCCACTAAACCAGAAGGCCTTTGTGGGTAACACATTGGTCTCATCCATTCAACTGTTTCTTCTACCTGCAACTGCCACCTCTTTTGGGATGGATTGTGGGTCCGCAGTATCAAAGCCTTTCGGTAAGTAGGAACCATTTCATCCTCTCAGTTCTGCCCTTTTTTTTCTCCTGTCCCCCCCCCCTCCATGATTTTCTTACCCTCTTGGTGCACTGCTTTGTGGAAGTCTGTCAGTAAATTCTCTCCTACCAATTCTGAGAAATTCTGTTGTTAGGGAAATCCCTTTTTCCCATCTCTCCTGATTGGAATTTCTATGCACTTGTTCATTTTTTTCATTTAACTGTCACATCCATTGATCATGATATTTTCATTACCTTTGGATTCACCTCGCCTTCCCCTCCAGAACTCAAAAGACTAACACTCGCCTCTGATGTTTTATGAGTGGGTAGGGATTAACGCTTAAAGAAGGAAGAAATTATTTCCTATGCTAGCCATTCTCCTTTGTCTGTCGTTAATGATCCTACTGAAGTGTATCTGTGTGATATCTTCAGTTTAACGTCCTGTCACATCCAGTGATGATGATCATGATGATGACTCTTATAGGATTCGAACCTGCGACCTTCCAGTCCATAACCCAGGGCGCTAACCACTGCGCCATGCTGACTGGTGTCACGTGCAGTGGGTGATTTGAAACTGGATTAAGGCGCCTTCAACTAGGCCTAAAGGTAACTGGAAATTTATTTCTCAACTGCCTAGCACATTCTTCCTTTTCTGTCGTCACACAAGAAAACATGTCCCACAGGAAGTTTCCAGGCCAGAGGAGAAGTTCTAAACTCTGATGAGTCTGACGATTTTTCCCCTGGAGTTAACATCAGTGCAGACTCCACTCTCCCCAAAAGTCCTTCGGATGAGACTATAAACCGAGGCCTTGTGTGCGAACGCAAGAAGAACATCTTGCGCACACGTTAAATCCTGTTCTGCTTTTCGAAAGAGTAGGCCATTGTGTGCCGGTGGGAAAAGATGACAAAATTTACAAAAACGCATGCACACGGGGACTGGATGTACAAAATCACATGAGTGCTTATTCTATTATCCTCGATATTAAAGAAAGAAAGAATAAAATCCACTTTAGGACAATAGCTATTTTAGGACACAACATTCTCCTTGCCATCCATACTAATCAGCCATAACTTGCCCATTCCTCTACACCATGCATAAGCATAAGCAAAAGTCCCCAAAAGGCCTTCCGATGAGACTATAAACTGAGGCCCTGTAGGCAAACGCACACAGATCATTTTACACACACATTAAAATCCATTCTGCTTTTTGGAAGAGTTGAGGTCATTCCTGCTGATAAGAAAGAATGATAAAAATGTATACTAAAAAAAACCCAACATGCACACTGGTGTCATGTTTAGACATCATCCCGAAGTCGGAATGTAGCTACCTTAATTGGTGGGCAAAAGTGGTTGCATACACACACAATAAAAAATCATTATTGCTGAACCTTGGAACTCTAGCTGAGGAACAAAAAACAACAACAACAAAAAAGCACACACACATACACACACAAAACTGTGAGCAAGATGTCTAGCATGTTTTCATTCTGATCCAAAGCTCTTGCAAGGGACTGGAGCTAGAACCAGTATTAACTGCAGGGGAAACTTTTCCTCATGTGGACAGCTCAGTGGCAACTTGAACACCGCACCCACAGCACTACATACATTCAATTCATCAGTTCAAGGCCAGTACCATACCTCTTGTACCCTCTCAACCAAATAAAGGTAAAGGTAAAGGAGTCCCATAACCTATAAGGTCGTAGGGGAGCAAGGCGTCAGAGACCTCACTTCTTTAAGGGCCAGCATATTGAGGGCGGCGCCCACCTCCTCTCCCTCGCTGCTTTACCTTCCCTGACCCTAAAGAGGGCAGGTACCCATTTACAGCTGGGAGAAGTGGGGGGACTGTACTGAAGCCAAGGCGCGCTAATGGTCCCCCATCCAACTTGTAACCACGCTCGAAAGCTGCTTAACTTGGCTGGGGAAAAGCAAGTGCTCCGACCTTGAGCTATCCCGTCCCCTCATCCAAATAAACTACCAATAAAACAAAACAACAGTAAAACCTAACAAGGAAGGTTAAGCAGCATGGGAGAGGGGGAGAGGAGATGGGCACCGCCCTCAATATGCTGCCCCCTTGAAGAAGTGAAGTCTCTGATGCCTGGCTCCCTTACGACCACATAGGTTATGGGACACCTAAAAGGTAAAAAACAATCTTACAGTGAAATCGGTCTGTAGACATACTTACATGTCTAAGCAACATTAACCTAAGTGGACTGGATTCATCAGGAACACAGAAGAGCAAGAAAACAATCCATGACAGAATGCTAGGGGGTGAACTGTGGAGAGAGAAAAAGCCAGAAATAATTAGAATGCTTTATGGGGTGGGGTAAACAAGTCAGTCAGTCAGCAATCTTTAAGGGACGCCATATCCCTTAAAAATACCCATACAAAACAAAAGTTTTACCAGTAAACATGGCTATGAAGAACATATTGACTGTACCCATCTACAATTAACGATAAATAACGACTGTGCCCATCTACAAATAATGACTGTGCCCATCTACAAATAATGACTATATCAATCTACAGATAACGACTGTATCCATCTACAAATAATGACAGTATCCATCTACAAATAATGACAAATAACGACTGTATCCATCTACAGATAACGACTGTATCCACCTACAAATAATGATGGCAAATAATGGCTGTGTCCACCAACAAATAATGATAGTATCCATCTACAAATAACATAACGACAAATAACGGCTGTATCCATCCACAAAAATAATGACTGTATCCATCCACAAAATAACCACCGAATCCATCTACAAAGAACGACTGTACCCATCAACAAATAACCACATCCACCTAGACAGACCATTTCTATCCACCAGTAAACATCCACACCTACATCAAAATCACTACCCCCCCCCCCCCCCCCCCCACCCCCCCCACCCCTACTTCCCCACCTCCTCCACTAGCAAACACGTCTCCACTGACAGAGATACGCCTTGGTCAATAAAGAGAGATGTCTGTCAAACCAGTCTCCCTTCATTCCAGCAGCAGACGACAGAACAGGGAGGTATGTATGTATATATACATGTATGTATGTGTGTATACATGTACTATAATTATCAGCTCCAGCTGTACAGTCCTGCCAAGCCAGCTGACCTTGACGTCATAGCCCGCAGCAGACGATGCGTGCAGCACGTGCCATAGGACATGATGGATGAGAGTGGTGGTGATGAGGTGTGTGTGCCGTGAATGACATTGCACTGATGGTGGTGGGGGGATGGGGGGTGGGGGGTGGGGGAGGAGAAGGAGGAGGAGGAGGAGGGGAAGAGTAAGGAATGCAGCCAGTCCCTTGAGGGTAGTAAGAGAGAAGGAGAAGGAGAAGATGGGGTGGGGGAAAGGTAGTTGGGGTACTCTGCGTGTGTGTGTTATGTGTTGTGTTGTGTGTTGTGTGTGTGTGCGTGCGTGCGTACGTGTGTGTGTATGGCATGTTTCTTGTTCTTGTTCTTGTTCTTGTTGCTCTTGTTGTTCTTGTTCTTCTTCTTCGCAATTCTTTGCAATTCTTGTTCGTCTTGTTCTTCTTGTTTCTTTGTTGTTGTTCTTGTTGTTGTTCTTGTTCCCTTGTTGTTGTTCTTGTTGTTGTTCTTGTTGTTGTTCTGTTGTTCTTGTTTCTTGTTTTCTTGTTCTTCTTTGTTCTTCTTGTTCTTCTGCTCTGTTCTTCTGTTTTCTGTTCTTGTTCTTGTTCTTGTTCTTGTCTTCTTTTCTTCTTTCTTCTTCTTCTTCTTCTTCTGCACAATTCGCAATTCTCCTTTGCAATTCTTCTCGTTTACTTATTGTCTAACTTCAAGGTGATTTGGACACTTATTTTCCAACTAATGTAAGAACAAAGAATATATCTAAAAAATCAACAAACAAAACTGTTTCTTCTTCTACAGAAGAACAATTTCAAAGAAGAAGAAGAAGGAGGATAAGAAGAAAAGAAGAAGAAGAAGAAGCAGAAACAGAAGAAGAAGAAGAACAACAACAACAAAGAACAAGAAGAATTGCGAAGAAAAACCAGAATAAGAAAGACAAAATTAATAGAAGAATAAGAACAACAACAAAAACAGCAACAAAACTACAAGAAAAACAAGAAAAGTAACGAGAAAAACAACATATATGAGCAAGAACAAAAGTAAGACGCTAACATAAGGCAAGGACTATTCACAGGGGTATGTATAGATGTACCCACCAACACACACAACACACACACACACAACAAACCACACCACAACACCACACACACAACACACACACACACACACAACACACACAACACCACACACACACACACA
>CM054166.1:27444378-27476878 GCA_028751875.1 Rapana venosa
GTGCGTGCGTGCATGCGAACGCGTGTGGTGTATACGTATGTGTATGTGTGTGTGTGTGTGTGTGTGTGTTTTGCTTGCTTGTTTGCTTTTGTTTCAGAAAGAATGCAAACATCGTTTAAACAGTGTGTATTGACGTCAATGTCGGCTGACTGGAAAATGTGTTAGCATTCTTTCACATTATCATTATTAGGATACATGAACACGTCACAGTTGAATTAGCCAGCTTGTCTTTTGAAAAATTTCTTTGTGAGAGAGAGAGGGAAAAAAGTGTGCATAGAGCTTGCAATGAAGGACACAGGTACTCGGGGTATGTAGAACAGTACTCGGGGTATGTAGAACAGTACTCGGGGTATGTAGAACAGTATGCACAGTCTACAAAGCCAGCCCCCCTCCCCCCACCCCATGGTAAAGGTAAAGGTGTCCCATAACCTAAAAGGTCGTAGAGGAGCGAGGCGTCAGAGACCTCAACTTCTCTAGAGGCCAGCATATTGAGGGCGGCGCCCATCTCCTCTCCCTCGCTGCTTTACCTTCCCTGACCCTAAAAGAGGGCAGGTACCCATTTACAGCTGGGTGAACTGGGGGAACTGTACTGAAGCCAAGGCGCGCAAACCGTTACCCGTCCAAGTGGTAACCACGCTCGATACTGCTTAACCTTAGCTGGGGGAAAGCGAGTGCTCTGACCACTGAGCTATCCCGTACCCCCTCGGCATAAAATTGGGCCCGAGAGACACAGACACCTGCAGGGTTGGTCAGGTCATTTGAATAAGGTCAAACTCTCGTCCTTACAGTGGGTCAAGCTGGACTGTGTGGTCCCAGTCTTCCCACTGAGCCCACAGCAAAAGTCACTTTGGGCAGGAGCTGACCGGAGCCAGAAGAAAACTCCATGTCACCACTGGACTCGAACCCGCGACCTTCCAGTCTGCAACCCAAGGTCCTATCACCACTGCGCCATGGCGGCTGTTTAAAAACGGACTTTTCAGTTTTCAAAACAATGGGGTTTTTTTTCTTTCTGCCTCATCTTCTGTGACGTCCCCCGTCCTGCTGTTCCCACGCCGCTCATTCCAATCTCCCCGCCACAACCATACCCATATTTGTTATGTCTCATCCTCAGAGTCGGAAGTCCACAGGGACCAATCACTATCAGGCCCCGGGGGGGGAGGGAGCCATTAATAAAGTGCAGTGACAGGTTTAATTAAGACTGTCAGATGACATTGTGATAGGGGCAGGTGAAGCGAGCAGCCTGCGGTGTGGGTGGAGGGGAGGGTGGTGGTGGGGGGTGGAAGGTACGTAAGAAGTAAGTTAAGGAAGAAAGGCAGTAAGTCGTCAGACTGGGAAAAAAAAAAGAACGTGCCAAATAACTGCATACCTGTAATAGGAGTCCCAACCACCACCAGGCAGCGAATTTGTGATGTGTGTTGTGGGGGGGGGGGGGGGGGGGGGGGGGGGGGGGGAGGGGGGGATGTTTGTGTGTGTGTGGTGTGTGGTGTGTTGTAGTGTGGAATGTGTGTGTGTAGTTGTGTGTGTGTGTGTGTGTGTGTGAGTAGGGGGGGATGTTGAGTGTTGTGGGGGGATGTATGTGTGTGTGTGTGGGGGGGTGGGGATGTGTGTGTGTGTGTGTTAGGGGGGGATGTGTGTGTGTGTGTGTAGGGGGGGGATGCGTGTTGTGAGTATGTGGGGGGGGGGGAAGGGGGAAAAGGGGGGGATTGTGTGGGTGTGTGTGGTAGGGGTGTGTGTGTGTGTTTTTGTGTGTATAAGTTAGTGTGTGGGGGTGGTATGGTTTAAAAAATATGTTGTGTTTTATGTTTGTGTGTGGGTGGGGGGTTGGGTATGTATTAAAAAATATAAATATATCGAGGATAATGGAAAGCTCTTATTTGCTTTTTTTTAATTTTACCATCCAGCCCCTAAGTGCATGCGGTTTTTGTAAATGTGGTCATCTGTCTGTGTGTGTGTTTTCCTGGCCATGTGGGTGTGTGTGTGTAGTGTGTGTGTGTGTGTGTGTGTGTGTGAGAGAGAGGAGAGAGAGAGAAAGAGAGATGAGGAGAGAGAGAGAGAGAAGATGAGAGAAGAGAGAGAGATGAGATTGAGATTTCGATTTTAAGTATAAGCTAACAGATCCTTAAAACAGAACTATAACATATGTTACAAAGAAATTAAGAGAAGGAAAATCCTCAAGAGAAAACTTTTTTTTTTTATTGGGGGGGGGGGGAATTTGGTGTTTGTTTGTTTCCTTCCTCTGTGTGTGATGTATGTATAAATATGTGGTGCGTGTGTGTAAGTAAGTTCTTCAATTTTAAACGTCTTTCCTCACTTTAAGTGATACCAAACGGCCCTAAATAGGAAACGAATGATAGAGATGGATACAGATAGATAGAAGATAGATAATCTACTCGTGTGATGGTGCCAGGGTGTGTGTGTGTGTGTGTGTGTGTGTGTGTGTGTAATAATAGATAATAACAAGGAAATACACAATAGGTATTCTTTAACATAAGAACAGATCAAGAACAACATTTAAAAAAAGAAAAGAAATTCAAACAGACAACAACAACACTTAAGTGCCCTAAAAGACATAACAATAAACCTTATAGCAAATGTCAAAACGTTTAGCTTTACCATTGTTCAAACCTTCGTCAATGGTATTCTCAGAAAGGCAGGGAGAAGGATGAAAATCTATTCGCCACATAACATTTAAACACTACTTGCTGAAATTTTTGTGTGAATGCATTTAATCTTATCCTGAAAAATACTGCCTTGAGTTGTCTTTCTTTGACAGCATTTGTATGAATCATCTAAGTGATCAATGCGCAACCATACGTTCTTCCCACTCGGAGTTGAAATGTGAAAGCCGCTTGATTTGCCGATGCATTTTCTATGACTTGTTTAAGGAAGCTCCTCTAACAACTGATAACCCTCTGCAATGGATGAGGGACATGCATTACTGCACCTTGAGTTCTTCCCAAAGTTCCAACCCCTCGTCCACGTCTGGAAACGGAAAACAGTCAAGGCTGGGCTAACGGGGCTCTGTGAAGCTGTGACTGGCCTAGCAAGCCGACAGTGTATTTTATCAACCGCTAAGAAAACTGAACAGAGATACAAACGACGATACCAACGGAAACGACCTCGCAATGAAACGGACAACGAGATAGGAACAGTGGGACTACATTAGGAACATGAACATCTGCGGCACTAACAAACAAGGAACCAGAAATTGTGGAATTCATGACCAAAAGAAAGATCTCCATCATGGGCATTTTCAGACACTAGGAAAGAAATGACAAGGAACGAAAGAAATCCTTTAAACTTTGTTCTCATCTGGAGTGGAGTCATGAAAGACCAGAGAGCAACGCATGGTGTGGATTCATCCCTACACCCAACATAGCAAAAATCTCATGAGTACAGTACACATAACAGAAAGACTGATTAAAATCGGTGTAAGAAAGTCAACAAAAATCGTCCACTATAATCCAACGCATATGCACCGTAGTAACGATTGTACTCAGAAGAAGAAATGACACATTCTATCAAGCTCTCACGACCTCATCAACAACAGCACCCCCTGACAAAGAGGAACCTGATGTCATGGTGATTTCAACGGCAGATTTGTGAGAGAAAAAACCCCGTGGACACAACATCTTGGACCCCACAGTGACCACAGAAACACCTTGCAATTACTAAGGGAACCCCGTGGCTGGAACTATGTGCAGATCATATCTGATCATCAACCAACACCTTTTCCCAACACCTACCTCCCAAAATTACACCTGTAAAACATAATTAGAACGATCTCAACATCTCGTCCTCAAATCGCGACTTTATACTTTGGCAAGATCTAGAACACGTTACGCCTTCAAAAGACTCAAAGCCATCCCCAATGCCCAACCTTGACACGGACCACGGCCTGTCATTCTAGCCTCCAGTATACTCAAAGAAAAAACCAACAACTGCTAGAAGAACCGCCTGAAAAGATCAACCTCCTCAAACTGGAAGAGAAAGAAGTGCAAGAACCAGATTCACCGTGCTATCAAGGTGAAACTTGACTCCATTGCTACAACACTCTCAACATGGAGCAAGTCCTGGGACACTTCAAGACCAGCTCTCTTGAACACCTTAAGGGAAGTTTGCGGACAAGAAATGTGGAGGTAAAAACAGGAAAGCTACAGCGTGGTGGAACCGAAGAAGTATGGAAGCCATCAAAGAAAAAAAGCAGTCTATATAAAGCTTGGGGCAAGACCAAGACAGAAAGGACTGCGCCAAGAACAGAATCGCAAGAAGACATAGTAATCTGTTGTTGAAAGCCTCCAAAGAAAAATCTTGGGCAACTTATTGAGAGAATTAATGTAATTTGCAAGAAACTCCCAAGAGAATATTTCTAAAGTGTGAAAGACGATGAGAGTACGAGATGAGCCATTCAATCCACAATCAGAAGTGAATGATACAAATGGAGCAGCATTGCCCAAAGAAGATGAAATTCTGAAACGATGGGAAGATTACTTTAAAGATCTCTTAAACCCATTCTGGAGCACAAGCCTTCCAGCTCTCAGTAACTCACCCACGCTATAACGACCAGTTAGAGCCCCAAATCCCTTGAAGCTGAAACAAAAGAAAGCAATAAGACCCTCCCAAGGGGCAAAGCGGCAGGTTATGACGGCATAACACTGAAGCCATCTTGCATGCGAAGAAACGGAGTTAAGTGGCTCACCATCATCTTCCAGAAAGCATGGGAAGAGGGACAGTACCAGGGACTGGCAAAATGCAATAGAGGTGCCAATTTGGGAGAAGAAAGGGCAGCAGAGAGGACTGCTCAAAGCACAACTACATAGCATTTCACTTCTCAGCCATGTAGGAAAATGTATGCAAAGATTCTGGAACAGCGCTCAAAAGCCAAACAGAACACCTACTGAGCAATGCCCAGTTTTGGCTTTCGGCAAGGAGAGGGTGCACAGATGCCAATTTTCCGCACACCGACAGTTGTGTGAAGAGCCATCGAATACAACCAAGACCTGCATACAGAATTCGTTGATCAAGAAAAAGCTTTCGGACCGAGTCAACAGAGACAAGCTCCTGGAAGATCCGGAGCAGGTAACGACGAGAAGGGGCAGTTGCTTGATAACATCAGAGCAATCTTAAGCCAACATAGAGCGCTTCCGAACAGCCAGTGGAAACATCCGACTGTTATCCCCGGTTACATCAGGTCAGGCAGAGGCTGCGTACTCTCTCCCCTTCTCTTCGTGATCTACATGGACCAGAACACAAAGGAAGCCAACCCAGATCTGAGGCCCTGAACGAACTATTATTTGGCTGACGACCAGTCCTGATGAATCAGAAACAAAGCAGCTCTTCAAGATCACACAGGCCCAACTCAACACAAGCTGCGAAGGTATGATTATGAAGAATCAGTATCAAAAAACCAGAAGTTAATGTCTGTCAGCAAGAAATCCAGGATAGCTGGACATCAACATCAACGACACCCAGCTGAATACGACCAAAGAATTTTAAATACCTTGGCAGCCTCTTCACTTAAGATGAAAATTGGACAGAGAGATAGAAACAGATGCCAGAACGCGAATGCAGTCAGTTACCACTCGCCCCCTTCGAAAATATTCCTGCAGCCAAAGATCACTAGGCAAAACTCATCAACGCCAACCTTCGTTCCAACACTCACATACCAGTGTCAACTTGGGCCCTAACAAAAAGCCTTAGAGAGAAAATGGTCACATGTGAAATGCGCTGCCATGAGAAAGCTGGCAACAAAATCCAGACGCCGACAAGATCAAGAATGAGGTGATCAGAGACATGGTCGGACTAACACCAATTCTCCACCATATCGAACTAACAAAGGATCAGTGGTGTGGAACACCTCACTAGAATGCCCCAACCAACCAACCAGCCCTACGGGCATACACCACCAAACACAATGGCTGGAAAGCCAGAGGTAGACCAAGGAGACGATGGAGCGACTCCGTGGCTGACACCCTACGAGCCCATGACCTGTCACTACATCAAGCCTCCCGCCTTGCTGCAGACAGACGTCTGTGTCTCCCCGCGACGCGGAAGGGCACCAGCGGAAGATGAAAGAAAGAAGAAGAAGAAGAAGAAGCACCTTTCTTCGCAGCCCGATCAGCCCACTCATTAGAAAAAAATCCCATAATTATGTGAAGGAATCCAGCAAAAGGAAACATAAAGATGTGTGTGTGTGTGTGTGTGTGTGTTTGACGCGCGCGGGCGTGTGGTGTGTGTGTGCGCGCGCGCGCGTGTGTGTGTGTGTGTGTGTGAATGCGGAAATTTGCAGTCTGGGGCATTAGCAGTCTACCTGGTGAAGTCAAGTCAAGTCAAGTCAAGTCAAAAACACTTTAAGGAGGTAAGGTAAGTGGGCTTTGTTGTTGTTGTTGTTTTTGATAGAAAAGGGAAAATGTCAGGTATAGAATTTCTGGAAGGCGAGGATGTTATTTATTTATTTATTTATTTATTTTGGTCATTAAAAGAACTCCCCAGCATTCCTACGGGGGTAGTGGAGAGAGAGAGAGAGATTGATTTCTTCTTCTATTTCGAGGATAATGGAATAAGCACTCATGTGCTTTTAAAAAAAATCCAGTCCCTGTGTGTATGTAGTTTTGTAAATGTTGTCAACGGTTCCCACCGGCACAAAATGGCCTACTCTTCCGAAAAGTGGAACGGGTTTTAACGTGTGCGCAAGATAGATAGATAGAGGGAGAGTGAGAGCGAGAACAAGAGAGTGATGGAGAAACAGAGAGATGCATGAGGTCTCCAAACTCAGGGAGAAGTTCTGACCTCTGTTAAATTTTATTCTGTCCACTTTAGGACAAATATCCACTTTGCGACATGATGCAACACGAACACACACACACACACACACACACACGCTACAGGCATCGTGTGCTGTGGGCTGTGACGGTCAAGGTCATCTGGCTTGGAACATCATCTACCTCAGCGTTCTGTCGTCTGCTCTGGGGGTGAAAGGTAAAAGGTCAAGGTGTCCCCATAACCTTTGTGGTCGTAGGGGAGCGAGGCATCAGAGACCTCAACTTCTCCAGGGGCCAGCATATTGAAGGCGGCGCCCTTCTCCTCTCCCTCTCGCTGCTTTACCTTCCTTGACCCTAAAGAAGGCAGGTACCAATTTACAGCTGGGTGAACTGGGGGAACTGTACTGAAGCCAAGGCGCGCGAACAGTCACTCATCCAAAAGGTAACCACGCTCGACGCTGCTTAACCTTGGCTGGGGGGAAAGCGAGTGCTCTGACCACTGAGCTATCCCGTGCCCATGGGGGGTCAAAGAACTGTATGTATAATGAAGGGATCAGACTGTGCTCGCACGCTTCTCATCCAGTGTGTACTTCCTATCTCGCAGTGATTCCCAGGTGGGGACGAGTGAGTTAAGAGTGCATAATTATTCTCGGTCCTCCCCCCCCCCCCCCCCCCCCCCCCCCCCCCCCCCGCCCCCCACTCCAGGGTGTTAAGCTGGGGAACGCACAACACAACAACAACAACAACAACAACTGTATGTGTTTGTATTGTGTTGTGTTGTGTTGTATTGTATTGTACTGTATTGTCATGCATTCGATACTTCTTTCAGTCCTGGCAGATTGCTCTTTATAAAATTCGGGATGTTCTCCCTGGGAAAGAGCACATTGCCACAAAGGGCAGTGTCATCTGTTTGGGGTTATTATTCTTGTTTTTTTTTTAATGCCCTGTCTGTCTGTATGTACGTTTGTTGCTGTGGGTTCTTTTACATGCACTGAATGTTATATAATAATAATAATAATAATAATGTATGGAATTTATATAGCGCTGAATCTTGTAAAGTAAACAAATCAAAGCGCTTGCATTCAAATCAATATCAAGATAAACAAATATCAAATTTATATACACAACACACTTAGGTGGGGGTGGTGGAGGTGAAGGCAGCTATTGAGAAGTAGGAACAGATAACAGGGGAAGATCTCAGGTAGAGTATAAGTGCGTTTTGAGGCTAGATTTGAAAGAATCAAAAGAAGGCTTTTGGCGAAGTGGAAGAGGGAGGTCGTTCCATGTGGAGGGACCGGAAACAGAGAAAGAGCGACGGCCATCCCTATACTACCCTTTGGTCACAGTCTCCAATGTCTGATCATTTATCTCCCAGCATCAAGGCTATCATTGGCTTACTGTGTATGTCAGATCCGCTCTCTCTCTCTCTCTCTCACTTCTCTCTCCCTCTCTCTCTCTCTCTCTCTCTCCTCTCTCTCTCTCTCGTCACTGACAACACACACACACACACACACCACACACACACACACACAAAACACACACACACAACACTACGTCATCCTTCATTTCACTGAAATGCTGTCATGGCACTCTCATCATTCCTGAGCATGTCGGTCTTAAGACAACCAGATCCCCCCACATTCCGGTACTAAGTCACTCTCTCTCTCCTCCTCTCCTCTCTCCTCTCCCACCTCTCCTTCTCTCTCTCTCTCTCTCTCTCTCCTCTCTCTCACTCTCTCTCTCCTCTCCTCTCTCTCCTCTCTCCCACCACCACCACAACTAACTCCTCCCACCCCTGAAGAGATCCAGACAAGTTAAGTAACTCCTGTTATTTTTCTGGCGGAGCAAACGGTTACACTCCGCCTTTACCTTCCGGGGTCAAGTAGTGTCTTCTATATAGTAGTGCTGGTTAGGGACGGGATAGCTCAGTGGTCAGAGCACTCGCTTTCCCCCAGCTAAGGTTAAGCAGCATCAGAGCGTGGTTACCACTTGGATGGGTGACCCGTTTACGCGCCTTGGCTTCAGTACAGTCCCCCCCAGTTCACCCAGCTGTAAATGGGGGTGCCTTGCCCTCTTTAGGATCAAGGAAGGTAAAGCAGCGAGGGAGAGGAGATGGGCGCCACTGCCCTCAATACGCTGGCCCCTAGAGAAGTTGAGGCCTCTGATGCCTCGCTCCCCTACAACCACATAGATTATGGGATACCTTTACCTTTTTAGTCAGAAAATGGTTTTGCTGATTTTCACAGATTTTTTTGGGGGTGGGGGGGGGGTGGGTGGGGGAAGGGGGGTTGGGGGGTTAAAGTATACCAAAATTCACAGTCGACTTGTTTTGGTGGATGAGGAACATAGAGCAATTACCAGGTAGTCACCAGAAAGTTAGAAATGATCATCAACATGAGGATTGCTTGTTTTCCTACAGTGTTGACCCCGCGCATTGCATATGACGCTAGGAAGTTAGGAAGATAGCAGACGAGTAAGGACTGAGAGGGTACAGGTACAGTGTTTTCTGAATTACAACAAAAACAAAGCAAAAAAATTAAACTGACCAAATTTGTGCAGAATCACATGCGTCTTTAGTCAGGTGCTAGTCTTTCACTAAAAAACAAATACCAAAAAAAACCCAAACCAAAAAGCAACAAAAAAAGCCCAAACAAACTTAAAAACCCAAACTTGCTTTTGATTTCTGTAGTCCGTGCAATATAAATGCAAGAGTACTATTTATAGGAAAATAGCACGAAAAGTGTCCCCAAAAAATCTAAAAGGTGGTGTGTGGCCATAAAGGAGAAGAAGAAGAGAGAGAGAGAGAGAGAGAGAGAGAGAGAGAGAGAGAAAATGAAGGGGGGGGGGGAGGGGGAGGAGGAAGAGAATTTTTTTTTTTGGGGGGGGTAAGAATCAGGGCAGACATATCAGCATGTAGTACATGTCAGCACACACGACACAACACACACACACACACACACACACACACACACACACACACACACACACACCGGAACAACACTTAGAAAGGTGAAAGATCAAGCTAGTTAGTTATCTCTCTTGCTTTTCACAGCTTCAGAAGATCGTCGCAACATTTGGGCAGGAGTTCAATCCCCGGAACTCAGCAAAAAAAAAAAAAAAAAAAAAAAAAAAAAAAAAGTTGGATTGATATCAAACACTTTTCTTCTTCCTCTTCCCTCTCTCCCCCCATCACCTCACCCCCTCCACTCCAACCCCCCCCCCCCCCCCCCCTCCTCCTCTTCTCCTGTCTCTTCTTTTCGTGGACTAGTAGTCGACATGACGAAGTCAAAGTAGCTTTGATAATTATGCATGCCTGTAGTACACAGACAGTTTTGATCTTGATGGCACAGCACTGATTGACAGTTGTGTGTGTGTGTGTGTGTGTGTGTGTGGTGTGTGTGTGTTGGGTGTGGGGTGTGTGTATGTGTAGTGTGTGTGTGTGTGTGTGAATGTGTGTGTGTGTGTGTGGTGTGTGTGTGTGTGTGTGTGTGTGTGGTTTGTGTGTGTTGGGTGTGTGTGTGTGGTGTGTGTATGTGTGTGTTTGTGTGAATGTGCGTGTGTGTGTGTGGTGTGTGTGCATGTGTGTGTGTGTGTCATGTGTGTGTGATTGCATGTGTGTGGTGTGTGTGAATGTGTATGTGTGTGTGTGTTTGTGTGTGTGTGCGTGCGTGTGTGTATATATGTGTGTATATATGTGTGTGTGCGTGTGTGTGTGTGCATGTGCGTGTGTGTATATGTGTGTGTATATATGTGTGTTTGCGTGTGTGTGCGTGCAGTGTGTGTGTGTATGTGTGTGTGTGTGCATGTGTGTGTGTGTGTGCATGATGTATGTGTGCATGTGTGTATTGTGTGTGTGTGCATGTGTGTGTGTGTGCATGTATGTATGTGTGAGTGTGCATGTGTGTGCGTATGTGT
The DNA here is from genome assembly GCA_028751875.1 of Rapana venosa. NCBI lineage: Eukaryota > Metazoa > Mollusca > Gastropoda > Neogastropoda > Muricidae > Rapana > Rapana venosa. The sequence continues at coordinate 27,455,055 of CM054166.1, forward strand.
GTGTATGATGTGTGTGGGGTGTATGTGTGTGTGGTGTGTGCTTTGCGTGTGCATGTGTATGTGTGTGCATGTGTGTGTGTGTTGTCATTCCTCGGCTAGAGCGCCGAGGTTCACAAAATGGAGAGATTTTGCGTACGCGACCCGTTTTCTATTTGCCCACCATGAAGGTAGCCGCATTCCGACTTCGGGGAATCGTTACGCTAATGTGTAGGTCTGCAGTTGTCTTCTCGACCTTGCCATGGATGACTTGGATCATGGACAACAAACAACCAGCCCTCTCCATCTTTCTCCGTGCGCGGAGACTGGATGTAAAAAAAACCCCTACACACACGTGAGTGCTTATTCCATTATCCTCGAGATAAAAGAAGAAATACATAAATAACTAACTAAATAAACAGATAGGTAAATGAATAAATAAATTCCTCTGTCTCTTACACTGTTTCCTTCACTCGGTCTCAGGACTGTAGTTCAGTCTGAGAGATGTTGTCTGTCCACTCTCCTCCTCCTCCTCCTCCCATCTCCTTTTTCTCTGTCTTTCATCTCCAGCTTTCTGCCTTGCACGACATGACACAATGCAGCACAGCACAACACAGGACAGTACAGCACAACACAGGACAGTACAGCACAACACAGTACAAGATGATGGCATAGAAAGGAAGGAAGGTGGCAGGATGGTTAAGACGTTCGCCTGCCAACAAGTAAACCGTGAGGTTCTGGGTTTGATTCCCAGCCTCGCCCTTTCTTCCCAGTTTGACAAAAAATCGAACTGAGTGTCAAAGTCCTTCAGATGAGACTATAAACCGAGGCCCGTGTTCGAACGCATGCAGAACATCTTGCGCACACGTTAAAACCTCTTCCACTTTTTGGAAGAGTAGGCTATTGTGTGCCGGTGGGAACAGATGACAAAATTGACAAAACTGCATACACACGGGGACTGGATGTAAAAAAGCACACGAATGCTTATTCCATTATCCTCGATATAAAAGAATAAATAAATAAAATAAACTCGTAGTGCGAGAGAACATTTTTGTAATGATACTTGCGATCTCTCCACTGGCTGCCTGTGCCACAGAGAGTAAACTATAAGATCAGTACCCTTTGTTAGAAATGTCTCCACAAAACAACACCCTCCTACCTCTGTGATGTCTTCACTTATACACTCCTTCTCGTTCCCTCTGCTCTGCTGCAGATACCTTGCCCTTACGAATACCTAGATTCAACCAATCCACAGTCGGCCGTCTCTCTTTCTCTATTTCTGGTCCATCGATCTGGAATGACCTCCCTCTCTCTCTTCGCCAAAAGCCTTCTTATGACACTTTTAAATCCAGTCTCAAGACATATTTATTTCAAACCTAAGATTTTCCTTTCCTGCTTCATCTCATAGCTTTTCCCTGCCTTCAACAGCCCAGAGTTGTCCTGTGTGTGTGTGTGTGTGTGTGTGTGGTGTGTGTGTGTGTGTGTGTGTGTGCGTGGGTGCGTGCACATTTGGATTTGTTGGAACTATTAATTGTAACTGGTTGTATGACTGTAAGAATGAGTTGAGTGCAAGCCCTCTGATTTGTCTCTGCAAGATATAGCGCTATATAAATTCCATTTATTATTATTATTATTGTTATTCTTATTATTAAGACAGTACAAGCAACAACTGAAACTAATCGTGGCCCTGTATACAGCACCCTATAATTATATAATACAACAGACCACAAGACATCGCAAGCATATAGTCCAGCATAACACAACACAACACAACTCCTCCTGGACTACACAAAGCAAGGAATTCTCGACACAATGATTATATAGACGACAAAACATAAATGATAATTAAACTCGTTGCATCTAAGCCTAACCATTCTGTCCTTGGGTACAAATTATTGGGAGGAGTGTCTTAATGAAGGTACGTTACACCGGTGCCAGACATAAATAGAAAACGCTGATGATATGTTCAGCAACGGATGGCAGATACAGACAGTACCCTCTGTCTGTCTGTCTGTCTGTCTGCATGTATGTATGTATGTATGTATGTATGTATGTATGTATGTATGTATGTATGTCTCTGCCTGTCTGTCTCTTTGTCTTTGTCTCCTCTGTCTCTGTCTGTCTGTCCTGTCTGTATGTATGTATGTATTTCTGCCTGCCTGTCTGCCTGTTTGTTACCCTCTCTCTCTCTCTCTCTCTCTCTGTGTATCTGTCTGTCTCTCTCTCTCTCTGTGTCTCAGTGTCTCTGTCTGTCTGTCTCTCTATCTGTCTGTCTGTCTCTCTCTGTGTCTCAGTGTCTCTTGTCTGTCTGTCTCTCTATCTGTCTGTCTGTCTCCCTCTGTGTCTCAGTGTCTCTGTCTGTCTGTCTCTCTGTCTGTCTGTCTCTCTCTCTCTGTGTCTCAGTGTCTCTGTCTGTCTGTCTCTATCTGTCTGTCTGTCTCTCACTCTGTGTCTGCCTCTGTCTGTCTCTGTCTCTTCCTCTGTCTGTCTGTATATCTCTGTGTCTATCTGTGTCTCTGTCTGTCTGTCTCGCTCTGTGTCTGTCTGTCCGTCCGTCTGTCTGTGTGTCTGTGTGTTGTCTGTCTCTGTCTGTCTGTCATCGTCTCTGTCTGTTGTGTGTGTGTGTGTGTCTGCCTGTCTGTTACCATATCCCCCTCTCTCTGTGTATCTGTCTGTCTCTCTGTGTCTTGTTCTTGTCTGTCTGCCTGTCTACCTGTCTCTGTTTGTCTGTCTGCCTGTCTCTCTCTCCGTGTCTTCTCTCTCTGTCTTTCTCTCTCTGTCTGTCTGTCTGTCTCTCTTTCTCTCTTTATGTCTCTCTGTATCTCTCTGTCTCTGTTTCCGTCTTTCTTTCTTTCTTTCTTTCTCTTTCTTTTCCTCTCTCTCTCCTCTCTCTCTCTCTCTCTCCTCTCTCTCTCTTTCTTTCTCTTCTCTCTCTCTGTCTCTGTTCTGTCTAGTCTCTGCTCTCTGCCTCTCTCTCATAAGATCCGTCGTCATTATCACGAGCTATGCAAGCGATGTCAATTATGTAAATGATATGCACATGTACCATGTCTGTGTGAACACACACACCCCCCAAAAAAAATGGCAGCAGTATGTTATCATTGTCAACAAGCGGGCGAGCACACGAGAACAGCTTTGATTTGATATAATATTTTCCCTATTGTCACATTGGTAGGCCAAAAAAACCCAACCCAACAACAACAACCCCCCCCCCCCCCCCCCCCTTCCTTCCCTCTCGCAAACAACAAAAACAAAACCACGATAAAAACCAACAACGCTCCCCCCCTTCAAGTTCCCCCCCCCCCCCCCCCCCCTTCCCTCCCACCGGCTCCCTAAACAACCAAAGAAACAAGTCACTGACAAAACAAACGAAAACACACAAAGAAACAAACAAACACAAAACAATAACAGCATCAGTAGCTAACATAATTAGCGAGGAAACGAAGCAACTAAACAGAAACAACAAATAGTAGAAGAGAGTGGTGTCTAGACAGGGAGAGACGGAGAAGAAGAAGAAGAGAGGAGGAGGAGGAGGAGGAGGAGGAGGAGGAGGAAGGGGAGAAGGAGGGAGGAAGAAGATGGAGGAGGAGGAGGAGGAGGAAGGGGAAGAGAGGAGAGAGAAGAATGCGAAGGAGGAGGAGGAGGGAGGGAGAGAGGAGAAGAAGAATTGCGAAGAAGAAGGAGGAGGAGGAAGAGAAGGAGGAGGAGGAGGATGAGATTGCGAAGAAGAATTAAGAAGAGGAAGAATTGCGAATAAGAATTGCGAAGAAGAATTGCGAAGAAGAATTGCGAAGAAGAAGAAGAAGAACAATGAAGAATGATGATGATGAAGAAGAGGAAGAAGAATTGCGAAGAAGAGAAGAAGAATTGCGAAGAAAAGAAGAAGAATTGCCGAAGAAGAAGAGAAGAATTGCGAAGAAGAAGAAGAATGCGAAGAAGAAGAAGAAGAATTGCGACGAAGAAGAAGAAAAGAAGAAGAAGAAGAAGAAGAAGAAGAAGAAGAAGAAGAAGAAAAGAACAAGAAGAACAAGTACAAGAAGTAAAAGAACAAGAAGTAAAAGAAGAACAAGAGAACAAGAAGAAAATGTAAAGAAGAAGACAAACAACGACTAACTTGTGTGTGTGTGTGTGTGTGTGTGTGTGTGTGTGTGTGTGTGTGCGTGCGTGTGTGTGTGTGTGTGTGTGTGTGTGTGTGTGTGTGTGTGTGCGTGTGTGTGTGTGTGTGTGTATGGTGTGTGTGTGTCTTTGTGTGTCTGTGCGCGCGAAGGCGTGCGTGTGTACGTGCGTGTGTGCGTGCCCACGAGAACGTGCTTGTATACACGCGCTTGTGTGTCTGCACGCGTGCGTGTGTACGAACATACGAACGTGAATGTCCGGTATTACTTTATGTGGGAGAATGTAAAATTGAAAACTACTACTACTACTACTACTACTACTGCTGCTGCTGCGCGCTGCTGCTGACTGCTGCTGCTAGCTGCGCTGCTGCGCGCTGCTGCTGAGCTGCTCTCTACTACTACTACACTACCGCTGCCGCTACTACTACTACTACTACTACTACTACTACTACTACACTACTACTTATCTACTACTGCTGCTGCTGCTGCTGCTGCTGCCTGCTGCTGCTGCTACTACTACTACTACTACTACTGCTGCTGCTGCTGCTGCTGCTGCTGCTACTACTACTACTACTACTACTACTCTACTACTACTACTACTACACTACTCTGCTGCTAGCTGCTAGCTACTGCTGCTGCTGCTGCTGCTGCTGCTGCTACTACTACTACTACTGCTGCTGCTGCTGCTACTACTACCACTACTACTACTGCTGCCGCTACTACTACTACTACTACTACTACTACTACTACTACTACTACTACTACTACTACTACTACTACTCCTACTGCTGCTGCTGCTGCTGCTGCTGCTGCTACGTACGTGCATGCGTGCGTGCGTTTATCAGGTAAGAACTAAACCACAAAAAGGCTCCGACGCCTGCCAGATTTAATGTCAAGCTAAGTCTTGTAATAAGCAGGACGGAATGGGAACCCACTAAAGGTAAAAGTTAAGGTGTCCCATACATAACCTATGTGGTCGGAGGGGAGTGAGGCATCAGAGACCTCAACCTCTCTAGGGGCCAGCATATTGAAGGTGGCACCCACCTCCTCTCCCTCGCTGCTTTACCTTCCCTGACCCTAAAGATTCAGGTACTCATTTACAGCTGGGTGAACTGGGGGATTGTCACTCATCCAAGTGGCAACCACGCTCGATGCTGCTTAACCTTAGCTGTGGAAAGCGAGTGCTCTGACCACTGAGCTATCCCGTCCCCACTAGATTAGGAAAAGCTGTACTGAGATCTATCTAGCCTGGCTAAGATACAAGCCTTGGGACTTTATAATACAAGGGGATTATCTGGAATACAACGCTTAAAATGTTCCATGCAGTGTGTGTGTGTGTGTGTATGAAGTCAAGTCAAAATTTTATTTCCAGATGGTACATGGAATAAGCAATACATCTGCTTTTTTCAATGTGTTGATCTTTTGCATCTCAAGAGAGGCAGCTCTGTGAGCATTGGAGATGTGTCGATGAAATAATTATCCGACTTTGGTCAGAGGTGATAATTATAAAGTCCGTCATGAGATTCATTTGACTAGTCGCAAGCGCTTTGATTTGTTTGCTTTACAAGATTTAGCGCTATATAAATTTCAGATATGGTCATCATCATCATCATCATCATCATCATCATCATTCTTGAGTGAGGGACAGTCACCTCGTTTGGGTTTTTTTTTCATCTAGAAATTTTACAAGAAAAAAAAGCGGTCTATGAATATTCTCAAAAACTGCACCACCTCTGTCTCGTCACACCTTTAGCTAATAACGTAACTGTTAGTTCTCTAACATTTCGGAGATTCAACAAAACCCTGTGCATGAGTGTCACGAGGTGGATTTCAGGGTGAGGACCCCACTGATAAAACTGGATGTCGTCAGCTTTCATACAACTGGTCATAATTTGTGATAACGCTTAGACACCACAGCAAAACATTCAGAACAAACAAGACGAGACAAAGGACAGACCCCTGTGGGACACCATATACACAAGTCAAATATTCAGTTATTGTATCTGCCACTAGCGTCGAGCGTGGTTACCAGTTGGATGGGTGACCGTTTGCGCGCCTTGGCTTCAGTACAGTTCCCCCAGTTCACCCAGCTGTAAATGGGTACCTGCCCTCTTTAGGGTCAGGGAAGGTAAAGCAGCGAGGGAGAGGAGATGGGCGCCGCCCTCAATATGCTGGCCCTAGAGAAGTGAGGTCTCCGACGCCTCGCTCCCCTACGACCTTATAGGTTATGGGACTCCTTTACCTTCCTCCTTTATCTGCCCCTGACTGATTCGTGCAGCCTTTTTACGGTTTCTGAGATACGGTTCAAAAAGTGGTAGTGTGGGGTCGTGTGAGTGCTTAAAGGAAAACAGTTTGTTCTGAAGAACTGAGTGATCAGTTGTGTTGAAGGCTGCTCAGATATCTAGCGAAGCGAGTCCAGAAACGTCGTTCTTAGTAGAAACAGGACAAAGGTGTGTACTATCTCCAGCAACAAGTTAATCCTAGCTACACAACACACACAATCAAAAACTAGGAACAACAATTGGTTAACGTGCATTAGGTGCTGACGTTGATTTGTTCAACTACTCTAGCTGCCAGAAATCAAACGTGTGTTTTTTTTAAACTATCCCAACTACCTCGATTACATTGAGACAATAGTTGCTTTATTGTGAGAAATAAAGTTACCACAAAGACAGACAGAGAGAGAGAGAGAGAGAGAGAGAGAGAGAGAGAGAGAGAGGTGTGGGGAGGGGGGGGGGGGGGAGAGAAAAAGAGAAGAAGAAGATTAACATCTCTTGACATAAGCAAAAGTTACGTAAAATCAGACGTAAACAAAGCAACACACACACACACACACACTCACACACACACACACACACACACACACACACACACACACACACACACACACACACACACACACACACACACACACACACACACACACACGCGCGCGCGCGCGCGCGCGCGCGTACACTATGAATTATATATAATCAATATAATTATGTAAGTTCGCTTGACTCAAACACATCTGCAATACACTGGCTAGCTTCAAACCTGTTCCAGCAGTCTTCGGATCAGAGCAACGGATAATCCAACCCCCCACCCCCCCGCGCCCCCCCCCCCCCCCCCCCCTCTCCCACCCCCTCCCACCCCCCTCCTTTTCCTACCAAGCTCTAATCCAGTCTACCAAAGACACACTTGTTCACACTAATCCACTCTCTCTCTCTCTCTCTCTCTCTCTCTCTCTCTCTCTCTCTCCCTCCCTCCCTCTCTCTCTCCTCTCCCTCTCTCTCTCTCCTCGCCTGGGTCAATTTTCACACGGTCTGGAAAACAATGGAGACAGATTCTAAGCGGATTATCGTTAATCCCGTTTAGCCTATAATGTGTACCACAGAAAAGGAGAGAGAGAGAGAGAGAGAGAGAGAGAGAGAAGAGAAGAGAGAGAGAAGCGAGAGAGAGAGAGAGAGCGAGAGAGAGAGAGAGAGAGAGAGAGAGAGATGATTAGCAAAGATTTAATATGGTCTCAGCTTCTGGCTATATTAGCGTTACCTGCTCGGTATAATTATGTGGAGGAAAAAAGTTCTCTTTCTCTCTCTGTCTCTCTCTTTCTCTGTCTCTGTGTGTGCGTGCGTGCATGTGTGTGTGTGTGTGTATGATGTGTGTGCGCGAGGGGTGGGGTGGGAGGTGTTGGGAGGGAGGGGAAGGGGGGGGGGGGGGGAACCAGGAGAAGAAAGAAAGAAAAAGAGGATTGGATTATCCTTGTTGTAATATTGTGCAAGGACTCATAATCCTGCGAAAAAGGGAACATTTTATGGGATTACTTTTCAGAGCAGATAAAAGAAAGTGTGTGTGTGTGTGTGTGTGTGTGTGTGGTGTGTGTGTGTGTGTGTGTGTGTGGTGTGTGTGTTTGAGAGAGAGATTCGAAATGCTCAATGCAATCTGATTCCAGTCACACCTATATACAATAAGACACACACATACACATGCATACATACACACACACACACACACACACACACACACACACACACACACACACACACACACGCACGCACGCACGCACGCACGCACGCACGCACGCGCACGAACCCCTTGTGCGAACGCACGCAGAACATCTTGCGCACACGTTAAATCCTGTTCCGCTTTTCGAAAGAGTAGACCATTGTGTGCCGGTGGGAACAGATGACAAAATTTACAAAACCGCATGCACTCGGGGACTGGATGTAAAAAAGCACACGAATGCTTATTCCATATCCTCGATATAAAAGAATAAACACACACACACACACACACACACACACACACACACACACACACACACACACACACACACACACACACACACACTAAGAGACATACAGGCAGAGAGGTATTGATTGAGACATAAAGAGAGACAGACAGACAGACAGGCAGACAGACAGAGAAAAACACAAAGAAAGAAACAGAGTCATACAGACAGAGACACAAAGACCGACACACTAAAAAAAGAAAAAAAAAAAAAAAGAAAGAGACAAGCAACGCGAAAACAAAGTCCTACCCTACCCCCCCCCCCCCCCCCCCCCCCCACTCACACACACACACAAGAAATCACACAGACACATAACCAGAGAGACAATGATATTATGAACCACTGCCCTTCCAAAACGCACCACATAATAATAATAAAAATAATTAATGCCATAACCCCCCCCCCCCCCCCCCCCCCCAATATATCTGAACAAACAAAAAGAAAGAAAGAGACAGTTCCCCCGAGTGTCTCTCTTCTCTAATGCCATTCACCTGTATATTGTTTTTTTGGGTGTGTTTTGGGGTGTCATTTGTTATGTGCATACTAACAGGGTCCATTGCCTGATCGTGCATATTGTTCCCTGTGACTGGGCCTATTGTTTTACTGCCACCGTGCAACTAGACATTCGACACAATGGTGCATGGAAAGCGTGCCCTTAGTTTCGTTCCGCAAACTGATTTGTGTGTGTGTGAGAGATAGGGGATGGGGAGGGGGTAAGGTCAGGGAGTGGGGGGTGGGTGGGTGGGTGGGTAAGGGTAGGGTCAGTGCTAGTTGTCTGGTGTGAGTGTAGGGGGGTGGGGGTTTGGGAGGGGAGCAGGTAGATGCTAGGGGGTGTATGTGGTTTAAATAGATCTATTATTCAGAAACTATGAATAATAATATACATACTCTCAAAAGCTTATATTTATAGCATGCTCGAAACAATAATATATTATTGGACTAGTTTAGTTTGGCAGCTAGCTAATGAGCGTGATTAAATCAGGGTAGCAACAAGGTTAAAAGGTAGAAGGTAAAGGTGTCCCATAACCTATGTGGTCGTAGAGGAGTGAGGCATCAGAGACCTCACTTCTCTAGGGGCCAGCACATTGAGGGCGGCGCCCATCTCCTCTCCCTCGCTGCTTTACCTTCCCTGACCCTAAAGAGGCAGGTACCCATTTACAGCTGGGTGAACTGGGGGAACTGCACTGAAGCCAAGGCGCGAAAACGGTCACCCATCGAACTGGTAACCACGCTCGACGCTGCTTAACCTTGGCTGGGGGAAAGCCAGTGCTCTGACCACTGAGCTATCCTGTCCCCAGCAACAAGGTAGACCTTTCCAAACACCATTTTGGATCAAACATTTGAGAACTTTTACATATTATTCTTTATGTTGTAATGATATTCATAAGTAATATAGAAAATAAGAAAAAAGAAGTCTTTAGTGGTGTGTGTGTATGTGTGTGTTTGTGTGTGTGTGTGTGTGTGTGTCTGTGCGTGCATGCGTGTGCGTTTGTGTATGTAATTTGTTGTTGTTGCTTTTGTTTAATTTTTTGTGACTAGTATATTAGTTAATTAAGCAGACAGCAAAATGTCTAATAAAAATTATCAACAACAACAAAAAAAACGAAAAAAACCCCACACTGCACAAACCCCAGATTATCACTGTTGAGAAAACTAGAGAGTCAATCTTAAGTGTCCTTGTCTGTCTGTCCCTGAGTGTGTTCCAGGGACCTCTCTCTGCATACCTGTTTGTCAGTCTGTCTGCCTGGCTGCCTGTCTGTCTGTCTGTCTGTATTGGCACACACACACATCCCTCAACACACACATACAGAGGCACGCACGTGCGCACACACACATACACACACAACTCACACACGCACATGCCCCCCAACACACATACCCCGATTACACACGGGGACTGGATGTAAAAAAAAAGCACATGAGTGCTTATTCCATTATCCTCGAAATAAAAGAAGACAATAAAAAAACACACACACACATAACACACAATACACACCACACACACACCACACACACACCACGCCATACCTCGCACATACAAACACACACATACCCATGCCCCCAACACACACACACTCATACACACATACACACACACACACACACACACACACACACACACACACACACACACACACCACACCACACCACGCATACACACACATGCCTTCAACACACACACACACACACACACTCATACACACACACACACACACACACACACACACACACACAACACACACACACACACACACACCACACACACACACACACACACACACACACACACAACCACACCACACCACGCATACACACACATGCCTTCAACACACACACACACACACACTCATACACACACACACACACACACACACACACACACACACACACACACACACACACACACCTTATAGATAGCTACTGACAGCTCTGCCTTTGAGAAAAGAACACATGACAGGGGGAGATAAAAGATTGAAAAGGGAAAAAAACGCCACAAGTTCAAGAAAACCTGGAAAAAAAAGATCAGCAGAAAACGAATACAAGAAGATAGAGGGGTGGGGGTGGGGGTGGGGGGAGGCTGCAAAGTCAAAGTCAAAGTCAAACTTTTATTTTCAGATGGTACATTGAAAAAGGAACCGGTGTGTGTGTGTGTGTGTGTGTGTGTGTGTGTTGGGGGGTGGGGGTGAAGAGGTTAGCATCCCTCACTCTGTCTATTATCCTGAAGCGGCAATTATGCGTGAAATTTTAATAGGCTGCAACAGAGTGTTGAAGTGGGTATGTAGATAAACAGCCGCGTTTTCTCTCCGTTGTGTGTGTGTGTGTGTGCATGTTGTGTGTGTGTGTGTGTGTGTGTGTGGTGTGTGTGTGTGTGTGTGATGGGTGGGTGGGGGTTGGGGGGCTGGGCTGTGTGTTTTGGTGTGTGTGTGTGTTGGGGTGGGGTGTTTTGTGTGTGTGTGTGTGTGTGTGTGTGTGGGGGGGGTGATGTAAGTTTAAGTGTGTGTGTGAGTGTGTGTGGGTGTGAGTGAGTGTGTGTGTGTTTTGGGGGATGAGTGTGTGTGTATGTGTGTGAGTGTGTGTTGAGGTGATGAGTGTGTGGTGAATGTACTTTTTGTGTGTGAGTGAGTGTGTGTATATGTGTGTGTGTGTGTTGGGGATGAGTGTGTGTGTGTTTGTGTGTGTGTTGGGGATGAGTGTGTGTGTTTGTGCGTGTGTTGGGGATGAGTGTGTGTGTGTGTTTGTGTGTTGAAGGATGAGTGTGTGAATGTATATGTGTGAATGTATGTGAATGTATATGTGTGAATGTGTGTGTGTGTGCGCGTGCGTGGGGGGGCCTATGTATTTTCATCAGAGCATGATACCCTTTTGTCAATCTTTATGTAGCTGGGTGCATTTGTGTTGCTCTGTGTGAGAGCATGTCTACACTTCTTTAAGGTTATATCAGTGAAACTGATACCATGTGTGGTCAAAATATATGAATCTTTCCCAATTCTATATGTAAAATGTCATTGTTATTAGGCTTACTATATACTGAGAAAAGCTGTCAACAAGACCAGACGCGACAAGATCAAGATGGTCGGACTAACACCAATTCTCCACCATATCGAACAACAAAGGGTCAGGTGGTTTGGTCACCTCACTAGAATGCCGCCCAACCAACCAGCCCTACGGGCATACACCACCAAACACAATGGCTGGAAAGCCAGAGGTAGACCAAGGAGACGATGGAGCGACTCCGTGGCTGACACCCTGCCAGCCCATGACCTGTCACTACATCAAGCCTCCCGCCTTGCTGCAGACAGACGTCTGTGTCTCCCCGCCACGCCCAAGGGCACCAGCGGCAGATGAAAGAAGAAAGAAGAAGCTATACTTGTATTTTTATATCTATTATATTACCTAAATATGTTTGTTTTCCAATATTCAGATGTAACTAATTAGTTTGTACTTTGTCTGTTTTGTTTATGCCACTTTTAATGTTGCCTACATTAAAATAATATCTTAATGATATTTTAGTAATTCAATAATAGGGCTCAGTTATCTCTCATGCATTTAGGAAATAAAATCAATAAAAACAACTTTAAGAAATCATATTGTTTGTTCATATTCATGGATATTTCTGTTGAAATACTGATCTTGACTTAATTCATCTCCCGCAATGAAAGTTCTCTATTTTTGTTGTAAATCAACAACTTTCGTCTATTGCATCATGTACATAGGTACCGTAATCTTACCACTAGAAAAGCAGTTATAATTCCTATGTAGCAGAATCTTTCATAAATCGTATTGTGCCGATTGTGTTCATTGTTGTAAACAAGTTTGAATTATCCAACTGAGTTTAATCAAATGCAGACATAAAAATATAAGTCTCTGATATATTTTGGGTTTCGATATGTATGACTACAAGACTGGAAGATGTTAGTATGGATAATTTGCAGTATTAGAGATTGTTATACTATGGATCATACAAACGGCTTAGAAAGCCTGGCTGGAGGCACAGTAAAGGAGAAACTGTTTTCCCATCGCTATTTAATTATGAATATCTCCTCTCATGGACATCTCTGGTTAATAATATGTATAAGTATACAAGCTGTGGTTCATATCCTTCTTTTTCTAATCATAAAGTATTTATTTTTGTTGAACTTTTAATGTTTTCTTTTCAAAAGTTATAGCATGAGGCTGGTAAAAGTGTATCTAGTCAAAAGCTTTAATCGACCATAGTTTGCAACCAAATGATTATTGTGCGAAAAACAATAATACATCATAATGCTTGTATTTTCTAGTTTATTTTGATAGATAAATGTCTAGTTTCCGTTGCACGGGCAGCAAGATAATCACCACTGAAGCTGCAAGAGAAAACACAAAATTTCCTCCAGCTTGGGCCAAATCCACCCAAGTCACTCTAGCCTAGTGGTGCTGTCTTTGCAGTTTGCGTGGCGCCTATATATAGACGGGTGGTCAGGGTAGGGAAGATGTAATGGTGGCTAGAAAGTGCCTTGATAGCACAGTAGGTAGGCCTAGTGAGTCAGTCTCTTAATCAATGAAACAGAGTGGACCAGAGACACCATCCACCCCTACAGCAGTAGATGTACCCAGAGGGCTGAATAAATAAAGAGGTGACAACCACAAGCTGCTGTCTTCTTTTGCCTGGTTGCTGTACACACACTCTTGCTATGAGTTGCTGTTGGCTGAGAATTGGGTGGTCCACTCTTTCCCTACCCTGCCTCTATCCTTGCCTCTCCCATGGTCATGGTCACCTTTAGGCTACATTCTTGTAACTTTCTGTCTACTTACTTTTGCTTGTCTGTCTCTGTTGTTTGTCTGCTTGCATGCCTGCCTGTCTGTCTGTCTGTCTGCCTGCCTGCCTGTCTGTCTGTCTGCCTGCCTGCCTGTCTGTCTGCCTGCCTGCCTGCCTGCCTGTCTGTCTGTCTGTCTGTCTGTCTGCCTGTCTGTCTGTCTGCCTGCCTGCCTGCCTGCCTGCCTGCCTGTCTGCCTGCCTGCCAGTCTGCCTGCCAGTCTGCCTGCCTGTCTGTCTGCCTGCCAGTCTGCCTGTCTGTCTGCCTGTCTGTCTGTACTGTTAACACACACACATTCCATATTGGGCACATCTATAAACCTGTTCCTCTTTTCGGAAGAGTAGGGCATTGCGTGCCTGTGGGAATGCATGACAAAATTTACAAGCCGCATGAACACGGGGTGTGCATGAAAAAAAATAGCATATTAAATGTTTATTCCATTATCCTTGAACACACACCACCACCACCACCACCACAACTAACACACACACACACACACACACACACACACACACACACACACACACACACACACACACACACACACACACACCACACACACACAACACACACACACACACACACACACACACACACCCCCCACACACCACCACCACCACCACCACAACTAACACACACACACACACCACCCCACACACCACACCACCACCACCACCACCACCACACACACACACACTGCCCCCCCCCCCCCCCACACACACACCACACACAACACACACACACACACACCACCACCACCACCACCACCACCACCTCCACCACCACCATCAACATCCGCCCCCCCACCCCCCATACCGCCCCCCCCCCCCTCCCACTACCCCCCTTTAACACTAACCCAAACACCATCACCCCCTCAAGACGAAACAAGGTGTCCATTTTTAAACAGCAGAACCCGACAACTTGCAACAAACAGTGGCACTCAGCTTACCCGGGAACATAGTTAGTATAAGAGATTCGAACCCTCTCCCTCACCCAAACAATGCCTCCTGCAACCTCTCTCCTGCCTTTTAAAAGTCTTAGAGAGTCATGATGTCCATACACCACAATCTTAGCCCATACCTTCCACCCCCCCCCCCCCCCTACTCCCCTCCCTACTCCCTTCCCCCTTCCTTCCTTCCTCCCCACCTCCCTCTCCACCACTCTCCTCAAAGCCTCCTGCCTGAATTGGCACACTAATCACAGGTAGGTAGCTTATTTCTACTCTTCAAACCACTGGGCTACTTTTATCGCTGATCTCACCTTTTCAAACGTAATCTCAACCCCCTTCCCCCCCCCCCCCTCCCAACCCCCACCCCTCCACCCATGCACACCCCCCCCCCCCTCCCCATCCCTCTCCCCATTCCCCACCCCTTGTTCTGTACTTCTTCTCCCCTCTCCACCCCTTACTGCTTCCACCCCCTCTCTCTCTCTCTCTTTTGCCCCCCCCCCCCTCCCCCAATCCCCCCCCCCCCCCCACACACACACACACACTTCCCCTCTCCTATTCTTTAAAAACCTCTTTTGTTGATTTGTGTTCTCTCTCTCTCTCCTCTCTCTCTCTCTCCTCTCTCTCTCTCTCTCTCTCTCTTCCCATAAGTGTACGGCTACACACGAGTATTACTTTTTGGCACTTTTCATTCCATTTTCCCCATAATAATAATATTACTCTCGCATTCAAACCCTGCATATATCTGGTCCAGGCCAAAAGCTGTGTCAGTTATTGATGTCAGCTAATAATTGCCAAGGCCTACACTAAAACGTTGTTATGGTGTAAAAATTGTTCATGTTGAGATTGCCGTCAGCCATGACAACCTCTTTAAACATAACAACCCGCAGTCTCCTTTAAAGGAGAAAAAAAATCATCTGAAGTCGGAGTATGGCTACCTATATGGCGAGGTACTTGAAAAGAATCCTACACGCAAACTTCTCATCCGGTGTACTTATCTCACAGTGATTCCTGGGGGGGGGGGGGGGGGGGGGGGGGGGGGGGGGGGGGGGGGGGGGGGGGGGGGGGGGGTGAGGTGATGAGTGAGTCAGAGTGCATGTTTGGGTGACCCCCAGGGTGTAAAGCTGGGGAACGCACAACAACAACAACAACAACAGCATACTATAAACTAAGGCATTCGCAGAAATTTAAAAAAAAAACAACACCACTTTTTGTAAAAGACTAGTTTGTGACTCAAAACTCCTGTGATTTCGCTAACATTTGGTAGGTTTGAATCTTTGAATCTTTAAAAAAAAATTCAGCAAAGACTTGACCCCCCCCCCCCCCCCCCCCCACCTCCCTCAGTCCTTTGTCATCATCTAGCTTTCTAACCGCAATATGTATGCTGGGGGTCTACACTGTAGGAACACAAGCAATCCTCATTTGATGATTATTCCCAACATTCTCGTGACTACCTCCTGGTATTGCTCTATGTCCTCAATCCCCAAAACAATGTATACACTGTGCATATTTTTCATACTCTAAAAAATCTGTGATAATCAGCCGAATTTTTGCCCTGTCAGACTAGAACGGGAACGGGATAGCTCAGTGGTCGGAGCACTCGCTTTCCCCCAGCCAAGTTAAGCAGCGTCGAGCGTGGTTATCAGTTGGATGGGTGACTGTTTGCGCGCCTTGGCTTCAGTACAGTTCCCCCACTTCACCCAGCTGTAAATGGGTACCTGCCCTCTTTAGGGTCAGGGAAGGTAAAGCAGCGAGGGAGAGGAGATGGGCGCCGCCCTCACTATGCTGGCCCCTAGAGAAGTTGAGGTCTCTGACGCCTCGCTCCCCTACGACCTTATAGGTTATGGGACTCTTTTACCTTTACCTTTACAGACTAGAACTCTATACAAGATACTACATGACCCGTAAGCTAAAGGTGGAGTGTAGCCTATAGGTATTGCCTAAAGCACCTGTGGGGTGTTTTTACCATTGGTACACGTTCTCTGGTGGGGACTGATTATTGATGAAGAGGTGCTGTGGTTGTTCGGTTATAATTTCCTGTTCTCCGACAGTGATTATTGCGTGCTGATTAATTAAATTGATGGAATAGCAGGATCAGAAAAAGAGCTTGCCAGCCTAACAGAACACTTGGATAAGGCCTCCAAAACATACGGCATGGAAATCAGTGCAGAGAAGACCAAACTGATGACTAATAACACCAACGGCATTAGCACTGATATCAGGGTTAATGACCAGAAGCTGGAAACAGTTCAAAGCTTCAAGTACCTGGGAGCCATTGTATCCGACCAGGGATCCAAGCCAGAAGTAGTATGCAGGACTGCACAGACAATAAACAGCTTTGTCAAAACTAAACACCATCTGGAGAGATAAGAATATCTCACTTATCTCCAAGATCAGACTAATGCGCTCCCTTGTCATATCCATATTTCTGTATGCCTGTGAATCATGGACCCTGACTGCAGATTTGGAGAGAAGAGTACAGGCAGTGGAGATGAGATGCTTTCGGAGACTCCTTGGCATCTCCTACAAAGACCACATAAGCAACGAAAGCGTGCATAACAGAATCCAGCAAACCATTGGACCCTATGAGAACCTTCTAACGATCGTGAAAAAGCGTAAACTTAAGTGGTATGGGCATGTCACAAGATCCCAAGGAATTACAAAGACAGTGTTGCAAGGCACTGTCCAAGGAGGAAGAAGAAGAGGCAGACCAAGGAAGAGCTGGGAGGATAACATCAGTGAATGGACAGGCCTAGAACTCAACAAAACCCTGAGAAAGGCAGAACAGAGAGAAGAATGGAGGGAACTGGTTGCTGAGTCTTTGAGGGTGCCCCCACGGTCGTCAGACTACGGGACAGATAGATAGATAGATAGATAGATTAATTAAAAAAAAAAAAAGGTTTCTGATGTTAAAAAAGAAAGTTTTCTGTAGATTTTATGGATTATAATTCTGTGTCGGGTTTTGTTGTTTTTGTTGTTGTAGTTGTTTTTTGTTTGTTTGTTGGTTGTCTTTTTGTTGTTTTGTTTGTTTATTTTTGGTTGTTCTTGCTCCCATGTAAATATGCACACCCCCACGTACACACACACACACACACACGCACGCACGCACGCACGCACGCACATACACACGTTTGCACGCACGTACACACGCTCGCTCGCACGCACGCATGCACGCACGCACGCACGCACACACACACACACACACGCACGCACGCGCACACACACACACACACACACACACGTTTGCACGCACGTACACACGCTCGCTCGCACGCACGCATGCACGCACGCACGCACGCACACACACACACACACACACACACGCACGCACGCGCGCACACACACACACACACACACACACACACACACAACACACACCACACACACACACACACACACACACACACACACACACACAACACACACACACACACACACACACACCACACACACACCCGGTGGATTGATCGATGGTCTTAAGGTTTGATCCCCGTTTGGGCCCGAAACTTTTTCGCCTCCACTAGACCGTGAGTGGTGGTCTGGGTGCCAGTCTTTCGGATGAGACGATAAAACCGAGGTCCTCTGTGTTATATATAATTATTATTTAGCGCACGTAAAAGAACCCGCGGCGACAAGAGAGTTGTCCCTGGCAAAATTCTGTAGAAAAAAAGCCACTCTGATAGGGAAACAAATTAATACAGTTGCAGACAGGAAAAGAAAACAATAATCGGTGGCGCTGCTCCTGTGGCGACGTGCTTTTCCCATGAGAGAGCAGCTCGAATTTCACGCAGAGAAATCTGCGTGAGTTAAAGTGGTATACAACACAACACAACACAATACAAAACACAACACAATACAATACAATACAATACAATAAACACACACACACACACACACACACACACACACACACACACACACACACACACACACACACACACACACACACACACACACACACACACACACACACACACACACACGTGCCGGAAACATGACGTGGAAAGATGACACCATTTGTATTGGTAGTTTGACGTGGAAAGATGACACCATTTGTATTGGTACTTTGACGTGGAAAGATGACACCAATTGTATTGGTAGTTTTACGTGGAAAGATGACACCATTTGTATTGGTAGTTTGACGTGGAAAGATGACAGCATTTGTATTAGTAGTTTGACTGGAAAGATGACATCATTTGGATCGGTAGTTTGACATGAAAGATGACAGCATCTGTATTGGTAGTTTGACGTGGAAAGATGACAGCATTTGTATTAGTAGTTTGACTGGAAAGATGACATCATTTGGATCGGTAGTTTGACATGAAAGATGACAGCATTTGTATTGGTAGTTTGACGTGGAAAGATGACAGCATTTGTATTGGCAGTTTGACGTGGAAAGATGACAGCATTTGTATTGGCAGTTTGATGTGGAAAGATGACAAGCATTTGTATTGGCAGTTTGACGTGGAAAGATGACATCATTTGTATTAGCAGTTTGACTAGAAAGATGACATCATTTATATTATTAGTTTGACTAGAAAGATGACATCATTTGTATTGGTAGTTTGACGTGGAAAGATGACATCATTCATATTGGTAGTTTGATGTCAGTTCTGTTGTAGTCAGATTTATTCACTGGATTCATAGAACTGGGAAGGGGATAGCCTGGTAGTTAGAGTGATGCACTCGTGATCTGCTGACCCGGGTTCGAATCCTGTTCAAGGGGGATTTTCTCCATTGAGTTAACATCAGTGGCAACTTCACTCTCCCCCAAAAGTCCTTAGGATGAGACTATATAAACTGAGGTCCTGTGTGCGAACGCACGCAGAACATCTTGCGCACACGTTAAATCTTGTCCCGCTATTAAATTAAAATTTTTATTTATTTATTTTATCTTTTATATCGAGGATAATAGAATAAGCACTCATGTGCTTTTTTTTTCACGTCCAGTCCCCGTGTGTATGTGGTTTTATCAATTTTGTCATCTGTTCCCACCAGCACACAATGGCCTACTCTTTCAAAAAGCGGAACGGGATTTTCTTTTTGGAAGAGTAAGCCATTGTGTGGCGGTGGGAACAGATGTGACAAAATTTTACAAAACTGCATACACACGGGGACTGGATGCAATTTAAAAAAAACTGCACATGAGCGCTTATTGCATTATCCTCGATACAAAATAAATAAATGAAATAAATAAATAGAGAACTAGGTAGAGCTGTGTACTGGTACTGTACTTTCATATTCGAACCTCTGTGGTGTCAGGGGTGGTGGCTCGCTGTTGTCAAGAGGTGCGTGCATCAGTAGTCTTAGAGGTAACGTACGTACGTCCCTGCCTAAGAAAGCCAGCAGTGAGGGTTCGATTCCCTCAGTTTGTGCCCTATTTAATTAACATCATGTTTTTTTTTCCATGGTCTTTATTTTGGGTCGTGTTCCTATCTGTGTTGATACATAAAGTTTGTCTGCGATTTTTAACGTCTGTTCACTTAGTAGTATTAGACGATAATAATAAAGAAACAAAAAAAAGGTGAGCAGCCTTTTTTTGTTTTGTTTTTGTGTGTTTGGTTTGCTGCTGCCTCATCTTCTGTGTGAATTCCTGTCGAAGTCCACAGGGAGCAAGCAAGCCACCCATCAATGTCAAGCAGCTGTGGGGCCACCAGCCAGAGAGGCCCTGCACCCCTGCTGGGTCACTTTGGTGGTGTTGAGTGGTGCCTGTTCTGAGCTAACATATGCAGGACGCCACCCACCTACTATGCCCCCCCTGCTGACCACAGTACTAGCTCAGTGGCGGAGCCAGACTGAGTCAGACGCCCACTGGGGTGTGGTGAGGTGGCCACGGCAACACTGCTCCAATGACCCTTCTCCCCAGTGAACTTTGGGGACGGTATAGCCCAGTGGTTAGAACATTGCGCTCGCAATCTGACGACCCGGGTTCGATTCCCGTTCAAGGGGATATTTTCCCCCCTGGAGTTAACATCAGTGCAGACTCCACTCTCCCCCAAAAGTCCTTCCGATGAGACTATAAACCGAGGCCCCGTGTGCGAACGCACGCACGCAGAACATCTTGCGCACACGTTAAAATCCTGTTCCGCTTTTCGTAAGAGTAGGCCATTGTGTGCTGGTGGGAACAGATGACAAAATGTACAAAAGTGCATACACACGAGGACTGAATGTAAAAAAGCACATGAGTGAGTGATTATTCCATTATCCTCGATATAAAAGAATAAAAAACAAAACAAAAAAAACTTCCTATCTGGAAGACTTTGACACAAAACTCACCACTCACTGCTGTGCCAGGAGCGTATGTGGAAAACCCCACACACAGAGACTGATCATCCTGAGACCAGAGCAACCAGGGCCGCGGAATCACAACTTTCTTTTATTGTTTGACACCCCCCCCCTCTCTCTCTCTCTCTCTCTCTCTCACCACACAACCACACACACACACACACACACACAAACACAACACACAACACACACAAAACCCACACACACACACACACACACACACACACACACACACACACCACACAAAGTATGTGTTTGATATGACAAAGATCACTGTAATGAACACCCATCGATTTCTACTACCAAAGGTAGATAATCCTTGAGTGAGACTATAACACCAGATTCGTAGTGTGCGAACGCACAACACTGATCTATCTTGCACACATTTCACAAACCGTTCCCCCTTTGGATAGAGTAGATGTATGTAATCACCTGTGAATGATGCAAGTTTACAACAAAAAGTGTATGCCAGGAGGGACAGACGTAAAAGAAGAATCTAATCAACGCACACAAACATTAACGCACACATTCAAAAACCTCCACCCTATCAAAGGACAACATATAATTAATACAAACGGTGCGTTGCCGCTGACAAGTAAAAACATAAAAGTTTATGACACAGGAGGGACTAAGAACTAAATGATGAAAAGAATCAATAATTAATCACATCAATATGGCACTATTTTCTGGTAACGGTCACAGCTGTCTGCCATAGTTTGCCTCATGCCGAGTACATATCTACCCTTGTATCGTCGTTTATTGTTGTATCTATTGAATTCTTTCCACAACATCAAATACTTACACGTATCTTATCGTCACTTTACCAAATTGTTCAGCTGCAGCCCATCTTGCATCATGTAGATGTCAGTGTCTCACTCATATCAGCAAGCTGGTGTATCAATTTATGAATTGGGGACTGGTGTGTTTTTATTAATAATTTT
>CM054166.1:27481878-27484378 GCA_028751875.1 Rapana venosa
GTTCTTTCTTAAGGAAAAGTCGTCACAGTTACAGTTCTTTCTTAAGGAAAAATTGTCACAGTTACAGTTCTTCCTAAGGAAAAGTTGTCACAGTTACAGTTCTTCCTAAGGAAAAGTCGTCACAGTTACAGTTCTTAAGGAAATGTCACAGTTACAGTTCTTCCTTAAGGAAAAGTCATCACAGTTACAGTTGTTAAGGCAAAGTCGTCACAGTTACAGTTCTTTCTAAGGAAAAGTCGTCACAGTTACAGTTCTTTCTAAGGAAAAGTTGTCACAGTTACAGTTCTTCCTAGGGAAAAGTTGTCACAGTTACAGTTCTTTCTAAGGAAAAGTTGTCACGGTTACAGTTCTTTCTAAGGAAAAGTCGTCACAGTTAGAGTTCTTAAGGAAAAGTTGTCACAGTTACAGTTCTTTCTAAGGAAAAGTTGTCACAGTTACAGTTCTTTCTAAGGAAAAGTTGTCACGGTTACAGTTCTTTCTAAGGAAAAGTCGTCACAGTTAGAGTTCTTAAGGAAAAGTTGTCACAGTTAGAGTTCTTTCTTAAGGAAAAGTCGTCACAGTTACAGTTCTTTCTTAAGGAAAAATGGTCACAGTTACAGTTCTTCCTAAGGAAAAGTTGTCACAGTTACAGTTCTTAAGGAAAAGTCGTCACAGTTACAGTTCTTAAGGAAATGTCACAGTTACAGTTCTTCCTTAAGGAAAAGTCATCACAGTTACAGTTGTTAAGGCAAAGTCGTCACAGTTACAGTTCTTTCTAAGGAAAAGTCGTCACAGTTACAGTTCTTTCTAAGGAAAAGTTATCACAGTTACAGTTCTTTCTTAAGGCAAAGTCGTCACAGTTACAGTTCTTTCTTAAGGAAAAGTGGTCACAGTTACAGTTCTTCCTAGGGAAAAGTTGTCACAGTTACAGTTCTTTCTTAAGGAAAAGTGGTCACAGTTACAGTTCTTACTTAAGGAAAAATGGTCACAGTTACAGTTCTTAAGGAAAAGTCGTCACAGGTACAGTTCTTACTTAAGGAAAAATGGTCACAGTTACAGTTCTTTCTTAAGGAAAAGTCGTCACAGTTACAGCTCTGAAGGAAAAGTCGTCACAGTTACAGTTCTTTCTAAGGAAAAGTCGTCACAGTTACAGTTCTTTCTTAAGGAAAAGTCGTCACAGTTACAGTTCTTTCTAAGGAAAAGTTGTCACAGTTACAGTTCTTTCCAAGGAAAAGTTGTCACAGTTACAGTTCTTTCCAAGGAAAAGTTGTCACCGTTACAGTTCTTTCTACGGAAAAGTCGTCACAGTTACAGTTCTTCGTGGGGAAAAGTTGTCACAGTTACAGTTCTTTCTAAGGAAAAGTCGTCCCAGTTACGGTTCTTTCTAAGGAAAAGTGGTCACAGTTACAGTTCTTTCATCTGTTCCCACCGGCACACAATGGCCTACTCTTACGAAAAGCGGAACAGGATTTAACGAGTGCGCAAAATGTTCTGCGTGCGTTCGCACACGGGGCCTCGGTTTATAGTCTCATCCGAAGGACTTTTGAGGAGAATGGAGTCTGCACTGATGTTAGTTAACTTCAGGGGAAAATATCCCCTTGATCAGGAATCGAACCAGGGTCGTCAGATTGCGAGGGCAATGTTCTAACCATTAGGCTATCCAATCCTCTGAAGTAGGAGTATGGCTGCCTATGTGGCGAGGTACTTAAAAAGTGTCACACACCAAACTTCTCACCTGGTGTACTTCCTATCTCACAGAGATTCCCAGGTGGGATGAGTGAGGCAGAGTGCATGTTCTGGGTGACCCCCAGGGTGTAAAGCTGGGGAACGCACAACACAACAACGTCCTGTCACAGTTACAGTTCTTAAGGAAAAGTCGTCACAGTTACA
Source organism: Rapana venosa (assembly GCA_028751875.1). Taxonomy (NCBI): domain Eukaryota; kingdom Metazoa; phylum Mollusca; class Gastropoda; order Neogastropoda; family Muricidae; genus Rapana; species Rapana venosa. Next base: position 27,483,748 of record CM054166.1, read on the forward strand.
GTTCTTTATAACTGAGTGTACGTGTATAGATCTCTCTCACCCACACAAACAGACAAACAAAGATACAGACAAACAAACAATGAAACAAACAAAGAAAGAAAAACCAAAGCCTCAAGTCTTGGGAGTCTGTCTCACTGTACCACACACACACTGTGTGTGCCAGACTGTGTGTAGTAGTAGTACTCAAGCTGGTGGGTAGCAGGTGTACTCCACCAGTTGTGTGCCCCCCCACCCCCACCACCACCCTGACTACCTCCTACCCCCCCCCCCCCCCCCCCCCTCCCCCAACACCTCCCGTCTCGCCTGGGCGCCCATAACAAGGGCAAAGTTTACCGTTATATGTGTGTGTGTGTGTGTGTATGTGCACCTCTGGAAACCTGAGCCGCTTCAAGGCCCCACCCCCAGAAGGCGGAGTGTGGCATCAGGGGAGGGCCCTCACGCGAGCTGTGCACGTTCAACTCGCTCACAAGGAGGCGGGGTCTGCTTGGCACCCAGGGATTGAGGTGTGTGTGTGTGTGTGGAAAGAGAGAGAGCGAGAGAGCGAGCGCGAGCATAGCCCTACTACTACAGCAGCACAAAGGCGAGTGTTCAATGCGTCCACAGGTCATTTGAAGGTGTGCAGTGCTGTGCT
>CM054166.1:27489378-27516878 GCA_028751875.1 Rapana venosa
AGGAGGAGGGGGTGGGGGGTGGTGGTGGTGATACGGGGATTTGCTAGTTAAATGTTGTGATATTGTTTTTAACATACTCATGTTTCAGATTTCCCCCCCCTTTTAATTGCATGAAAATACCAACACACATGTTACCTAATCAGTCTTTTCTCTGTCCATTCCCTTCTCTGTTTTAACTTCCAGTACATTTTCCACATCCCCCGTCTAGTAATATCACTAAGAGTGAACAGACGTTAAATTGAAGAAAACAACATATATATAGCTTTTTTCTTCTTCTGGCTTTTGAATGATATTGAAAAGCATTCACAATGTATTGTAATTATTTTAATCGAAGATTTTTTTTTCCTTCGTTCTTTTTCTCACGAAGAAGAAAAAGAAACTGCAGACATTATTATGGTTTGCTTTACAGTTTTAAGTGCTGGTTACGAATATATTTATGCTAGTTGATTATTAATTAATCATCATCTAAGTTAACTTGCATGATTAATAATATTGGCTGGGGTGTTATCTATCTATACAGTTCGTTATCTTATGCGCGTTAATGAACTGACTGTCGTGTGGTTATAATTAGTGTGGTAGAGGTACAGTGCGTGTGATAAAGAAGCTCAAGTAGAACTAGCAGTACTAGTAAGTAAACGGTTGGGAGTCAGTCGTTTAAACTGCATACATACCTACATTAATACATATATATATATATCTATATATATATATGTCTAAAAAGAATCTTTTCCCCCATTCGACTTTGAAAAATTCGACAACTCAAGTCAACTGGTTTCCGAAGTGACGATTCGGGTTACTAACTCATGAATCCCTCTGTCTGTCTGTCTGTCTCTCTGTCTGTCTCTCATTCTCTCTGTTGTCTCTCTGCTGTGTCTCTGTCTGTCTCTCTGTGCTCTTGTCGTGTCTCGCTCTCTTGTCACTGTGCTGTCTGTCCTCGTGTCTGTCTCGCTGTCTCTCTGTCTGTCTCTGTCTGTCTCACTCTTTGTCTCTGTCTGCCTGTCTGTTCTGTCTCTCTTTCTCTCTGCGTTGATTTTTTTTGGTGTTGATTTTTTTGGGTGGTTCGTCAGCTAGAGCTCCGAGGTTCACCAATGATGACATTTTTGCGTATGCGACCCGTTATTTATTTATCAATTTTTTTATTTTTTTTATTACCCACCATTATTAGTTAAGGTAGCCTCTCTCTGGCTTCAGGATTTTGTTTCGTTTTGTTTTCTTTCTCTCCTTTAAAATGCTGTGACTGTGACTGACTACACAATCCTGATCTCGGCACATACACTGAAAACACATAATTATATCCCCCCCCCCTCCTTTATTCATGAATATGATATACCGCTGCCTGCTGAGCGAGCTTTGAACCCACAACTTCATAGCCTCACAACCCGACTGAAGTCGACGGGGTAGCCTAGTGGTTAGAACATTGCGCTCGCAATCTGACGACCTGGGTTCGATTCCCGTTCAAGGGGGATATTTTCCTCTGGAGTTAACATCAGTGCAGACTCCACTCTCCCCAAAAGTCTTTCGGATGAGACTATAAACCGAGGCCCCGTGCAGAACATCTCGTGCACACGTTAAATCCTGTTCTGCTTTTCGTAAGAGTAGGCCATTGTGTGCCGGTGGGAACAGGTGACAGAATGTACAAAACTGCATACACACGGGGACTAGATGTAAAAAAGAAGCACACGAGTGCTTATTGCATTATCCTCGATATAAAAATAATAAAATAATTAATAAACAGTTTTAAAAGTCGAAACGGTCTTGGAGGAAAATACACAACTTTTGAGAGCGGAGTTTATATAATTATTACATCTACATCATGTATATCTATCTATCTATCTATCTATCTATCTATCTATCTATCTAATCTATCTAATCTATCTATCTATCTATCTATCTATCTATCTATCTATCTATCTATCTAATCTAATCTAATCTAATCTAATCTAATCTAATCTAATCTATCTATCTATCTATCTATCTATCTACCCATCTATCTATCTATCTATCTATCTATCTATCTATCTATCTATCTATCTATCTATCTATCTATCTAATCTAATCTAATCTAATCTAATCTATCTATCTATCTATCTATCTATCTATCTATCTATCATCTATCTATCTATCTATCTATCTAATCTAATCTAATCTATCTATCTATCTATCATCTATCTATCTATCTAATCTAATCTAATCTATCTATCTATCTATCTATCTACCATCTATCTATCTATCTATCTATCTATCTATCTATCTATCTATCTATCTATCTATCTATCTATATGGCGTCTTGTGCCCTCCGCCTGTCTAAAGAGCTTCGAAGCATCCATATTCAGTCTTCGGGTGGGAAAATGATGCAGTATACTGATTTCGGAAGCTTAGCAAGCCATTACAATGGCATTAGTAATAATATTACCTTTGGTTGGTTGGTTGGTTGGTTGGTTGGTTGTAATGTCGTGCAGTTTGTGTGGGATAGCATGAAAGGGTAAAACTAAAAGAGGAATGGGGGTAGGGTGGGAACGGAGGGGGATGGGGTGGGGTGGGGTAGGGGGACAGAGGGCAATTCGGCTTTTTTTCATCATGCTAAGTAAGAAGTTCTCCGTTTTTTTTTTTTTTTACAAAAAAGATCCAAAGCACCCCCCCCCCCCCCCCCGAAAAAAAGGGTGGGGGTGGGTGGGGTGGGGTGGGGGTGGGGGTGGAAAGAGAAAAGAAAGCTGAAATGTGAAATCGTCAATCATGATGGTCTTTATCTCCTCCCTCCCCCCCCCCCCCCCCCCCCCCCCCCCCCCACAAAAACACCTTTTGCGTTTCATGATGGTGATTTCCGCGTGACATACTCTTAATTTCCTCAAGAACACACCGCACACACCACACACCACACACCACACACCACGCCACGCACCCCCACCTTAATGAAAAAAACAACTGCATGCTATTCAATGTACCATCGAAAACAAAGTTTGACTTGACTTTTGAATTGACTCACACAAACACGACGCACACACGCACACACTCACTCACATACGCACACACACACACACTCACACACACACACACACACACACACACACACACACCACAAAACACACCACACAACACACGAAACACAACACACAGACACACACAACACACCACACACACACACTCACTCACTCACTCACTCACTCACTCTTCCTCTGTGTTCCACATCTAAAGACTATAGACACCCGTCCCCAGATGAAGCGCTCGACTAACATTCGTGGTTATCTTTGTGTCCCAGCGGAGACTCCCGATCTTGGACTGAACTGTACAGGAAGCATGCTGGGGTACAATAATTAATATGCGTCTTTTCGTTACCTTTTCAAACCGCTGACATTCACAAAAACAGCGGTCTTAATTCTTATTAAACATGCGTGTTTGATCTCCTATATGATTGGTGTGTGTGTGTGTGTTTATTTATTTATTTATTTATTTATTTATTGTTTTATATCGAAGATAATGGAATAAGCACTCATGTGCTTTTTTACAACCAGTCCCCGTATGTATGCGGTTTTGTAAATTTTGTCATCTGTTCCCACCGGCACACAATGGCCTACTCTTTCGAAAAGCGGAACAGGATTTAACGCGCGCGCGCGCGCGTGTGTGTGTGTGTGTGTGTGTGTGTGTGTGTGTGTGTGTGTGTACATACACCGCAGAAGTTATGGCACTGGCAGGTCTGCTTGCACTTTAATTCAGTTTGCACCTGGGTGATCGTAAAAATCCCCACCCTTAATTCATTCATCGCTGGCGAGCGAGCTTTGAACCCACACCTTCATAGACTCACAACCTGACTGAAGTCAAAGCAGTCTTGGAGGAAAATAGAACATTATTATAGAAAGGTTAAGGTAAAGGTGTCCCCTAACCTATGTTGGTCGTAGGGGAGCAAGGCGTCAGAGACCTCAACTTCTCCAGGGGCCAGCATATTGAGGGCGGTGGCGCCCATCTCCTCTCCCTCGCTGCTTTACCTTCCCTGACCCTAAAGAGGACATGTACCCATTTATAGCTGGGTGAACTGGGGAACTGTACTGAAGCCAAGGCGCCCAAACGGTTACCCATCCACGCTTGATGCTGCGTAAATTAAATACCTTGGCTGGGGAAAAGCGAGTGCTCTGACCACTGAGCTATCCCGTCCCCATATTAATTATTAGTATACAATACCACAATACTTACTACTACTGCTACTACTGCTGCTGTTGCTGCTGCTGCTACTACAACTACTAGCACTACTGCTACTGCTACTCTACTGCTACTAGTATCGCAGATAGGTTTATTTGACAGGAACAGGAAGAAAGCATGTTTTTCCTTCACCCAAAACCTGGCCGCCCGGAACGTCTGATCACCGGAATGCTGCGTAGCAAGCCTGGCGGAAAATGAACAAGCGTGTCTTATCACCGGATTAGCCCCCAAACTGGAGCAGCGCTCGCAAGAAAGATTTAATAAGAACACGAAGTTTTCCGTGGTGTTTTTTTCTCTGTTTTTTTCCCTCGAGGTTGTAACAGGAAAACATGGGATTGAGGTGGAAGGAAGGATGGGTTGGGGGTTTGGGGTGGGGAAGGGGGAGGGCGGGGATGGGAGGGGTGGGGGGATGGGGGGGTAGGCGAGTGTGAGGAGGAAAGGGAGATTTTAGGAAAGAACGAAAGAGGCTGGAAGTGAAAAAGGCATGAGAGAGAGAGAGAGAGAGAGAGAGAGAGAGAGAGAGAGAGAGAGAGAGAGAGAGAGAGAGAGAGAGCGAGCAAGAGGAGAGGAGGGAGAGAGAGAGAGAATGACAATGACAAATTCTTTTATTTCGAGGATAATGAATAAGCACTCGTGTGCTTAAACTTTTTTTTTTTTTTACATCCGATCCCCGCCCGTAGGAATACATCTTAATAATAAACCCAATACTCATACACTCACACAGTAAAAACAAAGGGGGAAAAAGTTAAAACAAACAAACAAACAAACAACCCCCCCCCCCTAAAACCAAAACCAAACAAACAAAAACAAGGCAAAAAAAAGAACAAACAAAATAAACCCCAAACCGAACGTATAAAGTCATAAAAATGAACATCTACACATTATAAATAAGGTACACATAGTTGTTACACGCAACAAGAAGATATTGAAATAAAAGACATTCATTCACTAGAGCGAAAGAGAAAGAGAGAGAGAGCGAGAGAGAAAGCGAGAGAAAGAGAGAGAGAGAAGAGCGAGAGAGAGAGAGAGAGAGAGAGAGAGAGAGAGAGAGAGAGAGAGAAGAGAGAGAGAGAATGAACTTTTTTTTTCTTGTCCCCCCAAAAAACCCCCCACACTTTTCCTACCCGGTTCCAAAGATATATAATACCCAACGGACATTTTTTTCAAAACTGAACAGAAAATCACAACAGTGGGAAGAAAGTGCTTGAGGGTAAGGAGGGGGTAGGGGTTGGAGGAAAGGAGGATAGGGTGGGTGGGTGGGTGGGGACAGGGATATGGGTGGATGGGGTGGATATGGGGGTAGGGGTGGGGGTGGGGGTGGAAGCTACTATAGTGTAGGGTGAGAGTCGGAAATGGGTGATCCAGGCGTTAAGCTGCTTAGGACGGTCTGGAAAATCTCTTCAGCAAACAAGACAGTAGCAGTAGGCTAGCACAGTAGTAGAGTAGTCTAGTCAGAGGCAGGATAGAAGAGAGAAGATAGAAGAAGAAGAATGTAGCGCAGGTTTTTTTTGGTCTGCTGTCTTTATAATATATTATGATATTTATACTTTTATAGGGAATAACGTACTGCTATACTAGAGAATGAGAGAGAGAGAAGATGAGATAGAGAGAGCGAGAGAGAGAGAGAGAGAGAGAGAAAGGGGGAAGGAGAATGAGAGAGAGAAGGGAAGAGAGGAGAGAGAACGGTAACACAGGAGAGAGAGGGGAAGGAGATAGAAAGATAGAGAGAGAGAGAGAGAGAGAGAGAGAAGATTAGACGAGAGAGAGAGAGAACGATAGAGAGAGAGAGAGAGTCAGACAGAGAGATAGAGAGAGACGAGAGAGAGAGAGAAACCGTCAGAGAAGACCGAGACGCGAGAGAGAGAGAGAATGAGAGAGAGTGAGAAAGAAAGAAAAAGAAAGAGAGAGAGAGAGAGAGAGAGAGAGAGAGAGAGAGAGAGAGAGAGAGAGAGAGAGAGAGAGAGAGAGAATGAGACTGAAAGAAGAAAAAAAGAAAGAGCGAGAGAGAGAGAGAAGCCTTAGGAAGTTGATCAGTCTTTTCAAAGAAGGAAAGGGGGCAGGAAGAGTGGAAGTATGTAGGTACATAATCGCTCCTGAATATCTTCAGGACTGGCAAAACAGACGGGTATCAATCAATCAACCAACCAAGCGGGCTTCACTGTAGTATGTTTAGTGGTATGGACCAGTGCTTCTCTCTGTGTGTGTGTGAGTGTGTCTGTGTTCATTGGTCTGTGTTATTGTTTGCTGAAAGAGAGAGAGAGGGAAAGTGCATTCCCTGTTTTGGGTTTGGTTTTGGTTTTTTGTCGTTGTTTTTTTTTTTCTCTGTCTGTCTGAGTGTCTCTCGCTCTGTGTCTGTATGTCTGTCTGTCTGTTTCTCTGTGTCTCTGTTTCTCTTGTCTCTCTGTTTCTGACTCTGTCTCTCTCTTTTCATATCGCTAGTTGGGTTGGTTTTTTTTGTTGGGTGTGTGGTTTATTTTTCGTCTCATATTTGTCTTCTTTATCTTCCTCCGTCTCCTCTTCTTCTTCTTCTCCCTCTTCTTCCTCCTCCTCTTCTTCCTCCTCCTCTTCTTCTTTCTCCTCTTCTTTTCCTTCTTTTTCTTGGGATTCAAATAAAATATGGACATAAAAAAACTCTAACCACCTGGCTATCCCATCCCCAGAGAGAGAGAGAGAGAGAGAGGTTGGTAGGTAGCTAGGTTGGTAGGTAGCTAGGTTGGTAGGTAGCTAGGTTGGTAGGTTGGTAGGTAGCTAGGTTGGTAGGTAGCTAGGTTGGTAGATTGGTAGGTTGGTAGGTAGCTAGGTTGGTAGGTTGGTAGGTAGCTAGGTTGGTAGGTAGCTAGGTTGGTAGCTAGCTAGGTTGGGTCTGGAGCTACTGCCAGTAGCTGCCAACCTTTCCGGATTTTCCGGAATTCTTCCGGATTCGAATCTCCGTTCGATTTTCCGTTTTACAAGAAAATATTCCGGTTTCCGAAATTATCAAGTCATCAACCTCCCAAATGGTGAAAAACAAAAATGGTTTGGCTTGACTTTGAGGAGATGTACAGAACAACATTGCTATTTTAGAGGGTTTTTTGTGGTTTGTTTGGGGCAGAAGGGTTAGTAGGTTAATTTTCGTCTTCGTTTCCTATTTTTTGGTGTGTTGTGTCATCAGCTGCCTTAGGGCCAGAGGAGCCAGTCAGTGCAAGTGAACTGTGAACAAAGTGTTAACTTTAGCACATAGAAGAAGAAATCTCCATTCTCATAATTATTGGCAATGTGTAGTAGACCAGAATTGCTACTCCCAACTTCAGCCTGGTGGAATCTGTCAGTATGTTTGCTTAATTAATGAATGGTATATATTTCTTAATGTGTGTGTTCCCTTCCCCCCTGCCTACCAAAAAAAAAAAAAAAAAAATTGTGGTTTTCATTTCAGGGGATGACAAATTTGCTTGATATAAAAAAAGCGCTTCAGCTTCAGGGGACTGCACCCTCTCTGATCCCCTCCCCCCCTCCCCCCCCCTCCCCCCCCCTCCCCCCTCTCCCCCCCCCCCCCCCTCCCAGGATTCTTATTTTTGAGTCTCAGAGGTTGGCAGCTGTGGACTGGTTATAATAATAATAATACTAATAACCCAGGTCTGCGTCTTTGTCAGTAGTGCCTTTTGCACTCTTCTAGTCCAAGGCTAGTGTAGTATACTATCTATAGAGTATAGTAGTATAGTATTGTATGATAGCCTACTAGGCCTAACTCTCCCGCCGTCAACCTACCTACCCCCCCCCCCCCCCTCCCCCCTCCCCCACCACCACCCCCACCACCACCCCTAGCCTCCCTCCTTCCTCCCTGGCCCACCACCATCCCTGTCCTCCTTCCCCTCCCTCCTCCCTCCCCTCTCCCCTCCTCTCCTCCTCTACTCCTCTCCTCTTCGTGGACTTGTTTCTATTCTCACTTCTTATTATCCCCTGCCTGGCCCCGAAAGGTTTTCAAGAAGGAATAATGTTGGAGGTTTTTATTTAGGTGTGTTTTTGTTCAGTTGATCAAGTGAGGGTGAGGGATGGGGTGGGGGTGGGGATGGGGATGGGGTGGGGGTGGGGGTGGCTATCCTTTGAAGAAGTGAAGGTATTAAGTGCCTTGTCTATAGATGGAAGAAAGGTAGGTCGTGGTGGTGGTGATGGTGGTGTGTGGTGGTGGTGGTGGGTGGGGGTGGGGGTTGTGGGGGGGGGGGGGGGAAGGGTGGTGGTGGTGGTTGGTGAGGATAGAGGAATGTGTGTATGAAGGAGAGAGAGACACACACACACAGACACACACACACACACACAGACACACACAGACACACACACAGATACACATACACACACACACACACACAACACACACAGACACACACACACACACACACACACACACACACACACACACACACACACACACACACACACACACACAACACACAACACACACACACACACACACAGAGACACACACACAGATACACACACACACACTCACACAGGCACCATCAAACAAAACTCTTGATTAACCAGAACTATGAAGATAAACCCAAGCAAACCTAGTGTAGCAGTCTTAACAAATTTCCCTACAACTAAATGATAAAGCCTCTCTCTCTCTCTCCTCTCTCATTCTCTCTCCTCCTCTCTCTCCTCTCTCTCTCTCTCTCTCTCTCTTCTCCCTCTCTCTCTCCCCCTCCCTCCCTCCCTCTCTCACAGTGTGTTATTCTAAAACATTCCAGCAGATGATGCCATCCCACTCCACACAAGACTTTGAGACAAAAAGCATTTGCTGCTAATAAAAGAACAAACATTTTCTTCCTTTATATATGCCTAGTTAAAGGGGACGGGATTCTCAGTGGTCGGAGCACTCGCTTTTCCCCAGCCAAGTTAAGCAGCGTCGAGCGTGGGTTACCAATTGGATGGGTGACCGTTTGTGCGCCTTGGCTTCAGTACAGTCCCCCAGTTCACCCAGCTGTAAATGGGTACCTGCCCTCTTTAGGGTCAGGGAAGGTAAAGCAGCGAGAGAGAGAGAGAGAGAGAGAGAGAGAGAGAGAGAGAGAGAGAGGGGAGATGGGCGCCGCCCTAATATGCTGGCCCCTGGAAAAGTGAGGTCTCTGATGCCTCGCTCCCCTACGACCACATAGGTTACGGGACACCTTTACCATTTTAACTTTTATATAATAATAATAATGTATGGAATTTATATAGCGCTGAATCTTGTAAAGCAACAAATCAAAGCGCTCAGATTTCATTTCATACCACTTTAAGTCACGGCAGATTTCTCTCCGTGAAATTCGGGCTGCTCTCCCCGGGGAGAGCGGGAGAGCGCGTCGCCACAAGCGCAGCGCCACCCATTTTTTTCTTTTTCATGTCTGCAACTGTATTTTGTTTCCCTAACAGAGTGGCTTTTCAAGAAAATTTATTAATATACTAATAGTAAATATAATATATATATATATAATATATATATATATGCCTTGTGCTGAATCGATGGGCCAGCGGTCACGTAAAACCGGACAAGGTCCCTGCGTTCAAATTCCTGTCTGAAACCGAACTTTCCTTTTCATCTGTGAAATCATTCATGGCTGGTGGGTGGCCTGGGTGCTGGTCTTTCAGTTTCAGATAAGATGATAAATCTGAAGATCCGGTGTGCACTTGGTATGAAATTCATGATTAATGCAGTGTGCCGGTAAAAGGGAGGGTGGGGGTGGGAGGAGTTGCAAAAATATGCAAAGCTCCAAAACCATTGGTAAACCTCGCTCAAAGTTCTACTAGCCCAGTAACGATTTAAAACAAACAAACAAACAAAAAACAACAACAACACACACACACACACACACACACACACACACACACACACACACACACACACACACACACACACACACACACCGAAAACTCAAAAGATAATAATTGCAGTAAACCCGAGTCTGCTTTCTCCGTTTTTTCAGGAGCAGCTGTTTCAGAGTGAAAGAAAAATTAATGAAACATTTCTACTGTTTGCGCTGCGAACAATCAGGGCCACCGGAAATAGCAGCCTTTTTTATCTGGGTCCCCGATAGCGCATCTGACAGCTTCCTTTTGTTGGTGCAGGATGAGAGAGAAAGAGAGAGAGCGAAGAGAGAGGGAAAGGGAAGGGAGGAGAGAGACGAAAACACGACAAACCACGACAAGACAGCAAGAGGAAAGGGAAGAGAAATTGCAGTAAACCCGAGTCTGCTTCTCCGTTTTTCAGGAGCAGCGTTTCAGAGTGAAAGAAAAATTAATGAAACATTTCTACGTAGCGCCGCGAACAATCAGGGCCACCGGAAATAGCAGCCTTTTTATCGGGGTCCCCGATAGCGCATCTGACAGCTTCCTTTTGTTGGTGCACGATGAGAGAGAAAGAGAGAGCGCGAGAGAGAGAGGGAGAAGGGGAAGGGAGGGAGAGAGAGGGAGAAGGGGAAGGGAGGGAGAGAGAGGGAGAAGGGGAAGGGAGGGAGAGAGAGGGAGAAGGGAAGGGAGGGAGAGAGAGGGAGAAGGGGAAGGGAGCGAGAGAGAGGGAGAAGGGGAAGGGAGCGAGAGAGAGGGAGAAGGGGAAGGGAGGGAGAGAGCGAGCTTTTATTCTTTTATTTCGAGAGTAATAGAATAAGCACCCGTTGCTTTTTTACATCTAGTCCCCGTGTGCATGCAGTTTTTGTAAATTTTGACATCCGTTCCCTCCAGCACACTTTGGCCTACTCTTCAGAAAAGTGGACACGGGTTTTTAGCGTGTGCGCAAGATGTTCTGCGTGTATTCGTACACGGGACCTCGGTTTATAAACTCATCTGAAGGACTTCCGGGGAGAGTGGAGTCGGCTCTGATGTTAACTCCAGACGAAAAATCCTCTTGAACGAGATTGGAACCCGGGGTCAGCAGATCACGAATACATCACTGTAACCACCAGGCTATCCCGCCCGAAAGAGAGAGAGAGAGATAGAGATGACTGGAGTAACCCATATTGACGTTATAATATATATCTGTCACACCTGATACTGAAGCACGAGGGACAATGAAGCTAATCTCGCTGTCACTTTATCATTTGTGTGTCAAGCTGACTCAGTCTCTCTCTCTCTCTCTCTCTCTCCTCTCTCTCTCTCTCTCTCTCTCTCTCTCTCTCTCTCTCTCTCTCTCTCTCTCTGTGCACACCTTGAGCAGAGAGTATTTGTGAAATACTTAACACCGACATATGATACAGCCAGTACATTGCTTCACTAACACGTTGAGTGGCAACACATTTTAGCTTGAGCTTTTGTACAGTGGTTATGAGATTTCCCTTTGTTAAAAAACCCAAACCCATCAACACCCCCCTCGCCCCAAAAATGGCACCCCAAACTGCATTTTAGCAATAACGAAAAATAACGACCCCTCCATCCACCCCAGCTAACTAAACCCCAACCCAAATTTAAAAAAAACAACAACCCAAAAATAAAGAATTGATAAAAACAAAAATCAAAGAAATCGCCAACAACATCAACTAAAATGGTCTGTTGTTGTTGGTGTTGCTCTCTGTGTGTGTGATTGTGATCAACACATTCCGAATAATATGTTAATTCTGAAAAAAATACCAAACCAAACCGCCCCCTAAGCTTGTTACAAACAACAAAAGAGTCTGGTCACCCACCAACCAACCACTCGCCGCCATACAAGCGTTTAAAATAGAACGGAACAGAAACTAGCCATCGCTAGGCTAAGCCCCAAAGGAGATACCGTACAACAAGCGCCTTTTAAACTACTACTGATAATAGTGTGACACAGGCTTGGAGAGCCAGGTTCGTGTTGGCAGCTCGCATTGTAAGCAGTAAGGGGCCTTTCAGGGTGGGGGGGCCAAAGGTTGGACACACCAACGAACGAATCAACCTACCCAGAGATTATCATGGCTGTTGGGTTTCGAATGTTATCGAGCTCTCGCCCCAGTTGATAACGGTATGAGTTAATATCACAATGCATACTGACTCTGGTGTGTGTGTGTGTGTGTGTGTGTAACTGGCTATCTTAGTGTGTCTCATATCATTCACTTGGTTTTGAGGGGAGAGATTGAAGTGTGTGTGTGTGTATATCATTGAGTGTGTGTGGTGGATATTATTTATTTATTTGTTTATACCACTTTAAGTCACGAGATTTCTCTGCGTGAAATTCGGGCTGCTCTCCCCGGGGAGAGCACGTCGCCACAAGAGCAGCGCCACCCCTTTTTTTTTTTTTTTTTTTTGATCTGCAACTGTATTTCTTTCCCTATCAGAGTGGCTTTTTTCTAAGAATTTTGCCAGGGACAACTCTCTTGTTGCCGTGGGTTCTTTTTCGTGCGCTGCATAATTTTCTGTAACACACGGGACCTCGGTTTATCGTCTCATCCGAAAGACTAGCGCCCAGACCACCACTCATGGTCTAATGGACGGGGAAAAGTTTCGGGCCCAGACGGGATACGAACCCGGACTTTTCGCTTTCTAGACAGGCGCGTTACCTCTAGACCACCGATCCATAGTGGTTTGAATGAGCGGAAAATCGCTGAAATAGCGGTCTTCTTCATAAATCTTCGCATTCAAATAAATCACTGGTGTTGCATTCAAATAAACTACTGGGGTTCTCTGTTGGTTTTAAAAAAAAAAGCGTATCTGTCATAATTAGAATGAAGTAGGCTTCGATTATTCGGATTTGCCATGGAATATTTGAAAATAAAGTAGAAATAAGTGTTCTTAGTGAATTCTTTTACTAGAATTTGTTTTTTTCCCTGTGCATCGTCAAATTTTATTTAATTACAGGGAATTGTTGCATGCTGAAGGATTTCCTGTTTTTGCATTTGTGGTGTCGGGCCATCTCTCTCTCTCTCTCTCTCTCTCTCTCTCTCTCTCTTTAATTTATGGGGTGGAAGTAGATTTCTTGAACTGCATGGTTTATTAAAATGACATGTAGAGTAGACATACATTTAACTTATGTTTCTGCTTTGTGTTTATTTATTTATTTATCTTATTCTTTTATTTCGAGGATAATGGAATAAGCATTCGTGTGCTTTTCCTTCATCCAATCCCCGTGTGTATGTAGTTTTATAAATTTTTGTCATCCGTGTGCGTGCATGTCAGCTTAGGTTATCGCCCCTTACCGCTATACCCTACTACAGCCAATGTGACTGATAACAGGAAAGAAACGCAATTCGGTTGACTTTTTTTTTTCAGCATGTGTTTACCTTTCTTTGTTGTACTCGCCTTTTCTGACATATACTGTTCAGTGTATCATGTTTTGTTCTTGTTCTGTGTGCGTGTGTTCTGTATATATAATATATAAATATAATATATATATATATATATATATATAATATATATAATATATATATATGTGTGTGTGTGTGTGTGTGTGTATTAGGGGAGTCAGTGATTACATATGATTTTTCTTTGTTAAATCAATCGTTCAATTAATGAACTTTCCTTGACCATTTTCAATCATTTCTTTGGTTGATTTCTTCTTCTTTTTTTTATTTTTATTTTTTAAAGTTCATTCCAGTTGTAGTTACTTGTAGTTTGAGTAGTACTACGTTTACAGGCAGAAAGTTGGCCATCACTGACAAAAACATAATTATTGCGAGGAGGGATACAACAACCGTACGTACCCCATAGTTATTGTTTTCAGCAATACAACAGGGACATATTACCCACCAGGAAAGGGGGTAGTAGTGGTGGTAGTGGGGTGATGGTGGTGGTGGTGGGGGGGGGGGGGGGGGGGACGTTGATACACGCGAGGGCAGCCTTACGCATATGAGTCATCTCTTCCTTACGTTGAAACCGTAGACAGTGATGATAATAATACCTGACTGAGATCTCCTTACTCTACTCTACTATACAGTGTGTTATTTATTACAGCAGTTCCTGACTTAAGGAAAAAGTGATGAGTAAGGACGAAGGGGGGGGGGGGGGGGGGGGGTGGGGGGGGGGGGGGGGGGGGGGGGGGGGGGGGGGGGGGGGGGGGGGGGGGGGGGGGGGGGGGGGGGGGGGAGCGCAGACCACACATAATTAAAATATGATGTAACAGTACCAGTACACACACAACACACACACAGTAAGACACACTACACAACACTACTCTACACACACAGCTACACACACTACACATAACATACTACACACACACTAACACACAAAGACACACTACACTACACACTACACACACTACATAAACACACACACCCCCCACCCCCCACCCCCCCCCCCCCCCCACCCACACACACACACACACTTCACACTCAAAAACACACACATATAACAAACTACACGCAAACTACATACACTACACACTACACACACACACACACACTACGACCCCCCCCCCCCCCCTCCTTCCTCCCCCCATCCCACACACACACACACACACACATGTCTGCATATACATTATCTTTTTTTTCTCGCTTTTTTTTTTTTTTTCTTTAGATAGATGGCTTGATGAAAAAAAGCAAATGCACTGCTTATTCAATGTACCATCTGAAATAAAAGTTTTGACTTTGACTTTGACTTTGACTTTGACACAACACCACAACCACACACACACACACACACACACACAACACACACACCACACACACACACACACTAAATCACTCGAGTGAAAGACGTAATGAATTAAACCACACACACACACAAACAACACACCAAACAACACACCACACACACACACACATAGAGAGAAAGCTCTATAAAGTGGGGGAAAAAACCCTACCTAACCCAAAATGGGGTGGGTTGGCAATTTGTGAGTGAAGAGAAAATTAGTCTGCTGGAAAGCAAAGTCAGAGAAAGGAGAAAGATAATGAGAAAGAGGTACCTGCATCTGTCTGTCTGTCTGTCTGTCTGTCTGTCTCGGTGTCTGTCTTAGAGCATTGACTTTCCTTCTTCTTCTTCTCATTCTCTTCCTCCACCTCCTGCTTCTTTTTTTTTCTTTTTTTTTCTTCTTCTTTACAATTCATCTTCGTCTTCGCAATTCTTGTATCTAGTTCTTCTTCTTCTTCTCCTCTTCTCTTGTTCTTCTTGTTCCTTGTTCTTGTGGTTTTTTTCTTCTTCTTCCCTTCTTCTTCTTCTTCTTGTTCTCTCTTCTTCTTCTTCACGAGTACTTCACAGTCTTCACAGTCTTCTTGTTCCTCACCTATTTCTTCAATTTTTCTAGTTCTTCTTGTTCTTGTTGGTTTGGTTGGTTGTTTGTGTTGTTCTTCTTCTTCTTCTTCTTCTTCTTCTTCTTCTCCTCCTCCTCCTTCTTCTTCTTCTCTTCTTCTTCTTTCTTCTTCTTCTTTCTTCTTTCTTTCTTCTCTTCTTCTTCTTCTCTTCTTCTCCTCCTCCCTCCTCCTTCCCCCCTCCTCCCCCCCTCCTTCTTCTTCTTCTTCTTTTCTTTTCGTTCTTCTTCTTTTCCTTCTTCTTCTTCCTTCTTCTTCTTTCTTCTTTTCTTCTGTCTTCTCTTCTTCTCCTCCTCCTCCTCCTCCCCGTTCCTCCTCTCCTCTTCCCTCCCCCCCCCCTCCTCATCCTCCCCCCTCCTCCCTCTCCCTCCCCCCTCCTCCCTCCTCTTCTACACCCCCTCCTCCTCCTCCTCTACAACCCAACCACTCTGTAGATAATTTAACAAAGACAGCACAGAACCACACATAGGCAATGCCCTCCCACCATCCCTCCCTCCCTCAGGTCCTATTCGGCCAGAAGACGGACGGGCTCTGGCAAACTGAAACAGATTTGTTACAAACAATTGTAAACTAATATACACACACCCACACAACAGCATTCTGACTAATAGCAAACACAACCCCACCCAGCACTAGCATAGCACCCCCAAATCACACAACTAAGCACCACAAGCACAGCACCAAACCCCCATAGCACAATAGCATAGCAAGCACCCCATATCAATAATAGCACAGCACACCCACCCACCCCCCACACGCCGCACACAGCATAGCAAAACACTCAAGCAACAGCAAAGCAAGCATAGCACTCACCTAGCAAGCAACCACCACCATCACAGCATAGCACACAAAACAAAGCTATAGCACCGCACCACAACCCCCTCAAGCACCGCATTAGCACCAGCACCAGCACAGCACCCCCCACCCAAAGCATAGCACAAGCAACACAGCAATAGCAAATAGCACCACAACATAGCACCAAAACGCAACAAAGCCACAATCCCACACCCCACAATACAACCACCCCCACAGCACTAGCGCAACAAGCAGCATAGCACCCAGCAACAACAAATAGCAATTAGCCACCCATAGTAGCACCAAAATAGCAGCCAATAGCAAGCAACACCCCAGCCCCCAGCACGCAAAAACCCCCCAGCACTAGCACCCAGCACAGCACCATAGCACACCACACACCAAGCAACACCCCCCAGCACAGCAGCATAGCAATAGCAAGCTACAGCACTCAAGCTAACCCCAGCAAGCACAGCACAGCACACCACACCAGCACACAGCACAAACCCCAGCATAAGCACAGCAAGCAACCATAGCATAGCACACCGCACAGCACAGCTAAACCACCAATAGCACACAGCACGCACCTACACAGCACCCCAGCACAAGCACAAGCAACAGCACCCAGCAAATAGCAACACGCACCCCAAGCACAGCACCCCACCACACACTAGCATTGCACCCCCCTAGCACCAGCACCACCCCCATAGCAACCCCAGCACCGCAACCCAGCACCCCACACACACACCAGCACCCAAGCACCGCTCACAGCACATAGCAACCAGCACACACACCCACGCACACCCCAACTAGCAACACAACAACCACAGCAATAGCTACAAACAAAGCACAAACCCCCACCCAGCACCAATAGCAACCCCAGCACCAGCACATACAGCACCCAACATCACAGCAACAACGCACCAGCAAGCACCCCCTAGCACCAGCAAACAGCACCCCAAGCACAGCAACACACACAAGCACCCCCATGCACAAACAGCACCCAGCACGACAATAGCACACGATCACCCAAAAGCACCCGCAATAGCACCCCAGCACCCCCCCCACCTAGCACCAGCACATTCCCACACACAAGCACAGCAAGACACCCCAAACACCCCAGCACATAGCCAACAGCAAGCACAAAAATAGCAAAATAGCAAACAGAGCACCCTAGCAGCACCAAGCAACACACCCCCCAATAGCAAGCACCACGCACCCCCGCAACACAACCCCCCACCCCACACACACCCATAGCAAGCAAGCACCGAACAAGCAGCAAACACCCAAGCACCCACCCCCCCACCCACCCCCCACACTTAGCAAGCACCACAGCAAAGCAAAGCACCACACCCCCCACAACACAGCACCCAGCAAGCACATAGCACCCCAGCAATAGCACAGAGCAAAAAGCAAAACACCAACCCCAGCACCCCACCAGCACACCCCCCAAAGCACCCCCGAGCACCTAAGCAAAGCACAAACACCAGCAACCAGCACAGCAATGCAAGCAAGCACCCCCCCATCAACACACACAAAGCACACAGAATAGCAATAGACACCTAGCAATAGAGCCCACACCACTCAAGTAACACATAGCAAGCAATATAGCACCATAGCACCCAGCACCACAAACAGCATAGCACATAAGCACACCACCCAGCCCTAGCACCGCACAACCCAAAAACCCCAAAACCCCCCCAACCAAAGACCACAACCAACAGCCCACCCCAACCCCCCAAGCCAAGCCAACACACCCACCATAGCCACCAACAAACCAACACCAATAGCCACCCACCCCCCCACAAACCCTTAAACAAACCCCCCCAAGCATACAAAACAGCCATAGCCACATACCCAACATAGCATTAGCCAAAACAGCCATAGCCACACAGCCACACAGCCAAGCCACACAGCCACATAGCACCCACAGCAAAACCACTAGCCCATAGCCACACAAGCCCAACCACAGCCACAAGCCCACATAGCCAACAAGCCAAGCCACCATCCACCATACCACATACCACACAGCAAGCCCCCCACCACACAGCCACACCTCATAGCCCCAGCCAACCACACAGCACACAAAACCCCCACGCCACAACCACATAGCCAACCCACACACCACAAAAAGCCTAGCCACCCAAAGCCACAAAAAGCACCAAACACCACCCAAGCCACAACCACAAGCCATAAGCAACAGCCATAGCCACACAGCCATAGCCAACACCCCCATAGCCCTAGCCCACACAGCAAAGCAAGTCCATAAACACAATACACAACAAGCACACCAGCACTCACCCAGCCCCGCAACTGCCCAACCAACCACTAGCCACATAGCCAAGCACCAAACCATAGCCCACAACAGCCACATAGCACAACCACATAGCCATAGCCCACACAACCACAAGCCACCATAGCACCCCCCATGCCCACACAGCCATAGCCCACAATCCACACACCACACCAGCCACGTCAAGCCAACAACAGCCACTAAACCCCAAGCCACAAAACCAAGCACAAAAGCCACATAGCAAGCCAACCCCCAACCACACAAACCAACAAGCCACACAAAACCACATAGCCAAAAAACAGCCACAAGCCATAAGCCACACAGCCAAGACCACACCCGCCATAGCCACATAGCCAAAGCCATAACCACACAGCCAAGCAAACACAGAACCACACAGCCCACACCACAAGCCAACAGCCACACAGCCACACCAGCCACATAGCCACACAGCCACAAGCCATACAACCACACCAGCACAAGCACAAGCACACAAGCACATAGCCAACAGCCACACAGGGCCACATAGCCACCAACCAACAAGCCACACCACCCCCTACAAACAAACCAATAGCCACAGCCACAAGCCACACAGCCAAAAAACCACACAGCCAACACACAAGCCACATAGCCCAGCATAAAACCACCCCAGCCATAGCACACAGCCACACAGCCCTAGCCCCACCAACCAGACCACAAAAAACCCCCAAAAAGGGAAAACCCACACTTACCCCCCCCCCCCCCCCCCCCCCCCCCCCACACCACACAACACACACACACTTCACACTCAAAAACACACACACATAACAAACTACACGCAAACTACATACACTACACACTACACACACTCACAAAGCCACACACTACGAACCCCCCCCCCCCCCCTTCCTCCCCCCCCCATCCCTACAACCACACACACACACAGACACATTTCTGCATATACATTATCTTTTTTTCCTCGCTTTTTTTTTCTTTCTTTAGATAGAAGGCTTGATGAAAAAAAGCAAATGCACTGCTTAAATCAATGTACCATCTGAAATAAAAGTTTTGACTTTGACTTTGTACTTTGACCTTTGACACAACACACACACACCACACACACACACACACACACACACAAACCCACACACACACACACACACACACACACTAATATCACTCGAGTGAAAAGACGTTAAACTGAATTGAAGACACACACACACTACACAAACACAACACACACACACACACAAAACACACCACACACACACACACATACAGAGAAAGCTCTATAAAGTGGGGGAAAAAACCCTACCTACACCCAAAATGGGGTGGGTTGGCAATTTGGGAGTGAAGAGCAAAAATAGTGCTGCTGGAAAGCAAAGTCAAGAAAGGAGCAAAGATAATGAGAAAGAAGGTACCTGCAACTGTCTGACTGTCTGTCTGTCTGTCTGTCACGGTGGCCCCTGTCTTAGAGCATTGACTCTCCTTCTTCTTCTCTCAATCTCTCCTCTTCCACCCTCCTGCTTCTTTTTTTTTTCTTTTTTTTTTCTTTTCTTTACAGTTCACTTCGTCTTCGCAATCTGTTCTAGGTTCTTTCTTCTTCTTCTTCTCTTCTTGTTCTTTCCTCTTCTTCTTCTTCTTGGTTCTTCTTGTTCTTGTTCTTTTTCTTCTTCTTCTTCTTCTCATTTTCTTTCTTCTTCTTCTTCTTCTTCTCTTCTTCTTCTTCATTCTTCTTCTTCTTCTTCACATGTCTTCACAGTCTTCTTGTTCTCCTATATTCTCTATTGTTGTTGTTGTTGATGTTGTTTAGTTGTTTTGTTGTTTTTTGTTGTTGTTCTTCTTCTTCTTCTCTTCTTCTTCTTCTTCTTCTTCTTCTTCTGTCTTCTTCTACCTTCTTCCTTCTTCACATTCTCCACATCTTCACATCTTACTTGTTCTTCTATTTCATCTAGTTCTTCTTTGTTCTTCTTGTTCTTCTTGTTTCTTCTTCTTGTTCTACTTCTCTTCTTCTTCTTCTTTGTTCTTCTTCTTCTTGTTCTGTATCTTGTTCTTGTTCTTCTTATCTTCTTCCTTCTCCTCCCTCCTCCTCCTCTTCCTCCCCGCCTCCTCCTCCTCCTCCTCCTTCTTCTCCTCCTCCTCCTCTTTCCTCCCCTTCCATCCTCCATCCTCTTCCCCCCTCCTTCCTCCTCCTCCTCTTCCTCCCCCCTTACCCCCTCCTCCTCCTCCTCTCCCCCCCCCTCCTCCTCTACAACCAACCACTCTGTAGAATAATTTTAAAAAGACCGCACAGACCCAGCAAGCATAGTGCAATGCCCTCCCACCTTCCCTCCCCTCCCTCCTCAGGTCTGTCGGCCAGATGACGGACAGGCTCTGCAAAACTGTACAGATTGTTACAAAACAAGTGTAAACTATAATACAAACACCCACGACCACAGCATTTCCGACTCAATTGCACAACCCACCCACACACCTCCCCATCCCACCACCCATCATCCACCCACCTAATCCATCCCTGTCTTTTGAAGTCTTTTACATGGTGGAATCAGTGGTCTTACAATATTAATCTGTAAAGAAACAACAACAACAAAAAAAAAGCCGCTCTGATAAAGAAACAATCCTTTACAGGACCACAGAAAAAGAAAAGAAACCCCAACAAACAACAAAGCAGCCCGAATATTACACGCAGAGAGAAATCTGCCGCGACTTTAAGTGGAATATACTAAATAGATAAATTATAACGTTTACTGTGAGTGTCAGCTCTTTTTGTTCCCTCTTCCCCGTAAATGACTTCCTAGAGATTTGTTGTTAAGGAGATACTGCACTGAAGTTTCAGCGGCTGTCGTTGTCTCTCTATTGGGGTGGGGGGGGGGGGGGCGGGGGGGGGGGGGGGGGGGGGAGGGGGGGGGGGGGGTGGGGGGGGGGGGGGGGGGGGGGGGGGGGGCGGCCAAGTTGACCTGGCGGAGCCCTAATTCTTTTTCTTCCGGTTATGATCATGCTGGGTATGTATATGTTACGGTGTGTATGTTTCGAACAAAACCTTTTGAACGCTAACATTAGTTATAATAAACAGGGATCATTAAACATTTTTTTATTTAATCATTTTGCACGCATGTATATAAACACACACACACACATATAAATAAACAATATATATATATAAATATAATATATATAAATCTAAATATAATGTGGTGTGTGTGGTGTGTGTGTGTGTGTGTGTGTGTGTGAGTGTGTGTGTGTGTGTAAATATGGCACGAAAAAAAGGTTAAGGGCACTGGCATTCTGCGCTTCTTTTTTTTCTTTTCTTTAAAAAAAAAATTAAGTTGAACCCCGCACATCATAAAATTAAAAAAACAACCCCAACCCTTCATTCATTCATTCATTCATTCATTCATTCATTCATTCACCATGCACGCTTTGCTGCCATACCGACAGAGACTCGACCCCCACGATTCTTCTATAATATGATCTACGAATGTGTGGTGGACCCATAAGGCTGCCTGGAAAAGTCTTAGAACGCTCTTATCTTCCTACTAATAGTACTACTACTAGTACTACTAGCCTAGTATCCACTGCAGCCACTAAAGACTAGTGTAGTATAACATAGCATCTGTCGAAGTGTACACTGTCTGTCTGGCTGACTGTAAACAAGCTTGTACAGATACTGACAACACCACCTTGGACTGATTACTCCTCCTCCTCTACTACTCCTCCTCCTCCTCCTTCTCCCTCCTCCTCATCTCTCCTCCTCCCTCCTGTTCTCTCCTCCACCTCCTCTTCACTTCTCTCCTCCTCCCTCCTCCTCTTTTTCCTTCTCCTCCTCCATTCCTACCGCCTCGTCTGTTTTGATCTTCTAATTAGGATAGGCCATGTGCCGCCCCCCCGACAGTAGTTTAGTTTGGAAGAGTCTGTGTGTGTGTGGGGGCGGCGGCGTGTGTGTAGTGTGTTTATTGTGTGTGTTGTGTGTAGTGTGGCGAGTGTGTTGTGTGTGAGTGTGAGTTTTGTGTGTGGTGTGTGGTGTGTGTGTGTGAGTGTGGGTGTGAGTGAGGTGTGAAGTGTGTTGTGTGTGAGTGGTGTGTGTGTGGTGTGTGTGTGTGTGTGTGATGTGTGTGTGTGTGTGTGTGTGTGTGTGTGTGTGGTGTGTGTGGGTGTGTGAGTGTGTGTGAGTTGTGTGTGGTGTGTGTGTGTGTGAGTGTGCGTGTGAGCGTGTGTGTGGAGTGTGCGTATAGTGTGGTGTGTGGTGTGTGAGTGTGCTTGGGGGGGGGGTGGAGTGTGTGTGAGTGGTGAGTGAGTGTGTGTGTGTGTGTGATGGTGTGTGTGTGTGTGTGTGAGTGTGTGTGTGTGTGTGTGGAGTGTGTTGTGTATGATGTGTGTGTGAGTGTGCAGTGATGTGTGTGTGTGTTGAGGGAGTGTGTGTGTGTGTGCTTGTGTTTGTGTGTGTTTACATTGCTGCTGCATGCACATCATAGCTGTGTTACCTTTTTTCTTTTCTTTCTTTCGTTCTTTTTCTTTTTAAAAAAAATATTTTAAATTAAAAAAAAAATATTGTTGTTTCTGTGGGGGCTAGAGCCTCTGTGAAGTTCAGCCGAAAGTGAGATTAAAAATCGTGTATTATACATGTGTGTATACATGCGACCGGTGGTTTTTTTTTTCTTCTAAACCTACAACTGAGGTAGCTGCATTCCGACTTCGGAGATATATATTATAGCTTTACAAACTGAGTATTTTGTAATCTTTTTTGATGATGCTATTTGTCTTCTTCTTCTCTGTTTCGTCTCGGCCTCTGGCTGTGTGCTCTTGTCTGTGTCTGTCTCTGTTTCTGTCTGTGTTTCTGTCTGATGTCTGATTGTCTGTCTGTCTGTCTGTCTGTCATCTCTCTGTGAAAAGTCCGAACTTTTAATTTTCTAGATGGTACATTGAATAAGCAAGCCATTTGCTTCCCCCCCCCCCCCCCCCCCCCCCCCCAGCAAGCCCTCCATCGTGTTTGTGTGTGTGTGTGTGTGTGTGTGTGTTGAGGAGAGAGAGAGAGAGAGAGAGAGAGAGAAGAGAGAGAGAGAGAGGAAGAGGTAGCCATTCCACATAGATCTTTTACCTCATTTACAGACGCTTTCTTTCTTTCTTTCTTTCTGTTCTTTTTTTTTTCTTCTTCTTTTCTTCCAAACTTCATCATTCCATCTGAATTCAGTGTTTGCTCACCTGAAGGAAATCAATCACTTTTTTCCCCCAACTCCTCGCTTTCCCTTTCCTCTGGATAATTCAGTCAGAAGTCATTGGCCTGTCTCACTACTTGCTATTCGCACTGCGGCAGTTTTAAACTTCATTTAGCTGTGCGCTAGTAGCTCCATTTTGTCTGTGTTCCGTTGCTTCTAGGTTCTTCTTGTTCTTCTTCTTCTTCCTCTTCTTCTTCTTCTTCTTCTTCTTCTTCTACTTCTTCTTCACTGTTCTTCTATCTCTTCTTCGCCTTCACTGTTTCTTCTTCTTTCTTCTGCCTCTTCTTCATCTTTCCTTCTTCTTCTTCTATCTTTCTTCACAAGTCTTCCTTCACAGTCCTTTCTTTTTCTTCTTCCTTCTTCTTCTCTTTCTTCTTCTTCATTTCTTCGTCTTCTCTTCTTCCTTCTTCTTCTTTACCACAGTCATCTTCTTCACCACAGTCTTCTTCTTCTTCACCAGTCTTCTTCTTCACCACAGTCTTCTTCTTCGTCGTCTGAGCGAAAATGGGTTGCGCTGCCGTTAAAAGCCCTGACAAGTCATTCCATCATTTGTGTTCCATTTGTCAGGAGTGTGATGGTGTTACTCTGGAGCTCTAGTCCAGGAGCGAAAAATAAAAAAACCAACCAAACAAAACTAACAAGAAGAAGTGTATGTTTCACAAGTATTTAAGAAAAATGTACTGTACATCATTCTTGTTCTTCTTGTTCTTCTTCTTCTTGTTCTTGTTCTTCTTCTTCTTCTTGTTCTTGTTCTTCTTCCTCGTCTTCTTCTTCGTCTTTAGAAATCTGATAAAAAGACAGACATGAGACATGTTAACAAAGCACGTTATTGCTCTAAATAACTTGCACAATATATTTAACATGCATTTTAATATCACTGCAAGAATATTGCTACAACTTTAAAAAAAAAGAAACGTTCAATACCCAAAAGTACCAAGAATTTCTATACAATCTTTTATTTTAAACTTGTATTCCATTCGTCACTTAATCATCCCCCCCCCCCCCCCCCCCCCTTTTTTTGTTTGTAGTTTTAGTCCTCCGAACAGAAATTCAAAAATAATACGGTATTAAATGAACAACACATTGAACATAATACAGTATTAAATGAACAGAATACGGTATGAAATGAACAGAATACAGTATTAAATGAACAGAATACAGTATAAATGAACAGAATACAGTATGAAATGAACATAATACAGTAATATAAAATGAACAGTATTAAATGAACAGAACGAACTGTTAGAGCCAATGGGGGCTTTGACCTTCTCTCCCCATCCCCCCCATCCCCCCCTCCCGTTTTATTATTGTTATTATTATTTGTTAAAATAAATAATACAGTATTAAATAATATCTTATTGTATTCTATTAAGCATTCTATTCCATTCTGTCTGTCCCTTTCACGTGCTGGCAGCTTTGTCTATATGTTTGGAAAGGGTGGACTATTTAGACGATCATAAAAGAGCCCGCACTTTATACAAAGCTGTTATCAGTTTTTTTTTAAATAAAAGGGCCCCCGGGTTGAGTGTGGTTAGAGGAGAAGGAATGGGGTGCAGGGAATAGGAGAAGGGTGGAGTGGGGGGTGGGAGTGGGAGACGATAGCGGAGAAGAAGAGATTAATGAACGAATAAGATATGGAAGAAGTTGAATGAATTAGAGTGAATGATGATGGTTTAGGGTGGGACAAGGACTTTTTTGATTGCTTATTGGGGGGTTCGGCGTTCTTTATCAACTGGCGGGTTTTTGAAACTTCGACCCCTCCCCTTGATCTTGTGTGTTTTGTTGTGTTGTTGTGTTGTTGTTGAATATGTTGTAAATTATTTGTTGTATTTAGTTCTAGTTGTGTGTCTGTGTGGGGTGGGGAGTTGTTAGTTTGGATGGTGTTTTGACTGTCTAAAAGGTGCTTTTGCAGTTTGTAGTTGTTGTGTGTTTAGTGGGGTGGGGTGGGGGGAAGGATGGTGGGGGGTGGGGTGGGTGGGTGGGTGGTGTGTGGTGGTGGGGGTGTGGTGGTTGGTGTGGTGGTTGTGTGTTGTGGGTGGTGTGGGGTGTGTGGTGTGTGGTTGATTTGTTTGTTTGTTTGTGTGTTGTGATGTGTGTGTTGGGGGGGGGGGGGGTGAGGTTTTGTATGGGTGGTTTTTGAAATGTGATCCCTCACTTGTTGTGTGTATGTGTGTGTTGTGTGTTGTGTGTGTGTTGTGTTGTGTGTGTGTGGTGTGGGGGGGGTATGTGTGAGTGGTGTGTGTGTGTGTGTGTGAGAGAGAGAGAGAGAGAGAGAGAGAGAGAGAGAGAGAGAGAGAGAGAGTTTACATGTATGTGTGTCTGTGTTTTGTTTTTGTTTGTGTGTGTGACTGTGTATGTGTGTGTGTGTGTGTGTGTGTGTGTGTGTGTGTGTGTGTGTGTGTGTGTGATGTGTGTATGTGTGTGTGATGTGTGTGTGTGTGTGTGTGTGTGTGTGACAGAAAGACTCTGTGTGTGTGTGTTGTGCGTGCGCGTGTACGTATGATTTGATCTATGTCTGTCTGTCCCTCTGTCTCTCTCTGTCTCTGTGTTTGGGCGTCTGTCTGTCTGTTCTGTTTGCCATTTGATCCCGTGCGTGTGTGTGTGCGCGCGCGCGCGTGTGTGTATGTGTGTGTGCTTTTCTGTCTGCCTGTGTATCATTTGATCCCCTCTGTGTGTGTATGTGTGTGTGCGCGCGTGCGTGCGTGCGCACGTGAGTGAGTACGTACATGCGTGCCTGCGAACAGGCGTTGTGTGTTGGTGTTGTGTAAAAAAAAAAGTCATCTTGTTGGCGTTGTGGGCTATAGAACCGATACTAGCCTAGTCCATTGTGGGGAGAGCTGTGCCTTGTCCGAACCTGTCTTTGCATAAATTTATTATTGGGCCAGACCAGACCAGAGTGGGTCTGTCTATCTGACGAGGAGAGAGCGGGTGGGGGCTGGGGGGTGGGGTTGGGGGTGGGTGGTGGGTGGGAGGGGTGGGAGGGGAGATTGGGGGAGTGGTGTGGGTGGTGGGGTAGGGGGGTTAGGGGGGGGGGGGAGATGAGAGAAGAGAGAGATGCGAGAGAGAGAGAGGAGAGAGTCTTCTTCTTTGCATTCCTCCTCATCCTCGGTTGTTGTTGTTGTTGTTGTTGTTGTTGTTGTTGTTGTTTTCTTCTTCTTTCTTCTTCTTTTCTTTCTTACTTCTTCTTCTTCTTGTCCTCCTCCTCCCTCTTTTCTTCTTTTTCTTAAGCAGAGGAGGCAGGGCCTCTTAGTTTTCTTTTTATTATTATTATTATTATTATTATTACTACCACCACCACCACCATGATGATGATGATATGATGATGGTGATGATGATCACCATCATTATTATTATTATTTCATTATTCAAAAAAAAAATTCTGATGATTGTTAGCTAATAGCTCTAAGCGGGGGAAAGTAGACAGAGCAGGGCAGAGCAGGGCAGAGCAGGGTAGGGGTAAGGGGAGAGGGCTGAGTGTGTCTGTGTGTCTGTGTGTGTGTGTGTGTGAGGTAATTGCAGTAACTACAAGAGCATGGTTGGCAAGAGGCAGAATGGACATTTTTTGTAGATCTATCTAGGCTATGTGTGTGTGTGTGTGTGGGGGGGGGGGGGGGGGGGTGGCAGGGAAGGAGCTGTTCCGTCTCTTGTGTGTTGGCACGTACAGCTAGGAGTGTTTTAGTGTCACAGAGCTGCTGTGCTGTGCTGTGCTGTGCTGTGCTGTGCTGTACAGTATGCATTACGACGTTATTATATAGTGAGTGCCTTGCTGTTGGCAGTCGTATCGAGCTGCTGTGTTAGTTAGTGTCAGTATGTATGTGTGGAGTGGGTGTGTGGTGGGGGTGTGGGGGGTGTGGAGGCGGGGTGGGAGGGTGTGGGGGGGTGAGT
>CM054166.1:27524378-27553678 GCA_028751875.1 Rapana venosa
GTGTGTGTGCTGGTTGTTTCTTTGTGTGTAATGTGTGTGTGTGTGGGGGGGGATGTGTACGTGTGTGGGGGTGGGGGGTGGGGGGGAGGGGTGTAAGTGTGTGTTGGGAGGGGTGTAAGAGGTGTGTGTGTAAGGGGAGGGGTTGTGAGGTGTGTGTGCGTGCGTTGGGGTGGTGGGGTGGTGGGTGTAAGTGTGTGTGTGCGCGCGCGCGGAGCGTTAAGGGGGGGGGGGGGGAGGGGGAGTGTAAGTGTGTAAGTGTGTGTATGTGTGTGTGTGTGGAATTGTAAGTGTATGAGTGTGTGTATATGTGTGAACGCGCGTGTATTTATTTGCATTCTCTTCTGTATACATGTAGTAGCTCGCCCTTTAAACATCGCGACTATCTCGGCCATTACTTCTTCAACAAAAAGAACCCCTTTGTGTTCATACCCACTGATAATTATAGGCATAGCATTTCTTCTGGGGGTCAGATTGGCAGGGACTATTGAAAGAAAGATTTTTAGAAAGGGGCAAGCTTTGAACCAATGCTGAAGTCAGCAAGACATTTTTTAAAATCTACTTCATGATATGGGCTATATATATGATTGTGTCTTATTTACATCAGCTACCTGCATCTTGGCTTCAGTACAGTCCCCCCCCAGTTCACCCAGCTGTAAATGGGTACCTGCCTTCTTTAGGGTCAGGGATGGTATTAAAGCAGCGAGGGAGAGGAGGAGATGGGCGCCGCCCTCAATATGCTTGGCCCCTGGAGAAGTTGAGGTCTTTTGATGCCTCTCTCGCTCCTCAACAACGACCGCATAGGTTATTGGAACACTTTTTACACACACGTGTGTGTCTGTATAATTAATATATATATATATATATATATATATATATATATATATATATATATATATATATATATATATATATATATATATATATAAAACTTGTGAATACTTTAAATGTATTGATAAACTCAGCACTTGATAACAAATGAGTAAAGAAGTTAAAAGAAAATACTTTCCAATAAGATGGAAGGAATTATTTGAAAAAAAAGGAACAAACCTTTTTAAAAACAATATTTTAAAAAGCAAACACCACACATCACACACATCACACACACACACACACACACACACACACACACACACACACACACACACACACACACACACACACACACACACACACACACACACAACACTACACAACACACTAACTAACTAACTAACTAACTAATAACGTTCTAAAACAACAACAACAACGACACAAAAGAAAAACGAAAAAAACAAACCCATACCACACCTACACGAAAAATAACACCAAACATAACAAAGCACAAAAACATTGACTTTGTAGTTTAATACTCTAAAAAAAACAACGGTAATAGGACAAAAAACAACAACCCAACAACAACCACAACCTCACAACCACCCACTTCACAAGTAATTCCTAAAAAAAAAAAAGAAAATCAACCCAGTTTGACATCGTGGTCAGAATAATAAAGCTAGCCACAAGTCGTCACGCTCAATTGAGGACAATTTAGAAGGACGTTTCTGTTCTACAGATCGGTGTATTGCAGGCAGTTTGAGGGCAATTTGAGGACAATGTTGAGCCTTTAACGATGTGCTTTGTAACATTGTGGACCCCCCCCCACCCCCCCCCCCCCCCCCCCCTCCACCCCCCCCCCCCCCCACCCCCCCCCCCCCCCCCCCCTTGATCAACTTGAGTGATAGCAGAGAACAAGAGATACAGGTAGGCTAGTCTTGGATACGACAGTTTGCTGTTTTTAACCGACCCTGTAGTATATATAACTTGGAGACTGGGGGATAGATAGCTCAGTGGTCAGAGCACTCACTCGCTTTTCCCCACAGCTTTGAAAGTTTTCCAGCAGCATCGAGCGTGGGTTACCAAGTGGGATGGGGGGTAGTCGACTCGTTTGCGCGCCTTGGCTTCAGTATACACAGTGCCCTTTTTTTTGGTTATAGTTAAGTTTGAAATGGTATTAGTAGTTTACAGTCCCAGCGGAACTCGTTCCGATTTCAGGGTCTGTGGTGGCAAGTCATCTCCAGCTTGAGGGGCGCCCCGAGGGCCAAGCCTAAAAACAGAACAGTTTCGAATATAGTTAGGAATTGTGCCAGGCCCGGGCAAGCGCAAGCGTGCTGATATTGATGTACAGTCCCCCAGTTCATCCAGCTGTAAATGAGTATTTATTTATTTATTTATACCACTTTTAAGTCGCGAGATTTCTCTGCGTGAAATTCGGGCTGCTCTCTCCCCCGGGGAGAGCGCGTCGCTACAAGAGCAGCGCCACCTTTATCTGTCGCTTTTGTTTGTAGTGTGCAACTGTATTTGTTTTCCTATCAGAGTGGCTTTTCTAAGAATTTGCGTCTTTTTGTCGTGGTCTTTATACGTCCGGTGACAATGTTGTGTAACAACACGGGACACTTGGTTTATGTCTCATCCCGATAAGACTAGCGCCCAAATACCATCATGGTCTAATGGATAGGGGGAGAAAAGTCCCTTTTTTTGTCAACGGCAGTAGGTTCATGCTCTTCTTGCAGCGTCTGGGGGTACTTATAGCAGCGAGGGAGAGTGTGGGCGCGCTTCAATTACTGCTGTCCTGGAGAAGCTGAGTCTCTGTAAATCGTCTCAATTGACCATAGGTTATGGGTCACCTTTTTTTTGTTGTAACTGTTGTTGTTGTTAAGTTTTGTTGTTTTTGTACCACAATTGCTGGCTCAACTTTCAAGTGCCTCCTTCTTCACCTCTCAAAAACAGTCAATATTGCTGCTGTAAATTAAGAGGATTGAAGAGATTAAGCTCGTTTCTGTCTATTGATTCTCTGTCTCACCCCACTGTCTTCTGTTCTCTTTGTCTGTCTTTTGTCTTTCTCTCTTCTCTGTCTGTTTGTCTGTTGTATGTCTCTCTCTCTCTCTGCTGTCTGTCTGTCTTCTCTCTCTGTGTCTTTCTCTCTTCCGGCTATTTCTCCGCCCCCTCTCTCTCTTTCGCCCTCCCCCCCTCTCTCTTCTCTCCTCCCTCCCCATCACCCTATCTCCCTCCATTCCTCCACCCCCCCTCCTCTCTCATCCATTTCCCCCACCCCTCACACTGACTATATATATACATATATTTATATACACCCAGTCTGTTCGTCATTATTTCGCCACCAGAAGCAATAAATCGAGGGCTTGAATAGAACCGCCCCCCCCCCCCCTTTCTCTCTCTTTGTATCTTTTTTCTTTCTCTCTCTCTCACTTTCTCTCTGTCTCTGTCTCTCTCCCTCCATCCCTCTCTCTTCAACTTGTTTAGAATACTCTTTCAACAACTCCTCTTCACTCTGAAATTGGAGGGCGGTCGGAAGAAGGGAGGCTTCAGACGGTTTTGAAAGAGAGAGAGAGAGAAGAGAGAGAGAGAGAGGAGAGGAGAGGAGATGAGAGAGGAGATGTGAGAGAGAGAGAGAGAGAGAGAGAGGAGAGAGAGTGTGAAGAGGAGAAAGAGTGAAGAGAGAGAGTGTGTGTGTATTGTGTGTAGAGAGGAGGGGGAGGGGGGAGGGAGAGAGAGAGAGGAAGGAGGGAGAGGGAGAGAGAGAAGAAACTAGTTTAAAACGGAGAGAGGGGGGAGAGAGAGGAGAGAAGAGAGATATTTTTTTTTTAAACGACAGAGACAAGAGACAGAGACAGAGAGATTTCCTTTAAAAACGAAAAAAAAAAAACCCCCTACCACACCTGGGAAAAGAAATTGCATGCTGCTGCACTGAGTAGGCAGGCAGATACTGAGTAGAGTGATTTTCTGTCTGGCACTAGAGCAAGCTACTTACACCTGTGCCTTTTTCTAAACATGACACTTGGCACACGACGTTCGCAGACACGTAGGCACCTCGTAAACGAAAAAAACAACCTCACCACACACTGTACGTAAGGCTACATGAGATTTTGTTTATTTATTATTTATTTATCTTTATATCGAGTATGGATAGCTCACATGTGCTTTTTTACATCCAGTACCCGTGGACATCGTTTTGGGGTAAAATTTGTCACGTTTCCACCGGCACAACTAATGGTCTATCTTATTCGAAAAGCCGAACAAGGATTTAACGCGAGCGCAAGATGTTTTTCCGTACCGTGGTTGGTTTGGTGGTGAAAGACATGGTGTGTTACGGCACACAAGCGCATAAACTTCCACACACACACACACACGCAGTGCGCGGGTGGTGCAAGACGGTGGCACACGACGCAGAGTGCAACATACACACAGGTAACACACACAATCTCTACAACAGCACATCTCTCTTTCTCTCTCACTCTTTCTCTTGTCTGTCTCACTCACACACACACACACATACACTCTCTCTAATACACACTCACACACAGACACAACACACACACACACACACACACACACACACACACACACACACACACACACACACACACACACACACACACACACACACAACACACACACACACACAACACACACACACAACACACACACACATATCACACAGATACACACACACTACAAACAAAACAAGACAAGTGAAGAGATTGGATGACCCTGTTATTTCGACAACACCAAACAATTACTATACCTGCCCCCTTAAAAAAAAAATAAAATAAAATAAATGGAAGGGCACGTCGACTTGAAAAAACACACAAAACCAAACCCCAACTAACCCAAACAAACAAAACTTAAAAAAACCAAAACCCAACCCAAAACAAACCAACGCACAAAACTTAAAAAAACAAACAAAAACAAAACCAAAAAACCTTGCAGAGAGGGAGTTTTAAAGATAAGCAAGAGCTGCTCTGCTACTATATATACTTGCTAGCAGAGAAATTGAAAGTGGGGATGGTAGGAGGGAGGTTAGTTAGGTTGGTGGTGGGTGGTGGGGGTGGGTGGGGGGGTGGGGGTGGGAGAAGAGAAGAAGGAGGAGGGAGGGAAAGGATGGAAGGAAGGGAAGGAAGGAAGGAGGGATGTGAGGCGTAGAGGGGTGTAAGGAGCGGTGGTGGTGGTAGTGAGAGTGAGTGAGTGAGAGAGAGAGAGAGACAGAGAGAGAGACTCGAGAGAGAGAGAGAGAGAGAGAGAGAGAGAGAGAGAGAGAGAGAGAGAGAGAGAGAGAGAAGGAGGAGGAGGAGAAAAACGAGGAAGGAACTGCCAGATGCCTCTTGCTTCAACAAAGAGAAAGAGGGAAAGAAAAGAAAAAAAAAAAACGAAGGCGATGAAACCTCTCCCCCCCCCCCCCCCCCCTCCTCCCACTCCACTTCACCCCATCCACTCCACTCCGCACCCCACTCCCCCCCTCCCCCACAACCAAGCAACTATCTCCCGCACGGTGAGAGTATTGGGAGTAAGGAGAGGAGGAAAAGAAGGAAGGAAGGAAGAAAGAAAAGAAGAATTTAAAAAAAAAAGAAAAAAAAGAAGAAAAGAGAGAAAATGAGCAGACAGCTTTTCAACTCGTCAGTTTTCCCTTACCTGACTTTGTCTGTCTCTGTGTCTGTATCTATGTCTGTCTGTCTGTCTGTCTCTCTGTCTGTCTCCCTACCTGACTGTCTCTCTGTCTGTCTGTCTCTCTTTTTGTCTCTCCTCTGTCTCTTTCTGTTTGTGTCTGTCTGTCTCTTCTCTGTCTCTCTCCATGTCTCCTTCTCTCTCTCTGTCTCTCTCTCTGTCTCTCTCCTCTCCTTTCTGTCCTCTCTCTCTGTCCCTCTCTCTCGTCTGTCTCTCTCTCTCTCTCCTCTCATCTCTCTCTCTCTCCTCTCCTCTGTCTGTCTGTCTTCTGGTTCTCTCTCCTCTCTATTTTATCTCTTGCTCCTTCTGTCTGTCTGGCTGCCTATCTGTGATCTATCTTCGTCTGTCTTCAAGTCTGTGTCTCTATCTATCTATGTCTTCAATGTCTGTGTCTATCTATCTATCTATCTATCTATCTATCTATCTATCTATCTATCTATCTATCTATCTATCTATCTATCTATCTATCTGTTTGTCTCTGACAGCCTGCCTGCCTGCCTAGGCACATGTCTGTCTGTCTCTCTCTGTGTCTGTCTCTCTCTGTATCTTTCTCTGTCCCTGTGTCTCTGTCTGTCTGCTGTTGTCTGTTCAAAAAATTGCGCAGGGAAAACGAAGGGGTTTTCCTTCCTTAAAGTTGTTCAAAAAAGGAAGGGTCGCTTTGTCTAGGAGGGTGAGGGGGGAGGGAAAGTGGAGGAGAGAGAGAGAGGAGGAGAGAGAGAGGAGAGAGAGAGAGGAGGGGACAGACAGACAGACAGCAGACAGACAGAGAAGAGAGACAAAAAGACAGAGACAGAGAGACAAACAAGACAGACGTTTGGAGGGGGGGGGGGGGGGGGGGGGGGGGGGGGATGGTAGAGGTGGGGGTAAAACGGAGAGGGAAAGTGGGTGTACATGATGTATGTATGTATGTATATGTGCGGTGCCCCCTGCGAGCGTTGTGTTGGGTTTTGTAAGGGAGACAAACCTCATTCATTTTTTTGGTTTTTT
Source organism: Rapana venosa (assembly GCA_028751875.1). Classification (NCBI taxonomy): domain Eukaryota; kingdom Metazoa; phylum Mollusca; class Gastropoda; order Neogastropoda; family Muricidae; genus Rapana; species Rapana venosa. The sequence goes on from CM054166.1 coordinate 27,530,859, forward strand.
TTTTTTTTTTAATTACGTTTTCCCTTCTTCCTTAAACCCTCCTTTCTTCTCTTTTAAAAAAATTTCTGCTTTTGCTGGCTTTTGTGTTTCTGTTGTTGTGCTGTTTTTGTTTTTTGTTTTGTGTTTTTTGGACTTTTTTTCGTTTTTTTTTGGGGATGTTATTTTCTTCACCTCTCATCTTTTTGTAGCCTCCCCTCCACCCCTCCTCCCCCTTCGTCTTTTTTTTTGGGGTGGAAGGGCGTTTGGGGTGGGGGGGGGGGGGGGTGGGGGTTAGGTTAGGAAAAAACGGGGGTGCTGCGGACGTATGTAAAACATTATATAATGATATATTTTATGTCCTCTTCTTCTCTTTAATATATTGATTTTTAGTTTGGTGAAAGCAGAGAGAAAAATTTAAATTAAAAAAACAATCATAAAGCATCCGTAAACTTCTCCCTCTCCCTCTGAGTCTCTTTCTCTCTCTCCTCTCTCTCACTCTCTTCTCTCTCTCTCTCTCCTCTCTCCCCCTCCCCCTCCCCCTGAGTCTTCTGAGTTTTTCTCCTCTCTCTGATCTCTCTCTCTCTCTTGAGTCTTCTCTCTCTCTGAGTCTCTCTCTGTCTCTGTCTCTCTGTCTCTGTCTCTGTCTCCTCGTCTTCTCTCTCTCTCTCCTCTATCTCTCTCTCCTCTCTTCTCTCTCTCTCTCCTCCTCACTACCCTACCCTACCCCCACCTCCTCCCCAAACCTATTATTGTCCCAAACTCTCCTCTGTTCCTTTTTAGCACATTTTCTCGCTCACCCCCCCCCCCTCCCACCCCCCCCACCCCCCCCCCCACACAACACACAAACACACACACGCAACGCACGCACCTACGCACGCACGCATCACACCACACCACACACACACACACACACACAACACGGACACGCACACACTCATACACACACACGAACACAATCACAACACACATACATACACCTACACACACACATACATACACCTACACACACACACATACACCTACACACACACACACACACACAACACACACACACACACACACACACACACAACACACACACGCACGCACGCACGCACGCACGCACACACACAACACACACGCACGCACACACACACACACACGCACGCACGCACGCACGCACGCACACAAACACACACACGCAGAGAGAGAGAGAGAGAGAGAGAGAGAGAGAGAGAGACGAGAGAGGAGAGAGAGAGAGAGAGAGAGAGAGAGGAAGGAGGATTTTTTTTCACTTTTAAGTTTTTGTCTTATTTTCAACATCTTCTCAATCTAAAAAAACAAAACAAACAAAAACCCAGCATCTGCTACTGTTTTTTTGCTGCTATTGCTGCTGCTGCTGCTGCTTTTGTTCTTATTGCTTTTAAAGATATTTTTCTGTGTTTTTTGTTTTTTTCCTGATACTGTTATAGCTGTTATTGCTGCTGCTGTTGCATTGGTTGTTGTTTTGTTGTTGCTGCTGCTAGCTGCTACTGCTGTTGTTGCTGCTACTGCTGTTGCTGCTGCTGCTGCTGCGATTGCTCAGTCAGTCAGACTTAGCTGACAAAAGATAGGGACCTGTGTTGGGCCGCCCCGCTATGCCAATCATTTGTTTGTATATCGTTTTCAATCAGCCCCGCTCAGTTCTATCCCTGTCCCGCACCTCCCCTCCTCCCTTCCTTTCCTTTCTCACCCTCCCACCCCCCACTCATCCCTTCCTCCCTTTCCTTTCCCTTTCTTCTCCAGCTCCCCCAACCACTCTTTCGAAAATATCCCTCACATCCTCTCTTTATATGTGTGTGTTGTGTGGTGTGTGTGTGATCGTCTGTATGTTGTCTTGTTTTGTCTGTGTGTCTTTGTGTCTGTCTTTTCGCTCTCTCACTACACTCACACAACTCTCTGTCTCTCTGATGTGTGTCTCTGTGTGTCTGTTGTTGTCTGTTCTCTCTCTCTATGTCTGTCTGTTTCTCACCCGCGCCGCAGCGCTATATGGCTGTATCGCCCTAAAAATAGCGATACCATTTTCTTCATTGGTTTCTGTATCTTTCTAGTCTCTGTCTGTTCCTCTCTGTCTCTCGGTTCCTCTCTGTCTCTCGGTTCCTCATGTCTCTGGTCTCTCGTTCCCTCTTCTCTGTCTCTCTGTTCCTCTCTGTCTCTTGTCTTCTCTCTCACACAAACACTCACTCTCTCCAACACACACCTCACTCTCTCTCTCTCTCTTCACACAACGCACTACTCTCACTCTCTTTCATCTCATCACTCACACACACTACACACACTACACTCACTCTCACTCTCACACACCCCACACACACAAACACACACACACACACACACACACACACACACACACACACACACACACACACACACACCACACACACACAAACACACACACACACTCACTCTCTCTCTCTCTACTCACTCATCTCACTCACACACACACACTCAACTCACGCACTCACTCACCGTTGGCAATCGTCAGGAATAATCGCACGTTATGTAAATATAATCGTTAGCAAGCATTCATCTTGCTTTACAATCCTTAGCAGCAGAGCAGTTACAGAACAGCACAAGCACTGCACACTCTCATTGCAAGCCAAGCCCAAGACTAGACTTAGTATTGATTAGATCCGTGTTTATATTCTTCTCTTGGTGGAGGTGTTGTGTGTGCCTTGGTACCTGAATCCCATCTGTTTTGTCAGTGTACATGTTTAGCATCCGACTTCTGTGTGCGCTAGGAATATTCCCCCTTTCTATTCCACTCTTTTGTTTCTTTCTGCCTTTGTTCGTTTCAATTCCACGGTCACCCACCCCCTTCTTGTCTTTTTTCTGCCTTCTTGGGTCCATTCGCCTTCCTTCTTGTCCGCCCTCTCCAGGCGAGGCTTAAGTCAATAAAAGTTGTGTGGATGAACAGTCTCTCCCGGGGTTCGAAGTTGGATGCGCTCTGGTTGGTAGGCTTTAGTTTTAGTAGTAGTGCTGGGCTGACTTGTGGGCAGCTTAACGGCCAGCGCGACGCAATTTTTTTCGGTCATAATTGACAGACAGCTATACTTGCTGTCCCTGAGCGTTCGACGATGATGATGATGTGATTAAGATGTTGTTGGAGTTGGAGGAGGAGGAAGAGGAAGAAGAGGAGGAAGATGAAGTTAAAGACGATGTAGTAGTGGGAGAAGAAGGAAGGAGAGGAGGGAGGAGAAGAAAGAGAGGGAGGAAGAGGAGGAGGAGAAGAATGAGGTGGAGAAAAAGGAGAATGAGTATGAGAAGAAGAAGAGAAGGAGAAGAAGAGGAGGAGAAGAAGGAGAAGAGAAGGAGGAGGTGAAGTAGACTGTGAAGAAGAAGAAGAGAGCAGGAAGAAGCAGGATGAAGAGCAAGAACAAGAAAAAGAGGAGGAGGATGAATGCGAGAAGTGAAGAGAAGAAGACGAAGTGAAGAAGGTGAGAAGAAGTCAGAAGAAGATGAGACGAAGATGAAGAAAGTCGAAGAATGAAAAGAAGATGAATGAAGAAGAAGCAGAAGTTCTGTTGTACAGAGGTGGCGGCGAGCTATGGCTGCATTCTGCACGCTGCTTTGAAAGCTTTAGGTACGGACACTAAGCCCGATCAGCCACAGATCACACAATGAATGGACTTTGATGTTCTGTACTGAATGGTCTCAATCCTGTTCCATAGTTTGGCCAGGACACATTACGCACACGCACGCGTGCTGTGTGAAGTGATGAGAGAGAGAGAGGAGAGAGTTGGAGAGAGAACGAGATGAGAGAGAGAGAGAGGGGGGGGGGGGGGGGCCATAGAGAGAAGAGAGAGAGAGAGAGAGAAGTGAGTGAGGAGATAGTGAGAGAGAGAAACAGAAAAGACAATGACAATGTTGTATGGCGGAAGCGAGCTAGTAGAGTGATGAGACGTGAGGAGAGAAACACTGAGAGAGACGAGAGATGATTGAGATGAGAGAGAGAGAGGGGGGGGGGGGGGGGGGGGTGGGAAGGGTAGTGGGGGGGGGAGAAACACAGAGAGTGAAACAGAGAAGACAAGACAAGGTTGTGTGGCGGGATTCGAGCTAGTCGAGAGAGAGTGAGAGGAAACACAGATGATGAGGAGAGAGAGATAGAGAGAGATGGAGCTAGAGAGTGAAAGGAGAGAGAGTGAGAGAGAAAAAAAACCAGAGGAGAGAGACGAGACATGGAGAGACGAAGGAGAGTGCGAGAGAGTGAGAGAAACAGATGAGAAGAGACAGAGAGAGAGAGACGAGAGAACAGAGAAAAAGGGGGAAGGGGGAGGAGAGAGTCGAGAGAGATGAGGTGAGAGTGATGAGAGAGGGAGAGAGAGAGAGAGCAATCAGTAAGAGTCATAAGACAACATTCATGAATGATACGAAAACAATCTCTGATCAATCAATCAATCAATCAGACATTCTAGTTCCGGTTTCCTGCTTCCTGCCATTTTGGTAGAGAGAGGGAGGGGGCAAAACTCAAAGATGGCTTGGCAGGAATGGTGCAGCGTTACATGACCTTACATTACGTTACGTGTTGTTTTGTTACGTTACATTACGTTACGTGACGTGACGTTTTGTTTTGTTACGTTACATTATGTTACGTTTTGTTACGTTACATTACGTTACGTTTTGTTTTGTTACGCGACATTACGTTACGTGACATAGCGTTACATTACGTTACGTTACATTACGTCACGTTACATTACTTTTCGTTACGTTACATTACGCTACGCTACATTACGTTACGTCACATTACTTTTCGCCACGCAACATTACTTTTCGCTACGTTACATTACTTTTCGTTACATTACATTACGTTACATTACGTTACGTTACATTACTTTTCGTTACGTTACATCACGTTACATTACGCCACATTACTTTTCGTTACGTAACATTACGTTTCATTACTTTTCGTCACGTTACATTACGTTACATTTCGTTACGTTACGTTTCGTTACATTACGTTACGTTACACTACGTTACCTTACGTTACGTTACCTGACGCTGATGAACGCACGCCGATCCCCGTCGTCTTCTTTTTTGGGGATAAGGTGGAGGAAGAGTGGGGTGATCGAAGGAGGGGGGGAGGGGGGGGGGTGAGGGGAGGGTGGGGGGGGGGGGGGGGGGGGGGTGAGGGAAAGTTTCTGGCAGACGATGGTCAACTCTACACTTTGCGAGGTTTGGCATGTGTGGCAGGGCGCTTGTTTGTACACTGTTGTCAGCCTCTATAATAATCTTCGCAGCTGATAGAAGTTGAAGAGATAAAGGGCGCTTAACTCTATTTCCTTAAACTGTTTAGGTAGATGGCTTGGGGGCAGTGTTAAAATAAACATCTCGGAAATTCTCCCCACCCAACCTTTTCACACACATCCACTCATCTCTTTACTCTATTTTTTGCTGTGTTTTTCCTGGTGCCTTTTTTTCTTCTTTTTTTTTCTTCTTTGTTTACGTGCTTGTCGTTCGTTCTGTCTTGCCTTCTTTTCTTGTGCGTTCTTTCTTTCTTTCTTCTTTGCTAGTTTCTTTCTTTCTTTTTTCTCCTGTTTTTTTTTGTGGTTTAGTAGTTTTCTCTTAAGTAGTGGGGTAGTTATAGGAGAGTAAAGTATGCCATCAGTTGCAAATTGCATGATTCTGATTTAGGGGGCGTGGAAGTATAATGTTGGGTTGTGGGGTTTGTGGGGTGGGGTGTGTATGGTGGGATAGGTTGGGGGGTCTGGGTTGTTGGTTGGGATTTGTTTGGTTGTTCTTATGTGTTTTGTTTTTCTTGTGTTATTTTCGGTTGGGTGGGGATTGTCTGGGTGGTGGTTTGTTGGGGTATGTTGTTTTGTTAATTATGGTTGTTTTGCGTGTTGTGGTGGGGGGGTTTTTTTGTTTTTCGTGCTAGGGTTTTGGGGCCAGTGTTCGCCATTCCATTTGGGGGATTCGGGGATTTTTGGTATTTTTGTATGGGTTTCTACTGGGATTGCTTTGCCGGGGATTGGGGTGGGGTTGTAGGGATTGGGTTTGTGTTTTGGGATGATTTATCTTTTGGGGTTTTGAGGGGATGGGGGGGGGGGGGGTAGGAGGGGGGGGGAGGGAGAAAATAGCTTGGTAATGCAAGATTTATTAGCTGTAAATGGGTACCTGCCCTCTTTAGGGTCAGGGAGGGTAAAGCAGCGAGGGAGAGGAGATGGGCGCCGCCCTCAATTTGCTGGCCCCTAGAGAAGCGAAGGTCTCTGAGGCCTCGCTCCCCTACGACCACATAGGTTGTGGGACACCTTTACCATTTACCATAAAGTCCTCATTTTTGTTTTCTCGTCTCATAGATTATTGAAAATCGCTTTACAGTCTTAAGACACACTTAAAATAAAAGAAGAATGTTTGTTTGTGGAAGATAATAATGTAATTCACTCATTAGTTTGAACAGAAAAATCCTGACCTCTCATTTTGTGTCTTTTGGATTGAAAAATATTATTTTTTTTGGTGTTGGTTGTGTAGCGGAGCGTTGGACACACACACTTACTCTCTCAACGCACTACTCAACACTAGCGCGTGTCGCGCGTCTATATGTATCTGGGGTTGGGAAAAGTCGGTTTATCGTTGTACATACATCTTCTGTCTATGACACTGTCTCTCACTCTCTACTACTATATCTCTATCTATCATCTTATCTAACACTCACCTCGGTACACTCAACTAATCACTATCATCACGCATGATAACACTAAGCATCCCCTGTGGCGATGTAGATTATTTTATTTGGGTCTCGAGGTGTTTTTGCATCTGAGACGAATTTGGAATTAAGACAAAGCGAAGAGGAGATGGGCGAGAATGGGAGAGGGATGAGGGAGAGAAGGGCGGAGAACGCGCGAGGAAGGTGGCGGGAGTAGGCAGAGCGAGAGATATAGTAGCACGATATCGAGGGCGGGAGGGAGGGCGGGTGGAGTGTTGAGAGTCTCTTGATGGGCCAAAATGCCAGGAGAACGCTCACTCTCCCTATCTTTCCTTATCCCTTCTACCCTCTCCCTACCTCTCCTACTCCCTCTCTCTCTCTCTCTACCTCCCAAACACTCGCTCTCTCTTCGCCTTCCCTCGCTTCCCTATATCCCTCCACACCCCTCCCCCGTCCCCCCACCCCCCCCCACCCCCCCCCCCATATCGCTCTCTTCTCTCTCTCTCTCCTCTCTCTCTCTATCGCTATCTCGCTCGCTCTCTGTCCACGGACCGAGTGTGAGGGGGGTAGGTTATGTCGGCCATTGTCAAACAAATACATCACCCCCCAACAAAACCAAAAAACCAAAATGACCCAACCAAACCACTAATAGTAGTATGGGACCTCTAGCAGCTTGTTATTTGTGGACTGTCCTTTTGTGGTTGTACTAAATAGTTTGAGTTTTGAAATGTTGACTTCGGCCTAGGAGTAATAAGTTAGGTAACCAGTTTAAATAGTAGTGTTAGATGTAGTAGGTTTAGTAAGTAGTTTAGTTAGTGTAGTTAGTTAACACTAAGTCATAGTAGGCTATTGCAGACTAGGCCAGGCCCAGGCAGGGCCAAGACAGGCCAGGGACAGGCCAGGCCCAGGATGTCCGGCCTGAGGCAGGTGGTCCTAACCTTGGCCTTGTAGGGCCTTATCCCTTTTGATGAGTAGATTATGTTCGTCTGCTTCTTTGCAAGTGGGTTTTTTGGGGCTCCTTGACAGGCGTATGCACGTTTACTATACTACTCTCTTCCTCCTTGTTACTTAACTCTTAGACTAGCTTATTGTGTATTTGTATTGTGTGTGTGTGTTTGGGGGCGTAGGGGGTGTCCTGTGTTTTACTGTTATTTATGATAAGGGCTGGTGGGTAGGTTGGGGGTGGGGGGTCGGGGTTGGGGGGTGGGGGTGGGTGTGAGGGAGAGAGGGGGGAGAGGAGGGAAGGGGTAGAGGGGGAAGAGAGAGAGGGGGATGGATTTAGAGAGAGGGAGAGAGAGGAAGGAGAGGAGAGAGAGAGAGAGATGAGAGAGGGAGAGAGAGGAGAGACAGACAGACAGACAGACAGACAGACAGACAGACAGGACAGAAGGACAGACAGGACAGACAGAAGACGAAAAAGACCACTGGACAAATAGAGATAAGCAGATTATAAATATAGACATTATATGTTACATACTTACAGATAGAGAGGACACACCGGAGAGAGATTGACAAAAAGCGGACAGACAGGCCGCAGACAGACAGATTGACAGACAGACAGACAGATAGACAGACTGACAGAGCGTGACCAACAAGGGATGAAAATGAATAGATAACGGAATGCGCTCTGAGTTTTGAAGGGAGGGGGGAGGGTGAGGTGTTGGGGTAACTTGTGGTACATAATTTGGACACCCAAGACGATTTTAACAGAGAAAGTGACGACGAGAGGGAGAGGGAGGAGGAGAGAGAGAGAGAGAGAGAGAGAGAAGATAGAGGGATGAGAGAAAGAGAGAGAGAAGGATGAGGAGCGGGAGAGAGTCAGAGAGAGAGAGACGAGGAGAGAGAGAGAGAGAGACGAGAGAGGAGAGAGTGGAGGGTGGGGGTGAGGTTGGGGCTGGGTGGGGGGGAAAGAACACTTATTTCGTAATCGTAATGTTTATCTGTTCCTTGATGGATACTTGAATGATTCTTTATCTAAACAAAAGAATTATTGATATAGATATAGAGACAGAATTTCACTTGAATCGGAATGCAGCTATCTTAAAATAGAGGTGGGCCAAAACGATCGCTTATATGTATATAATTATTTATTAATTATTATATTCTTTGACTAAAATCCTTGCTTTCAAACTATTAAATCAGACAGCGACACATTTCAGTCATGCAGCACTGCTTATATTTGCATGCCTCGATTAGGACATTCTTCTCCTTCTTCACTCATCCCCTAACCCCCCCCCCCCCCCCCCCCCCCCCCCCCCCCCCCCCCCCCCCTACAACCCCATCCCCCTTGAAATGGAGCCAGCGTTTCACCTCCCCTCCTTTGCCCCCTTTTAAAATATTGAGTTGTTTTTTTGGTTATTAAGTTCCTTTTGAAAACTCGTTAACATTTTGCTCGGGTCCTCTCCCATTTCACTGCCTAACTTCCTCCTCCCCCCCTCTCTCTTCTCTCTCTCTCTCTTCTTCTCTCTCTCCCCTCTCTCCTCTATCCTCTTCTCTCTTCTCTCTCTCTCTCTCATCTCCTCTCTCTTCTGACTCCTCTCTCTCTCTCTCCTCTGTCTGTCTGTCTGTTGTCTGTTGTCTGTTGTCTGTCGCTCTCTCTCTCTTCTTCTCTCTCTCTCTCTTCTCTCTCTCTATCTCTCTCTCTCTCCTCTATTCTCCTCTCTCTCTCTCTCTCTCTCTCATCTTCCGCTTAAATGTTGTCTGCTTGTCAAGTTTTGTTTTTTCACCTTGTGTTTTTAAAAGAATGAATTGAAGAAAGAAGGGAATTTTATGAGAACAAGGAGAAGGCTGGAGAGCGAGAGGGAGAGGGTGGGGGTTTTGATTTTAGATTTGAGAGATGGAGAGTGCGTGGGGGGGGGGGGGGGATGGGGGGGTAGCAGGGTGAAGGTGGGTAGAGAGGGAGGGAAGGATGAAGGAGAAGAAGCAGTGAAGAGGAGAAGTGGGAGAGTGAGGAGGAGAGAGAGAGGAGAGGAGAGAGAGAGAGAGAGATGAGAGTGTTGAGAGAGAGAGAGAGGAGAAGAGAGAGATGAAAGAGAGAGAGACACACACACACACTCACATTCACACACACACACCAACACTAACACACACACACACACACAAACACAACATTGTACTCTGTTTTTTTCCCTGTCATCTCTTTTCTTTAGTATTTATACTCTCTCTCCTTCACTTCCTTCTCTCTCTCTATGCCACTACCCACACACATTACACCAACACACACACACACACAAACCCACACACACACACACACACACACCACACACACACACACACACACACACACACACACACACACACCACCACTTACACTTGTAAACTCACACGAACGACGCAACTCGATACCTCTTGTTTTTTTTTTTTTTTCCCCCCCCCCCCCCCCCCCCCCCCCCACCCCCCCCCCCCCCCCCCCCCCCCCCCCCCCACCCCCCAAACGCCCGCTCCTCGATAGTTCTAAAGTATTATAATATATATTAATATATTTAATCCTTTCTTATTTGGACAGCCCTCGACTTCTAAAAACATTACACAGGCAGCGTAGATAGTAGATAGATATATTCACATATAATGTAATCATACATACTTGTTATGTCTATTACATATAAGCTATTCACTCTAACCCTCAACTATTTGCCAAATTAAAAGGTAAAAGGTGTACCATAACCTATAAGTCGTAGGGAAGCGAGGACGTCAGAGACCTTATCTTCTCTAGGGGGCCAGCATATTGAGCACGGCAACAATATCCTCTCCCTGGCTGCTTTTACTTCTGACCCTAAGAGGGCAGGTACCATTTTACAAGCTGGCGGTGGAGTGGGGGACTGTGCTGTGAAGCCAAGGCGCGCGCAAAACGGGAGGTCACACATTCAGTACTGGTAACCCACGTTCGCTGCTGCTTAACTTGGCTGGGGGAAAAGCGTAGTGCTCCGTACCACTGAGCTATCCCGTACCCTACCTAGCCATAAAATAGCCACCGTTCAAATGAAATGACAACAAACACACACCACACACACTCACACACACACAACACACAAACACACACTCCACCACTACACTCACACACCCACTTACTCCACACGTATTACCCCCCCCCCTCCCCCCCCCCCCCGCCCCCCCCCCCCCCCCCCCCCCCCCCCCCCTCCCCCCCCCCCCCCCCCCCCCCCCCCTCCCCCCCCCCCCCCCCCCCCCCCCCCCCCATCCCACGCACTCAAACATACACAACATATATCAAAGAATTGACCGCCAATGATTTGAGCAAAGTGTGGTGGTGGTTGTTGCCCTTTTGTAAAATTCTAAACAAACAAAAAGACCTCTGTTATTGAATATCTCCTGGGAAAAAACTAACATCACCCCCACCCACTCACACACAACACACACACACCTTACATAAAACCATGACACATGATTACCCCTACCCCTTCGTGGGGGATTAGGGATGGGAGGGGGGTTGGGTGGGTGTTGGAGGTGGGGTGGTTGGGGTGGGGTGGGGAGAGGGTGGATATTATATATCATCCTTTTGACAAGTGTGCTGTATCTCAGAGGTTTGAACATAACAAAAGACATAGTGACAGACCCTTTGTGAAACTACTTGTGTGTGTGTTTGTTGTGTGTGTGTGTGTGGGTGTGTGTTGTGTGTTTGTGTTTGGGTGTGTTTTGTCCAGCATGCCGATGCTGCGCGGCGCGGCGGGCAACTTGAATCAAACTGTGACAAAGATCTCGTTTTCCTTTGCGTCATTGTTAGAGGTTATATATACTACGTCATTTTCTTTGTTGTTGTAAGGGAATGTTGTTGTTGTTTTGTTTAATAATTGTGATTGTGTGTGTGTGTGTGTGGCATGCGCGCGTGCCGCACAACTTGAATTCAAACTGTGACAAAGATCTCGTTCCATTTGCGTCATTTAAGATTTTATAATATATATACTAACGTCAATTTTCTTTGTTGTGTTGATGATGTTTGTTGTTTTGTGTTGTGTGTGTGTGTTGTGTGAGTGTGTGTGTGTGTGTGTGTGTGTGTGTAGTGGAGCGATTTCACGTGCGCTCGCGCGTCGCAACTTGAAATCCAACAGTGACAAAGGGTGATCTCTTCCTTTGCATCATAGTAAGATTATATACTAACGTCATTTTCTTTTTTGTTGTTGATGTTGTTGTTGTTTTGTGTGTGTGTGTGTGTGAGTGTGTGTTTTGTGGGTGTGTGTGCGTGCGTGCGCGGCGCATCTTGATTCCAAACAGTGACAAAGATCTCGTTCCTTTGCGTCATAGTACGAATATATACTAACGGTCATTTTCTTTGTGTTGGTTGTTTGTTGTTGTTGTGTGTGTGTGTGTGGGGGGGGGGGGGGAGAAACTTTGAAATGACCATGACAAAGAATCGTTCCTTTGTGTCATAGTAAGATAATTACACGTCATTTTCTTTTTGTTTGTTGTTGTTGTTTGGTTGTTTTTTTTGTGCTTTTTTCTTTTTGTTTTTTTCTTTTTTTTTCCTTTTTGTTGTATTGAATGGTTTTTTTCTTTCTGATCTCTCTCTCTCTCTCTCCTCTCTCTCTCTCTCTCTCTCGCTCTCTTGTTATTTAATAAAATATATTTTGTGTTTTTTTGGTGTAAGGGTGGAGGGATGGGGTGTGTGGTTGTTTGTTTTGTATGTGTGTTTTTTTTTGTTTAGTTTTTTAAATTTTATTTTGAGGGGATAGAATCTTTTTTTTTTTTTTATAAATTGGGCGGGGGGGGGGGGGGGGGGGGGTGGGAGGGGTTGGTGGGTAGGTCTTTTTGTTATTTCCGCCTCTTCAACCTGCGAGGGATTTGAATCTCGCGTCATAGCCAGGATTTTTTCCCCCCTGTTTCCTTCTTTTTTTGTGTGTGTGTGCTTTGTACTGTGGGTTTAAAAAAAAAAAGAAAAGAAAAAAAAAAGAAGTCTTTTAACTGGAATCTGCAAGGAATCGAATTCGGTCAGACCAGGTATCATTATTACAGCCTTTTGTGTGTGTAGTCGTGTGAGTGTTGTAGTGTGTGTGTGTGTGTATTGTGTGTGCGCGGCGCAACGGATATTGCCATTGTCATGTCAGGAACAGGCCCGAATACTTGGGTCCAGTGTTCTTTGTGATTAGCGGGTTGAGTGGTTGGCGGGGATTCGTTATGTGTGTTGGTGTGGTGTGTGTGTGTGGGTGTGTTGTGTGTGTGTGTGTTTTTGTGTGTGTATGTGTGTGTGTGAGTGTGTGTGTGTGTGTGTGGGGTTGTGTTTTGTGTCGTTGTGTTTTGTGTGTGTGATGTGTGTCTGTTGTGTGATTGAGGAGGTCTGTGTGTGTGTGTGTGTGTGTGTGTGTGTGTTCCAGTTTAACGTTTACGTCTATTCACCATTAGTGATTTTTAGACGGGAAAAAAATACAAAAAGTTATTAAACAAGAGAATGCCAAAACAATATACAAAAAGTGTCAATTAAACAAGTACTTAAAAAACTAACTTTAACATATACGCAAAAACAAAAACTGAATTATCGGACTTTTTATCAATCCCTTAACACAAATGTCCTGACAGTAGTAACGATGTGGTTCAGACAACAAATCTGATCCCCAGTGGATAAACATGTTGGTATATAGCAGGTTAAATAAAAATGCCTTTTAATATGTCCACAATTCAAAATTAACATGACTCTTGGTAATTTCTCCCACAAATACAGTTTACATTTTCAGTACTATGTTCTGGAAACGCAATATTTAGTTTAAATCTGTTTTACCCAAAGGGATACATATTTCTACGATGACCTCATTATACCAACCACAGACTTTGTTAGGAAATGAAAGCATTTCGAAAATCTATCACAGTGCTTGTACAAGCCATTATAGAGACAATAGCCAGGACAGAAATCATTTTATTTTCTTTCTGAAGTTGCTTCCAGCAAAGGCGTTTTGTAGCAAGCGGTATCCCTATGCATGTGATAGGCAAGTTTATTTACACGAAACTATTTTGTTAATTCTCGCGCCATATTTTGCAAGCTGTCAACTTTTTCATTAAAATAAGATACCAGTGTGTGAGGGAACCCACAGAGGAAAAGTAACAGTACTTACCTCTTAAAAGCAAAAGTGTGACCAGATGCTTCTTGATTTCAATGATTAGGTTCTTTTCTTACTGCTGTTAAAAGTAGATTTAGAATTTTCTTAATGCATGTTGGTTTTTAAAACCGATTAGATATCAACACACAAATTGTATGTGATTATGGCTTTAGGGAAGTTCAAGGAAGTAAGTACATAGTAAGTGCCAACATATAGCAGTTAGACCCAGCTGTAAATATAGATTTATTTTTTCCCCAGGGGTTAGACAGCTCGTTCTACTTTAATGATGGCATAATGAAAGTTGCACCAGCTCATTAGTATTTTAAAACAGACCCATCAGTATAGATTTTGGTATGATCAGGTAAGTAGTTTGCATATGTTCTTTTACTAGCGATGCTTGTCTTACAGCAAGGAATAATGATGTCAAAATGAGCTTTAAGAAGTTTCCCAAGGGTGTGGTAGGGAGCTGACTGTACTGATTTGCTAATTTATATGGTTTTAAGTTCTGAATGTTTTAAAAAGGGGATGGAGAAAGGTGTAAGTATTATTTGTAGTAAGCGAGCTGATAGTTCTTGCTTCTTTTTCGGAAAAGCGATTGTCAGACTTTATTGGACTTTCATTTTCAACGTTGCTGTCATTTGTTTATGTACTTCTTAAGGACATTATTTTGCCACTAGCAAGCTGTCGAATATCATTTAAAGTAAGAACTCCCTCCCCTACTTCCTTATATGTACCTATAGATGAGGCATGAGGCTGTTACACCAAAGCAAGTCGGAATGCTTTACATCTAAGATTGGAATTTTTGAAGCAAATTAATTGGAATAGCACTGAAAAATACTTCTTGTCCATAAGGACAGTCGTTGATCGCACTGAGGGACAAGGTCAGAGGCTTTAATACATTAAGATCTTGTCCCCCATGGTTGTTTTACTAGAAACTTGTAAGAGTTATGAATTTCTTGCTTTAGTTGCCATATATCAATATGCTGATTCCACGTTAATTTAGAAAGGTAAGAATACTTAAGAATTTTCATGCTTGTTTGTATTCTAGAGCTTCTCCATTTATTCGAAAAATTAGGTTGAATTGTGGGTCAACACTCGTTATTTAAAACGGACAAGGTGGGTTTTTTTTCAGGGGGATAAGTGAAAGACCATTTTCAAAAAGATAAACCACTAAGTTTTTCAAGTTCTTTTTGATTATACTTTTTGATAATAATTTAACTTGTCTTTTGTGGTGTTTTCTTTTTCATCGGAAACAATCCATCCACATTACATGTTATGTCAGCATATCTGATACAATAACAACAATGCTTGATAAAAATCTAGGAAGGTCATATAGTAAAATGTTTTGAATAGATAAGGTGATATTATGATCCTTGCGGGATACCATGTCTGGTGACCTTGATAGGGAGAACTAATATTCCCAAACTTTAGCATTTGAATGATTCTTTCTGACAGAAATTAAGTGTGTTGTGGGTACTGTTATTTTTGTGTGAGTGTTGTGTGTGTTGTGGTTTGTGTGAGTGTGTGTGGGTGTGTGTTGTCGAGTTGGGTGTGTGGGTATTTTTGTTGTGTGAGTGTGTGTGTGTATGTGGTGAGTGAAAATTGTTTTTTTTTGTATGTGTGTGTGCGTGTCTGTGTGTTTGTTTGACGTGAGTGTCTGTGTATATGTGTGAGTGAGTTGTGTGTGTGTGTGTGGGTGTGAGGTGTGTGGGGATTGTGTGAGTGTGTGTATGTGTGTGTATGTGTGGTGAGTTTTGTATGACGTGCGTGTCGTGTGTATGTGTTTGTAGTGAGTGTGTGTGTGTGTGTTTGTGTGATAGAAGAGAGAGTAGGGGAGAGTGGAGATGACGAGGAGGTGATTGAGAGTGGGAGATGAGATTGGAGCCGAGAGATGGAGGAGAGGAGAGAGATGAGAGAGTGTGCTTTGAGTGAGTGTGTGGGGCGTGGGAGGGTTGTTTCCGTTTCTTTCTTTTTTTGTTTATTTTATTATTTTTTTTTATAAAGAAGAGACTTTTTTCAAAGCTTCTTTAAGAAAATGAAGGAAGTCTTTTTAATTTTTTAGTGGTGCTTTTTTAAAAAACAGCGCTAGTGTAGTTTCTTTTCTCTTCTTTTTCTTTTTATTCTTTCTCCTCATTCTGGATTTTGTTGTGGTTTAAATAATAAAATTAAGCTGTAAAGGTGTCGTCGTCCGGTGGTTGAGGAGAGGAAAAAATGGGTGTAGCTGATTTATACCGCACTCGATGAAAAATGAATTTGTGGTGAATATTAACGGGTTATGCCTATTGCCTATTTCCGCTGTAACTAAGATTGAAAGTGAGTGCGCTTTCAGATTTTGAAATAAACAATGTTTCCGCTTCGATATTATGATTGCCTTATTATGATGAGCTGGAAGATTATGAATATAGCTAGTTCTGTTCGATTATTGATTGCCCTATAAATGAGATGGGAATTTTTTTATGTTTGGTTGTTGTTGTTTGTTGTTTTTGTATTACAAATTGACGCTAGACATTGTCCTTATGAAAAGGTTTTTTTTTTGTTTTTTCCCCAAAAAAGACTTGCCATCACGGCATCGATTTCGTTCTTTTTCTTCTTTGCTTCATGTAGTAACTTTGCCCGATTTTTTCTTCTTCTTGTTCTCTTTGTTCGTCTTGTGTCCTTTGTTCTTGTTCTTGTTCTTCGTCTCTCCTCTCCTCCTCCTACCCTCCTCCTCTCTCCTCTCCTTTTCTTCTTCTTTTTCTTCTTCGTCGATCGAACGCTAGACGAAACAATTGTTTATTAGTCATAAATATGAGCGAGAAAAGCTTCCCTGGCTGGGGGAGGATTGTTCTAAATCTTTTTAAAGTCTTTTGAAAAGGAAAGGGGGGGGTTCGGGGGGGGGGGGGGAGGGGGGGGGGGGGGGGGGGTGGGGGGGGGGGGGGGGGGGGTGGGGGGGGGGGGGGGGGGGGGTGGGGGTGGGGGGGGGGGGGGGGCGGGGGGGGGGGGGGGGGGGGGGGGGGGGGGGTGGGGCGGGGGGGAGGGGCGGGGGGGGGGGGGGGGTGGGGGGGGGGGGGTAGGTGGGGGGGGGGGGGGGGGGGTGGGAGGGGGGGGCGTGGGGGGGGGGGGGGGGGGGGGGGGGGGGGGGGGGGTGGGGGGGGGGGGCGGGGGGTGGGGGGGGGGGGTGGTGGAGGGGGGGGGGGGGGGGGGGGGGGGGGGGGGGGATGGGTGGGGGGGGGGGAGGGGGGGGGGGAGGGGGGGTGGGGGGGGTGGGGGTGGGGGGTGGGGGGGGGGGTGGGGGGGGGGTGGGGGGGGTGGGGGGGTGGGGGGGGGGGGGGGGGGGGGGGGGGGGGGGGGGGGGGGGGGGGGGGGGGGTTGGGGGGGTGGGGGGCTGGGGGGGGGGGGGGGGGGGGGTGGGGGGGGGGGCGGGGGGGGGGGGGGGGGGGGGGGGGGGGGGTGGGGGGGGGGGGGGGGGGGGGGGGGGGGTGGGGGGGGGGGGGGGGGGGGGGGGGGGGGGGGGGGGGGGGGGGGGGGGGGGTGGGGGGGGGGGGGGGGTGGGGCGGGGGGGGGGGGGGGGGGGGGGGTGGGGGGGGGGGGGGGGGGGGGGCGGGGGAGGGGGGGGGGGGGGTGGGGGGGGTGGGAGGGGGGGCGGGGGGGGGGTGGGGGGGGGGGGGGGGGGGGGGGGGGGGGGGGGGGGGGGGGGGGGGTGGGGGGGGGGGGAGGGGGGGGGGGGGGGGGGGGGGGGGGGGGGGGGTGGGGGGGGGGGGGGGGGGGGGGGGGAGGGGGGTGGGGGGGGGGGGGGGGGGGGGGGGGGGGGGGGGGGGCTGGGGGGGGGGGGGGGGGGGGGGGGGGTGGGGGGGCGGGTGGGGGGGGGGGGGGGGGGGGGGGGGGGGGGGGGGGGGGGGGGGGGGGGGGGGGGAGAGGGGGGGGGGGCGGGGGAGGGGGGGGGGGGGGGGGGGGGGGAGGGGGGGGGGGGGTGGGGGGGGGGGGTGTGAGGGGGGGGGGGGGGGGGGGGGGGGGGGGGGGGGGGGGAGGGAAGGGGGTGGGGGTGGGGGTAGGGGGGGGGGGCGGGGGGGGGGGGGGGGGGGGGGGGGGGGGGTGGGGGGTGGGGGGGGGGGTGGGGAGGGGGGGGTGGGGGGGGGGGGGGGGGGGGGGGGGGGGGGGCGGGGGGGGGGGGGGGGGGGGGGGGGGGGGGGGAGGGAGGACGGGGGGGGGGGGGGGGGGGGGTGGGGGGGGGTGGGTGGGGGGGCGGGGGGGGGGGGGGGGGGGGGGGGGGGGGGGGGGGGGGGGGGGGGGGGGGGGGGGGGGGGGGGTGGGGGGGGGCGGGGGGGGGGGGGGGGTGGGGGGGGGTGGGGGGGGGGGGGAGGCTGGGCAGGAAGACGGACCAGCAGGTTGTAGAACTTAGACAAGAAGAACGAAGGCGCTGGTACAGGAGGATGGAAACGGAACAGGCAGAAACATGAATTGAGGGGGAAGGAGTAGAAAAAAGGGGAATTTCTAGCACAGAATTTCCCGAAGGTGGAGCTGATTTGTTTTTATTACTGAAGGGGGCCTTGGCATCGGATTGGGGGGGGGGGGGTGGGGGGGGGGGGGTTCATTATGTCCGGGGGGTGGGGGGGGGGGGGGAGGGGGGGGGGGGGGGTGGGGGCGGGGGGGGGGGGGGGGGGGGGGGGTGGGAGAAAGTTGGGGGGTGGGGGGGGGGGGAAGGGGGGGGGGGGGGGGGTGGGGAGTCCGGATTTTTGAAACATCCTATACTCTATAAACTTGTGCTGCCTAGTTCTGTTGAGGGGGCAGAAGCTAACAAGGACTCGTTTTAAATTATACCCAACTGAGAATTTGGGATGTCAGGGATTTTTTAATTTCTATGGAACAGTGGTCGTTTTGTTATGATCACGGGAGCGATTCTGTTGCAGAATAATAATAATAATAATAATGAGAATGATGATAATGATGATAAGAACAATTAATAATTATAATAATAATAATAAATTATAATAATGATGATGATGATAATGGATAAAAAAAAAAAAAAATATGATATTGTGTCATACTTGGACTGTGAGTCCACTTGTCCACTCGGTCCCCTAACTTTTTTCTACAGTGGGACATTCATCCCCTCACACCCCCCCCCCCCCCCCCCCCCCCCCCCCCCACCCCCCCCCCCCCCCCCCCTGCTTTCTGTCTTTATCCTCCACAGACAGGCCAGACAGACACACACCACACCACTCACACTCACACACACACACACACACACACTTTTATCTCATCTTTCACTTTCCTCGAAAATATATATAGTCCTTTCCCAAAACAAATCAAAACAAATAAAAATCAAACACAAAAACAGGAGCCCATACAAAAACAAACAGCCATAAGAATACAAGCCATGGTGGCATCTGCCTTGTGAATCCACACACACACACAACAACACACACACAACACACACACAAACACAACACACACACACACCACCCACACACACACACCCCTATACCACCCCCCTCCCCCTCCCCTCCCCTCCCATCTACCCTCGACACCCCTCCCTCCCCCCTCCCCCCTTTCCCCCCCCTCCCTCTTCTTATCCATCCCACCCCCATACCCACCTTTGATATAAATTGTATGTGCAAAACGTTTTGTGACGTAGCTAAAAGACATCATGCAGCAGAGAACATTTTCGGCTGGTGCGGGACACAGCCAAAGACGTCAGATGATATTCCGCCCGTCATCATCTGACGTCGTGTCAGGTGTTTGTTCCCTCCGTCTTGTTAGTGCCACTACTACTGTTCAAGCCTCTCTCTCCCCCCCCCCCCCCCAACAAACACATATCACACACTCACAACAACAACTACACACACACGACCCACCGAACACAGACACACACAACACACACACACACACACACACACACACGAACCACCAATCTGAAACCTCTCACCTCAACCTCACGACAGAAAAAAAATCCCCCGGGGATCTTCAATCAAATCTCAACAACACTAGAAGTCACAATCCTCCCTTCCCCACCCCTCACCTTACCTCCCTGTCCTCCTCCTCCCACATCACAAAAAAAAAGGCACCTTGCATACTTGTCAAAGTGAAAAAAATTGATAATATAAAAAAAAAGGTCATGAAATAGATTAGCTCTAGGACGTCTGCGTGCTGGCCATTGAAAGCCCGAACAGTTATGTCAAAAGAAGAAAATCTCCCTTTTTTATGGGCGCCACGGCTTCTCTTACTCTTCCGCTTCCCGTTACGTCCGTGCGCATAAAGACCCAGCGCTTGTGAATGGTGGCCCTGTGCATCAAAGTTCGTTTGGGGAACAAAAGGCGGGTGATGATAGGGCAGTTTAGGTAGCGTAGACGGGAGCGGATAGAACAGGGGATGAGAGAGAAGATGAGGGGGAGGGAGAGAGGGGAAGATAGAGGGATGAGAGAGGGAGGCTAAGAGAGGGAGAGGGGGAGAGGGAGAGAGAAAGTTCAAATAGAATAGGTAGTAGGGGGACTTTAAGAAGGCTTCGCCTTTGTGTGTGTGGTGCAGGGGTCTTGGATTTTATACGGACCTGTACGTGTGCATACTTGCGGCATGTGCAGAACTTTTCACTTTTTTCTTCATTACCGTCTTTTCTTCGTTTTTTTTTTTCCTTTCTTCCAGAAATATGAGGACAATGGGCCTGGAGAGAGGGGTGGACGAGAGAGAGAGAGAGAGAGATGATGAGTTGAGAGAGAGAGAGACGAGAGAGAGCAGACAGACAGTACAAGGGAAAAAAAAACAGACGAAGACAGACAGGGGAGAGGGGGAGAGGGGTAGGGGGGTAGGGGAGGGAGGCAGGTGTAGGTATTGACGACTGTTGAACTTGCTCTTGATCGTAACTGTGCGACTTGTATAAAAAAAAAAAAAAGTGTGTGTAAATTATATGTATGTTGTGAGTGTCTTTGTGAGTTGTATTTTATTTTCATTTATTTTAGGTGATTTTATTCTGTTTTATCGAGGATAATGGAATTAAGTACTTAATATGTGCTTTTAAAATTTAAAAAAAAAATACATATCAGTCCCCGTGTGTAAGCGGTTGAGTGTATGTGTGTTTGTGTTTGTATGTGAGTGTGTATGTGGGGGGGAGTGTGTGTGCGTGTGTGTGTGTGTGTGTGTTGTGTTGTGTGTAATGTTTGTGTGTGTATGTGTGTGTTTGTTGTTTGTGGTGTGTGTGTGTGTGTGTGTGTGTGTGTGTGTGTGTGCTGTGTGTGTGTGTGTGTGTGTGTGTGATGCGCCCATGCTTACATGGTCTTATGCATGTGTCCATAAATATGTGGATGACAAAAATGTTAAAAGTGGGGGAAATGGTTGCCTGGGTCTGTGATGCTGATTTACGCTATTTCACATTTACTTGTTGATTGCTTTCAGCTATGCTTTGCTTGTAACCCGCGTGACTTTCTCGCCCTTTTGAGATATTACAGATTTCGTGTTATCGTATTCGTGTATCCTGCTTTACCCTCAACCTCAAAAACAGTGATCTGGTTGTTTAGGATGAATGTATGAGCGCTTTGATTTGTTGCTTTACAAGATTCAGCGCTATATAAATTCCATACATTATTATTATCATTATTATTGTTATGATGTCGGCCAGCAGTCTCGTATGCAATGACACATTGCACTCGAAGTAAAGTATCCGAAGTAGTTCAAACTCTGTCAGAAAACCCCCCAACCCCTACCTATCTCATTTATTTAAGCAAATATGCATACACACTACACACAGTGCAGGAAAAAAACCCACCTTGAATAATTATGGGTAGCAGTATTGGAGTTTTACGCCGAGAAATCTGTCGTCATAAAAACTGCAATAGACTGGAATAGACTAGTATGCAATTTACAAAGCGCTACAAATAAAAGCAATGCTATACAATACAATACAATACTATTACTATACGATACAATGCAATGCGCGACAATTCACGACAGTATGACAGTAGATACGGTATGACACTGTAGAGCACAGCACAGCACAGCACAGCACATAACCCAAGTTGACACAATGTAACTGTACACAAGACATCACACAATGCAACACAGTACACTACCCTACACTACATACACTACAGTGCACCACATCACACCACATCACACCACACCACACTACACCACAACCCAACTCTACCCAGCCCAACCCCCATCCGACGCATACTCAACTCTGCCCAACCCAAACCCATACCCATCTAACCCAAACCCAAATCCACACTTAACCCAACCCCAACCTTAACCCAAACTCCAAACCTTAACCAAACCCACAACCCCAACCCTAACCCAACTCCAACCTTTCCCCAACACCAAACGCAAACTCCAAACCCAACCCACTCCAACCCAACCCCAAACCCAACCCCAACTTTAACCCCCAAACCCAAATCCACCCAGTGACAATTTCTTTAAAGCTTTAAGGGTTGCATATGGCCGGACTATTACAAGTTTCACTTGTTGTCCTGTCAAGGCATGTGCCTATTTTTGGTGACCCTTTTCACGAATAAATTCTGTTGAAACCACTAAAATACAAAGCAGTTTGGCAACCCCCCTTCATGTATGGGCCAACTAATGGCCTTTTTGTGAATACATCTTTCGAGTTCTAGTTCGAACTTCGAGTTCTCTCTCTCTCTCTCTCTCGCTCTCTCTCTCTCTCTCTCTCTCTCTCTCTCTCCTCTCTCTCTCTCTCTCTCTCTGTCTGTCTGTCTGTCTGTCTGTCTGTCTGTCTCTCTTCTCTCTCTCTCTCTCCTCTCTCTCTCTCTCTCTCTCTCTCTCTTGGGGATCAGGAACAAGGTTGGCCCAGGATAGGCAGGAGTGGAAGCGCTTTGTTGCTGCCCTACAACACCCACCACTGGGTGTGATGGTTACTGATGATGATGATGATGATGATGATGAAACCAACGGTTCTAAGATGTGGTGTGTGTGGTGTGTGTGTGGCAGGTGACCATGGCAGACAAGACTGGAGCAGACAGGGCCACCAAGGATCCGAACCCTATCATTGATGGCCGCAAAGCCAACGTCAACCTGGCCTACCTGGGAGCCAAACCACGGATCAATGGTGAGTGTGTGTAGTGTAGTGTATAGTGTTGTAGTGTGTTAGTGAATGTGTGAGTGTAAGTGTAGTGTGTGGTTTTGGTTGTGTTGTAGGGTTTTTGGTGTGTTGGGGG
>CM054166.1:27554178-27576678 GCA_028751875.1 Rapana venosa
TGATTTAAAGGGGAAAAAGAAGGAGAAAGGGAGGGAAGAAAAGAAAGAGGAGAAAAACAAAAAGAAAAAAAATAAAAAAATCTGGGTTTTTTGATTTTGAAAAAAGGAAGAAAAGGGGGGGGAAGGGGGGAAAAGAGAGGAGAGAGAGAGAGAGAGTTTTCTTTTTAGAATCTAACAACAAATTCTGACAGATCATAACCCTTTCCTTCAGTTGAAAACATTTCTTGCAACTCTTTTCTAACTTTTTTGCCTCCTTTTGCTCGTCCCTCCCCCCCCCCCCCCCCCCCCCCCCCCCCCTCCCCACCCCCCTCTTTTTTTTTTTAAAAACTTCTTTCTTTTCCTTTCATTTTTCTTTTCTAAGAAAGTCTGACAGTTTGTTGTGTTTTTTTTATTGGTTTGTGCAAATTCTAAAGATCAAACCACTAGCTCTCTCTCTCTCTCCTCTCTCTCTCTCCTCTCTCCCCCTCTCCTCTCTCCTCTCTCTCTCTTTCCTCCTCTCCCAACTCTCCTCTCCTCGCTCCCTTCTCCCCTCTCTCCTCCTTCCTCTTTCTCTCCCCTCCTCACCTCTCTCTCTCTCCCCCTCGCTTTCCCCCCTCTCTCTCCCCTTCTTCTCCACTCTCTCTCTCTCTCTCTCTCCTTTCCTCTCCTCTTCTCTCCTCTCTCTCTCCCTTTCTCTCCTCTCTCTCTCTCTCTCCTCTCTCTTCCTCTCTCTCTCTCAGAAAACGCTCCTGCAGAAGAAGAAGAAAAGAGAGATAACTCTGCTGTGTACCTTGCCAGCTTAGCTTCATTCGTACGTAACTCTAAAGAGTCTTGTTGCTCATAAAACAAAATGGTGTCCGTGCGAACTCGGAAACGTGTGCTCGTAAACTTGTGAGCAAACAGAATGATAAGACAACCGTACGTCCGTCTGTCTGTCTGTCTGTCTCTCTTGTTTATTTCTCGTCTTAAACTCGCTGCAATTTTAAGTTATGACTTTGATTATTTTTTACCCGCAAATAGTGACCCGAAAGGTAATCTTCTTAATCCTGGAACACTCAGACAGCAACTATTGTTGTCTGCCATATGTCAAGCCAAGATGACATGCGCTGCCCTTAAGCGCCTGACAAGTCGGGCCCAGCACATCCGACTTCGGCCCTGGATGCGGGGTGGTGATTGGTGGTTATCTTCATGGCTGCTTACTACAAGTTGTGCTTACAAAAAACATACAAAACCAATTCTTGACAAAATTCATTTAAAATGTAAAAAGACATCTTCCATTGGTCAGGGGGGGAAAAAAGAAGAAAAAAAAAGAGGGAAAATTCATTCGTTCACAATGTGGCTTTGAAGAGAGTCAAGGGGAATGGGTTGATACTTTCTGCTAACGATGTGTTTCTTTGGCTAGCTTTGATTCAGGATTCAGCTCTTTGAAGGACTGTTAACATGCTCTCCCTCTCTCTCCTCTGTCTCCTTTTCTCCCTCCCCATCATCTCTCAATTTTCCCCCCCTCTCCTTCTCCATCTCTCTTCTTTTCCTCTCTCTCCTCCTCTGTTGTGTTTTGTGTGAACTATTATAGAAGGCTGGATGTAAAAAAAAAATAATAATAATAATAAAGCAACTGTCATGCTTATTCCTTCACCTTCTGAAAATAAAATTGAATCAGTCAATCAATCAATCTCACACACACTCACACCCATGCTACACACACACGCGCACAGACACACGCGCACACACACTACACAGACATACACACACACTACACTCACACTCGCACACACACTACACCACACCCCACATACTCATGCAATGCAAACATCCACACACACGCGCAAGGAGGAGTGAAAAATCTCTCAAAACGAAAAAAAGGAGAACCATGCCGTCATTTCGGTCAAATTCAAAGAAAGGCAGACGACAGATAAATAAACAACACGGCGTGCGATTTCCAACCTGTCAGGTCTTTGAAGAGCCCTCCCCTCCCCCTCACACCACCCTACTAACCTGACAAATTTACGCACACACACACACACATGAAAAGAAACAAAAATAAAAGAACATGAAAAAAATAGCATCTTTAATGCAAGCTTCAGTGTTAAAACTTAAAATCTGCGAAACAGAACTTGACTAGGTCATTATTTTGCTATGATCTAGTAAGGTGAAACAAAAGCAAAGTAGTTTCAGAGAGAGAGAGAGAGAGAGAGAGAGAGAGATTGAGAGAGATATTCGTCTCAACAACAATAACAACAAAAACTTTAGCAGATTATAAAACCATCCTCTTCAAGTTAAAAACACTTTTTTGCAACTCAACCCAGTTTTGTTTATAAGGATACTTCTCTTCCTTTTCCAAAAAGAAAAAAATGGCGGGGGGGGGGGGGGGGGGGGGGGGGGGGGGGGGGGGGGAGTTAGGAAGGGAGGGGGGGGGGGTCTTTCTGTCTATTTTTCTTTCCTAACTTCTCTAGGCAAACACTGACATTTATTTATTTTTTTTTTTTGGGGGGGGGGGGTTAGTTTGGGTTGTTTTTATTGTTTTTTAAAAAACAAATTCTGAACATCAGGAACACTTAACTCTCCAGAGAAACAACGAGCTTTGCAGAAGAAAAGAGAGATAACTCTGCTGACTTGCGCCTTGGCAGCTAGCTTCTTCACTCGTGTAACTCGTGAGTCTTGTGCTCATAAAACAAAATGGACTCCTAGCCTTGCAAACTCGGAAGAGAAGAAGCGCTCGCACAAAGTTGTGAGCAAAAAGAATGAAAGGAAGTTTGCTGAACTGTACAATTAATTCACTTCTTTATCTTTTCGAACCCTTTGTTGTTGTTGTTGTTGTTGTTTTTATTCCATGTGTTTATATAGGCATTCTTAGAATAAAAAGGGGAGAGAAAACGCTGTGCCTGTGGGAGAGCGAACGGAGTTACCTCCCATCGAGATGCTTTTCGATTTCAATGATAATATAAAAGTCTTTATTTGTTTGGTGTTTACTTAGGGCGGGGGGAAGGGGGGGGGAAGGGGGGTGACGGTGAGAGAGAGAGAGAGAGAGAGAGAGAGAAGAGTAGAGAGAGAGAGAGAGAGAAGAGAGAGAGAGAAGAGAGAGAGAGAAGAGAGAGAGAGAGAGAGAGACGATAGAAGCGAGAGAGAGAGAGAAAGAGAAGAGAGAGAGAGAGAGAGAGAACATATTTCTTTAGCTTTCCTCCGAGTCTTTGAAAAGACAGACAGACAGACTAAGACATACAGAGACAGAGAGAGACAACAGAGACAGAGACAGAGACAGAATAACAATATTTCTTTGGTCTGTCTCTCAGTCTTTGACAGACAGAGACCAGACAGACAGAGAGAGACAGAACACAGACAGACAACAGAGACGAGACAGAGACAGACAGTGACAGACAGCAGATCACCACTAGCTCATGAAAACGCTCAACAGACAAACAAAGTTCTAGAAAGTCGATCCCCCTCTCTCTCTCCTCTATCTCTCTCTCTCTCTCTCTCTCTCTCCCTCTCTCTCCTTCTCCCCCCCCCCCCCCCCCCCCCCCCTTTCCTCTCTCTCTCTTGTAATAAATTTAAAGCAAAAGTACAGTCCGAAATCCTCCTAAAAATTCATTAAGCCAATAAACCTCACTGCTCTGGCTTTTGAAGTTGTTTCCTCTCTCTCTCTCTCTCTCTCTCTCTCTCCTCTCTCTCTCTCTCTCTCTCCTCTCTCTCTCTCTCTCTCTCTCTCTTCTCCACACACACACACACACACACAAAACCACAACACACACACACACAACACAACACACAAGCCACCCACGCACGCATACACCCCACACGCGTACTCGCCTTTGAAGCTGCTCCCCCCCCCCCTCTCTCGCTCTCTTCACAACCAACGCACGCGTGCCACCACACACACACAACACACCACCACACCCCAACCTTTGAAGCTGTTCTCTCCTTCACACACACACACAACAGTAACCGCACACACGCACACCACACATACACACACACCACAAAACCCACACACCGCCGCCGCGCGCACATCACACCACACACACACCACAACCACCACACTCGCACGCACAACGCACACACAACACACACATACAAACACACACACACACCGCACACACACACACACTCACACACAACAACACATCACACACCACAAATACACACCACACACCACACACCACACAAAACACACAACACACCACACCACAACACCCCAAAACCCCACATACCAGAAAAAAACCACAAACCCACGCACACCAAACAAAAACGAAGAATTTTGGGCACACAAGCCACAAAGGCAACCTACAAAATCCCCTTCAAAACCCCACCAGACCGAAAAAAGCAGACAGCCCGGAAGAAGACAAAAGAAAAACCCCTCTAAAATCCCCAAGCCCTGACGACCTTATGTTGGGGTACGTACTCGCAAAGCATGGGCGTTCTGATAGCAGACAGACAATGAAATAGAAAATTGGACACAGCAGAGCGGGGGACCACAACTTCACCCCCACCCCCCCACCCCCCCCAACTCCCGGGTGGTGTGTGTGTGTGTGGTGTGTGTGTGTGTGTGTGTTGTGGTGTGTGGGTGTGTGTTTTTGTGTGGTTCAATGAATAAGTTTTGCCAAAAGTACTTCCCTTCAGAAGGACGGCAGCCGACTGAAAACAAAAGACAGACAACAGACAGGGAAAGCAGCAATGAAAGAAGAAGAAAACGGGGAAGAGGAGGAGAGGAGGAGGAGGGAAAAGGGGAGGGAGGGGAGGGGGGAGGGGGGAGGAGGGGGTGGAGGAGGGGGAGGGGAGGGTGGAGGAGGAGGAGAGGAGGGGAGGGGGAGGAGGAGGAAAAAAAAAAAAAAAGAAGAAAAAGGGAAAAGGGGGAGGAGGAGGGGGGAGGAGGGGGAGGAGAAGGGGGAGGGGGAGGAGGAGGGAGGAGGGGGAAAAGAGAGAGGAGAAAGAGAGAAGAGAGAGAGAGAGACAGAAGACAAAGAGTCAGAGGACAGAGACAGAACGTGACAGACAGACAGAAGAAGAAAAAAAAAGAAAAAAGAAAAGAAAAACAGGGCAAGATTGCAGAGTAGTAAACACGGCATAGCAAAGCTACAGACAGACCCCCCCATCCCCCAAAGAGTTCGTTCGAAAGCAGTTAGACAGTATGCCACCATTAAAAATTTTGCCCCTTCCACTCCTCTGACCGTTCTTTGTGTGTGTGTGTGGTTTTGTGTGTGTGTGTGTGTGTGGTGCGTGCTCGTGCGTGCGTGCGGCTGCGTGCGTTTGGTGGTGGTGTGTGGCGGCGTGCGTGCGTTGTGCGTCGTGCTGCGTGCGTGCGTGCGTGCGTGCGTGTGTGTGGTGTGTGTTGTTGTGTTGGTGCGTGCGAGTATGTTTTTGTGTGTGTCGCTTTTTCTGTTTGCGGTCTGTCTGTCTGGTTTTTTTCCCCTCTCTCTCTCTCCCCCCCTCCTCTCTTCCCCCTCTCTCTCTCTTCTCTATCTTCTCCTCTTCCCCCACACCACATTCACACACCACACACACACACCAACAGAGAGAGAGAGATAGAGAGAGACAGAAGAGACAGGAAGAACAAAACATGAGACAGACACAGAAGGAAAAACCCAAATACTGAGAGACACACACAACAAAACCAAACCCCACACGCACAACACAATACAACATTTTAATCATACAAAAAACAACACACCACCAGCACCAATCACACACACACACACCCACACACCACAAAACACCCCACACAACACATCAAAAACCAAAAAACAACACACACAACCACACACAAACACACAAAAAAACAACACACACACACACCACAACACGGACACAACACAAACACAACACCAACACACAAGAGACAGATAGACAGACAGCCAGCCAGAAAGACAGAGAACGCACAAAGCCCATCCATCATGAAATAGGCCAATGATACGGTCGTTACAACACCTTTCACCCAGCCTTCCCCGTATGCCTGCTTTACCTCTCCACCCCCCCACCCCCACCCCCCACCCCCCACAACTCTCCCCCACAACCACCACCACTACTACCGAACCACCTCCCCCACCCCCACCCCCCCAAATATTTTCCCTCTTCTCCCACCTCCTGTATCTTTCACCTACACCACCACATAATATTCTCTACCCCTTAACACACTCTCCAACCCCTGTTCCTTGTCACACTATTGTGTCTGTCTTGTCTGTCTGTCTCTGTCTGTCTGTCTGCCTCTCTCTCTCCTCTCTCTCTCTCTCCTCTCACTCTCTCTCTCCTCTCTCTCTCTCTCTCTCTCTACTCTCTCACTCATCTCGTGATAAAAAACGACTTCACTGTATTTATGATTCATGTATTGTATTGTATTGTTCACATTCCCCTCGAAGGGGCTGAGGCCTATTAATAAATGAATCTCGCTCTGCATTCTCCCTCGCTCTGTGCAGCTGTCCTGTCCGTCTACCTCCCCCCCCCCCCCCCCCCCCCCCAAAGAAAAAAAACACCACCCACAGTTTAAACAAACAAACCCCCTCCAAACACCTTTAAAGAGAATAGGAAAACAAGGATCTAAACACACACACACAACACAAACACACACACAAACAAAGACACACAAACAAAGACACACACACACAAACCGTTTGAATACCTCCCTCCCCTCCCCCCCCCCCCCCCCCCCCCCCAACTCCTTCCCCTCCCAATTTCCTTTTATTTCCTCATCCACCACCACCTCTACAGACCCCCACCCCCCCCTCCCCTTCCCATCTCCTCCCCCAACCCCACCATCCCACCCACCCCTCCATCACACTTCCCTCCCACCCACCCACCCCAATACCACCTCCCCACCCGTTTTTTGTCAACGACAGGTAAAAAAGGGGGGGTTACTTGATGCCAGGCTAACGGTAGAGCTGTTGTGTCCCGTCTCCGACTCAATACGGGGTATGTCCCACCCGTTTAACGCGTGCAGCCACCCGGAACAGGGCTTGTGGACACCTAATCCTTCGTCCTCATCCTCTGTTTGACTCTGTGTTTGTGTGTGTGTGTGTGTGTGTGTGTGTGTGTGTGTATGTGTGTGTGTGTGTGTGTGTGTGTGTTGTGTGTTGTGTGTGTGTGTGTGTG
This sequence comes from Rapana venosa, assembly GCA_028751875.1. NCBI lineage: Eukaryota > Metazoa > Mollusca > Gastropoda > Neogastropoda > Muricidae > Rapana > Rapana venosa. The sequence continues at coordinate 27,561,238 of CM054166.1, forward strand.
TGTGTGTGTATGTGTGTGTGTTGGGGCGTGGTGGTGGTGGTGGAGGAGGGGGTTGGAGGTGTGAGTGTGTGTGTTGGGGGGGGGGGGGGGTGGAGGAGGGGGGTTGGAGGTGTGAGTGTGTGTGTGTGTGTTGTGTGTGTTTGTGTGTCTGTCTGTCTCTGTCTCTCTCTGTCTCTCTTTGTCTCTCTCTTTGTCTCTCTCTGTCTCTGTTTCTCTCTGTCTCTCTCTGTCTCTCTCTGACGCTCTGTCTCTGTCTCTCTCTGTCTCTCTCTGTGTCTCTCTCTGACTCTCTCTCTCTGTCTCTCTCTTATCATTATTACTGAAGTTCCTAATGAGGGCAAAGACCGGATAAAAATAAAAATAACTTAAAAAAAACAATGGAACTGCTTCGTCTGTAACCCTTGCTAATAAAGATCATTCATTCATTCGTTCATTCGTTCGTTCGTTCGTTCACTGTTCTCTGTCTTTGTCTCTCTCTGACCGCCCCCCCCCCTCCTCTCCTCTCTCTCTCTCTCTCATCTCTCTCTCTCTCTCCTCTTTCTCTCTGTATGTGTGTGTCCCTGTCTCTCTCTGAGTCTGTCTCTCTTTCTCTCTCTCTCTGAGGTCTGTCTGTCCGTCCATCCGTCTGTCTGTCTCTCTTTCTCTCTCTCTGAGTCTGTCTCTCCGTCTGTCTGTGTCCCTCTCTGTCCTTCTGTCTCTGTCTGTCTCTACCGCCCTCCCCCCCTCCTCTCTCTTTCTATCTCTCTCCCTCTCTCTGTGTCTGTCTCTCTCTCCCTCTCCCCCTCTCCCCCCTCTCTCACTCTCTCTCTCTCCCCCATCTCTCTCTCTCCCATCTCCTCTCTCCCCTCTCCCTCTCTCTCCCCCCTCTCTCACTCTCTCCCCCCCCCCTCTCTCTCTCACTCTCTCTCTCTCTCTCTCACTCTCTCCCCATCTCTCACTCTCTCTCTCTCTCCCATCTCTCTCTCTCTCTCTCTCTCTCTCTCTCTCTCTCTGTCTCTGTGAGGGAGAGAGCAGTCTGACCTGTTCGTTGTCAAGTCAAAAACGATCAAGGGGAAGGGGGAAAAACCCCAGGGATTTAACCTAGTTTGATTCCGAACAATACCTGATCTTTTGGCTTTGGGTGAGAGAGAGAAAGAGAGAGAGGGGGGGAAAGGGAGGGAGGGAGAGGAGGAAGGGGAGAGAGAGAGGGAGAGAGAAAAAAAAAAAACCAAAAAAAACCTTTTCCCCCTTCCCCCTTTTAAAAGGCCCCCCTTAGCCCCCCTTTTTTTCCCCCCCCTTTTTTTTTTTTTTTCCCCCCCCCCCTCTCTTTTTTTTTCCCTTCTCCCCCCTTTTTCTTTTTTTTTTTCCCCCCTTTTTTTTTTTCCCCCCCCTTTTTTTTTTTTTTTTTCCCCCCCCCCCCCCCTTTTTTTGGTCTGTCTCTCCCCCTTCCCCCCTTTTTTTTTTTTTTCCCCCCCCCCCCCCCCCCCCCCCCCCTTTTTTTTTTTTTCCCTTTCCCCCCCCTTTCCCCCCCTTTTTTCCCCCTTTCCCTTTTTCCCCTTTCTTCTCCCCCCCCCCCCCCCCTTTTCCCCCCCTCTCCCCCCCCCCCCCCCCTTTTTTCCCCCCTCTCCTCCCCCCCCCCCCCCTTTTTTTTTCCCCCCCCCCCCTTCCCCTCTCCCTCCCTCCCTCTCTCCTCTCTCCCCCTTTTTTTTTCCCCCCCCCATTTTTTTTTTTGGGGGGGGGGGAAAAAAAGGGGGGTTTCCCTTTTTTTTAAAAAAAATTTTTGGGGGGGAAAAAAAAAAAGGGGGGGAAAAAAAGGGGGGGGGGGGGGGGGGGGGGGGAAAGGGGGGGAAAGGGGGGGGGGGGGGGGAAGAGGGGGGAGAGGGAGGAAAGGGGGGGGGAGAGGGGGGGGGGGGGGGAAAAAGAGGGGGGGGGGAAGGGGGGGGGGGGGGGGGGGAAAAAAAAAAAGGGGGGGGGAAAAGAAAAAGGGAGAAAAGGGGGGGGAAAAAAAAAGGGGGGGGGGGAAAAAAAAAAAGAGGGGGAAAAAAAAATTTTTTTAAAGAAAAAAAAAAAAAAAAACCCAAAGAAAAAAAAAAAAAAAAAAAAAAAAAATTTTTTTTTTTTTTTTTTTTTTAAAAATTTTTTTTTTTTTTTTTTTTTGGGGTTTTTTTTTTTAAAAAAATTTTTTTTAAGGGGTGGGTTTTTTTGGTTTAATTTGGTTTTTTGGGTGTGTGTGTGTGTGTGTGTGCGTGTTTGGGGGGTTGGGTGTTTTTTTTGGGGGGGTTTTTTTGGGGGGGGGGGCCCCCCCCCCCTTTTTAAAAAAACCCCTTTTAAAAAAAAACCCCCCGGGGGAAAAAAAAATTTTTTGGGAAAAAAAATTTTTCCCCCCCCCCCAACCCCCCCCCCCCCCCCCCCCCCTTTTTTTTTTTAAAAAAAAAAGGGGGGGGGGGGGGGGGGGGTTTTTTTTGTGTGTGTGTTTTTTTTTTTTTTGTGTGTGTGTTTTTTTTTTTTTTTTTTTGTGTGGGGGGGGGGGGGGAAAAAAAAAATTTTTTTTTTCCCCTTTTTTAAAAACCCCTTTTTTTAAATTTCCCCCCCAAAAAATTTTTTTAAAATTTTTTTTTTGTGTGTGTTGTGGGGGGGGGGGGGGGGGGGGGGGAAAAAGGGGGAAAAAAAAAAATTTTTTTTAAAACCCCCCCGGGGGGGGGGGGTTTTTTTTTTTTTTTTTTGGGGGGGGGTTTTTTTGGGGGGGGGGGGGGGGGGGGGGGGGGGGGGGGGGGGGGGGGGGGGGGGGGGGGGGAAAAAAAATTTTTAAAAAATTTAAAAAAAAAAAGGGGGGGGGGGGGAAAAGGGGGAAAGGGGGGGGGGGGGAAGGGAGAGGGGGAAAGGGGGGGGAAGGGGGGGGGGGAGAGGGGGGAAAAGGGGGGGGGGGGGGGAGGGAGGGGGGAGGGAGGGGGGGGGGGGAAAGGGGGGGGGGGGAAAAAAAGGGGGGGGGGAGGGGGGGGGAGGAGAAGGGGGGGGGGGGAAAAAGGGGAAGGGGGGGGGGGGGGGGGGGGAAAAGGGGGGGAAGGGGGGGGAAAGGGGGGGGGGGGGAAGGGGGGGGAAAAAAAGGGGGGGAGGGGGAGGGGGGGAAAAAAGGGGGGGGGGAGGGGGGGGGGGGGGAAAAAAAAAAAAAAAAACCCCCCCCCCCCCGGGCGCGCGCCCCACACAAAACACACTTTTTAAAGCTTGAAAAAGGGAAAGGGGCCCTGCCACATACACTACAGAAAGACAATAAAGCTTTTCATTTTTCACTTATAAACACTCAAAAAAACAGATGGAAAATTTTTTTTTGTATTAGGGATCTTTTGAAGATTTTGCCTAGGCATTTCGTTTTTCCCTTTGTTTTACTGATTTTATGCCTTTGTGTCTGTCTGTCTGTTTGTCAGGGTTCCCGTCTTTTTCTGTCTTGTTTTTTCTCGCTCCTTTTTCCCCATGTTTCTGTTTCCCGGGCCCGGGTGGCTGCCCGCCTGCCCGTGCCTGCCCTCCTTCTGCCCGTCTGTTCTTCTTTTGTTGCATTCTTCTTCCCCAGTCCTGTTTCCCCCCTTTTCTTTTCCCCCCCTCCCCCCCTCCCTTCCCCCCCTCTTCCTTTTTTCCCCCCTTTTCCCTCTCCTTTTTTTCCCTCCCCCCCCCCTCCCCCTCTTTTCTCCCTCCCCCTCTCCCCCCTCCCTCCCCCTCCCCCCCTCTTCTCCCCCCCCCCTCCTTTCCCCCTCCCCCCCTCCCCCTCCCTTTTTTTCCCCCAACCCCCTCTCCCCCCCCCCCCTCCCCCCTCCCCCCTTTCCCTCCCCCCTCCCCTCCCCCCCCCCCCTCTCTCCCCTTTCCCCCCCCCCTCTCTCCCTCCTCCCCCTCTCTCTCCCCCTTTTCCTCTCTGTCTCTCTGTAGCTCACAATTTCCCGCAAAACTTACCTTGCACTATGCATGTTTGGGTGTAGTAGAAGGGAGAGTGTGCAGAAGAGACAACACGTTACAGCCACAAAAAGCATGGGCACAAACAAGATTCCCCCCCCAAAATCCCCAGGAGGGTGAAGCTTTTCCAAAAGTTAACTGTCTTGTTTACTTGCATCTGGGCTCACATAGATATGGCCTGGAGAAAGTTGTTGCTTTCTTTCTTGCTGTTCTTTTTTTTTTTCTTATCTTCTATAATATCGTTGGGGTTGTTTGTTTGTGGGGGGGTTTTCTGGGGAAGGGTGTGTGGTGGTGGGGTGTGGGTTGTGTGGGTGTTGTGTTGTTTTTTTTTGTTGGTTTGGGGGTGCTGTTGTTTGTTTTGTTTGGTTTTTTGGTCCCTTTTTTTAGATTTAAAGGCGAGGAAGGGGGTGGGGGGGTTGAGTGGGTGGGTTGCTCGTTTTTTTTGGTGTGGGTTTTTTGTTGTTTTTGTTGTTTTTTTGTGTGTTTTGTTTTTTGTTTTTTTGTTTGTTTGTTGTTTTGGAAGGGGGGGGGGGGGGGGGGGTGGTGTGTCGTTTCTATTTCATTTTTGGGAGCGTGTTTTTTGGGGGTTGAAGGATGGGTTTTGTTTTTGGTTGCTTTGTTTTGTTTCGTTTAGTTAAAAATGTCTGTGTGCGCTTTGTTGGGTTTTGTTGTTGTTGTTGTTGTTTTGTTTGGGAGGATGGGGGGGGGTTTGTTTTGTTTTCTTATATGTATGTGTGTGTGCTTTGTTTTGGGGGGTGGGATGGGGGAGCGATTTTGTTGTGGTGTTTTTTTGGTTTGTTTCGTTTTTTCTAAATATGTATGTGTTTGCTTTTAAAGTGTTAAAAGGTCTGTCACGTGTGTGTATGTCTGTCAGTGTCAGTTTTGGCTGCTACAAGAAAAGCTTTGTTGTGTGTTTGGCGTGTGAATACTAGGCATACAGATGCGCGCGCACACACACACCCACATACATACATGCACACACACACTGACACAAACAAACACACACCCCACACCATACCATACCAACCACACCACACCAAACTACAACACACACACACACACACTTCACAGTTGACTCTCTCTCTCTGTCACACACACAAACACACGCTCACTCCTCACTCACACACCTACACACACACACACACAGAGTAACACGCACACAGTACCACAGATCACACACACACACTCTCTCTCTCTCTCTCTCTTCTCTCTCTCTCTCTCACTCTCTCTTCTCTCTCTCTCTCTCTTTCACACACATACAATATACTCCACACAAACTCTCATCCTCTCTCTCTCTCTCTCTCTCTCTCTCTCTCTCTCTCTCTCTCACTCACACACACACACACACACAACAACACAACACACACACACACACACACACACACACCACACACACACACAAAACCACAGAGAGGAAGGAAAAGTCAGTCTGAATGCATGCAAGATGCATTATCATATACTGTTGCCAACAAATGACGAGGCGTGTCTTGGTGCGATGTGTGCCAAGGTATGTATGTATGTATGTATGTATGTATGTATGTATGTATGTATGTATGTAAGTATGTAGACGTACGTTACGTACGTACGTTAGTACGTCGTACGTTACGTTACGTATGTTATGTATGTATGTATTGTGTTGTGTGTGTGTATGTATGTATGTGTGTGTATGTATGTTGTATGTATGTATTGTATGTATGTATGTATGTATGTATGTATGTATACATGTATGTATGTATGTATGTATGTATGTATGTATGTATGTATGTATGTATGTATGTATGTGTTATGTATGTATGTGTGTATGTATGTATGTGTGTATGTATGTTATGTATGTATGTATGTATGTATGTATGTATGTATGTATGTATGTGTGTGTGTGTATGTATGTGTTGTGTATGTATTGTATGTATGTAGTATGTATGTATGTATGTATGTATGTATGTATGTATGTATGTATGTATGTATGTATGTATGTATGTGTGTATGTATGTATGTTGTATGTATACATGTTGTAATGTATGTTGTATGTATGTATGTATGTATGTATGTATGTATGTATGTATGTATGTATGTATGTATGTATGTATGTATGTATGTATGTATGATCGTATGTATGTATGTTGTATGTATAATGTATGTATGTAAAGTATTATGTATGTAATGTATGTATGTATGTATGTATGTATGTATGTATGTGTGTGTGTATGTATGTACGTATGTACGTACGTACGTACGTACGTTTCGTATAAAATTTACTTTGTAACCCCTCCCCCCCCCCCCCAAAACCCCCCCCCCCCCCCCCCCCCCCCCCCCCTCCCAAATGCCAAACCCGGCTTTCTCTACCCATCTTTGGGGGGACTTTTTCCCTTTTGATTTCTTCTCTCTCCTCCCCCCTCTCTCCTTCTCCCCTCTCCCTTTTCCTCTCCCCACTCCTCTCTCTCTTTTCCCCCCCCTCTCTCTCCCCTCTCTCTCTCTTTCCCTTTTCCCCTCTCTCTCCCCCCCCTCCCCCTCTCTCTCTCTCTCTCTTCTCTCCCTCTTCCCTTTTCCTCTTCTTTCCTCCTTTTTTCATTGGGGGGGGGGAATTTCAAGGGTTAAAGGGGGTTTTGTAAGGGGGGGGTGGAGGGGGGAGGGAGGGGGGAGGGGGGGAAAGGGGGGAGAAAAAAAAAGGGGAAAGAGGGGAAAGGGGGGGAAAGGGGAAAGAGAAGGGGGGGGGGGGGGGGGGGGGGAAGAGAGAGGGGAGAAAGAGGGTGGGGTGGGGGGTGGTGTGGTGTTGTTGTGTTGTGTGTGTGTAGTTATGTGTGGTGGGTATTGTGGGGTGTGTGTGTGTGTGTTGTGTGTGTTGGTGTGTTGTGTGGTGTGTGTGTGGGTGGTTTTGTTGGTTGTTGGTGGTGGTGTTGTGGTGGGTGTGTGTGTGGGTGGAGAAGTGAATTTTTGGTGTGTGTGTGTGATGTGTGGTGTGTTGTGTGTGTTGTGGAGTGTATGTGGGGGGTGTGTGTGGAAATGGTTTTGTGGGGTTTTGTGTGTGTGTGGTGTTTTGTGGTTGTGTGTTTGGGGGTGTTGTGTGTGTGGTGTGTTTTTGGTGTGTGGTGTGTGTGTGTGGGTGTAAGGGATGTAGTGGTGTGGTGTGGTGTGTGGTTTTGAAATTTTGGGTTTTTTTAAATATTTTATTCTATCATTTTATATCGAGGATAATAGAATAAGTACTTATGTGCTTTTTTTTTTTTTAAATATCCATTACATACATGTGTGTATGTGTGTGTATGTGTGAGTATGTGTGTGTGTGTGTCCCATTCTGTTATCAGTCAACCTGTCTGTCAGTCTGTCAATCAGTTTATCAGTCAGTCAGTCAGTCAATCAGTCAGTCAGTCAGTCAGTCAGTCAATCAGTCAGTCAGTCAGTCAATCAGTCAGTCAGTCAATCAGTCAGTCAGGTCAGTCAGTCAGTCAGTCAATCAGTCAGTCAGTCAATCAGTCAGTGAATCAGTCAGCCAATCAGTCAGTGAATCAGTCAGCCAATCAGTCAGTGAGTCAATTAGTCAGTCAATCAATCAGTCAGTCAGTCAGTCAGTCAGTCAATCAGTCAGGTCTCGTGCACCCAGACAAGCAAACACAAGATCCAGAGTTTCACCCCATAACTGTGTTAGTACAGATACTGTATTATTCCGATGTGACCTTTCAGCTTCGACAGATACTTATACATCACTCACATACACACACACACACACACACAACACACACACACACACACAAATACACACACTCTCTCTCTCTCTCTCTCTCTCTCTCTCTCTCTCTCTCTCTCTCTCGTCTCTTCTTTCTCTGTCTTCTCTGTCTCTCTGTCTCTCTGTCCTCTCTCTCTCTCTCTCTCTCTCTCTCTCTCTCTCTCTTCTCTCCTCTCTCTCCACACACACAAACACAAATATACAGACAAATACACACACCCACAAATACACACATACAAACACACAAATGCACACATACACACACACACCACTCACAAACACACAAATGCACATACACACACACACACACACACACACACACACACACACAGAAAGCGAGACTGGATCCAGCCAGCCAGCCAACCAGAGAGACAGCCAGACAGACAAGAGTGACAGACAGAGAGACAGACAAACAGATAATGATATGTAACTGGCAATAAAAAAAAAAAAAATTTAAATACCATAATCATCCGAAGTACTGTCAGGGAATCGGCAGTCACAGCACTTTTAGTTCAATACTCTTTGATCTGTATCTATCTGCAAGCCCTTTCAGAGCATGCATGCGCCTGCACGCGTGCGCGCACACACACACACACACACTCACACACAGGATGCACGCGCGCGCACACGCACATACACACAAAACACGCAGTCAATACACACACGCACACACACACACACACACACACACACACACACACACACAACACACACTATGCTATACTTAAATGCCGGCAGAAACATAAGTAGCCGTGACATAGTAACACACACACATTCACGCAAACAAAACGACAGACACATTCGTACACGCACAGAAACACACACACACACTCACACACACACACACACACACACACACCTCAACACACACACACACACACACACACACACACACAACACACACACGACAGACACATCGTACACACGCACAGAAACACACACACCACACACAGATCTTGACAAACACACTCATACTCAAAGACACAGACAGACAGACAAACAGACAGAAAGACAGACAGACTCAGAGACACAGACAGACAGGCAGATAAACAGACAGACACAGACAAACAGACGACAGACAAACAGACAGACAGACAGACTCAGAGACACAGACAAACAGACGGACAGACAAACAGACAGACTCAGAGACACAGACAGACAGGCAGATAAACAAACAGACAGACACAGACAAACAGACAGACAGACAGACTCAGAGACACAGACAGACAGGCAGATAAACAAACAGACACAAACAGACACAGACAAACAGACACACAGACAGACGGACAGACAGATCAGAGACAAGTGCAGCCGCCAGACTCCTGTGCCCAGGGAACACACCCTCTGGCGCATCGCCACTCCCCACGCCCTAACCCCCTGCCCACCCCCCACCACCACCCCCAACATCCCTACACAAACACACACACACACACACACACACACACACACACACACACACACACGCACACACACTCCTCTACTTCTACTCCTTCTTTTTCCCCTCTGTGTCTGGTAACATTTTCGCGGTCTGATAGATAGATGGGTAGTATAGAAGATAGATAGATAGATGAAAAGAAGATAGAAGATAGAAGAAAAAATAAATATATATATATATATATGTTATCTATCTATTTTTATCTATCATAATGAAATATATAATATATATAATTTATTATCTATCTATTATCTATCATCTATATATCTATAATAAAATAAATGAATTGAAGAGAGAGAGACATATATATTCCCACCGCTTTCCCCCTCACTTCCCACTCCCCCCCTCTCACTCTCGCTCTCCCCCTCTCTCTCTCCTCTCTCTCCCCCCCCCTTTTCTCTCTCTCTCACTCTCTCCCCCCCACCCCCCCCCCCTCCCCCCCCCCTTCCCACCCCCCCCCTTTCTTTCCCTCTCCCCGTTTCCCTCCCTTTCCCTTTTCCCCCCCCCCCCCTCCCCCCCCCCCCCCTTTTTTTCCCCTCTCTCTCTCCCTCCCTACCCCCTCTTTCCTTTCACTTAATATTAATAAACATTATATACTAATAAAACACACACTCACACACACTCACACACACACACACACACTAAACAACACACTCATACACCCCACACACACTACACACACACACCCCCCAACACACCACAACATACACACTCACACTACACAAAAACTCAAAACACAACACACTACACACACAACTAACACACACACACACACCATCCACACACACTACACACAAAAACACACACACTAAAAACACTCCTACCACACACTACACCAAAACAAACGTACACCCCTTTCCTTCTCCCTCCAACGTGTGTCACTTCCTTTCTTCTTTCCCTTTTGGGTCCCAAAAGCAGCAGAGGCACAGAGCAGGACAGGGCAGCAAGCAGCAGCAGAGGCACAGCAGCAAGGGGGGGGACTGCTTTAGGGCTTCCTCCATGTTCCCCTTAGTCACTGCTTTCTGCTGCCAAGCATATAGATCTGTAGGGCTCCTAATTCCCTTTTTTCCCCTCCTTTTCTCTCTGTCGTCTTCTGTTTTGTCTGTCTGCTGTCTTTTCTCCCCTCCCTCTCCCCTTTCCCCTCTCCTTTTTCTTCTTCGTCTTCTTCTTCCGTCTGCTTGTCTGTCTGTCTGTTTTTTCTGTCCCCGTCTGTCTTTTTTCTTTTTTTTTTCTCCCTCTCCTCTCCTCTCTTTCCCTTCCCTTTCCTCTCTCCCTTCCCCTCTCCTCCCTCTCTCCTCTCTCTCCTCCCTCTCTCTCTCTCTCTCTCTCGTGTTGCTTTTTTAGCCCCCATATTCAGTCCCTCCCACACAACAAATTGCGCTCCCGCGCGCCGGCCCCGTGCAGTACGCACGCACGTGCGAGCTACAAAAACGCATGCGCGCAGCACGCGCAGCACCCAAAAACCGCGCGCGCAGGCACCAACGCGAAGTTCACATACACACAGAACATACATGCATACACAACTCTCCAGGGGCATGCACGCTTTCACACACACTCCATATACACGCACAGACACACTTCACACACACAGACACACACCACACACCACACACAACACTCTCCTCACTCACACAAACAAACACACACAAACACCCCACACACACTACCACACACACACCACTCCCACCAAAACCCCACACCACACAACACACACACACTACACACACACATCCCCCCACACACACTACCACACTCACACACACACACCACCCCCACCAAAATCAAATAACAAAACGCGTATTTTCCCCACGTTTGTATCGCTGCACCGCGTACACAGTTAAGCACTGCACATAACACAGAGAGAGAGGGGGGGGGGGGTGCACATGTGCGCTCTCTCCTCTCTCTCTCATTCCTCCTCTCCCCCTCTCACTCCTTCCCCCCTCTCCTCCTCTCCTCTCCTCTTTTACAAAACAAAAAACGCCGCGTTTTTCTTCCCCTTTTCTCTCCCCGCCCCGCTCCCCCTCCTCTTCTTCTTTTTCTCCCTCTCCTCTCCCCCTCCTTTCCTCTCTCTCTCCCTCCCCACCTCTCTCTTCTCTCTCTCCTCCCCCCCCTCTCTCTCTTGCGGGGGAAATGACTACAGCACAGCACAGCAAAGTCTGCCACTAAAAGACTCATCTCATTGACTCAAAAAAATTTTAAAAAAAAATTAAAAGGAAAGACAGAAAGAAAGGAAGGAAGGAAAAAAAGGAAAGGGAAAAGAAAAAAAGAAAGAAAGAAAGAAAGAAAGAAGGAAAAAAAAAAAGAAAAAGGGAGAGGAGAGAAGAAAGAGAGAGAAACAGACAGACAGACAGCCCAGCAGACAGACAGAGACAGAGACAGACAGAGACAGAAGAAGAACCTGTGGCTACTAATTCCATTGAAAGAGGGAGATGAAGAAGAAGAAGAAAAAAAAAGAAAGAAGAAGAAAGAAGAAAAGAAGGGAGAGAGAGAGAGAGAAGAGAGAAGAGAAAGAGAGAGAGAGAACAGACAACATCAGAAACAGACAGACAAGACAGACAGACAGACAAAACAGACAGAGAGAACACAGAACACTGAAACAGGCAGACAGACAGACAAACGACAGAGACGGGAAAAGGAAGAAGCCTGTGGCACAAATTCCTTTGATTTGGCAAAAAGAAGTGAAAGTGGAAGTGCCGTTTCTAGTCGGCTGCATGCTCTCATTGTGGGAAAAAAAAGAAAAAAAAAAAAGTGAATTGTACAAACTGGCTGTTGTGGTTGTTTTGTTTTTAAAGAACGGAGAATAAATGGTGACGTTTTCTTTTGAAGAGGAGAAGAAGAAAGAAAAAAACAACAACAAAATTCGTAACACCCCCTTTGATCCTCCTCCCTCCCCCACACACACCCACCCCCTTCCCCCTCTCCCCCTCCCCCTTTTCCCCCCTCACCCCCTCTCCTCTCCCTCTCTCCTCCCCCCCCCTCTCCCTCTCCCTCTTCTCCTCCCCTCATTCTCCCCCAACCCCTTTTCTCTCCCCTCTCACCCTCCCTCTCCTCTCTCCCCCCCTTTTTCTCACCCTCTCTCACTCCCTCATCCCCTCACCTCAGTCCTCCTACTAAATCTTAACTCACCACCCCCGCATCAAAAAAAAATCAACAACGAGAGAGGGCGTAACAGTCCAGAAAACAGCAACCATAATCAACACAAACGATACCCACAACAGACTCCTCTCCCTTCCCTCCCCCCCCCCTCTCCTACCCCTCTCACCCCCCGTCTCTCCCCTCCCCCCCTTCTCCCCATCCCCCCCTCCTCTCCTCCTCCTCCTCCCACAACAAACCTCAAACAACCCCCCAGAAAGTCCCCCCCCGTCTCCTCAGTCACTTCCCCACACATCCTCCTAAACCACCCCCTCACCCACCCCCCACCACCCCTCCCCCACACCCCAACCCCAACCCACCCCACCCCCCCCCCCCCCCACCCCTACCCCACCCCTTACTACCCCCCCCCCCCACCCCTACCCCACCCCTACCCCACCCCCCTACCCGGCCTTTCTCATATTATAACTACTACTAGAGTGCAGAGAGTCGCATGAAGAGAAAGTTGAAAGTCTCCTCTGACTGACTGTGTCAATAAGGAAAAGCCCAACCTGACCTTGTCCAACACAGCAGCGCGACAGACTGCAAACAGGCCACCCCCCCGAAAAAGAAGAAAGAAGGACAGAAGGAAAGAAGGAAGGAAAGGAAAGGACGAAGAAGGAAGGAGGAAAAAGAAAGAAAAGAAAGAATAGAAAAGAAAAAGAAAAGAAAAAGAAAGGAAGGAAGGGAGGGAGGGAGAAGGGAAGGAAGGGAGGAAGGAAGGAAGGAAGGAAGGAAGAAAGGAAGAAAAGAAAGAAAGGGGGGAAGGAAGAAAGGAAGGAAGAAAGAAAGAAAAAAAGGAAGAAAGATAGATAGAAAGGAAGGAAGAAAGAAAGAAAGAAAAGAAAAGACAGACAGACAGACGGAGAGACAGACAGAAAGAAAAGAAAAGAAAGAAAGAAAAAGAAAGAAAAAGAAGAAAGAAAGAAAGAAATACACACACACATATACGCACACACACACACACACACACACACACACACACACACACACACGAACATATACACGCTCTCACACACACACACACACACACACACACACACACACCACACACACACACACACACACACCCCTTAACATCCAGTTCCCTAGCAATAATTGAAATGATCAGGAAAAGGCAAATCTTTCAAAGGACCAAACGTGGAATAGAAGGGGTGGGGGAGAAAGAGGAGGGAGGGGTGGGGGTTGGTGGGGGAGGGTGGAGGTGAAGGTGTGGGTGAAGTGGTTGTTGTTGGGGTGGAGGGGTGGGAAGAGGAAGGGGGGAGGGAGGGAGGGAGGGAGAGAGACGGAGAGAGAGGAGAGAGAGAGAGAGAGAGAGAGAGAGAGAGAGAGAGAGAGAGAGAGAGAGAGAGAGACTGACAGACAAGAGAGACAGGCAGACAGACAGACAGAGTCGGGAGAGTGACAAAGACAGACAGACAGACAGACAGCCAGACAGACTGAGAGACAGTGATAGAGAGAGCTCAAGACTAAGGCAAGAGAAATGGAGACAGAAGCACAGAGACAGAGACAGAGAGAGAGACAGAGACAAAAACAGAAGAGGAGAGCCTGAGAGAGACAGAGACAACAACAGAAGAGGATAGGCGAGAGAGACAGACACAGACGAACACAAAGACAGAGAGGGACAGAGAGACACACAGACGAACAAGCAGACAGACATGGAGGCAGACAGATAAGCAGGCAGACATTACCTTTAGACAAGCAAACCGAGAGACAGACAGACAGACAGACAGACAGACAGACAGGCAGGTAGTTGACAGATTAACAGAGGCACAGAAAGAGTGAGAATGAAAGACACGACACAGTGACAGGAAAAAAGAAAGAAAGAAAGAAAGAGAGAGAGACAGACAGACAGACAGACAGAGAGACAGACAGAGAGACAGAGACAGAGACAGACAGAGAGAAAAAAGTGAGGCGGAAATTGCAAAGGGAAATAACTGAGGAGTTTTAGGGTACAGGCCGCACTCCACAAATGAGCTTTTTATTTTTTTGGAGGGGAGGCCCCAATTGGCCAAATCAGTTCGCTATTTCATACCACAGCCTTTTTTTTTTCCCCCTCTCTCTCTCCTTTTCACATTTCGCACCACACGGCACCTCACCCAACCATGCCTACATCGGCAAATAATTAACACTGGCACATTTTCCCCGGGCTGTAACAGATCTGCTTGTGAGTCACACCGCTGACGCAATTCTCACAGTTTTGATTTTGTTTTTGTTTGTTTCTTTTTTTTTTTTTTTTTTTTTTTTTTTCTTCTATTTTTTTTTCTTTTATTTATCTATTCTTTTAGTTCGAAGATAACGGAATAAGCACTCATGTGCGCTTTTTTTTTTTTTTACATAGAGTCCCCGTGTGTGTGCAGTTTTGTCAATTTTTTGTCATCCGGCCGTCCCCACCGGCACACAAATGGCCTACTCTTCCAAAAAGCGGACACGGGATTTAACGTATGCGTGCAAGATGGTTTCTGAGTGCGTGCTTTCGCACAAAGGACCTCGATTTATAATCTCATCCGAAGGACTTTTTGGGGGAGAGAGTGGAAGTCGGCACTGATGTTAACTCCAGAGGAAAAAAATCCCGTTGAACGAGATTCGAACCCGGGTCAAGCAGATCACGAACGCATCACTCTAACCACCAGGCTACCCCGTAAAAATAAATTTGAAAATAAAATGATTTTCGTAAAATAAGCCATCCGGCGAAGACAGCCGATTCTTTTCCTTCTCTCAGTTGAGTGAAAGAAACGCCTGAAGATAATAATTATGTATGTACAGGGGTCAGTCATCACCCGTGAAGTGTAGAAATGCATGGTAATATTACATAGATTGGGATTATTTCCATCTTTCCCACGCTAGGGGGACGGGATAGCTCAGTGGTCAGAGCACTCGCTTTTCCCCAGCCAAGGTTAAGCAGCATCGAGCGTGGTTGTTATCTCTTGGATGGGTGACCGTTTGCGCGCCTTGGCTTCAAGTACAGTTCCCCCCAGTTCACCCAGCTGTAAATGGGTACCTGCCCTCTTTAGGGACAGGGAAGGTAAAGCAGCGAGGGAGAGGAGATGGGCGCCGCCGCCCTCAATATGCTGGCTCCTTGAGAAGTTGAGGTCTCTCATGCCTCGCTTCCCTACGACCTTATAGGTTATGGGACACCTTTACCTTTACCTTTACCTTTACCTTTACCTTTACCTCCCGCACTAATCTGCCATCAGTCTTTTTCCTGGATGCCCACACTAAACATACAGTGCACTCC
>CM054166.1:27584178-27589178 GCA_028751875.1 Rapana venosa
CCACACCACACACACACACACACACACACACTGACACACATCTACCTTCACAACAGCATAATAATCCTCCTGAAAAATGATTTTTAAAAAAGAGAAAAAGAAGAAGTAAAGGGGGGGATAGGAGGGGAGGGAGGAGATGGTGGAACTGTTTGCCGCCAATCATAGTGTTGGGGAACAGAGCCCCGCCACTGTAACAAATGGTTTCTGTCAGCCACTTCAGAAACTGCCAATTCCCATCACTCTGTTTAAGGGGGAAGGGGGGGGGGGGGGCGCACCTCCCTCCCTCCCCTCCCTCCCTACTCTCTCTTTCTCTCCTTCCTTCCCTCCTTCCCTAAGGCATTCATTCCACTTCCAGTCCACACACTATTAGTATCAGCAGCTTTCAAGTCAAAACCATCCTTCCACGAGTTTGTTTTTTTTTGTTTTTTTTAGGCTGCACTCCTCCAGGGTTAGTTTATTATTATAATAGTTCAGCGTTTAGCTTCCGGGTGCAGTAGTAGTGAGTGAGGGTTGGGGTGAGGGGGGTGGGTGGGGGGTTGGGGGGTAGGGGGGTGGGGGGGGGGGGAGGGAGTGCTCTTAAGGATTTTTTTAATGAAATTTGAAAAAAAGAAGAAGATGAAGGCGTCGCTCGTTTTGAAACAGTTTATAAGGTATGAAAAACTTTGTTACCTTGTGTGAGTTATTGGAATTTTTGTTTTGTTTTGATTGTTTCGGGGAGGGGGGGAGGTTGGTTATTTTTTTTGTTGGGGAGGGTGTTTGTTTGTTTGGCGTTTGTTTGTAGTTGGGTTGTTTTGTTTTTTTGGGGGTATATCTTTGGGTTTGGGGGGTTTGCGTTGTTGTTGGTTTTTTTTTTGGGGGGGGGGGTTGGTTGGTTCTGTTTTGTTTTCCTCGATTGATTTGGTTTTTGTATCTTTTAAGTTGTTTGGGGGGGGGGGTGTTTTTTGTTTTAATTTTCGCGTGTGTGTGTGGGGGGGGGGGGGGGGTGATTTGGGGTTTTGGTGTAGGGGGTTTTTTGTCTTTTTTTAGGAGGGGGGAGGGGGGGGGCATAGATATGAATACAAGGTAGTGCTGAAAAAGTTGAAAGAGTCTCTCCTCTCACTCACTCACACTCGCTCTCACTCTTCGTTAAAAAAACTCTCTCTCTCACAGAATCTCTCTCACTTCTCTCATCTCCTCTCTCCATCTCTCTCCCCCCTCCCCTCCCCCCCCCCCCCCCTCTCTCTCTCTCCCCCTCTCTCTCCCCTCTCCCCTCTCCTCCCCCCTCTCCCACTCTCCTCTCACTCACCTCGCTCTCACTCTCCTCTCCTCACCTCTCCTCTCTCTCTCTGACTCTCTCTCCCCTGACTCTCCACTCTCAATCTCTCCTCTCTCTCTCTCCTCTCTCTCCTCTCTCTCCCCCCTCTCTCCCTCTTCCACCACACACACACACACACAACACCACACCACTGCTATGTACCGCTCTTCTCCAAAACCAGGAACACAATTTTTGACAAGTTCCAGAACTATAATCTCGTGACATGGTTGTGAAAAGAAAATGCACACATGCCTTAGACCTTAAATTCTCTCTCTCTTCTCTCTCTGTCTCTCTGTCTCTCTGTCTCTCTCTCTCCCCTCTCCTCTCTCTCTCTCTCTCTCTCTCTCTTTTCTTCTCTCTTCTCTCTCGCTTCTCTCTCTCTCTCTCCTCTCTCTCTCTCTCTCTCTCTCTCTCTCTCCCTCCTCTCCCTCTCTCTACTCTTCCTCTCTCTCTCTCTCTCTCTCCTCTCTCTCTCTCTCTCTCCTCCCTCCTCTCTCTCTCCTCCTCTCTTTTCGCTCTCTCGCTCTCTCTCTCTCTCTCTCCTCATCTCTCTCTCTCCTCTCCTCTTCTCTCCTCCCCCTCTCTCTCATCTCTCCTCCTCTCTCCCTCTCCCTCTCCCCTCTCTCCCTCCCCTTTCTCCCACCCCCTCTCCCCCCTCTCCCTCCCACCCTCTCTCCCCCATCTCCCCCCTTCCCCCCCTCTCCCTCCCCTCCCTCTCTCTTATCTTCTCTCCTCT
This sequence comes from Rapana venosa, assembly GCA_028751875.1. NCBI lineage: Eukaryota > Metazoa > Mollusca > Gastropoda > Neogastropoda > Muricidae > Rapana > Rapana venosa. The sequence continues at coordinate 27,586,209 of CM054166.1, forward strand.
CCTCTCATCTCCTCTCTTCTCTCTTGTCGTTGTCTTGGTTTAATGACTGGTTTGCTATCTCTCGTTGCGTTAACCTTCCTGTTGGAAAAGCCAGTAACCTCGTGTTTCCTTAAGGAGCCTTGACTTTTGGAGTCGGCGTTTTTAAAGAGTTGATGATGAGGCGGGGAATGCGGTTAAACGCGAGGCCAACGTTTTGGGGTTTTTGGTTGTTGTGGTTTTTTTTTCTGGGGGCCTTTTGGCTTTTGTGTCGCTATGATAAAAGATAACAAGTATTGTGCGTGGCTGGGAGTGGGTAGGGGATGGGATGGGGTAGGGTGGGGGTGGAAGGTGGATGGGGGTAGGGGTTGGGTGGGGATGTATGTATGTGTGTGTGGGAAGGGGGGAGGTGTAAGGGGTGGTTGGAGGGGGTTTGGAGAGATGCATACTCTGTGTGTATGTGTGTGTTGGGGGGGGGGTGGGGGGGGTGTTGTCTGGGGGGAAAGATTACTGTACACGTGTATCCCATTGTTGTATGTGTTTTTGAGGGGGTGCTGCGCGCACGCGTGCTTTTGGGTGTGTAGGTGGTGTGTGTTGTGTGTGTGTTTGTGTGTTTTGTGGGTGTGTGTGTGGGGGTGTGTATGTGATGGGGGCGGAGGATATAGGGCATTAAATTTTGGGGTTTTGGGTAAATGATGAAGATTTACAATGTGCGGTGTGGGTGGAGAGAGAGAGAGAGAGAAGAGAAGAGAAAAAAAGAAAAAGGGGAAAGGGGGAACACACACAGACAGAAGAGACAGAGAAAGAAGAGAGAGACAAAGAGAGAGAAAGACAGAGACAAGAAAGAGAGAGGAGAGAGGGGAGAGAAGAAGAGAGAGAAAAAAGAAAAAGAAAGAAGAGGAGAGGAGGAGAAGAGGAGAGGAGGGGGAGGAGGAGAGAGAAAGCAAACGAAAACAAACACACACAACAACACAAGAAGACGGAAAGGGGAAACAACAGAAAGGAGATCGGGACATGGGGGAAGTAAATAAAAAGAAGAGAGATCTTTTAATGGGGAACAATCACAAAAATTACCCTTATTCCCCTTTTTTTTTTTTTTTTTTTTTGGGGGGGGGTTTGGGGGGGTTTTGGGTTGGGTCTGGGGTTTTGGGGTTTTTTTGGGTTTTTTTTGGGGGGGGGTTGTTTTTTTGGGGGGGGTTTGTTGTTTGTGGGTTTTGTTTTTTGCATTGTTTTTTTTTTTTTTTTTTTTGGGGGGGGGGGGGGTTTTGGGGGGGGGGGGGCTGTGGGTGGGGGGGGGGGGGGGGGTTTGGGGTGGGGGGGGGTGGGGGGGGTTGTTGTATGGGGGGGGGGTGGGGGGGGTGTTGGTTGTTGGGGGGTGTGGGGGTTGTTCCGGTGGGGCTGTTGGTTGTGGGTTGTTGTTTGTTTTGTTGGGTTGGTTGTTGTTTTTTTTGGGGGGGTGATTTTTGTTTGTTTGTTTTGCCCTATGTCGTCTGTGTTTTTTCTGTACAGCGGTCTAGTGTAGCTTTTTTTTTTTGTTTTCTGGGACAATATATACCTTTTGTGTCTGTCAGACTAGTCTGTCTGTCTGTCTGTCTCAGTGTCTGAATGTAGGTATGTATGTATGCATGTATGTAGGTACGTACGTATGTACGTACGTATGTATGTATGTATGTATGTATGTATGTATGTATGTATGTACGTATGTACGTACGTATGTATGTATGTATGTATGTATGTATGTATAGTATGTTTGGGTACTGTCTGCCTGTACGTTTGTATACCTCTACATGTGTCTGTCTGTCTGTCTCTGTGTGTCTGTAGGTCTGTCTGTCTGTCTGTGTGTCTGCCTGTCAAGTATCTTTCTCTGCCTGTCAAGTATATTTCTCTCTCTCTCTCTCTCTCTCTCTCACTCTCGCTCTCTCCCCCCCCCTCCCTCCTTCCCTCTCTCCCTCTACTTCCACCCACCCACCCCCACCCTTCTACCAACCTTAAATCTTTACTTCCTCTCTCGCACAACATAACACTTACCGTTTCCACTGTAAAAAAACACACACAAAAAACAAAAAAAACCTCACTTCTTCCGCGCATGAATGCATCGCTACCTCCATCCACCCATCTACCCATCCTTCCGATTAAGCTAATTAATCTACTACCTTACCTATCACCGAAACGTGGTTTTTTTTTTCCTTTTTGGTACAGGTAAACGAACCCACGGCCACAGGTAACAAGTCTGTTACAATTCCAACATCCACCCTCCACCCCCCCCCCCCCCCCCCAACCCCTCCCCCCATAAACCCCTCTCCACCACCTCCACCCACCCACCCCCTCTCTCACCACCACCAACACCACCACCACCCCCACCCCAACCAAATCACTACACAGGGGGAGGTCTCAGCTCTCCCCCCCTCCACTCCCCACCCCCCTCCCTCCCGGCCCCCCCCCCCCCCCCCCCAAAAAACCCCACTCCACCACTAAAAATAATGCAACCTGGATAATCATTGTCCACGCTCGAGTTCACATTGGTATGTGACCATCTTCAGGTGGGTTCCTTAACTTACCTACCTACTTATACCACCCCTACCCCCCCCCCCCTACCCCCCCCCACCCCCCTACTACCACCATCTTCCTCCTCCATCTTCTCTTCTGGTTAGCAGACCTGCTGTCTGTACTGTACTGTACTGTACTGGAACCTGATGGTTACAACACCCCCCCTACCTCCTACGCCTACCCTGGGGGGGGGGGGGGGGGTCTACTCCTACTCCTACTCCTAATACTCCTACTACTACTAGGGTAGTCTCCCTCAGACTTTCTGGCACCGAGGAAGAGGAATGATGTAAGTCGGGTTAGTTACCCTTGCTTTAGCGAGCGCGGAAGAGACTGGAGAGAGTCTTATTAGGCCCTAAAGCAGAAGAATTATGGGCAAGGTTGAAATGATGATGATGATGATGATGATGATGATGATGATTAGAGTGATTAATTTATTAGGCGGGTGAG
>CM054166.1:27603615-27611115 GCA_028751875.1 Rapana venosa
ACACACCACACACACCACCACCACTTCACCACCACACCAACAACAACCACAACAACAACCACCACCAACCACCACCAATCACCACCAATCACCACCTTCACCACCACCACCACCACCAATCACCACCACCACCAACACCACCACACCAGAACATAACACAACCACACTCATAACACACCACCGCTTGTCATTTTTACGAGGTTTTAATCAAGCACTACCACCGTCGCCACAGCCTTTTTCACGAAAAAAACCGCAACAGAATTAAAGAAGTGAATAGGCAGCCTATTATGTATACCCCCCTTTCTTCACAACTAGGCCCATAGTTTAGATCGCAAAACCCCTTTCTAACCCTTTGCGATATATTCAATTCACTCGAAAAACCTCTTGTGCGCTCAAAACCCAGTCAATATTCTTCGAGCAAGTGGCCTGGACCTGACGCACGCAGCAAACAGTGGGTGCGTGTGTTGCGATCGTTTTTGATTGGGTAAACGATATCGGTGCGCCCTCCAGGACGAAAGAAGACAGGGGTGTGTGCTGTGGATGTTAGAGAACTAGGCCTGCAAGAAGAAGAAGAAGAAGAAGAAAGACGAAAAAGTGTATTGCTTTTGAAGTGAGAAGTGGGGGATCAATGTATGAGAGAGAGAGAAGAGGGTGTCCGCACCTATTATTTAGAAGAGCGAAGTGGAGAGTTTATATACAAGGTATGTGAGAGCAGGGCAGGGCAGGGCAGAGCAGAGCAGCAGAGCAGAGCAGAGAGAGAGAGAGAGAGAGAGAGAGAGAGAGGAGAGAGAGAGAGAGAGAGAGAGGAGAGCAGACGAGAGAGTGAGAGAGAGAGGAAGGAGAGAGAGAGAAGAGAGAGAGAGAGAGAGAGGAGAGAGAGACGAGAGGGAGAGAGAGGAAGAGAGAGAGAAGAGAGAGAGAGAGAGAGAGAGAGAGAGAGAGAGAGAGAGAGAGAGAGAGAGAGAGAGAGGAGAAGAGAAGACAGAGAGAGAGACAGAGAGAGAGGAGAGAGAGAGAGACAGAGAGAGAGAGGACAGAGGAGAGAGAGAGAGGAAGAGAGAGAGAGAAGAGAGAGAGAGAGAGAGAGAGAGAGAGAGAGAGAGAAGAGAGAAGAAGAGAGAGAAGACAGACAGACAGACAGACAGACGAGAGAGAGAGAGAAGAGAGAGAGAAAGGAGAGAGAGAAGAGAGAAGAGAGAAGAGACAGACGAGCAGACGAGACAGACAGACAGACAGTGAGAGAGAGAGAGAGATGAGGAGATCGAGAGATGAGAGAGGAGAGGAGAGAGAGAGAGAGAGAAGAATTTTTTTGTTTTTTGTGGGATTTGTTTGATTATGGCGGTCGTCATACCTTTTGAGTGTGGTGGTGGGTGATGGGTGTGTGTGTGTGGTGATGTGTGTGTGTGTGTGTGTGTTGTGTGTGACTGGTGTGTGTGTGTGTGTGTGTGTGTGTGATATGGAAAATAAGTCTACATTGTTATTACCCACAAGAGAGAGGGCTTGTGACATGAATAATTCTAAACATACTGAGGTGAATGGTGCCAGTTAGTTATCAGAAAAACAATTGTGGTTTAATAATATGGTGATTACGTTTTTCTTAATGATGTTTAATATATCATTTTACTGCTGCTGCATCATTCACCATTATGCTTTGTGTTGTTAGAGAAAGGGTGGGGGTGGAGGTGAGGGTGGAACCCCTCAAAACCCGCATGTCTGTTTATTTTATTTAATATTTCTAAAAAGATTTTTTTATACTAAAAGCTGTACACATTAATGTTCTATTGTTTTGAAATGATCTCTATTCAATATCGTTTTTGAATACTTTTTGTTTTTGGGGTCATGTTTCAATGATGTGAGATGGATTGAAGATTCTTAGAATCCATGAAAATGCTATTATTTTTGTCTGCAAGTGTTTGTATATATTTTTATTATTTGGTTGTTGTGGCACAGATACATACGCATACACACTTACACAACATACACAACACAACACAATACACACAACACACACACACACTCGCTCGCTCACACATACACACCACACTCACACACACACACACACACACACACACACACACACACAACCACACACACAACCACACACACACACTCACTCACTCACTCACTCACTCACTCGTTCACAAGTTCGTTTTTCAGATCAGCTAAGTTCCCAGACCCTGAAGTGTGTTAATACAATTTTGTGTTGCAGTAATTAATTACTCATTGCATTGATGATGATAATGATGATGATGATGATAATGATTATTACGCTTTTTGACTGTCTTGTTTTTAAAAAAAAGTCATCCGTATGATGTGTTCAGGCTGAGTGGAAATAGGTATGTAACCCTTGCATGATTGTTACTTCATGATTTGTTTGTTTGTTCCTGATTTATTGATTTGATTCTTGTTTGTTGTTGTTGTTGAGTTGACGTTTTTAAAAAGATTATTTTCGTTGTTGTACCTGAGTATTTTCTGTCAAGTGGTTGACTGTGGGTTTTTATTTTATTTTATTTTATTTTATTGATTTATTTTGCCATTTCGTTCTTGATCTGATTTATCAAGTCGCGTGTGCCTTACTTCTTCTTGTTGATCACAGTTTCACAGAGACAGACGCTGACCTTCATTTCTTTATTTAAAGAACGCAAAACCCAAAAGCAAAGGAGCTTTAACAAAATGTTCATTCAGTTTTTGTTTTTTTTAGCAAAGCGTTTGATCTTTAACTGAAACTGTGCCAAGCGTTTGACCTCTGAGTTTTTTTGGGTTTTTTTTTTACAATTTAATTTATCATTGTTTAAGGACTATCTGATTGTTCCTCTCTCTTTCTCTTCTCATTGTTTTTGTAGCGGATAGCCAACCGACCCCTCTGACAGTTGCTTCCCTTGGATGACGTCATATCCGGCCTAGTTGCCGCGCAAAAATGGCGACTCCTTTCTTATGCAGACGTACCGGGTACTGTTTGAGTTTTCTTGTGCCGCGTTGGTTGGTTTTTTTTTTTTTTTTTTTTTTGTGGATTGACGATTTCATTTCTTAAAAAAAAAAAAAGTTGTGGAGAGTTTTGGTTTTTGATTTTGCTTGCTGTTAGATTCACAGTGTGCCGGGGTTTCAGTGGTTTTCCTTTTGAATTTTTTTTTTCTTTTTGTTGTTGTTGTTGTTGTTGCTGTTGTGGTTGACCTTCCCACACGCAGACTGCTGTTTATTGCTCGATGATTATTCGTGTGTGTGGTGTGTGGTTTTTTTTTTTTTTTTGGTTTGTTTTGGAGTGATCAGTTTCCCTGGTGTTTTTGTTTGGTTTTTTTTTTTTTTTTCTGCGTGGATCACAGATCTGGCGTGAAGTTTGCCACTGGTGTTCAGTTTAAATCTCCAGTTATTCCATATCCATTTTTTGGAGTCTTTTTTATTTTTATATTATAACGTATATTTAATCTCTGTTTATTTTGTGTGTGTGTGTGTGGGTTTGTTTTGTGTGTGTAATTTTTCATGAATAGAATTCATGTATGCGTGTGTTGTGTGTGTGTGATTTGTTTTCGTTTTTTGTGATGATATCTAATATTTTTGTTTTCTTTCTTTCTTTTTTTTGGTATTCTTGTCGAGTCCAGCCAAGCTTGTGTGCAAATATACCTTACCTAAAGTATTGAATGCAGAGCTTTCATTGTACAATGAATAAGAGTATCTTTCCAGACTTTCGAATTTAGATGTGTGATATAAACACTGTCCAAATTTTTAAAAAAGAGAAAATTAATATTATGTCAAATTGGCGATGCCAGAAGATGTGTCGATGGAAAATAAGCTGGCGATTGCTATGTGTAGTGGTGTAGTTCTCGAAAATAGATATTATAGCTGGCGATTGCTTTGTGCAGTGGTGTAGTTCTTGATGTAGATGTTACTGTGATGGAAGAAGTCTTGAAGTCGTCTGCCAAAATGTCAAAGAATAGTTAAAAACAGAGTTTTCAGGGGGCATCAAGGAACTCTTACAACATTCCTGTACATCAATGTACATATACATAATGAATGTGTCCAAAATATTTCACTACAACCAACTGCCATGAAAAACAACAACCACAACAACAAAGACCAGGCAGGTCAAACTGTTCAACTAGCTCTTATAGTATCAGATTTATTTCCACAAAATATAAATAGAATCTTCTGTTGTTGTTTTTTAAAAATGCTACCGCTTTTTCAGTTTCCGTAGAGAAGTATAGTCTTTTCTTCTTCTTTAATTTCTTTGTTATTTGATAGTCCAGAGAATTTTCACGATAGAAAACTGCTGTTGAAAGCTTAGCCTGGGTGCCAGAGAGTGTGTAAACTCAAACTGAATTTAAACCTAGTGTAAGCTGTATTGAAAGCCTAACCAGTGACTCTGTCCCTTTTGATGAATGTGAAAGGACATGCAGGAGCACCTATGTCAACACCACTTAAAGGCACACTTAATTATGGGATAGAACAATAATGTGGGTAAACTTCGAGTTTTTATTAGGGTGTTGAAGTCAGCATGTGGCTTATCTACCGTATTGGTTAGCCAAAAAACCCAAAACGGTCGCATTCGCAAAAATCTCACCATTGGTAGACCTTGGAGCTCTTGCCAGGAACGAGGAAAAAAAAAAGTGGAATTTTGTCATTAAGTTTCTTTCGCATTTAAGCGTTGGTTTTTTTTTTCCATGCGGTAATTTTTTAGATACTGCGTTGTGAGTGAGAGAAAACACCAATTTTTGTTTGTTCGTTAAAAAAACCCAACTTAGTTTTAAAAAAACATTGTAACTCTTTCATTAAGCAATAGCGTTTGGACAACAGGCCAAGAAAACCGCATTTAGTAAAGAATCCTGCCTCATTAAAACTTGTGATTGATGATATTTCATCACTTTGAAGTTTCTTCCTTTCTTGCTAGGGCTTTACAGCCAATGGCCACCATGTAAAGGAGCCAGCCAGCCAGCCCCCTGAAGTATGGTAACGCAGATAGATGATCCTTGATGAAAAGGAAGCCATTTCTTTTCGATCGTAGTTTTCTGGTAGTTTTTCTCTCTGTGTGTGGCTTTAGACTTGGACAGTTTTTCTGCTTTTTTGGCCATTTGTTGTCTCTTTATCTAGTGCTGTCAAAGCACAGGGTTTTTTGCTTCCGCGCACTAAACTGTAAATGGCTATTTCAGGGAGAAAAAACCTAAAAAGAATCTGGTTTCATAGTCCTCTCTTTTCAGGCAGGCATGTGTGTTTTGTGTGTGTAGTGTGTGTTTAGTGTTGTGTGTGTGTGTGTGTGTGTGTGTGTGTGTGTGTGTGTGTGTATGTATGTGTGTGTTTTTGTGTGTTGTGTGTGTGTATTGTGTGGTGTGTATGTGTGTGTGTTGTGTTGTGTGTGATGTTGTGTGTGTGTTACGTGTGTGAAGTGTGTTATGTGTGTGTTATGTGTGTGTTGCTGTGGGGTTTGTGTGTGTGTTTTTTTGTGTTGGTGTGTGTGTGTGTGTGTGTGTGTGTGTAGTAGCAACCGACTCGGTTTTCTTTTCTGTGTATATAATTGACCTCCAAGCAAGTTGCTGTGCAGTGTTTTGTGTGTGTGTGGGTTTTTTTTGGGTGTGTGTGTGTTGTCGTTGATTGTATAGACAGAGATTTGTGGCTGGTACTACTAACCTAGGGCTCGGGTGAGATCTCCACAAGGTTGTCTTATGTCGTTATATGTTCATCGGCAACATTTTCCAAAGCATGCCATCTTTGCTGGTCTTTGTGTACAGGCAAGCTTCTCTCTCATCCAGTCTTGTACTTAACAGTCTCACAGTGATTCCCAGCTGGAACCAGTGATGGAGAGGGGGGGGGGGGGGGGAGGAGAAGTTTTACATTCTGGTGACCCTTTAGGATGTTAAGCTGAGGAACGTGCAAAACTTGATTTAGCGGGATTTTTTTTTTGAGGGGGAGGGGGGGAGGCGACTAATTTTCTTGAAACTGAAAAAACCCCATGGTCTGTTCCGCCCCCCCCCCCCCCTCCCCCCAAAAAAAAAAAACAACAACAACAAAAAGTAAAAACCCAAACAAACCCAACAACAACAAAAACCGTAAAGAAGCTTTGGCTAAATAAAGATATCATGTTTTTGGAAAATGTTTTCACTTTAAAAAAACAACAACAAAAAACCAACTCCAGGACAACCGATTTCTTAGGTGATTGTCAAGACGTTGCAAGTTTCCACAATAGGAAAGGTATACATGTGTATATATATCCTTTCCATTGTGGAAATACTGCCATGTGTGATGACCACCTAACTTTTTGTCTTTCACAGTTCCTGAAAGTGACAGGTTGTGTGAGTGGAGTGTAGGCCTGAGTGTTTGCGGTTATTGCTAGTGGTTTGTTTGTTGCCAGTCTTCTTGTAGTTGGTTTGCTTGTAAAAAGAAAGAAGAAAGGCTTTATATATATATATATATATTATGTTGATAGGATCCTGGACATTTTTTAGGAGTGCAATACTGATCCTCATAAATTATCATATCGTCTGGTATATTATTAACTGGGAGAAAATAGTTATATGGCTTAGCCGTTTCATTTTGAGTGGTAGTTTTACACTATTGAATTTATTGAAAGGAATGTGACACGAATGTGACAGAAAATGTAATTTACCTACCAAAATTCGCTGTAGGAGCTTTTGATTTGAGTACTAAGAGTAACACTCAGACGATTACAATTGAAGAAAAAGCATACTGACAAAACATTTATGTGCATAGCTAGATCTATATGATTTAGACATTTCCTTGGACAGCATAGTTATGATCGGTCGTTTAATTAAGTTTTTAAAAAAATCAAGAAGAGACAGGCAGAAGTGATATTAGTTAGACAACCACTAGATATTTAATATGTGGTTATTCATTGTTTTATTAATATTTCTAGACAAATTAGAATTGTTTTTCTATATACACGAAGTATATATATATATATTTTTTAAAAAGAGACATAAAAAACCCAGAAAAAATAAGTTTTCCATATTTATGGACTATCTTTTTGAAACAGTCCTGTTTGATACATGTTCAGTACCATTACGACTTGTGGTGAACAGATTTAGTGAAATAGCGATGCCATTAATGCTGTTTTTGGAACTGTGTAAAGTATCACGGAGGCAGAAGGGTAGTCAGTCTGCTTGTGGACCTTGCTTTCAGCCTCTGTGGATTCTCATCACTGCTTGGTTTGTTGGACTGTTTAGAATCTGGGTGACAGAGAGAGAGAGAGAGAGAGAGAGAGAGAGAGAGAGAGAGAGAGACAGACAGACAGACAGACAGACAGACAGACAGACAGACAGACAGACAGACAGACAGACAAGACAGACAGACGACAGACAGATAGACAGGCAGACAGAGGGACAGAGACAGAGAGAGAGGAGAGAGAGGAGAGAGGAGAGAGAGAGGGGGGGGGGGGTGTTAGGCGCAAGCAGGCTGGTTCATTTTTGTATTCGTTTGTCCACAGTTCCATCTGTAAATTTGATGATTCTGTCTGTTTGTCTATCCTGTCTGTCTGTCCTCTGTCTGTCTGCCTGT
>CM054166.1:27616115-27626115 GCA_028751875.1 Rapana venosa
ACACGCCTCAGAATCACTTCGGATGAGCCTATAAACCGAGGCCCCGTGTGCCAACGCACGCAGAGCATCTTGCGCACACGTTAAACCCTGTTCCGCTTTTCGAAAGAGTAGGCCATTGTGTGCCGGTGGGAACAGATGACAAAATTGACAAAACCGCATACACACGGGGACTAGATGTAAAAAAAAAAGCACATGAGTGGTTATTCCATTATCAATAAAATACTCAACCAATCCCAAAGCAGCACCCCCCCCCCCATCCCCACCCCCACCCACCCCCCAAAAAAAGAAATCTCAAGAAAAAGTCTGCCTCATAATCATGATTTTTCGTCAGATTAAAAAAAAAAATAGAAAAAAAGTTTTGTTTGTGGAGTTGTTGGGGTTTGTGGTGTGTGTGTTGTGTGTGTGTGTGTGAGAGAGGTTCCCCCACCCCCTTCCTAATATTTTTTTCATATTTTGGTCCCATTTTTTGCAAAAATAGTTTGACAGAACAGAGGATGGAGGAAGGGAAAGGGATGGGGTGGAGGGAAGGAGGGAGGGGGGTGGGTACAAAAAAAGTGGACACCGGTGGGCATTGTGTGATGGCATTTACCAGGCACACTAAAAAAAAACGGGTGGGGGGGGGGGGGGGGTGTTTGTTACGAGGACATAACCCTGCTGGGCTAGATTGGGGCGGAAGTGACGTCATAGTCTATAGGGCAGCCATATTGATTGTTCACCTGCCCGGGACAGGTAGGGGACATCCGGGTCTTTTGCGAGTATGTTGGCGGAAGAGGAAGTTAGGGGGTGGGGTGGGGAGTTTGGGTGGTGGTGGGGGGGGGATAGAACGGGGGTGTGGGGGGTGGGTGGGTAGGTAGGTGGAGGGGTGGTGGTGGTGTCTAAATGCTAGTAAATCGGGTGTGAGACTGTGATCATGTTGGCACCTGCATGCGCGCATGCAGTCACGTATACACTCTCGCGCGCGCGCGCGCGCACGTCACACACACATACACTCACACACACGCACACACGCACGCGCGCGCGCGCGCGCACACACACACACACACACACACACATCTCTCTCTCTGTGTCTCTTTCTCTGTCTCTTGTCTCTGTCTCTTGTCTCTGTCTGTCTCCCTACCTCTCCCGCCCTCCCTATTTATATCACCCTTTACAAGTGATAAAATATTTTATCTTAGAAGGTTAAAACTAAGGAGTATTAAGTGAGGTTTGAAGGGAGGAGGGGAGGGAGGGGGTTGACGATTTGTTTGGGCAAGTTCTTATACACACACACACACACACACACACACACACACACACACACACACACACACACACACACACACACACACTCACACACACACACACACACACACACACACACACACACACACACACACACACACACGGCGAGAGAGAGAGAGAGAGAGAGAGAGAGAGAGAGAGAGAGAGAGAGAGAGAACAGACAGACAGACAGACAGACAGAGAGACATAGACAGACAGACAGACAGACAGAGAGAAAACCTTTGAATGATCAGTTATCTTGGTTTCCACTTTTGTTGAAATTCTGCACTTACAACTCTTTGAGTAGCTCGGCAACAACAACAAAATCATAGAATAAGCAAACAATTAAGCCAATAGATAGATAAATAAAGAAATGAATAAGTCAACATATTTTGTCAATATAACATTTTAGAACAACTAAACAAACAAACACACAAATACCACCATTATTATAGGGGCGTTCAATTTGATACCGGAAGCAAGGGTAACAACTACTTCCTGTATCGGTTTTGTCCAAAAGTGATACCGTGTATTTTACTTACATTATCAGCTAGCGGAACGAATCTCAGCTTTAAAGAAAGTCTTTCTGAGCCGTTAAAGAGAGAGAGGGGGAGAGAGGAGGTGAGAGAGAGAGAGAGAGAGGAGAGAGGAGAAGAAGAAGAGAGAAGTGAGAGAGAGGGAGAGGAGGGGGGGGGGGGAAGAAGCAATATTGTGTTAAAGAGAATGGGTATTAAGGGTTTGAGCTTTTGTGTCAACAGGTCTTAAAACAGCTGTGACTTGCATATAATATAATAGGGGGGTTTAGAAAAAAGCGAAGACGGAAAAAGAGTGGAAGTGGGGAGAGGGGACGCACGGTGAGGGGTGTGGGGATGGAGGGGGTAGGGGTGGGGGGTGGGGGTAGGGGTAATGCCACCTCCTCCTTTCTTTCTCTTCTCTGTCCTGGTGCAGGTGTCATAAGCCCGCCGCTAAGACACCCCAAGTGGTTAATTTACATTTCCAAAGGCTTTTCAGTTCAATTCCTCGTGTTGTTATGTGAACTTAAAAACATGCCCCCATCTCAGCTCTCTCCTCTCTCTCTTCTCTCATCTCTCTCTCTATCTCACTCCTCTCTCTATCTGCTCTCCATCCTCTCCTCCTCTCTCTCTCTCTCTCTCTCTCTCTCTATCGTACTCTCTCTCTTCTTCTCTCCTCTACTCTCTCTCTCTCTCGTGCTCTCTGTCTGTCTGTCTGTCTACTCTGTTTCTCTGTCCTCTGTCTGTTGCTGTGTGTGGTAGTGTGTGTGTGTGGTGTGGTGTGTTTACAAGCTTTCACACCGACTTCTGTTTGTATACATTTATACATCTTAAAAAAAAAAAAAGTTTTCTGAAATATTAATGTATACATTTAAAAAAGAAAACAAAGATATTTTTGTTTGGAATGGGTTATCTCCCCTATTAATCTATTTTAAAATATTCCGTTTTAACTATATAAAAAAACGCCATGCAGATCACTCTTGATAAAAAGGAAATATGCTTATAATAATTATTTTCTATGAGAATCACGATTAACTTTTCTTCTTCATGTCATTTATATAAATGTTTAACATATTTTTGTTGTTGCTGTTGTTGTTATCTCCTTGACCAATTTGCCCCTCGTCAAATTTTTCCTCCATTTAGTTTCATCATTTCTCTATATCCAACAACACAACACAAATACACACACACACAACACACACCACACACCACCACCACACACACACACCAACCACACCCCCAAACTCTCTCTCTCCCTCACACCATACACACATACATACAACAATTACACACAACCACACATACTACACATACACCCCCCTACCCCCCCCCCCCCCCCCCCCCCCCCCCCCCCCTGCCTTATACCTTCTAAACCCCCCCCCCCCCTTTTCCCCCCCCACACACACACACCCCCCCACCCCCACCCCCCCCTACCCCTCACCCCATACAAACTATATATTAATTACGACAAAGTACAAAAAAACAACATCAAGACCTGGAACACACCACAACACAAAACTCACACACCCACACACCACAACCACACACACACACCACAAAACACAACCCCCACACACACACACCACCCCCAACTATACACACTACACACACCACACACACCACAACCACACACACACACTTAACATACACACACCACAACAAAACACTACACATACTACACCACTCCACACTACCACACATACACACCATACATACTACACACACCCACACACAACACCACACACATCACTACACACAAAACCACCACTACACCACACACCATACACCCCAAAAAAACTACACACACACACTACACCCTAACACACACCCCAATACCATGGTCAATGTCTAGTTTACAACACACAAAAAAAGGGGGAGGGGGGGGGGGGGCGCGCCCAGGGCTAAACCCGCGTGGCAGGGGGTTGGTAGTGATTGAACTCGGGGAGATTTGAACAGGGGTGGGGGGGGTTTTGGGGGGGGGGGAGGGGGCGGAAGGGGGGGGGGGGGTGGGGTAGGGGTAGGTAGGTGGGTAGGGCAGCAGGGGGGTAGGTGGTGGCACTGGATTTGTCCTGAAAAGAGCCAAAAAAAGGGGGTTTCCTGGCACTTGTTTTGGCTTCTGGCTTTGGTGAGTCCGCTGGCTTTCTTGCTTCTCTTTGCTTGGTCTAGGCTAGGCTAGGCTAGCCTAAAAAGTTGTGTAGTGTAGTGTATTTGTGTAAGGGGGGTATAGAAGTAGGGGGCGGGGATTAAGTGCTGGAGGGGTACGGTACTATTTTTTATATTGAGTTTTATTGGGGTGGAAAAGTGTTGGGCCCCTTCTTCTTTTTCTTCTTGTTATTCTTCGTCTCCGCTTTTCTTTTTTTTCTTCTTTCTTCTTTTTTTTTTTCTTTCTTTCTATTGTTCTTTTTTGTTCTTGTTTTTGTTCTTCTTCTTCTTCTTCTTCTTCTTCTTCTTCTTCTTCTTCTTCCTCCTTCTCCTCCCTCTCCTCCTCCTCCTCCTAACCTTCTTCTTCGTCTTCGTCTTTCTTCTTCCCCCTCCTCTCTTCTTCTTCTCTGTCTGTCCGTGTGTCTGTCTGTTTCTGTCTCTGTCGTCGGCTTCTCTCTCTTCTCTCTCTCTCCCCTCTCTCTCTCTCTCTCTCTCTGTTCTCTCTCTCTCTGTCTCTCTCCCTGTCTCTATCTCTCTCTCTGTCTCTCTCTCTCTCTGTCTCTCTCTCTCTTCTTCTCCACCATCTCTCTCTCTCACTCTCTCCCCCCCCCCCCCCACCCCCCCCCACCCCCTCCCCCCCCCCCCCCCCCCCCCCTCTCCCTCTCTGTGTCACTGACTCTGTCTCTCTGTCCCTCTCTCTATCTGTCTGTTTCTGTCTCTCTCTTTCTGTCTCTCCTTCCCCACCCTCTTCTCTTCTCCCTCCCCCTCCTCTCACTGTCACTATGTCTCTCTCTGTCTGCCTCTCTCTCTTTGTCTCTCTGTCTCTGTCTGTCTCTCTGTTCTCTATCTCCCCCCCCTCTCTCTCTCTCTCTCTTCTCTCTTTTCTGTTGTGTCTTTTCACCCTGTGTGTATAGTAAGCTAGCATATATATATATATATATATATATATATATATATATATATATATATATATACAATATACATATACTAAAAGCGTGCATAGTCAGGTTGAAACGAAGGGCAGTCCTGAAAGTGCACTTTTCTTTGGTTGAACCCCTCACCCCTCCTCTCACCCCCATTTCTCTACCCCCCCCCCCCCCTCCCCTTTTCCTCACCCCCCACCTCCTCCCCCAAATACCCAGGTTCACTATACTAGTCTATAGTACGACATGCGATAGCGGACTAGTCAGTAAGAGGAGAAGGGTGTTGGGGGAGGGAGTGAAAGAGTCGACTCCTGTTGAAATCCCAACGATAAGCTCCTTTTAGATTAGTTAAATAGTGCTTTGGGAATATTTCATTTCATTTCTCTCTGTCTCTGTGTGTCTGCCTGTCTCTCTCTGTATGTATGTATGTTGTGTGTGTGTGTGTTGCGCGCGCGCGCGTGTTGTGTGTTTGTGTGTGTGTGCGTGCGTGCGTGTTGGGGGTGGGAGGAGGGTGTGTGTTTTGTTGTGTGTGTTTGTGTGCGTTGTGTGTGTGTGGCTGTCTCTGTTTCCATCTCTGTCTCTCTGTCTGTCTGTCTGTCTCTCACTCAATCGCTCGCTCGCTCGCTCAAGCAAGATATCTCTGTCTCTATGACTCTGTTTCTGTCTGTCTCTGTCTGTCTCTTTCTGCTTCTTCTGTCTCTGCTCTAACTTCTCTCTCTCTCTACTCTCTCTCTCTCTAACTTTCTCTCCTCTCTCTCTCTCTCTCTCTCTCTCTCTCTCCTCTCTCTCTCTCTCTCTCTCTCTCCTCTCTCTCTCTCTCTCTCTCTCTCTCTCTCTCTCTCTCTGGCCCCGCCAAGTCTTTTCCGAGTTGTCGTCCTCTGTGTTATCGTCTGCTTTTGCGATTACATTGAAAGGATACAAAAAGGGTCCAAAAATGCCACACAAAAATAGTACAGTTTTTTTTGTTTTGTTTTTATATATAAAAAAAAAAGTGGGATTTGGGGAGACAAGGGGGGTGGGGGTGGGAGTGGAAGACTGAAGTTTTGGTGGATGAGGGTGGAGGTAGAGAGATGGGGATAGGGTGGGGGTAGGGGTGTGGGGGGGTGAGGGAGGGGAGGGGGTGGTGGTGAGTGTTGGGATTGCTAAGCAAGGGAAAGTCAAAGGTAGATAGATAACAAAGATGACAGATTTTTGAGAGAGAGAGAGAGGAAGAGAGAGAGAGAGAGAGAGAGAGAGAGAGAGAGAGAGAGAGAGAGAGCGCGACTTGATGCCGGTTGGTTCTGTACAGATGTGGAAGTAGTAGTACTTAAAGCAATAATTGTTAGTTATTAAAAGGGAATCGGTTTTTTTGTGTGTGGTTGGGGATGTGTGTGCGTGTGTGAATTCAATTCAATTTAATTCAATTCGATTCATTTTCAATTCTTTCATTTTGAGGAAAATGAATAAGGACTTCTCTCTCCTCTCTCTCTCTCTCTCTCTCTCTCTCTCTCTCTTCTCTCTTCTCTCTCTCTCTCTCTCTCCTCTCTCTCTCTCTCTCTCTCTCTCTCTCTCTCTTGTGTTGTGTGTGTGGTGCGCGCGCGCGCGATATTCTGAGTGACAGAGCTTATTCTGGAGTAACAGAGTAATATATTCTGGAGTAACTGACAGAGTAATATATTCTGGAGTAACTGACAAGTAATATTCTGGGTAACGACAGAGTAATATATTCGGAGTAAGCAGAGCTATATTCTGGGTAGACAGGCGTATATTCTGGGAGAGACAGAGCGGGGAGGGCCCGGATGTGTGTGAAGACCAGCGATGCAGAAAGGTCGGCTTTCTATATTAGGGGTAAAAGGGTTTTAAAGTTTTTACCCCCTAAAAAACTTATTGGAAAGGGTAGCCTTTTTTTTTAAAAAATTAATTAACACTGAAAACTAAAGAGCAGAAATGAGAGGGAGTGTAAAATTTAAAGTCTGGATGATGTCAGGTTTTTTAAGGGTTTTGTATTTTTTGGACAAAATAATTATACAATTTATCAAAACAAAAACAAAACCCAAAACTGAGTTTTTTTTGTCTGCAAAAAGAAGCATAACCATGCGGGCCCGGTTTTTTAAGGGTTTTTTGTTCATTTAAAAAGGACTTAAAATTTCACCTTCCACGTTCAAAAAAATACCTAATCCTTAAATTACAAAAACGCTAAAGTTAACACCAGGACATTTCCGTTGTGCCGTCGTTTTTTGGAAGATAAAACCCCATGCCTTGGCGGGGGTTTTTTGCGGGCTGATGAATTTAAGTTTGTTAGTTTTCCCCATGCATCAAGAGAAAATGTTTCTATCCAAAGTTTTTATGATTTTTAACGGTTCCTTCATTATTAATTTTTATCTATTTATTTTATTTTTTTACATCAGATAAGGAATAACAGGGTTGCTTTTTTACATCTACCCCCGGTGATGCAGTTTTAAAATTTTTTGTCATTGTTCCACCGGCCCACAAGGGAACCTTAGAAAAGCGGGCAGGTTTTTCGGGTGGAAGATTTTCTCAGACTGGGCTTGCTGGTTGGGTGCAGTTACTACTAGTTTTGTTTTTTTAAAAGGATCCAGGGGTGTTTTTATCTGCGATGAATATGATAGGTTAAACCCTTTGGAGAAAGGGTTAATGATGATGATGATGATGAAATGATGATAAAAGATGATACCCTCTGAGCGCTTTTTGAGGATCTTTTTTATTTAAGCCCAGTCTTGAAAACCCTTTTGGCATCAAGACCTCAGCTTCTCAGGGCCAGCCACTATTGAGGGCGGCGCGCCCCCCATTCCCCCTCGCTGTTTTTCCCTTCCCTGCCCCCAAAAGAGGGCAGGTACCCCCCTTTCAGCTGGGGAACTTGGGGGCTGACTAAGCCAAGGGGCGCCAAAACGGTACCCCCAATTACCCCGGATTTCTTAAAATTGCTTGGGGGGGGGGGGCCCTGCTCTGACCACTGAGCTTCCCAATTTTGGGACCTTTCGCAAAAGGGGGGAGGGAACCAACGTGAAAGCTATGAACAAAAACAAAACACAACAACAAAAGCAACAACAACATGCATCGGCACCCTCCCCCCCTCCCCCTCTGCTGCGAACTTTTGGGTTGTTTGGGCCTGTCAGTCACCAGCTACACTACAACTGTACAGACAGCGTTGTGAAGTGTGTCTGTACACTTGGGTAAAATGGGGGGTGGGGGGGGGGGGGGGGGGGGATAACGGGGGGTGGGGGGGGGGGTGTATGATGTTACAATGCTTTTCCTTCCCCCCCCCCCCCTACTTTTTGTATCCCCCTTCCCCCCCCCCCCCCCCCCCCCCCCCCCCTCCCCCCCCACACACACACATACACCCCTCTTTTACTTCTTTTGTTCTTTGGGGTAACTCTGCTTTAGAACTTCACTTTTTTTTTTGTTTCCTATTATTATTTTTTTTTGTTTTTTTTGTTTTGTCTTGCCATACTGTACTAAGGCATCCACAGGAATTTTTTTTTTTTTTTCCCCCTTTTTGTGGGAAACACCAGCCTCTACTCAACACTTTTATTTTGCGCAAATTTGTAAGGATTTAAAATTTTTTTTTAAAAATTTTTTTTTTACGAAAAGTTGCCCCCCTGAGTTCTTTTTATCTACTAGCTTCCCAACCACAAATAAAATTTTAAACGTGTGTGGGGGTCAAAACGGTTGAAAACAAAGACATCGCTCATCTTGACAAAAACCTCACTTGATATACTACCAATCCCTTATTATGTCTGGTCCTCAAACCCCCCCCCCCCCCCCCCCCCCCCAAAAAAAAAAAAAGAAAAAAAAAGGTAACAGTGCTTTTTTTTCTACTGTTTAAAACAAAAACGTGGAAATCAGCAGAAATTTTTTTTCCGCTAACACAAAATACCTTTTTACAAAATACTTTTCTACATGACTTTTAAGCTAAAGCAGAATTTTTGCCAAAAAGGGGTGGCGCCCCCCCCCCCCCCCCCCCCCTCTTGCAAGCTAAAAGTGGAGTGTAGCCAAAGGTGGGTGCCACCCTCCCCCCCTCTGCAAGCTAAGAGTGGAGTGTAGCCTCTCAGGGTTCATGACCAAAGAAAAGAAACATGGCACCCTCAGTCATCCTCCTGCCTCAATGATGATTTGGAGGGAGGGAGGTAGGGGAGGAGAGGAGAGGGGGAGGGGGGTTGGATGGGTGGGGGTGGGTGGAGAGGCCTATCAAAGTATGCCCCATGCTTTAATAGGCCGACCTCATTCTAGCAGAAAACTTACCTTGTCGAGGTTGCCAAGGGAGTCAATTAGAGGGCCTAAGTAGCTGGATGAGCTTGACGAAGGAGGAAGGACGGGTAGGGGGTAGTAGTGGTGCTA
The DNA here is from genome assembly GCA_028751875.1 of Rapana venosa. Lineage (NCBI taxonomy): Eukaryota > Metazoa > Mollusca > Gastropoda > Neogastropoda > Muricidae > Rapana > Rapana venosa. The sequence goes on from CM054166.1 coordinate 27,625,291, forward strand.
GTAGTAGTGGTGCTAGACTACTGGCCCTTTGTTGCCCCCCCCCCCCCCCCCCCTTCCTCCCCGTTGATGGACACCACGTGGCGGGCGCTGTCTTGTCACGTGATAAGGGACCGTCACGTGATTGATAAAGGATAGGGGGGCGGGCAAAAGCAAAGCAGCCAAAAGATGTAGGCCTAGTCTAGGCTACTTGCTGCTGCTGCTGCTGCTAGCAGCGTGGAGTCTGGGGTTTCTTGTTTGATCCTTCACATCACTGGTATGATGGTGATGGTGGTGGTGGTGGTGGTGGTGAGGTTTTGATGCTGATGAGACCAGGGCTGGCTGGCCTGCCTGCTGTGCGTGAGGTGTGACTTCAGGTAGATTAAGAATGTGGGAGTTAGTTATCGTCGAGGTGGTGGTGGTGGTGGTAAATTTACCGGCTCGTTGTTTTTTTATTGTTATAATTATTAGCTCCCCTTCCTCCCCCCCCCCCCCCCCCCCCCCACACCACCTCCCTGTGTAAGACAAGGCCACTTTTTGATAGGAGGGGCGGAAGAAGAGGAGGAGGGAGGGAGAGTGTGGAGAGAGAGAGAGAGAGAGGAGAGAGAGAGAGAGTGCGTGTGTGTGTGTGTGTGTGTGGAGAAAAGAGAGAGAGTGAGAGAGAGTGTGTGTGTGTAGGTAAGAGAGAGAGAGAGAGAGAGAGAGAGAGAGAGAGAGAGTGAGTGAGTGAGTGATTGACTGTAACAGCGGTAGTAGGTAAGTGAGGCTTAGTCAGTCTTTAATCTGATAAAGCTACAAGGACGGTACTGTACCGTGGAAGAAGATATAATATATGATGATTATTAGGCC
>CM054166.1:27631115-27636115 GCA_028751875.1 Rapana venosa
CTCTTGTCTGTCGTTCTGTCTGTCTGTTTGTTTGTTTGTCTTGTCTTGTCTGTCTCTGTCTCTGTCTCTCTCATTGTCTCTCTCATTGTCTGTCTCTCGCTCTCTTTGTTTTCTCTGTCTGTCTCTCACTCTTTCTCTCAGTCTGTCTGTCTGTCTGCCTCTCACTCTCTCTCTCTCATAAAAAAATTTTTTTTAAATATATTTTTTAAAAGTCTCTCTCTCACTCACTCTCTCTGTCTGTCTGTCTCTTTCTGTCTCTGTATCTCTCTCTATGTCCTCCTCTCTCTCCCTCCCCCCTCTCTCCCCATTCCCCCTCTCACTCTCCCCTCTCCCCTCTCTCCCTCTCCCTCCCTCTCTCCCCCCTCCCCCCTCCCCCCCTCCCCCCCCCTCTCTCTTTTTCTCTTTCTTCTGGACCCCCCGACCCCCCCCCCCCCCCCCACTTCTTCTCCCACTTCTCATCTCTCTATTCATCACTCACTTTCATTACTCTCCCTTCCTCCCTCCTGGGGGTTTTTTGGTGGTTGTGGTTTTTTTTTTTGGTGGAATTTTTTTTTCGGGGGTAGGATGGTAGTGGTATAATTGAGGAGGGGGGAGGGTGGTGGTGGTGGTGATGGAGGCGGCAGTGTACTGTAAGGATGCATACTGCATTCGCTTCCTTGTCCACTCTCTTCCGCCCTCCTCCCCCCCCCCCCCCTCCTCCCCCCCCCCCTCACCCCCCCCCCCCCCTCTCCACATCCCCCCCCCCCCCCCCCCCCTCCTAACCAACCCCCCATCGTTACTCGCCCAAGTGGAAGAAGTCGAGTCCTCGTAATTTTTTCTCCTCAGTCTTCTTCCTCCTCCTCCTCCTCCTCCTCCTACCCCTCTTTCCTTCCTTCTTTTCTTTCTTTCTTTCTTTCTTTCTTTCTTTCTTCTTTCCTTCCTTTCCTTCAGTCCGTGCAGTCTTTAGTAGGCTAGTCTTCTCACCAGGGCAGTAGGTAGGTTAGGGAGAGAAAGAGAGACAGAGAAAGAGAGAGAGAGAGAGAGAGAGAGACAGAGAGAGAGAGAGAGAGAGAGAGAGCACAGAGACAAAGACAGAGAAGAGAGAGAGAGAGAAACAGAGAGAAACAGAGAGCACACAGAGACAAAAGACAGAGAGAGAGAGAGAGAGAGAGAGAGAGAGAGAGAGAGAGAGAGAGAGAGAGAGAGAGCACACAGAGACAAAGACTGAGAGAGAGAGAGACAAAGACTGAGAGAGAGAGAGAGAGAGAGAGAGAGAGAGAGAGAGAGAGAGAGAGAGAGAGAGAGAGAGAGAGAAAGATGGATACTTTTGAGGGAGGGTGGTAGTGGGGTGGTGGGTAGTAGTGGAATGGGGGTCACGTTGGGTGGGAGAGTTGGACACAAGGGGGGGGGGGGGGGGGGGGGCATGGAAAGCTGGACTCCAGATGTTGAGTGTGAGAGAGAAAGAGGGAGGGGAGAGAGAGAGAGACAGAGAGAAGAGATGGAGACAGACAGACAGGACACTGAGACAGACAGAGAGATAAAGACAGACAGACAGAGAGATAAAGACAGACAGACAGAGAGAGAGAGAGATAGATAGATAGAGAGAGAGAGAGAGAGAGAGGAGAGAGAGAGAGAGAGAGAAGAGAGAGAGAGAGAGACCGACAGACCGACAGACAGACAGACAGACAGACAGACAGACAGAGAAATGTGAAGGAAGGGAGGGTGAATAAAACATGTAATTAGGCCTGCTGTTCCATCGACTTTCCAAAGGAGGCCCGTTATACACACATGCCGGCTGGCTACCCAACCTTACCTTAGCAGACCCTGCCCTACCCTGCCCTACCCTGCCCAACCCAAACCCTGCCCTGCTCTGCCCTGTTCAACCAACCATCCCCTTCTCCTCTCTTCACCCTCTCTCTCATGTCCGTATTATTATTATTATGACTCCTCCGTAGTATGTTTGTCCGTCCCGTTTTCGACGATGACCTCCAAAACAGCAGAGGAGGCAGCTGCTGTTTCGGAACTTGGGCAGAACTTTGATTATAGTGGAGATGCCTTGCCCACAGTACTATCTTTTTGTACTATTCGTGTGTTAGTGTTGTTGTGTGTGGGGTGTGTGTGGGGGGGGGGGGGGGGGGGGGATGGGGGGGGGGGGGGCTTTTAATAATATATAGAAGGAAATCTCATATGTGAGAAAGAGGGGAAAGGGGAGAGGGAGGGAGGAGAGATCTATATAATGAGACAAGAGAGGAAGGATGGAGAGAGAGAAGAAGAGGGGGGGAGGCGGAGGACAGACAGATCGGACAAAAAAACAAAAGACAGACATACAGAAGAAAACAAAGAGAGAGAGAGAGATAAAAAGAGAGAGAGACAACAGACAGAAAACAGATAGGGACAGACAGAGACAGAGACACAAAGATAGAGGGAGGAGAGAGACAGACACCCACTCACAGAGTCACACAACACACACCATCGCACACAACAGAGAGTCCACACACACAGACACACAGTCACACACACACACAGAGTCACACACACACACACACACACACACACGCACACACACACACACTCACACAGAGACACACACATACACACAGCCGGCCCCCGCGCGCGTAACCTCTCTTGACAAACAGTCTCCACATCAAACGTTGTCAAAAAGAATGGACAGACAACGCCGGGACAGAAGAAAGAGAAATACAGAAGGATTAAGAGCAAAACAGACAAGCAAAACAGACAGGCAAACAAACGAATAGGCAAAACACAAGGCCCATAAGGTGGGACAATCTTGAAATTAGTTACAGCTTAGCAATACAATACAATACAAGCAAATGAGAGACAACAGAGGTGATGATTATATATATATATAGAGAGAGAGACAAAGAGACTGACAGAGACACACATACAGACAGAGAGTAACAGACAGGCAGAGAGACAGACACCCAGACAGACAAGGTAAGAGAACTGGCAGAATCAGACCGACAGAGACAGACTGGAACACAAACAGACACCCAGACAGACAAAGGTAAGAGCACTGGCTGAATTAGACTGACCGACAGACAAGACTGGCAGACAGACTCTGAGACACAGACAGACAGACAGAACGACAGACAGACAGACAGACTCTGAGACACAGACAGACAGACATTCAGACAGACAAGGTAGTGTAGAAAAGCAGAATCAGATTGACCGTACTGGGTACTTACGCTCAGGTCATAATAATATACAGGTTATTAAACAGGGGACTAGAATATTCAGACGAGGAAAAGGGTGGAGTGGGGAGGGGAGTAGATGGAGTTGGGGTAGGGGATGGTGATGGCGGTGGTGGTGGTGAAAATGTATACTAGTGTGTGTATGTATATGGGGCGTGAGCAGGCCCGAACGAAAGGCGGAGAGGGGTGGAGGGTGATGGGGGAGAGCGGAGGATAGGGGGGAGGTGAGGGAAGAGGAATGATACGGCGTTATTCTACGGGTCTAGGCATGCATGCACCTGTCTTTTGCTTTCTCCCATAGATCTCCCCAGCTCCCTGAGCCACGCAACTTTATCTTCTGCTGCCATGCCTGCCATCCCCTTCCTCTCTCCTTCCTCCTCCTCCTCCTCCTTCTTCTTCTTCTTGATCTTCTTCTTCTTCTTCTCTTCTTCCCCTTTCCCCCTCCTCCTTTTCTTTTTCTTCTTCTTCTTCTTCTTCTTCTTCTTCTTCTTCTTCTTCTCTTCTTCTTTCCTCTCTCCCCTCCCCCCTCCTCCTTCTTCTTCTCCTCCTCCTCCTCCTCCTCCTCCTCCTCCCTTTTTTCCTTTTTTCTTCTTTTTCTTCTTCTTCTTCTTCTTCTTCCTCCTCCTCCTTTTCCCCTCCTCCTCCTTCCTCCTCTCCCCTTTTCTTCTTCTTCCTCCTCCTCCTCCCTTTTTCTTTTTCCTCCTCCTCCTCCTCCTTCTTCTCCTCCTCCTCCTCCTTTCTCCTCCTTCTTCTTCTCCTTCCTCCTCCTCCTCCTCTCTGTTCTTCTTCTTCTTCTTCTTCTTCTTCTTCTTCTTCTTCTTCTTCTTCTTCTTCTTCTTCTTCTTTCTCTCTCCCTCAACCTTCTTTTTCCCCTTCTTTCTGTTATTCATCTGAATCTCCTGTTTTATTCCTTCTCTTCCTCTATCTGTCTGTCTGTCTGTCTATCAGCCAGTCTCTTTGCTGTCTCTGTCTCTCTCGTTCCTCCCTCTTTCTTCTCTCCCTCCGTCCTCTATCTATCTATCTATCTAATCTCCTACTCCTCTTCTTCTCTCCCGTCTGTCTCTACTCCATTCTCTCTCTCTCAATCTCTCTCTCTCTCTCTCTCTCTCTACTCTCTCTTGTTGATGCCATTGCTCAATATTATTTCGTATGCAATGCGGTGAAGAGAGAGAGAGAGAGAGAGAGAGAGGAGAAGAGAGAGAGAGAGAGAGAGAGAGAGGTAGAGAGAGAGAGAGAGAGAGAGATGCGTGCCCATGCTTGTAGGGCTACCCTGGGGACTGGGAGGTATTTTGCTGTCTGTCTGTTTGCCTGTCTGCTGATCTGAGTGTGCCTGTCTGACTGACTGTCTGTTTCGTTTGTCTGTCTGTCTGTCTGTCTGTCTGCTCAAGTGTGTCTGACTGACTGTTTGATTTGTCTGTCTTTCTGGCTGTCTGTCCGATTGACTGGCTGTCTGACTGATTGGCAGTTTGTCTCTCTGTCTGTCTGTTCTCTCTCTGAAACACACACACACACACACACACACACACACACACACACACACACACACACACACACACACACACACACACGATGTGCAAGCACGCGCGCGTAAAAACACTACACGTACATGCATACCATACTGAAGTTGGGTTGGCGTGGGGTGTGTGGATGGGATGGGGGGGGGGGGGGGGGGATAGGGGTTGGGGGGTAATTACAACTGTCAAGGCAATTGACTGAGATAAAGGGTAAGCACTTCAAAGAAAAATGCGAGAAGAAGAGAGTGACATAACCTCAGAAGCACGTGTGGTAATGATGATGATGATGATGATG
>CM054166.1:27643615-27646115 GCA_028751875.1 Rapana venosa
AGAGAGAGAGAGAGAGTGAGAGAGAGAGAGACAAGTGAGAGAGAGGTAAGAGGAGAAAGAAACAACAAAAAAAAGATTTTTTTTAAAAAGAGTATAAAAAAAACCCCAACTGCCTCAAGACCCCATCTTCCGAACTTCGTACTTTTCCAGATGGTGTCGACTTGGGTGAAGGGGGTAGGGGGTGGGGGGGAGGGGGTGTGGGGAGAAGGGGGGGGGGGGGGAGGGGGGGAGGTAGGGGGAGGGGGAGAAGGTATTAGTAGGTGGGGAGGTGGATGGGATGGGGTGGGGTGGGATGGAGAGGAAGGGAAGGGGAGGGGAGGGGGTAGAAAAAAAAAAAAAAGGAGGAATGGGAACGTTGCTCTTATCCATTCCGTTCGTTCTCTCCTGGGATGACGGTGGGAAAGTAGGTGAAAAGGTAGGAAGCATCTGGAATGTGCTTTCCTTCTTCTTCGTCCATCTCCGCCCCCCCCCCCCCTCCCCCCCTCCCTCTTCCTGTCCGTCCTCCTCTTCTTCCTCCTCCTTTTTCTTCTTAGCAATTCTTCTTTCCATTCCTCTTCTTCTTCTTTGAATTCTTCTCTGTATTCTTCTTTGCAATTCTTCTATTTTGCATTCTTCTCCTTCTCCTCCTTTCTTCTTCTTCTTCTTCTTCTTCTTTGCATTCTTCTTCTTCTTTGCATTCTTCTTCTTCTTTGCATTCTTCTTTTTCTTTGCAATTCTTCTTATTTTTCTTTGCATTCTTCTTCTTTGCATTCTTCTTTGCAATTTTTTTTCTTTTTTCTTCAAATTCTTCTTCGCAGTTCTCCTCCTCCTTCTTCTTTTTGCATTCTTCTTCTTCTTTGCATTCTTCTTTTTCTTTGTATTCTTCTTTGCATTCTTCTTCTTCTTCTCCTCTTCTTCTTCTCTCTCCTCCTTCTTCTCTTCCTCCCTCTTTTCTCCTCCTCCTTCTCCTCCTCCTTCTCCTTCTCCGCATTCTTCTTTGTATTCTTCTTCTTTGCATTCTTCTTCTTCTTCTTCTTCTCTTCTTCTTCTTCCTCTTCTTCTTCTTCTCTCTTCTTCTTCTTCTTCTTCTTCTTTCTTCTTCTTTACATTCTTCTTTCACAGGGAATGTAGATGATTGATAGCCTTGCCTCTGTGTACCCATTGTCAGACCGATAAAGAAAAGGGTATTATTTACTGTACAGAAACAAAAAGTATGGAGAGCGATGCTAAGAGAATGTTGTGTTGTAATTATACGTGAATTTGTTCCCAGTGGGGATGCCTGGGGCCTGTCAGTATAAATAGCATTCCCACCTTCTGGAAATTCTGTGCTAAGAATTCCCTCTTTTCTATCCCTCTCTTTGTTTTTGCTTTGTTCCTTTTCTTCTTGTAGCTTCGTCTTTGTCTTATTTTCTGCCTTCTTGGTCCATTCTCCAGCGTTTCTTCCAGAAAGACTTACAAGATTTTCTCTTTTTTTTTTCCTTCTCGGGTTTCATGTCAAGATTCAATCTGGCCAAAATCGTTTGTGTGTGTGTGTGGTGTGTGTTTGCGCGCCCCGCGCGCGCGCGCGTGCGTGCGTGTGTGTATGTGTGTGAGACTAATAGTTAAAATATTTTTTTTTTTTTTTTTTTGTGTGTGTGTGTGTGTGTAAAATATATCCTGTTTCTCTTTCATAATGGCGGCAGGACCCTGTGATGATTACAAATGAATCGTTCCTTCCTATCTAAATCCGTGTGTGTGATGTCTTTTTGTGTGTGTGTGTGTACTGCGTGTGTGTTGTTGTACTGCGTGTGTGTTGTGTACTGCGTGTGTGTGTGTACTGTGTGTGTACTGCGTGTGTGTGTGTGTGTGTGGTGTGTGTGTGTGTGTGTTTGTGTTTTTTAACATCTATCCCCTAGAAAGTGAATTTAGACAGGTGTGGTGTGTTTTTCTGCGGGTCTGTCTGTCTGTCTATCACAACACACACTCTCTCTCTCTCTCTCTCTCTCTCTCTCTCTCTCCTCTCTCACACACACAACACACACCCCACACACACACACACACACACCACACACACACAATCTGTCTGCCCTCTCCACCCATCTCTCTCCCGCCCTCCTCCCTCCTCTCTGTCTCTCTCATCTCTCTCCGTCTCCCCATCTCCCCCCCACCCTCTCTCCTCCTCTCCCTCCCTCCCCCCCCCCCTCTCTCTCTCTCTCTCTCTCACTCCTCTCTTCTCACGTAAACATTTACAATCATATACACATACGTGTGCATATTTCATCTCTCTGCGTTTTCCCCCCGCGATAAATGGCATGTTCACACTCCCATGAGGTAAAGAGGAGGAGGAGGAGGGAGAGGAAGCAGCACAGTACAGAGGCGCTAGACAGAAGGAGGAAGAGGGGGAGGAAGAGGAGGAGGGGGAGGAAGAGGAGGAGGAGGATGAAGAGGAGGAGGCTGCCGACAGAAAGAAGTGTGGGTCTGTGTGTTTACGTTACACTTAAAGCCTCGGTCTTCAGGGACAGATTGCAAGCACTGGGCGAAA
>CM054166.1:27651115-27671115 GCA_028751875.1 Rapana venosa
CCCCCCCCCCCTCCCCATCCCAACCTTCTGCATTGCTCTTCTTCCAACCTCCCTCCACCCATACCCCCCTCCCTCCCCTTATACTGCTCAAACTTTTTTTCTTGTCTCCGTCTGTCTGTCTTTCTGTTGTCTTTCTCTCTGTTTTCGTCTGTCTTTCCCTCTCTCTCTTATCTCTTTGTCTCTCTCCCTCTCTCTCTCTCTCTCCTCTCTCTCTCTCTCCTCTTTCTCTCTCTCGTATCTTTCTTATGTCTGTCTGTTGTGTTTCTATTCTCTTGTCTCTCTCTCTCTATCTCTCTCTCTCTCTCTCTTCTCTCTCTCTCTCTCTCTCTCTCTCTTCCCCCTCCCTCCCTCTCTCTCCTTTCCCCCTCACTCCTCTCCCTCCCTCCCCTCTCTCTAACTCTCTCTTCTTCTCTCTCTCTCTCTCTCTCTATCTCTCTCTTCTCTCTCTCTTCTCTTCCATCCACATACGCTTTTTTCCCCCTTTCCTTATGGACTCTCTTTCCTCTCTCCCCATTCTCCTCTCTCTCCCCATCTCTCTCTCTCTCTCTCCCCACTCTCTCTCCCTCCCTCTCCTCTCCCTCCCCCCCCCCCCCCCCCCCCCCCCCCACCCCCCCCCCCCCGCCCCCCCTCCCCCCCCACCCCCACCCCCCCCCCCCCCCCCCCCCCCCCCCCCCCCCCCCCCCCCCCCCCCCCCCACCCCCCCCCACCCCCCCCCCCCCCCCCCCCCCCCCCCCCCCCCCCCCCCCCCCCCCCCCCCCCCTCCCCCCCCCCCCCCCCCCCCCCCCCCACCCCCCCCCCCCCCCCCCCCCCCCCCCCCCCCCCCCCCCCCCCCCCCCCCCCCCACCCCCCCCCCCCCCCTCTCTCTCTCCTCTCTCTCTTACATTGTTTCTTCCTTCACTTAGTCAATGTGCCTCAACCTCCCTTCCCCCTCCCTTTTCTTTCCTAAAAAAACTGTAGAAGGGGATGTCATACCAGGTCTTGGAGGGGGGGGGGGAGGGGGGGGGGGGGGGCTCGAACTCCCATCACCACCACCACCACCACCACCACCACATCATCCCCAACCTTTCCACCCCAACCCCCCTAACCCCCTACTCAATTCCCCAACCCCCTACACCACCCTTAACCCTCCCCCACCCCCACCCCTATCCCATACCCCATACCCACCCCACACCCTTTCCTAGGCAAGCAGGCAGGCAGGCAGGAGGGTAGCTTGTCTGCTGTACCTGGGGGTCTGCGTCTGTTTTTTCTACACCTACTCCGCCCCTTTGATGGCTGTGACAGTAGGAGAGCGAAAACATCTCTCTTTCTGTCTGTGTCTCTCTGTCTGTCTATCTCTGTCTGTGTGTTTCTGTGTCTGTGTCTGTCTGTCTGTCTTTCTGTCTTGTTCTGTCTGTCTGAATCTCTCTCTCTCTCTTGTCTTCTCTGTCTGTCTTTCTGTTGTCTGTCTTTGTCTTTTCTATCTCGTCTTTCGTCCTCTGTCTGTCTGTCTATGTCTGGATCTGTCTCTCTGTTTGTTATGGACTCACTCTCTCTTCTTGTCTCTGTCTCTCTGTCTTTCTGTCCTGTGTCTCTGTCTTGCTGTCTCTGTCTCTCTGTTCTCTCTCTCCTTTCTCTCTCGCTCTCTGTGTAGTGTGTGTGTGTCTCTCTTCTCTCTCTCTCTCTCTCTCTCTCTCTCTCTCTCTCTCTCTCTCTCCTCGCTCTCTCTCTCTCTCTCTTCTCTCTCTCCCTCTCTCCTCTCTCTCTCTGCTCTCTCTCCTCTCTCCTCTCTCCACTTCCCCTCCCCCCCCCCCCCCCCCCCTCCCCCCCTCTCTCTCTCTCTCCTCTCTCTCCTGCTGTTCGAGTTTCGGTCTCTGCCTATCTGTGAGTCTCTATTTCTCTCTTCTCCTCGTATAAATTATATCCACACGTGTACACAACATGTATTACAAAAACACAACAAAACCATCTCTCTCTCTCTTCTCTCTCTCTATCTACATCACACACACAACACACACTCACACACAAACAACTCACACACACACACACACACACACAAGCACTCGCTCCACACCAAACACACACACACACCACAAGCCACTCTTTCCACACACACACCAAATACACACTCACAAACTTATTATACACACACTCTCTCTCATCTATCTCTCTCTCTCTCTCTCTCTCTTCTCTCTCTCTCTCTCCTCTCTCTCTCTCTCTCTCTCTGTCGGTCTCTCTCTCTCTCTCTCTCTCTCACACACACACACACACACACACAACACACACACACACCACACACACACACACACCACCACACACACAGGCCTTTAAACAATATTTTAACAGGCACACTGTATACAAAAAACACCAACAAACAACTGTGGCCCATAATAAAACAACCGTGGGATAAAGAGAGGATTATATTCACTGTCAGTCCTGTGCTACGACCAAGGTGGCGAGAAAGAGAGAGAAGAAAGAAAGAAAGAAAGGGAGAGTGAGAGAAGGAGGAAATGGGAGAGAGAGGGTTGAGGTAATGAGGGGAGGGTGGAGGTACCCAGTGCCAGACAGGATGGCTGCATGAAATATTTCTGGGAAGCAGGGAGGGGAAGAGATGGAAAGGTCGGGGTGGAGGGGGGTGGAGGGAGAGGAGGAGGAGGAGATGTAATGGTAGATTAGAATGGGGGGAGGAAGAGAAGGAGGATCAGGAAGGAAGAAGGAAGATGGTGACGAAGAAGAGAGGAATGTGGTGTGTGTGGGGTTGTTTTTTGTGTTTGTAGAGGTGTGTGTGTGTGTAAGTATGTGTGTAGGTGTGTGTTTAAGTGGTATGTGTGTGAAGAGAGTGTATGTGAGTATCCGTGTAGGTGTGTGTATAAGTGTGTATGTGTGTGAGAGAGAGATGTATGTTTTTGTGTGTAGGGATGTGTATAAGGGGTGTGTTGGTGTCCGTGTATGTGTGTGTGAGAAGGATGGAGAAAAAGGAAGGAAGGGAGAGGAGAGGAGAGGAGGGAGGGACTGAGGGAAGGAGGGATGGAGAGAGAGTTACATGGGGGCTATTTGCTCATTATCCACGCTAAAACTACTCACTGTGAAGGCCCCATTCCACAAGGAACTACTCACCTGCTTATGACTGTGTCTGCCTGTTGTCAGTTGTTGTTGTTGTTGTGTGTGTGTCGTTTTCTGTTTTCTCTTGAGGAATGACTAATGTCTCTCCCCCCCCCCCCCCCCCCCCCAAAAAAAAAAAAGAGCTAGATTTGATTATTCTATTACCTTCAGGAAATATTTTAATCTCTCTCTTTCCCTCTCTCTCCCCCCCCCCTCTCTCTCTCTCTCTCACTCCCTCTCCTCTCTCTCTCCCCTCTCTCTCCCCCCCTCCCTCCCCTTCCTCTCTCTCTCACTTCCCACCCCCCCCTTTCCCCCTCTTTCCTCTCCTTCTCTCTCTCCCTCTCTCTCCCACCACAAAACACACACACACCCCCCACACTCTCTCTTTTCTCTCTCTCCCTCTCCCTCCCTTCCTCCCCTCTCACTCCACTTCCCACCCCCCCCCCTTTCTCTCTTTCCCTCTCCCTCTCTCTCTCCCTCTCTCTCTTTCTCTCCCTCTCTCTCTCTCCACACACACACACACACACTCTCTCTCCCTCTCTCTCTCTCTCTCTCTCTCTCTCTCTCTCCTCTCTCTCTCTCCCTCTCTCTCTTTTTCTCTCTCTCTCACTTCCCAACCCCCCCCTCTCTCTTTCCTCTCTATCTCTCTCAGATGGGGTTATGTTGTTTTGCTGTTGTTGTTGTTGTTTGTTTGTTTTGTTTTTAACCGGGTGTCAGGTCTGAAAATCAGCTGGGAGGAAAAATCGTTTCTGCTTGGAAGTTAAAAACTCTGGAATTTGGGAATGCGAAAAAAAAAATTCAGCCTTATCTCTTTTCTGATTTGTTTTGCTTTCTTTCTTTCTTTCGGTTCTTTCTTTCTTTCTTTCTTCTTCTTTCTTTCTTTTCTTTCTTTCTTTCTTTCTTTGTTTATTTGTTCTTGTTGTTCTTCTTCTTCTTCGCAATTCTTCTTAGCAATTCTTCTTCACAATTCTTCTTCTTCTTCGCAATTCTTCTTCTTCGCAATTCTTCTTCTTCTTCTTCGACATTCGTCTACGCAATTCTTTTTCGCAATTCTTCTTCTCCTCCTTCTTCTTCTTCTTCTTTCTCCTTCTTCTTCTTCTTCTTCTTCTTCTTTGCATTCTTCTTTGCATTCTTCTTCTTTTACATTTTCCATCTTTGCATTCTTCTTCCGAGGCATAAAAAGCAAGACATCATCAAACGCTGTGTGAGACACGAAAACTTGAACGGAAAACTTAAAAAGCTGACGCCGCTGATCCCTACCTAGCCCTGTCCAGTCAAACAAAGTCAGCACAAAATGGTCAACTGACCGTGACCGAAGTCTGGCTGGGACACAGATCTGTGATACAAGTTATCCATGTCCAGCCAGTGCTGGTCATTCATTACCTGTGGTCAGCTGTCCATGGCTCCAAGTCAGCAGGCTGAGACACAGATATATAGATATATAGATATAGATCCATACAAGTTTTTACATCTCAGGGATTCTTCCATGATCTGTTGTTGTAGAGCATTTCCAGTTATGACCTACCTAACCATCCCCCTTTACCATCATTTTTACTCCCATTTATGTTCGTTCAACTTTTTGTGTTTTGGAGTTACGGGTTGTTTGGTTGTGTTTTGTTTTGTTTTGTTGCTGTTGTTGGTTGGGTTTGTTTGTTTCTGCTGTTGTTGTTTTGGGAAGTCGAATTTTTGTTGGTTTTTGTTTTTGTTTGCTGCACATTGTATGTATAAATGACAGTCAACGTCATTCTGTGTGTGTGTGTGTGTGTGTGTGTGTGTGTGTGTGTGTGTGTGTGTGTGTGTGTGTGTGTGTGTGTATGTGTGTGAGTCGAATTTTGTTGTTTTTGTTTTGTTTGTACATCGTATGTATAAACGACACTCAACGGCACTCTGTGTGTGTATGTGAGTGTGAGTCAGGTCAAGTCAAATTGTTATATCCAGATGGTACATTGAATAAGTAATGCATTTCTTTTTTTTCATCAAGCCATCTATCTAAGAACAAATTTCTTAATGATTATACTGAAATACTACATTATTGTAACCTTTACCAATAAATTGTGTGTGTGTGTGTGCATGCGCGCGGACACACATGCGCATGTGTACAAGGGAAGTGGAAGAAAGGGACGTAGGGTGTGTGTGTGTGTGTGTGTGTGTTAGTTTGAAGGAGATGGTTGGAATTTCGATCACGGTGAGCAGTTACCTGGAGCAAGCGAGAGAGAGAGAGAGAGAGAGAGAGGGAAGAGAGAGAGAGAGAGAGAGAGAGAGAGAGAGAGAGAGAGAGAGAGAGAGAGAGAGAGGAGAGAGAGAGAGAGAGAGAGAGAGAGAGAGAGTGTGTGTGTTGACATTGTCTACTGGAAGTGTGTCGTGGTTCCTCCTCTGCCAGCAGCATACACGCTATATTTAGAGAGTCTGGAATGATGGGAGGGCGTTGGCAGGCAGCCCCCTCTGCTCTGAGACTGTAGTGTACATACATGCGTACATACATACATGCGTGCGTGCGTTCATGCGTACCTGCTTTGTATGTATGTGTATATGTCTGTAGAGCACTACACTTCAGAGGCTATACATGTATACAGCGTTGCATGTATTGTATACACGAGTTCACTCAACTATGAGAAGAGAGGGGATGGATAATATGATTTCTGAAGAGATATATATATATATATATATATATATATATATATATATATAATTTCATATAATACTTGGAATAGTGTTTGTGTTGAGAGAGAGAGAGAGAGAGAGAGAGAGAAGAGAGAGAGAGAGAGAGAGAGAGAGTATTCTTTTGAATGGTTGGAATATTCTGGTAACTCGTTGAAAAAAATAGTGGATATTTTTTATTCTTACGCCTACATATACTGACAACTCTCGGAATTAGGCATAAGAAGTTAGTTTGTATCTGAATATTCATTCTGGTAGTAGAGGTTTCGTCTTATTTTCAATGTTCAATGTTTGCAAATCTTGGATTATTTTTGCAACTCTTGAATACTACTAACAGTACATGTGTACATGTATGTATGTGTATATATATATATATATATATATATATATATATATAATATATATATATATATATGTGTGTGTGTGGTTGTGTGTGTGTGTGTGTGTTGTGTGTGTGTCTGTCTTTTCTTGCTGTTGCTCTCTGAATAGCGTGGTCTTACTTTCCCTGTTTAATTGGAAGAACCTGCAAACTCATCACCACATGGAACAAGTTATTTCACGCCAAATGAAAAAAAAAACCTCTGACCAACCCCAAACCCTCTCTCTCTCTGCCTATGTCCCTGTTCTGTATGTCTGTCTGTCCTGTTGTGTCTGTCTGTCTGTCTCACTCTGTCTCTCTGTCTCTCTCTCGTCTCTCTCTCTCGTCTCTCTCTCAGTTCATTCATTGTCTGTATGTCTGTTTCTGTCTCACTGTCTGTCTGTCTCTGTCTGTCTTCTTCTCTCTCTCTCTCTCTTCTCTCTCTCTCTCTCTCTCTCTCTCTCTCGGCATTCATTCAACAAGATTCATTCATATTCATTCATTCATTCTCTCTGTCTCTGTCTTGTGTTCTCTCCCCCCCTTCCTCACCCCCCCCCCCCCCCCCCCCCCCCCCCCCCCCACCACCCTCTCTCCCCTACCCTTTTTTCACGCTTCCTTTGCAGTCTTCTGCAACATGTGTGGGAGAGGAAAAGAAAATAGAAAGAGGGAGGAGGAGGAGGAGGATGAAGGTGGGCGAAGAGACGAGAAGGGAGATGGAAGAGGGAAGGGAGGGAGGGAGGGGTTGGTGCGGGAGTGGGGGGGGGGGGGGGGGTGGCAGAGAAAGAGAAATGAGGTACTCAGAAGAGGATGGTGTCTGAGATTGTTTGATCTGAAGGGCGTACGGCTGAGTGAGTGGTGAAGGTGATGTGGGTTGGTTTGGTCAGAGGAACCCTTTTCCTCTTGTCATTACAACTGTTTACCACCACCACCACCACCCCCTCCTCCTCTCTATACGTCTCTTTCCTCTTGTCTGTCTTGTTCTGTCTGTTTTGTTTATCTGTCTCGTTTGTCGGTCGGTCTGTCTGATCTGTCTAGTGTCTTGTCTTTTTTATATATCTTTTTTCTGGTTCTGTTGTCTGTATTTGTCGTTGTGTGTGTGTTTGTGTGTGTTTGTCTGTCTGTCTGACTGTCTGTCTCCTCTCTTTCTTTCTCTCTTTCTTTGTTCCCCTACCCCCTTTCTTTTCTTTTTTCTCGTTATATCTTTCTTTCTTTCTTTCTCTCCTCCTCCTCCTTCTCCTCCTCCTCCTCTTCCTTCTTCTTCTTCTTCTTCTTCTTCTTCTTCTTCTTCTTCTTCTTCTTCTTCTTTTTCCTCCTCCTCCTCCTCCTTCTTCTTCTTCTTCTTCTTCTCCTTCTTCCCCCTCCTCCTCCTCCTTCCTCCTCCTCCTCCTCTCCTCCTCCTCCTTTTCTTCCCACACTATCTCTCTCACGACTATCACAACCTCAATCCCAATCCCTTCACCAAACCTGACCTGTCTCATCACCCCGCCGCTGTGTTGTTTGTCTGTCGCTGCAGGTACCACACCACCCAGTACCTCTACCCGGCCTCGTACATGGCGGCCACCCAGGGTATGCTGGCCACCATCCCCTCGGCCCTCTCCCCTACCGCCGCCGCCACCACCGGCACGGCCCCTGCCGCGGCGGCCCAGTACGCCATCGACTACGCCCCGACCTACCCCAGCCAGTTCGCCACCACGGGCGGCTACGAGGCCTACGCCCCGTACACCACCACGGCTAACCCCTCCGGGTATGCGGCCCTGCCGGCCACCGCCTACACCTATGCCATGCCCCAGCAGCTCACGGCCTCAGGCGCCAGCCACTTCGCCCACTTCCAGTCCCAGCAGATCCAGGAGCGCCTGTAGTGTGGGGGGGCCAGTGGGGTCGCCCGTCCTCGGGACCTCGCCTGCCTTGGACCTCAAACCCGTCCTTTTCAAAGTTTTGATATATCGAATCGATCTTTCTTACCAAAAAAAACCAAAACCAAAACCAACTATTACTACTGGATTGAAGATTCTCGTTGGTTGGGATTGATGGATGATGATGATGATGATGATGATATGATGATGATGATGAAGAAGCAGAGAAGGATGGATGGATGGAGGGATGGATGGATGTCCCGGAGGAAGATCAGCAGGATATGGATGGAAGGATCTGGGGGAAAGAAAAGAGTTGTGGGTTCCTGTTGTGTGGACCACATGACGCCCATGTTGAGGAAGGACGAATTTTTTTAAAGTGGTTTTTTTTTTTTTTTTTTTTTTTTTGGGGGGGGGGGGGTTTACCGGAAGTGCGTCTGTGGGTAAAATGGAAGCCGGTTTTTGATGATGATGATGATGTGGTGGTGGTGGTGGTGAAAGAAAAATCAGCTCACTAATGCTGTGTAACATTGGTGAGCTTTTGTTTTTCTTTCTTTCTTCTTATTTTTAAATTTGACTGAGAGCAAAAGCTTTATTAGCTTATGTTGTTTTGTTTTTTTAAATGATTCATGGCATGATGTTTTTATGCTCTCTCTTTTATTGTACAGTAAAATGATCGTAAAGAATATGTAGACATTAATGGTGTAGTACTTAATTAACAAAAATAGCTCAGTTAGATTTTAACGCTTAGCTTCTCTGCTGTTATTATCTTTTCATAGCCTTTTTTTAATATTTGGTAACCATACAAGTCATCAGTTTGTCTTTTTTTAGAAAAAGAAGAAGAAAAAAACCGCTTGAAAAAAATATGTACTGTATGAAACATGAATTTTTTGCTGTCGTGTTTTTTTCTCTCGTGTTCGAAAAGGGGGGGGGGGGCTGTCATAACCTTTTTTTCATGCTGTGGAAGAATGCCTGGATTAAAAAAAATTTTTTTTTTTGGGGGGGGGGGGGAGTTATGGGGTAATGTACAGCTAAAGAAAGCTTTCTTTTTTCTTATTCTATTTTTTCCTTTTCTATTTTCCCCCCTTTTTTTGGAGGGGGGGGGGGGGGGGGTATGAGAGACTGGAGAGTATGGTTTATCTGCGATGATCAGCAGTCAAGATGGATGTCTGTTAGCTTGACGAGAAGTACACAGTATGAATTTTAAAAAAAAAACACGAAAAAATACTTTCGGAAATAGTTTTGTGACTTTAGAACGGTTGAGTGAGAACGATTGAAGTTTTGTTTGGGGTTTTTGTGTGTGTCGTTTTTTTGGATTCGATCAATGCAGATGGAAAGAAAAACGGTTCACACAAAAATCGTTCTCTGTACTGGTTGTTTCTGTATCCTGTTTAGAAAGACAGTGAGCATGGGGGTTATCTCTGTGTGAAAGATGGATGTATGAGTGTCTTTTTTTGGTTCTTAATTTTTGACATTTTGTACATAATACACCCCCCCCCCCCCCCCCCCAAAGAACACAACAACAAAAACAACTGTACATGATTGATTACTGTATGTCAGATAATTATTCTGGCTTTGTTAGGATTTTTTTTTTTTTGGCATCATTTTTGGGGTTAACCTTTGATATCATTTTTTAGGAGATTGAACAACATCACAGATTGATGACGTCATGATGATTTGTGTTCAGTTGAAAATGTACCTTACAGTGACCGTCCTTGACCCCGTCCAACATTTGGTCATAATTTGTCGCCAAGTTCGTTTACGTCTGATGCTCGTGCATGCATATTTCTATGTGTACTTTTTTTTTTATATCGCCTCATAAATGATGTTTGTGAGTATTAGCAAGTTTGTTCAACCTGGGTTGTCTTGATGGTGAGCACCCCCTGACAAAATGCCAAGAGAAGAGAGGATACTTTGTCTCATGATTGTAGTATATGTTTTTATTATATCAATATAGTCCATCAACTATGATTTTTTAAGCACACGTATATACTATCATGAAATAAAAACCCTGACAACCGTGTATCATCATTTTTGTGTGTGTAAGAGACCGACATTGTGTAACGTCAATATGGAGAAGAATAAAGAAGAAGAACAGAAAAAAAACAACAAAGCGTTCCATCAGTGTATTTTTCAGTGTCTTTGTTTTTTTCGTTTTTTTCTTTCTTTTGTTTAACAGATTCATGCCACTGCATAAACATGACATGATGAAGGATGGTTTGCCATGACTTGTAAAGTAAAGCACTTTCTTAATTGCCATGGTTCTTTTCCTTGAAATATATCATATATATATATTATATTATAAAAAAAAACAACACACACACACACACAACTGTATGCCGTTTCATTATGTACATACATGGCAGTGTTTCCGATATTGTTGTTGTGTCGTCATTTGAAGTATTCACGTGCTGCGGTCTTTGTGGTTGGTGAGACCATGGCTGGACAGTGGTGATAGACCCTGGTGTTTGTCGCAGACTCCTCTTCTGCACCTTATCACAGCATCAATCATGTTGTCAGTGCCTTTGGTTAGTACGTATCTTCATCCCCCCATCAACCCATCCATCCTTTGTAGCCGTGTACAGTTAGTTTGTCGGTCGCATCATTCTATGCTTACAACAAAACATGATAAACCTGCTTTGTATTTGTACATCACTGTCCTATGACGACACCACGTAAGTTTGGACTTTTTGTGTTTTCGTCTCGATGGAATATAGTTTTGGATATAATTTTAACAGTCAGTATTTATAACACCTTAACTTATTATGCAATTTCACGTTTTTTGCCTGCGTTCTTGCAGAATAAGTTGAGAAACTCGAATTTTTTTTTTTTACCAAATTTTTTTGGGGAAAACAACTCAGCGAGTGTTATTTTGATTTTTTTTTTTTTATACCCTACTGTGCTGGAGCCATTGGAAATTGAGGCTGCAAGCAGAAGAATGGGATAAGCTTGAGGATCATCTGCGAGGCTGTAAGAATGGGTGGCCTCCCTGTCTTTGTCTCTGCAGGGTTCCTCCCCCCTTCCCCTCCCCACCCCCCACCCCCACACCAACACCCCCTTTTCGGGTATATTTGTTGATCAGTTGGTCCGGGTCATGAAATTGCAGTGGGGGTGTACCTTGTCTTCGCTAGCACGTGGTGTGACTGACTCTTCAGGAAAACTTCTGACCTTGGTTTCTAAAGCGCAGTAGCGGGATAATCATGTGATAGTGAAGTCGCTTCTTGTTGGCTGGTTGGAAGGAAGGCTACTTCCTGGTTGTTTTGGGTGGGGTAGGTTGGGTTGTTTTTTTGTTGTTGTGGTGGTGATGACTGCGTGTCTGTGCGCTGTTTGTAGCAGGAGAGTGGAGCGTGGAGCGTCGTTAAGGACCTGAGCTGGCCCACAGTATTACATGCAATGCTGGGAGCTGTATGAGCGATCATCCCTTTCGTCCCTTACCATTATTATTATATTCTCATCGTGAAAATGGCTTATACATGCAACTTTTGGTTGGTTTGTTTTTTTTTTTGGTTGGTTTTTGGTTTTTTTGTTGGTTGATCCTCCTCGTTGGTTGGTTTGCCTCGTGGGAGCAAGACCCCATCGTTTTCCAGGTATTTGTGGTTTGTTTTTTTTTGCATCCAAATGCTCTGTGAGGAAAATGGATTTGGGAGAGAAGGTTAAATGTTGTCCTGTGACGTCCCGAGCCAGCCAGTCAGTCAGTGTCTGTCGAGCAGCGTGTCTGTTTGTGTCCAAAACCTCAGCATTCCACGTCTGTGCCCAGGACGATGTTCAATCACCTTGGTGCCAAGAGTCGGGGCAACCAACAACAAGTGGCAGTGTCCTTATCCCATTCTGGATCACGAGTTGAAATTCCATCCACCGAAGTACTAGGACGAACCGTCATACACTAATATGTCGGGAACACAAATAGTCTTTTCACCTTTTAACCACAAAAAAAAAAAATGTTACAGAAAAAAAGTTTTGTTTTTCTCCCCAAAAGATATATCAAGGAAATATTAAAAACAAAACAACAATAATCAAAGTTGGTGAGTAATACAATATACATGCACGTGGTCATGACATATCATCTGATATGCTGCATATTCCCAAGCACCAAAGAAAAAGGTCAACAAGTACTGAAGACCGGTAAATAGATGGAAACACGCGATAAAGTACAGCCGCTGTACATGTTCCACACTACATTTAGCACTAAGCGTGTGTATATATATATATATATAGCTCCCAACTGTGCTTGATACCATGCTTAGCATGCACTGAAAGAAGTCGAAGGAATTCTTCTAATAAAAAGGGCAGCATGCAAAAGGAAAACAATTATGTCTGATAAGAAGATGGGGGGAAAAGGGGGAGGTAAGATGACCCTTCCACATTCAGACAATGAAGGAAGGGAGGAAAGCAGGGATGAGGGGGGAGAGGAAGAGAAGGTTGACGTTATAGACGATACCCCCTTGTGGTAACCGCCTCCTGTACCCGCAGACATAACCCCTTATCTGAAAAACCGTAGGATCTTGATCTCACAGCAAACGTGGCCCATAGTCCACAGCCCTGGCGTTTAGGAAGTGTGGGTCTAATAGCAGAAGGGAGTGGAGGGAAAGTAGAGAGGTGGGCTCTTGGACAGCTCTTCCTCCCTCCCTCCCTTCCCTCCCCCTCCTTCTCCTGTTATGGCACGCTGTCCCGAACGTTCGTCTATTTATTGACAATCCCTGGATCATACTTTTGACACTTGGTAATTTATTCATTGTCGTTTCTGTATATGGGTGTCAATAGAATGGATGATTTATGGCCTATACTGTTTGTTGTCCCTTTTTTTTTTTTTTGGATGTCGATGGCATGTGGAGGATTTTCATGGATAAGCCTGACCTTTGGAAAGACGCCTCGGGTGAAGAAGGAACTGGATGTGTGCAAGCCTGCGGACCTGCGTGTTCCTGCTGAAAGGGACTGGTGTATGTAAACGACCTTTCAGCATCTGCTTTAGTTCCAACTAAAGTGAATTGCTCGTTTTTGGAAGTCAGGTTTTACTGATTGTATTATGCTGAATCTTCTATAGAGTTGAGGACTATTTCCTTCGACCAATTACAACTCCTGATGGTTGTGCAGAAACCAAATTACTTCTTTTAGAAACAAATAAAAAATAACAGGGTTTGATGGACATTGGTTTAGAACGATTCTCTCTGCCACAGCAGCTAGAGCTACAGAAACAGGTTGTAAAGAGATTGTTGGGGTTTTAAATGTTGTGATAACTAAGGTAACATCCATATTTTAGAATAAAACCCAGGATGTATGAGCTGAAAATATTATGTCCTTGACCTTTGAACCCTGTTGTAGCTGAAGCTGTCTCACACAAATAAATCACTGTTTTCCATCTGAGCCTGCAGTGAAGAAACGATGAAAGATGACACCGTGGTAAACAAAGCCTTTCATACAAGAGAGTGAGACACGTGAAGTAACAAAAACAATGAGATTAATTAACGAAAAACAGGTGCTCAACTTGACCTCAGCTGACCTCTGTTATATAACAGTGAGGAGTACCTAAGTTGCACTTTTGATTGAAGGTACCCCCCTCTCCTGAATATGATGGGAGTGGTGGTTTTGGGAGAGAGAGGGAGGGGAGGGGGTTAACCATCATCAACAGAGGAGCAAACCAAATCCTGGAAAATGTTATTATTCCTGAAATATTTCCAGAACTTTGCCTTACCTTGCGTCCTTGAGAACTAGTGCTGTCCATTGGGGTTCTCTTCAACCGAGGCATCTTTCAGTGCAGGCAGGCAGGCAGGCAGTGTCTTCATATCGAGATGACTTATTTTGTATATAATGATGTAGTTAAACTATTGCCATATGTCACTGTGTAGAGGACCCACGTTCATCTGTCTACTTAACAGCTGTATCGGCATTATTAATCATTGACCCATTTCTGTTTCAGTAAAGTTTTTAAAAAAATAATAATAGAGTATTACATCAGAGCCACCGTGCAAAACGTTGTACCCCTTGGCATCGAACAATTGGCACAAACACAATCATCATCTTGACAAAAGAGTAGTTGATGTTTCATTTTTTAAATCTTTTTCTTTTTAAAGTAGTATTACAAGAAGTCTCACAGTTGTAGTCCCATGAAGATTAAAGTCCCTGTGTCCATCCCTATTGATGTAATGTATATTGTGATCATCCGAAATCCTTACTTAAGGCCTAAGTCACACGGGAATGTCTTTCTTCCATGGAACTCCTTTTCTGAAACAGCGTCTGCACGTGTTCAAGTCATACGTTATACCGTTGTGATTTTGATATTCAAGAAAAAACAAAGCATGGTTATTTACGTAAAGATGGCATGTTTCAAAAGGCTTTACCCCTGAGGAAAATACTCCTGTGTGATTTAGCCTTTGTTACATTTTTTGGTCCTTTATTTTCTTCTTCTTTTTTTTGTTTTGAACTACTTGTACACGTGAATTTTAAGACGATGACTATTATGACAACTTTGCCTTATATACTCGTTGCTAGAATTATTTAGGAATGTTGACAGTCTGAGCAGAAGACATCGAACAAGTAGTATGAGTACACACACACACACACACATATATATATATCTATATATACGCCATCAGCATTATCTGTTATCAGTATCAGAATGCATTGTTTCTGTTACTGGGCATGATCTTTCCCCAGTATCAAAAATCAATTTTATGCAGGTTTAAAAAAAAAAAAAAAGCAATGTCGTTTTATGGCATAAGATTATTACTCTGCCTGGTATTATCTTTCCCATTGTCTTGTCGTTCTGTACCAGGTATTGAATTTTGTTATCAAAATGGCTTAGCGTTCCTGAAAATACCCCCCAAAACGGGAATAAATTTCATTCTCACACTTCCTTCAACGTAAAATGTTATAATGAATTGAATAATGAACGCATTCATTGTTGATTTTAAAAGTTTTCAGTTACTCAAGGAACGCACATTTGAAAAAGTTTTGAAGTACATTTTACTTTTCAAAGAACAGGGTAATTCTTTTTGGGTAAACTTTTATCTCTGAACAATATTTTCACATCCATTTTTTTGGCCCCTATTATGTTTTCCTCTCTGTTTTTTTTTAAAACAAAGAGGCAAACTGAAATTCAATGTAAATATTTATGTATCGCATACTTGTTCCCACATCGTAGTTATTATTTCATCATGAAATTCACCCGCATCTGAGAGCAGAACAGTTTACCAGAAAGAAATATAGCTCATCACTTAGCTCATCGATCATTACTGCAGTATCTATTCATCATTTGAATTCGGGAGCTAGGGAGCCTTGATGCCTTTCGAAGACTGTTTCATTTTCCCCGCGTTCAATTAAAAACCCAAATGAAAGTGGATGGGTATTTGTAACTGAGACTGTTAAGTTGTTGCTTTTATTTATATATTATGTGTGTGTGTGTGATATGTGCATGTTTTTGTTTGGTTGGTTGGTTGTTGTTTTTTAAAGTAGGGTGGACAAGTATAAAAGCAGCAAGCCGAGCATATAACCCTTGTTCGCTGCCGCATCAGTATTATGTGAATCTTGTTGTCAATGCAGACTGTCGGTCAGGTGATTGGGTGTTAAACACGGGAAGGATGCGACTTTCTTTCTGTTTTGATTTTGTGTGTGTGTGTGTGTGTTACATTGTGTACTGTCACTGTCTTAGCAGATTTCTGCACGTGAAATTCGGGATGCTCCCTTCAAGGAGAGCGTATTGCCATAGAACGGCGCCACTTTCTCTCTCTCTCTCTCTCTCTCTCTCTCTCTCTCTCTCTCTCTCTCTCTCTCTCTCTCTCTCTCTCTCTCTCTCTCTCTCTCTCTCTCTCTCTCCTGTTCCTGTGTATTTTTTGTCTTATTTTAAAATTTGAACAGACTCAATCGTGTCGTTGTTGTTGAAGTTCCTTTAACATGTGTTAACATTTATCTGAATGAGGTGTATCTTGTTCAAAGACTGTGTTACACATGTTGGGACACACTGCCGTACCGTCATACGGGGAGGCAGATTGGTCCTGAAATGGCAGATTGGTCCTGAAATGGTCTCAGGCAGGCTCCAGTTGCCCAGGATGTTCTGCCTGAAAGTCTTAGAGCTCTGAAACCTCAGGAAAATCAGGCAGTGTGAAGTCAGTGTATCAGTCTCTGACAAATTTGTCAATTTCTTTGTCATAAAACGTTTGCTAATGTGGCAATCTCCTAGGAAAAGACCAAAAAATAGCAGCAAAAATTTCAAAGCCAGATATTTTAAATGATATGACAGATTAGACTGATGGTAAAGACTTTGAGGGTCATTTTTTTTCTATATAACTTTTTTCAACATTTTTTTCTTTATAATCACAAAAGTTCTGTATAGTCACACACTAGTTTAGATATGGATGACTTTAAGTAGAACTGAGATGTCAAATAGGATACTTGTTGTCTACTACAAAATGTTTCTTCACATACAAGTACACCTGTACCATGTTTGCACGTCTGTGTATGAATGAAAACACTTTTTTTTTAAATTAAAAAATTGGTATGGAACTTTGCAGTAAAGGAAAGAGAGAAAACAACATTTTAAACATACTAGGGTTTCATATCTACTGTTGTGTTAAGAAATGTGACGTTTCTGCATTTTTTATCAAGATGACCTAAATTCCACAAGTGTGACCTGAATTTCTGTTGGTATCTGTATTATGCACTGAAAATGTTGTCACGCTGCTGATTTTTTTGTGTATAACCGTATTCTCTCTATGCATGGCAGTATCGCCTGGTTGCCTGTTGTCAAGAGTCATGGTCTATGCATTGTTTTGTGCTCGTCACCTTGTTGATAATTGATGGGAAAAGAAGTGTAGTATCCTGTGTCTTGAAATTGTGCCTCGAAAGGCTTCATTGCTCCAGCCAGCCATTTCTGTGTAGAGGAAGAAAACCATGTCGTATCACTAATCATCAGGAATAAACGTCATCCGTACTCCCGTCTGCTGAGTTCGTGGTTCTGCTGTGGATGGGGTGTGTGTGTGTGTGTGTGTGTGTGTTGGTTTTACCGTTGTGTTGTTGGTTTTACCTTTGTGTTTGTTGGTTTTACCTTTGTGTTTGTTGGTTTTACCTTTGTGTTTGTTGGTTTTACCTTTGTGTTTGTTGGTTTTACCTTTGTGTTTGTTGGTTTTACCGTTTGTGTTTGTTGGTTTTACCGTTGTGTTTGTTGGTTTTACCTTTGTGTTTGTTGGTTTTACCTTTGTGTTTGTTGGTTTTACCGTTGTGTTTGTTGGTTTTACTTTTGTGTTTGTTGGTTTTACCTTTGTGTTTGTTGGTTTTACCTTTGTGTTGTTGGTTTACCTTGTGTTTGTGGTTTACCTTTGTGTTTGTTGGTTTTACTTTGTTTGTTGGTTTTACCTTGAAGCTTTTGGATACTGGCTAATTCTGTCTTTTTGTTTGTCTGTCTGGCTGTCTGTCTCTTTCTCTGTCTGTCTATATGTTTGTCTGTGTGTCTCTGTCTGTCTCTGTCTGTCTGTCTGTCTATCTGTCTCTCTCTCTCTCTCTCTCTCTCTCTCTCTCTGCTGTTTTTATCTCTCTACCTCTGTCTCTGTCTGTCTCTCTTCTCTCTGTCTGGTCTGTCTGTCTGTCTCTCTCTCTCTCTCTCTCTCTCTCTCTCTCTCTCTCTCTCTCTCTCTCTCTCTCTCTTTCTCTGTACATGTGCATCAAGTATTAACTACTCTGTACATAATACACACACGCGCGCGCGTACACACACACACGCACACACACACACACACGCACACACACACAGAGGCACGCACGCACGTACACACACATACATATCAGTTGAAAGAATGTTTTAATATTCTTCTTCTTTTCTTCTTTTGTGTGTGTGGTTAAATTCGCTCTCTCTCTCGTTCTCGCTGATCCTGTGATAGACTACACAGCTGCTGTGAAAGATCACAGGCTCTCTCTCTCTGTCTCTGTCTCTCTCTCTCTGTCTCTCTGTGTGTCTGTCTGTCTCGCTCTTTCTTTCTCTCTCTGTGTCTCTGTCTCTCTGCCTCTCTGTCTTTCTCTCTGTCTCTCTGTGTCTCTATCTGTCTTTCTCTCTCTCTCTTTCTCTCTCTCTCTCTCTCTCTCTCTCTCTCTCTCTCTCTCTCTCTCTCTCTCTCTCTCTCTCTCTCTCTCTCTGTGTCTCTCTCAACGAGAAAAAATTCTTCTGAGATTTAGTCCTTCTGTTTCAGTCCCGTGACTAACGCGATAAACTGATTAAAAAAAACAACCAAACAAAAAACCACACACACACACACACACACACACAAAGAAAACACAAACCCCCAAATAAACAAACTAGGATAGCATTTTGTTTCTTTTCTGGTCTTTTTATCTGATAAAGTCAAGGTCAAAGAAAGCAATTGACAACAATACAAATAACATGGTACTCAGTAAGAAAAAAAACAACAACAACAACAAAAACCAACAACAACAAAAACAAAACAACGAAAAAGAATTAAGAAAAAGAGAAAATAAAGGACTCCAAAAATTGAAGGAAAAAATACAGGTTTTGTTTGTTTTGGGGTTGTTGGGTTTGTTTTGCTGGAGATTGTCTTCTTCTTCGAACGCTCAGACAGCTACTATTGTTATCTGTCATATGAGCGAAAATGCGTTGCGCTGCCTTTAAGCTTCTGACAAGTCAGGCCCAGCACATCCGACTTTGGCCTGGAAGAGAATATAGATACCGTGTAAGTCTTTCTGGGAGAAAGGGCAGGAGAATGGATACAAGAAGGCAGAAAATAGACAAGGAAGGAGGTGACAGGAAGAAAAGGAACAAAGCAGAAACAAAAGAGAGGGATAGAAAAGAGGAAATTCCTCCCACAGAATTTTTTCAGAAGTTGGGGAAGCTATTTATACTGACAGGGTCCCAGTATCTCCGCGGGGATTGGGGAGTTGTACTACTATAAAAAAAAAAAAAAAAGAAAAAAAAAAAGGTAAAGGTGTCCCATAACCTATAAGGTCGTAGGGGAGCGAGGCGTCAGAGACCTCACTTCTCTAGGGCCAGCATATTGAGGGCGGCGCCCATCTCCTCTCCCTCGCTGCTTTACCTTCCCTGACCCTAAAGAGGGCAGGTACCCATTTACAGCTGGGTGAACTGGGGGAACTGTACTGAAGCCACGGCGAGCAAACGGACACCCATCCAACTGGTAGCCACGCTCGACGCTGCTTAACTTGGCTGGGGGAAAGCGAGTGCTCCGACCACTGAGCTATCCCGTCCCCTACTATGGTTATTCTCCCAAAATTACAGAAATGCATTTATTACCCACACTGGGTAATCTACATCGACGTTGTCATTGTTATGATCAATGTCATATTCATTATGATCACGATCATCGTAACAACAGCAGTAACAACATCAACAACACAACAGCAATCTGAAGAGGAAAAAGAAGAAAAAGAAAGAGCAACAGCAAGTGGGCTAGGAAGAAGAATGAGAAGAAAAGAAGAAGGAGAAGAAAAAGAAGAAGAAGAGAAGAAGGAGGAGGAGGAGGAGGAAGGAAAAGAAAGAAAAGAAGAAGGGAAGAAGGGAAAAAGAGGAGGAGGAAGAAGAAGAAGAAAGAGAAGAAAAAGAAGAAGAAGAGAGGAGGAGGAAGAAGAAAAGAAGAATTGCAAAGAAGAAGAAGAAAGAGGAGGAGGGGAAGAAGAAGAATGATGATGATGATGATGATGGTGATGGTGATGGCAATAATGATTATGACTACGACGATGATGATGATAATACGATAATACAACATCTTTTAATGTCTCAAAAGGGCGAGAAATTCATGTGGGTTACTAGCAAGCACAGCTAAGAGCAATCGACAAATAAACATATCATAGAAGATAATAATAGAACCACAAGAACAAGAATAAACAACCCCAATCATAACTACAAAACACACACTCGCTGCAAGAGATGCTGCCAAAACGGACTCGTATTCGGCACACACCCACACACACACACACACACACACAACACACAACACACACACACACACACACACACACACACACACACACACACACACACACACACACACACACACACACTCCCTCTCTCTCTCTCTCTCTTTCTCTCTCACTCACTCACTCAC
>CM054166.1:27676115-27723615 GCA_028751875.1 Rapana venosa
TGCCAGCCACCACCACCACCATCACTTGTCATGACCACAATCACCAACACCATCCCCATCATCCCCATCATCATCATCATCGTCGTCGTCGTCACTGACATCGCCGTCATCGTCCTTGACAACGTCAAATTTCATCATCGTCGTTGCCATGATCATCATATTCATCCTCAACATCATCATCGTTTTTGTTGACAATGTCAGACAGCATTATGGAATTCAGAGGGATTTCCTTAAGAGCGGCATATGAAGAACAGGTAAAAAGGTCAAGGAGTCCCATAACCTATGTGGTAATAGGGGAGCGAGGCGTCAGAAACCTCAGCTTCTCCAGGGGCCAGCATATTGAGGGCGGCGCCCATCTCCTCTCCCTCCCTCGCTTTACCTTCCCTGACCCTAAAGAGGGCAGGTACCCATTTACAGCTGGGTGAACTAGGGGACTGCATTGATGCCAAGGCGCGCAAACAGTCACCCATTCAAGTGGTAACCACGCTCGATGCTGCTTAACCTTAGCTGGTGGAAAGCGAGTGCTCTGACCACTGAGCTACCCCGTCCCTCACGAAGAATAGGTATTGGGGAAAAGAATTTATTTTGACATTCAGTGTTGCCCTTGCGAATCCAGAAGTGCATAAATAAAATGGTTTATCATCTTTCTTCTTCTTCTTTGAACGCTCAGACAGCAACTACTGTTTTCTGTCATTATGAGTAAATATGCGTTGCGCTGCCGTTAAGGACCTGACAAGTCAGACCCAGCGCATCCTGCTTTGGTATGGGAAATAATGTTTTAAATCTTTCTGATGGGTAAAAAGGCTAGAAAATTGACCTAGAAGGCAGAAAATAGACAAGAAGAAAGTGGCGACAGGAAGAAAAGTAACAAGGCCAAAACAACGAGAGGGATAGAAAAGAGGGAATTCCTAGCACAGAATTTGGAGACGGAACGTATGTTATTTATACTGCCAGGCCCTCCAACATTTGGATTATGTTAATTACAAATCTCAGTATGTCCTCTACTGTTGTTTCGGGGGAAAACGACCACAGCCACTCTTATGTGAAATCTGATATAAGATAAAATTTCCTTTTGGGGGAGAAAAAAAACCCCAAAGCGATTCTTCTGCAAAATCTGCAATTATATATAATTATAATCTTGGAAAGAAAATTCCACAGCCATTCTTCTGTAAAGTCTGGAATTAGAGATAATCTTCTTGGGGGGGGGGGGGGGGGGGGGGGGAATCCCACAGCCACTTTTCTGTAAAATCTGAAATAAGATGTAATATTCTTCTTGGAATAAAATACTCACACCTCTTTTGTAAAATCTGGAATTCATCTTGGTGGGAAAAACCCCAATCACAGCCACTTTTCTATAGAAGCCGAAATAAGATATAACCTTCCTGTAACTTTCTTTAGGTTACTTTCTTTTTTTCTTTATATTTTCCATCTCTCTGTTTGCTTATTTTCTGACTCACTGACTTGTACTTTTGGGGGATACGTTCTTCATATTGCTATCAGCCACCTGACTAATCAGCCAGCCACCCAGCCACCCAGTCATACAGACAGACAGACAGACAGACAGAG
Source organism: Rapana venosa (assembly GCA_028751875.1). NCBI lineage: Eukaryota > Metazoa > Mollusca > Gastropoda > Neogastropoda > Muricidae > Rapana > Rapana venosa. The sequence goes on from CM054166.1 coordinate 27,677,682, forward strand.
ACACATCCAGTTATCACCTGAAACATATTGTTTCTGCACACGTGTGCGTCAGCAGACAGCAGAATGGAAAGGCCGTGTATGCGGGTTTTTTTATATCCAGTCCCCGTGTGTATGCGGTTTTGTAAATTCTGTCATCTGTTCCCACCGGCACACAATGGCCTACCCTTACGAAAAGCGGGACAGGATTTAACGTGTGCGCAAGAGGTTTTTTTATATTTTATTTTATTCATTCCTTTATATCGAGGATAATGGAATAAGCACTCATGTGCCTTTTTACATCTAGTCCCCGTATGTATGCAGTTTTGTAAATTTTGTCATCTGTTCTGTGTGTGTGTGTGTGTCTATGTGTGTAGAAGTGTAAGTGTAAGTGTATAAGTGTAAATGTAAATGCACACACACACATTGTGGTATGATGAGTGTATATTCTGAGTAATATCCTCCTCATTCTGTACTGTACTGCACTGTACTGTACTGTACTGTACTGCACTGTACTGTACTGCACTGTACTGCACTGTACTGTACTGTACTGTGTATAACTATGTATCTGCTATGTATGGGTCCCGGTCAGGATATTTATCTTCCTGTTTTCTTCTTTCTCTCTGTGATTACCTTTCCACTCCGTTGTGTGTAGACTCACGTGCAGAAACAATATGACACTAGGTGATAAATCACTGCACGTGTGCGCGCGCGTGTGCGTGCGTGCGTGCGTGCGTGTGTGTGTGTGTGTGTGTGTGTGTGTGTGTGTGTGTGTGTGTGTGTGTGTGGAGGGGGGTGGGAGGGGTTGTTGAGTGTGTCTGTGTAGGGGGTTGTAAGTAGGTGTAGGTGTGTGCAGGTGTGTGTGTATGTGTGTGGAGGGGTGTGTGTGTGGAGGGGTGTGTGTGTGGAGGGGTGTGTGGAGGGGTGTGTGCGTGTAGGTGTGTGTGTGTGTAGGTGTGTGTGTGGAGGGGTGTGTGCGTGTAGGTGTGTGTGTGGAGGGGGGGGGGGGGTGTAGGTGTGTGTGGAGGAGGTGTGTGTGTGTGTGTGTATGTGTGCGTGCGTGCGTGTGTGTGTGTGTGTGTGTGTGTGTGTGTGGGTGGGTGTGGGTGTATGTAACAGAAAAAAGTCAGGAATGACAAAAAGAAAAAAAGAAAGAAAGAAGAAGAGAGAGAGAGAGAGAGAGACAGAGACAGATACAGACAGACAAACAGACAGATAGAGACAGACAAACAGACAGACAAACAGAGACAGACATATAGATAAAAACAACAGAAATCGAGCTCACACATCTTCCACTCATTGCATTACACCGTCAACAGACAACCACACCAGAAGTAAGTGAGAAAGAGAGAGAGAGAGAAGAGAGAGAGAGAGAGAGGAGAGAGAGAGAGGAGAGAGAGATGAGAGAGAGAGAGAGAGAGAGAGAGAGAGAGAGAGAGGGAAACAGACCGGCAGACAAACGGGATGAGGCCTGGTAATGAACCAATCAGCACCTCTCTAACATCTCTCTGTGTGGTCTGTGCAGCGAGTGACCAGGGCGAGTTACACATGTTAATCAGCTGACACAACATGGCTGACCAACAGGCTGGCACGTGAAATGTCTGTAAGGTCAGTGTAAGGTCAGTGTGCCTTTCTGGCATAGTTACTGCCTTCAGAGGGGCACAGTTGTGAATGTCATATGATCTGTTTTCTAAAAGTTTAGTGTGAAACGGTTTTGTTGTTGTTGTTGTTGTTGTTGTTGCTTCTTTTCTTCTTCTTCTTCTTTCTCTTCTTCTTCTTCTTCTTCTTCTTCTTCTTCTTCTTCTTCTTTCTTCTTCTTCTTCTTCTTCTTTTGTTGTTGTTGTTGTTGTTGTTTGTTGTTTGTTGTTTGTTCTTCTTTCTTCTTCTTTTCTTCTTCTTCTTTCATTCTTCTTCTTCTTGATTTGTTTTCTTCTTCTTTCAAGATTCTTCATCTGACAAGTTTTCTTTGCAATTCTGTCATTTCATTCTTTTCAAATTCTTCATCAACTGTTCTTTTTCTTTGTAAATTGTTCTTCATTACATTTGTGTTTTCATTTCTTCTTGCAATCTTGTTCTTCTTTTAATGAAAAATGGACTTGTTGTAGTCAATGTAGTCTATATTCTTGGTGTTTTATCTGTTTTTCTTGACCATTTGTGTTGTGCATGGCTTGTATTGTGTGTTACTTGTTTTTTTGTATTGCATTAGTATTGTTTGTGTTGTGATTGATTGTGTTGTGTTGCATTGTATTGTTTTATTGTATTATATTGTATTGCATTCATTCCATTGTATGTTCCTGTGCTTGCATTAGTTTATTGCCACTGTATTGTTTTCATTCAATTGCATTAATTGATTGTCATTGCATGTATTGTTATTGTGCTGTATTACATATTACCTTTAGCCACAGTAGGTTTTTCTGCATTCAAACTTGCACTTAACATTTTCTGAATCATCTATGGCCACGGTTCTTTTTTCCAAACATATCCTTTGAGTTCGAAAAAATAAATCCAAACTAGCCCTTCAAATTCAGATGAAGATTATGCATGTATATCCATAACTGTAAAAAAAAGGTCAAGGTAATGGTGTCCTATAACCTATGTGGTCGTAGGGGTGTGGGGCGTCAAAGACCTAGGCTTCTCTAGGGGCCAGCATATTGAGGGTGGCGCCCATCTCCTCTACCTCACTGCTTTATCTTCCCTGACCCTAAATAGGACAGGTACACATTTACAGCTGGGTGAACTGGGGGACTGTACTGAAGCCAAGGCGTGCAAATGGTCACCCATCCAATTGGCAACCAGGCTCAATGCTGCTTAACCTTAGCTGGGGGAAAGCGAGTGCTCTGACCACCGAGCTATCCAGTCCCCCAGCCATGATGTATCCCAACTTTTGGGGGGTTAAATATTCCTTCCTTTCTTACCTTTCAAAGCTTTCCTTGGGTGTTGATTTTCTATAACTAATTGACAGTTTGTCGAGATCTTTTTCGCCCCTGTAAATTGGCTAGACCTCCGAGGTTTACCAATGGTGAGATTTTTGCGAATGTGACCATTATTTTACCCCACCACAATTTAACTAGTCACATTCAGACTACAGGGAAGTTCTAGAAAAATTCTTGAGGTTTTTTTGTTGTTGTTTTCTTTAGCATCCAGCTTACTGTTTTTCATCCTTCATGGTTTTAGACACAGTCCACTGTCTGTCAGTCAGTACAACAACTTATACACAAGTCAGTGTAGCAGAGGCAGCCTCAGCAACAGCAGGCAAATAGTGGCAATGGCTGACTGCACAAGGCATGCCCCCACCATCTGCTGCAACAACAGCAGCAGCATCTACATCAAAGGCGGCAGTCACAACACAGGTAAAGGCAGCAGAGGCAGCGTTGTGTGGTAAGCACATTAAGGCTGGTGTTGAGAGAGAGAGAGAGAGAGAGAGAGAGAGAGAGAGAGAGGAGAGAGAGAGAGAGAGAGACAAAGAGACAGACAGACAGACAGAGAGACAGACAGAGCTGGCAGACAGGCTGACTGGTAGTTTGGGGAGGTTACGACATCACACATAGGGCTGGCTGTACTCACCTCATACTTCCTCTCTGCTGTGTGCTCTTTACTTTGCTCTTTGTCCTCTGGTAAACATACTTTGCATTTAGCGTTCAGATGTTTTTGTTCAGAGAGACAGAGAACAAAAAGAAGAAGATGAAGACCCGTGAAGAAGAAGAAAAACTTGAAAAAGAAGAAGAAAATGATGATGATGATGATGATGATGGTGATGATGACGACGACGATGATGATAGTGGTGGTGATGGTGGTGGTGGTGGTGGTGATGATGATGATGATGATGATGATGATGATGATGATGATGATGATGATGATGATGATGATGTAATATGTACAGGGACCAAGAGAAGAAAAAAGTGGTAAGGAAAGAGGAAACAAAAAGAATAGAACACACAGAGACACAGACACACACACAGACACCCACACAGACAAACACACACACTGAGAGACAGACACACAGAGAGACAGAGACAGACAAACAGACAGAAATACAGAGAAAGAGAGAAAGATAGAGACAGAGAGAGCACACATACAGATAAAACAGCCAAAAAGGCAGCAAACCATTCTAGCTGTTCATCTGTTTTAGATATTCCTTTTTCTCTTCATGAAGGTTATGCTTTGCTTCAAAATGTTTGCTGGAAACATGTAAAAAAGAAACCGAAGAGGCTGGCTATCCCCAGCATACTTGTTCTGTTCTTTGTACTCAGTATGGCTTTCAAAAATCCTGTACTAGAAATTTTTTTTCTTTTATCCATAGACTGAAAGTTAATGTCTTTCGAGCAAAATTTGTAAGAAATATGCAATGCATATTCGGTGAAAAACTGTCCAATGTTCACGTTTTATATAAGTATCGAGGTTTTAAAAAGTTCCTACCAATATTTCAAGATAAGTCTCTGTACGAAGTTTTAACCAATCCAAAGTTATTGTGTGAGATAGCATTTTCTCCGATGTGATCTCTAGTATTCTCATTTTTGTAAAGTACAACCGTGGAATTATAACACCTTTACTGTTGTATATCATTTTACTTTATTCGTGGCAGCTTTTACACGTAGTTGGCAATTGTTCATTTTCCAATTTTAGAGTAGTTTTCAATTGTTTTGTGTTGTTATTATTATTTGAGTTTCTTTGCCATGTTTTTTTTAAGCATATTGTTTACAGTGTTTGGAATCAGTTTTTTAATGTACATAAATACCAACATGCATCTCTTTTTCTTAAAGCCCTCATCTCATCATGCCCCCTTCCCCACCTCTACCGTCTAATATCACTTTAAATGAACAGACGAAAAATCGAAACACACCACACACACACACACACCAACACACACACAACACACCAGACCAAGAGCAAGTACGTAACCCCACCCAAAACCCCCAAAAAACCAACAACAACAAAACAAAAAACAACCAACAACAACATCAACAACCAAAAACAATCAGAAAAAACCCCCAAACGAATCACACAAATGCAATGATCAAAAGATGGAGCAAGTTTGTTTTAACGGCAGGTAATGGCAGGGCTGCTCTGACTGCTGCCTACATCAGCGAAAGGAGTGATGCAAATCTCATCCACTCCACTCCACCTTGAACAGTTGACGACTGCATTGCTCACAACATCAAGAAAACTTCTGCATCCAACAGCAGCGAGAACGGAGATTCCAGTTGCCAAAACAGAACTGCTTCATTTTTGAGAGTAAAAAAAAAAAAAGAGAGCTGGAACAATCTTACTCGGGTTTCAAGTGTCAGCTGGGAATCTTTCTTGCAAAAGTTGAGATATTTACACCTGATAAATTTGGTATTTGGGGGTATTTTTCTATGTTACTGGTGTCATAATCATCATTGCAGAATCTTTGTCAGTGCTATTGAAATTGTTGACTTTGTTCTTCTTTCAAACTTATTTCATTCATTTTTTTTATTTGAAAGTAAGATTTTCTTTTTGCATTGCTGTGACTGAAAATAGAAGCAGCAGCAACAGCAACAACAGAAGCAGTGATAATAACGGTAATAGTGACAGCAGTTGTAGGTGCAGATGCCAGAGCAAATGTAGAGGCAAGAACAGCAGCACTAAAAGGGGTAGCAGCAGCAGCAGCAGCAGCAGCAGCAGCAGCAGCAGCAGCAGCAGCAGCAGCAGCAGCAGCAGCAGCAGCAGCAGCAGGAACAGCGGCAGCAATAACAGTAACAGTTTTACTCCAGCAATAATGGAGATGGCGACAATGCAAGAAGCATCATTTGGCATTTGAAGTGGAACTATTTTTCGATGTTCAAACCCTTAAAAAGAAATTAGAAACAAGAGCAATGCTACAGAGGAGATGACTGTGATGTTTAATACATCGTTTTATCGCAGCTAGGAAGGAATGTCACTGTTGTATTTAAAGTATCTATTGCAGGAAAGCTATTCACAAATATAATGATAACAAGTAAACTATTTTTTGTGTTTTTGGGTGCTACCTCACCTTCTGCAACATTCCCATCCTGCTGTTCTCACGTCGCTCCTTCGATTTCTCCATGCCAGCCATAGCTCAGCTGATCATTCCATATCCTCAGGTGCATAAATCCAAGAAGCTCGTCAATGCTAGGCCGCTGAGAGGCCACTGACCAAAAAAGCCCTGCATTGAAAAAAAAAGAAAGGCTCTACATAGCTGCTGGGTCCTATCAGCTGTGTTCAGTGAAGCCTGGTCTGATCCAGGAAACCAGTTGATACTCAGTCACTTACTGACAATGACAGCATAGTTGTGGAGCTGGCCAGACTGGTGCGAGACATCCATCTGAACTGGCAAGCCTCACAACATCCTCCCTGCCCCCCCTTCCCCCCCCCCCCCCCCCCCTCCTACCTTGTTCCATGAACCTCCAACCTAGAAAGCTTTGAAACCAAGTCACCCCAGGGACAGGGGTGAATAGATTGTGATGCAGACACTGATAACAGATGTTGATAATGATTATAGATCTGCAAAACAAAGATTTTTCATGCTATACTTCGTGACTGTTGGAGTTTTGCTGTTGTTGGGTTTTTTAAAGGTGAGATTGGGCTTTCACTTTCATTTCTCTTCTCTTCTCTGTCGTTCCCTTTCTTGGTGGGATGTGTAGTGCCTGGTCTTCTCCAGTGCTTGTAACTGTTCAGGAGGTCGTCTGCTCTCCTCATCTTGCCTCATCCAACACATCCTGACTTCAGAGTTTACATTTCAGTATATAACATTTTGTCTGGTTCGTCGGCTCTGATGTTCACCAATGGTGATATTGTTTGTGTACATGACCGTTCTATATTTTCCCCACACCATTCAGGTGATAGCCACATTCTGTCTTCAGGGATAATTTCAATACGCAGATGGCTGTTATGAGATTTAGTCAGTTGCTATCGTTTTTGATAGAACGAAGTCTCATTTACCTTTTGGATCATTTGAGAGACTCTGCTGCTATGTACATTGATGTTATTTTCTTGACATTCTTCAAATGCTGTCTGTGAACCATTCAAGTCGGATTAGATATACATCAGTCTTTTTTTATATTGTTTTGGTGATTGATAAAACAGTGAGGCAGCAACGCTGATATCTATCATTTGAACAGACCTGTTTCTTTTCAACGTTGAACTTATGTGCTTTTGACGGATTTTTTGGTGGCAAAAAAATACTTGTGTTGTTATCAATTTTCACATCCCTGGTGCCTCTTTCTCTCTCTGTCTCTGTCTATGTCTCTCTGTCTGTCTGTCCGTCTCTCTCTCTCTCTCTCTCTCTCTCTCTCTCTCTCTCTCTCTCTCTCTCTCTCTCTCTCCTTCTTCGTCATGTGTTTCTCCACTTTCTCCTACTAGAATTAAACCAGCACAGTTATTCAAAACGACTTTGCCAGAGAGGAGAGAGCAAAGCAACAACCAAGCAAAGATGTAGAGGTGGAGGACAGCCAGCCCTATGTGTGATGTCGTAACCTCCCAAACTACCAGTCTGCCTGTCTGCCAGCTCGCTAGCTCCCTCTCTCCCTCTCTCTCTCTCTCCCTCTCTCTCTCTCTCAACACCAGCCTTAATGTGCTTACCACACAACGCTGCCTCTGCTACCTTTACCTGTGTTGTGACTGCCACCTTTGATGTAGATGCTGCTGCTGTTGTTGCAGCAGATGGTGGGGGCATGCCTTGTGCAGTCAGCCATTGCCACTATTTGCCTGCACTGCTGAGGCTGGGTCTGCTTCACTAGCTGTGCGCTGCATACCTGTCATACTGGCAGACGACCAGACAGTAAAAAGTGTTTAAGCTTTGGGTGCAAAAGTAAAAAACGAGAAATAGACCTCTGAAAGACTCATAGTCACAAAGCATACAATGAAATCAATGTCTAGAACAAAGCTAGCATTACTTCAGAGCAAAATATGTGAATGCCAGGAAAGCTGTGGACTGTGAAAGGCAGTCTAAGTATATGGCAATCCATCTATTATGAAAACCAATCAACAGTTATATTAAACTCTCATTTCAGTTTTGTGTGTATTTTTTCCCGTTCCTTAGCTAGCTAGAGCTATGAGGTTTCACCAATGGTGAGATGTTGCGTATGCGACCCTTTCTGACCTACCATCAAGGTTGCCACATTCCGACTTAGAGTATTCTGTGTATGTTAAAACACCAGCTTGGAAAATTAGCCTCAATTTTAGCCAGAAGAAGGCTTAAGATAAACCGAAAATTTGCTCTGCCAAACACTTGGGTGTCCTGGTATTTTTTACTTGTCTGCTTTTACAGCTTGGAAACTTAATGATATTGTAGCAATGATATAGGTAAAGTTATGATAAATGGATCAAAGATTATCTTTGCAAAATCTGATTTTTGTTTTAAATCAGGAAGAGGATGATGAGGAGAAGGAAGAAAATGAGAAGGTGGAAAAGGAAGAAGAAGGAGACAAAAGTGGAGGAGCAGGATGAGAAAGAAGAAGAAGAAAAAGAAGAAGACAACAACAACAACAATAGATAACACTAGCACAGGAGAAGGAGAAAGAAGAATGAGAATTGCAAAGAAGAATTGTGAAGATGAAGAATTGTGAAGATGAAGAATTGCGAAGAATTGAGAAGAAGAGGATAAAGAAGAAGAAGAAGACTTGCAATGAGACCTTATAAAATAGGAACAGTCCCAAACATAAATTTCTTTATGTGCAACAACTATGTCAAAAAAGTCATGGTGACCTTTCACTGACCTTACAGAAATTCACCTGCAATCCATTGGTCAACTATGGTGTGTCAGCTGATTAACATGGGTAACATACATTGGTCACTGTACCGACCATACCAGGAGATGTTAGAGAGCTGCTGATTGGTTAATACCCGGTAAGGATGCCACATGTTTGTCTGCAACCTTGTTACTGTACTCTCTGACTTCTGATGAGCAGTTGACAGAGGAGCTTCATCAGGTGTACAGAACTACAGAGGGTGCCTAATCGAACTTATTACCTGTCTGTCTTCTATCTGTCTGTCTTTCTCACCATCTGTTTGTCTGTCTGTCTGTCTGTCTGTCTGTCTGTCTGTCTGTCTGTCTGTATGTATGTATGTATGTATGTATGTATGTATGCATGTAAATCTTTCTGCCTGTCTGTATGTCTTCATGTATGTATATATGTCTGTCTCTTGTTAACATATAATGTTTTATTTTCGGAATGGTTGAAAACAGCTGCCACCCATTTTTTGGTTGTTGTTGTTTATCACTATTCAAATATACTTCTTTTGCTCACTCTGTTCCTAAGCAAAAAAACAAACAAACATTAATTTTATTCTTGCTCATCGTGTGTGTGAGTATGACTCTGTGTGTGTCTCTGTCTCACTCTTTCTCTCTCTCCTCTCTCTCTCTCAACAAAAACAACTGAAGCTGAATGCAAAGTATGTTTACCAAAGGACAGAGAGCAAAGTAAAGAGCAGAGCAGAGAGGAAGTATGAGGTGAAGTACAGCCAGCCCTATGTGTGATGTCGTAACCTCCACAAACTACCAGTCAGCCTGTCTGCCAACTAGCTAGCTCTCTCTCTCTCCCTCCCTCCCCCCCTCTCTCTCTCCCTCTCTCTCTCTCTCCCTCTCTCTTTCTCTCTCTCTCTCAACACCAGCCTTAATGTGCGTACACCACAACGCTGCCTCTGCTGCCTTTACCTGTGTTGTGACTGCCGCCTTTGATGTAGATGCTGCTGCTGTTGTTGCAGCAGATGGTGGGGGCATGCCTTGTGCAGTCAGCCATTGCCACTATTTGCCTGCTGTTGCTAAGGCTGGGTCTGCTTCACTGGCTGTGCACGCATACCTGTCACACTGGCAGACAGGCACATAGCGAAGTCTGCCTGTTGTCCCACTAGCAGACAGGCAGCAAACAGACTGCAGAAAACTCGTCAACTCAGATGGCAACACTGGCTGGGAATAGGGTATGGGTATCGAAAGAAGAACATAAACAACCGGGAAAGCGGAGAAAGGTTGAGTGGAACATTGTTAGAAAGGAATGTTCAACAAACAAGCCACTTAAAAAGCGGACCATTTTGTTTCAGCGCTGGGTGAGAGTGTCTGCTGCTACTTCAAAGAGGCTGGAGTAATCAGCACTGTTGTTGTCAAGAAGAAAAAAAAAAGATGTGAACAATTCTGAGAGCGCGTTTCAAATAAAAACATAGGAATCCAGAAGGAGAAGAAATGAAGCGATATGAGTATCGTCTTCTTGGACACAAGGCAGCTACCTTGCTGTTACTAAAGCATTGTAAAAAAGGGTAAAGGTGTCCCATAACCTATAAGGTGGTAGGGGAGCGAGGTGTCAGAGACCTCACTTCTCTAGGGGCCAGCATATTGAGGGCAGCGCCCATCTCCTCTCCCCCTCGCTGCTTTACCTTCCCTGACCCTAAAGAGGGCAGGTACCCATTTACATTGTACAGGATGTTAAATTAAAGAACCCTTTATTTCGGGTCACCTAGAACATGTACTCTGACTCACTGTGAAGTTTCTTTGGGTGGCTGTTTTGAAGGTACAGCGTCATGAATGCCGCTGTATACCCTAACTTCAGAGAGGTTTTCTCCCATTTCATGTATGTGTGTGTGTTGCCATGGATGAAGACAATCTCAACGCAATATTGTAAAGCATACCAACGTTTTAATGTAGAGCTTGGGAGTTTGTTTACCTGAATGACTGGTAAAAGCTTGAGGACTGGGCAGCTTTTCCTCGGCTCCTTTAAGCCAAAATGAGAACTGTCTACAGCGTGGTTCATGCAAGGGCTAAACTGAAGAGCCGCTCTCAGACAGACACGCACTGTCACTGCTATCTTATCATATGTCCCCTCGAAGAAAAACGCTAGAACAGAACCAAGATTCTATCAATAGTATTGAGTTATGAAAAGATTCCAGAAATTTCATAGAAAAAAGAAAAATCTGCTGGAAAACATTTTCCTATCTTTCATAGTCATCAACCACACACACACACACACACACTTTAAGTGAAGAGACATGAAATCGAACACACACACACACACACACACACACACACACACACATGCGCGTGCGCGCGCACGGTTTGTTATTGAAGTAGGAATTATAGTAAATGAGGATAATGCCTTTCCAAAAAAACAAACTAACATCACACAAGAAAACAAAAACTATAACATTTTACAGAAGCATACAACTTACCTCTGCGAACATCTCCTATTGATATATTATCAACTTGTACGCAAACCTTTTTTTCTCCCGAGGAAATAATGGTCTGCAATGTAGTAAGTAAGGTAGCATACATCTTTCATAATAAAACGAAAAACCTTTACTAACCTTTACTTTTTTTTTTCTTCTAAACAAGGGTGATACAGATAGTGGGACTAGGAGCTCTTTTAGTTTTTAGTTTATTCTGCTTTGGGTGTTTTATTTTTCTTCGCTTGTTGATTTCCTTGCTTGTTCCCCAACTCGGAATGCGGCTACCTTAATGGTGGGTGAAAAAAAAATTGCACACGCAAAACCTTACCATTGGCGAACCTGGGAGCTCTAGATGAAAAAGGAAAAAAGACATGTCTTGGTTTTTTCTCCTTATCATCCCGTCAGCTGACACTAATCAGGATCTGGCTTACGTAATTGTAAAGACACAACAGAAAAAATGGCCGTTTACCATCATTATTTTGAGATTACATATTGCGACAGGGGTGTTAAATCATTCTGCCTTGTTGACTGTGTGATGTCTGAATGTGCGTCACTGGATGCAAAAAATGAAGAAAATAAGTCTGTCTCTGTGTCTGGTAATCTTACGTTTGTGTTTTTGTTGGTCTGCTTGGTTTGGGTTTTTTTTGTTTGTTTGGCTTGGAGTTAGAAAGATACCCTTGCAGTTGCGATGATGTATTTCTTCACAATCTTTGCATCAGTTGGGTCTAACAGCTAAAGAACTCATTCTCATTGATATATGTAGACTGGAAAGAGTAAAAATGGTCTTTGCACACACACACACTCACACACACACACAACACCACACACACACACACACACACACACACACACACACACACACACACACACACACACACACATCAGTGCAGACTCCACTCTCCCCAAAAGTCCTTCAGATGAGACTATAAACCGAGGCCCTGTGTGCGAACGCACGCAGAACATCTTGCGCGCACACACACACACACATAATTTTTTTATATATATATATATATATATATATATATATATATATATATATATATATATATATATATATATATACAATGTGTATTGGAACTAAAACTCCTTAAACTATCTGAATGCAAAATAAAGCGTTAAAATAGCGTTCTCTCTCTATTTACATGATTAGGATGTTGGATGCTTTTTAGAAATTTGTTAATAATGCTTGCATAAATTACTCTCTCTCTCTCTTACTTTCTCTCTCTAGTCAGGTTTTTAAGGTTATATGCTTACAATAAAAAATTATGTATTTTACATCTTGGATGATTTTATTTGTTTTCCCTTTTTCTTTGAGCAAAATTGTGTTCTTTCTTTGTTTGAGAAGTTTTTTTGTTGGTTTTTTGTGCTCTTTTGCCCAGAGGGCTGGTTGTAAAAAAGCATGTTTGCTTATGCCATAGCCCTCTTTAAATAAAATTCATTCAATTCATTTCAGATCTCTCTCTCTCTCTCCCTCCCTCTCTCTCTCTAGCCGAGAAACAGACAAAAAAGTCATCCTCTTCAATGTCCGATGTATTGGCATGATTTCTTTGAGTTTAAAAAAAAAAAAAAATTTCAAATCGAGCATAATAATTATCTTGAGATGTCTACCGCCAGAATCATAGTTTGGGAGGGAGGGGGGGGGGGGGGGGGGGGGGGGGGGGGGGGGTAGGCGCGATTTAAAAGATTTAATATAAGAAAATCTAGAAACAGAAGAATTTTTCGTCGAGTAATTTATTTTGTAGGTTTCTTCAGTTAACTCCCCTGAAAATGGTCCTTCATGAGTTTTAGTGAGAACAAAAGAAGGAAACCGTGTTTTTTGCTAAGGGAGGCAATTCAAAGCACGGGGCGACAAGCCTTTATGAAATTTAGTAGTTTTAAAAAGAAGGCAACAAGTGCTTTTTGATGGTCAGGGGAGGGAATTCAAAAGCGTCGCGCGTTAGGACAAAGTGTACCGATGGAAGAAAAACAAACAACAAATTGTATTTTTTTTCGATTTTTGTCCTTGTCTATTTTCGAAGAATTGTTAATTGTAGATTTTCTCGCCTCGGCAGATAGATTACACATCCTTACTATAAGTGAAATGAGAGTGAGAAAAGGCATGCACGCCCTAAATTAAAATACCTCCAGGGAACAACAGTTTTATATAAATGAATACTAGAAATGTGGCAATCTTCAGGTTGTTGAGAAGTTACTTTTCTTCTCCCAGGAAAAGTGGGTTGTTTTTCCATTAAAGAAATGAGAGAATGCGCACCTGCAATGAGTTGTTCATTTTACTTACCGCTTGTTTCTTTATCTTTTGTTGTTTGTTGTTTGTGGTGGGGTTTTTTTCTGTTGGTTTTATTTTTCATGTTTTGTTGATAGTCCCTAATCAGGACAAGGGCTGGATGAACAAAAAAAAAAGTATGTGATTGCTTATCTGTAACCCTTAAAAAATAAAGCTCTCCCTCCCTCTCCCTCCCCCCATCCCCCTCTCTCTCCCCCTAACCCCTCCTCGCCCTCTCATTCTTTCTCTTTCCTGCCCTCTCCCCCCCCCCCCTTCCCACCCTCTCGCTCTATCTTTCTGCCCCCCTCTCTCTCCTTCCCTGTCTCTCCATCCTTTTCATGTCTCTTCTCTCCCTCGCCCCCTCTCTTCTCTCCCTCATCTCCCCTCTCCCCATCCTCTCCTCCTCTCTCTCATTCTTTCTCTCTCCTTCCCTCCCTCTCCTTCCCCCTCCCCCCCTCTGTCTCTCTCGCACTCCCCCCCTCCTCCCCCTCTCTCTCATTCTTTCTCTCTCCTTCTCTCTCTCCTCTCCCTCTCCCCCCCCTCTCCTTCCCCCCTCCTCCCTCTCCCCCTCCCTCCCCTCCTCCTCCTCTATTCTTTTCTCTCCTTCCCTCCCCCTCCCTCCCCCCTCTCTCTCCCCCCCCTCCCCCTCTTATTCCTTTCCCTCCTTCCCTCGTCCCCTCCCCCCCTCTCCTCTCCCTCCCTCCTCCCTCTCTCTCTTCTTTCTCTACTTCTTCCTTCCCTCCCCTCCCCCCTCTCTCCTCTCTCTCCTCTCTCCCCTTTTCCCCCCTCCTCCTCCCCCCCCTCTCTCTCTCTCCCTCTCTCCCTCTCTCTCCTCTCCTCCCTCTCTCTCTCTCTCTCTCTCTCATGATGCTATCAGCAGACATGTTGCAGTGTCTTCACTGTCATAAATCAGGGGACTGTCGTTTTGTCTGTCATCCTTGTCACATCCCACGTTTGAAGAAAGGTCCTTCTTTCCTCACCAATGTGCTTGTTAGTCAGGTGTGGAAGGTCTGCACCTGTCTTCCTGCCTAATACATAAGCGGTTATGGCCTTTGATTGTAGTTGCTGTTGTCGCTGATGTTTTCCTCTTCTTCTTGTTCTTGTTCTTGTTCTTGTTCTTCTTGTTCTTGTCGTTGTTGTTGTTGTTGTTGTTGTTGTTGTTTTCTTCTTCTTCTTCTTCTTCTTCTTTCTTCTTCAATTTCTTCAATTCTTCAAATTCTTTCAAATTCTTCTTAAATTCTTCTTCTTTTCAAATTCTTCTTCAAATTCTTCTTCTTCTTCAAATTCTTCTTCTTCTTCTACGCATTCTTCGCATTCTTCGCACTCTTCTTTGTCTTCGTCTTCGTCTTCTTCTTTTTCTTCTTCTTCTTCTTCTTCTTCTTCTTCTTCTTCTTCTTCTTCTTCTTCTTCTTCATTCTTCTTCTTCTTTTCTTCGCAATTCTTCTTCGCTTCTTTCGCAATTCTTCTTCGCAATTCTTTTTCGCAATTCTTCTTCTTCGCAATTCTTTTCTTCGCAATTCTTCTTCTTCGCAATTCTTCTTCTTCGCAATTCTTCTTTTTCTTCGCAATTCTTCTTCTTCGCAATTCTTCTTCACATTCTTCGTCCTCCTCTTGTTCTTATTCTTCTTCGCAGTCTTCTTCTTCACCTTCGCAATTCTTCTTCTTCGCAATTCTTCTTTCGCAATTCTTCTTCTTCGCAATTCTTCACAGTCTTCTTCTTCACAGTCTTCTTCTTCTTCTTCGCAATTCTTCTTCTTCGCAATTCTTCTTCTTCTTCGCAATTCTTCTTCTTCTTCGCAATTCTTCTTCTTCGTCGCAAATCTTCTTCTTCGCAATTCTTCCTATTCTTCTTCTTCTTCCTATTCTTCTTCTTCTTCTTCTTCAAATTCTTCGTCTACTCCTCCTCCTCCTCCTTCATCTTCTTCACAGTGTTTTTTCTCCCTCTTCTTTGAAATAGAAGAGACAAACACGGAAAGGACGGAAACGTAAGTTTTTCTCTTTTTTGCAAATTTCTCTGCTTGAATAACTTTTAAAAAACAAACAACAACAACAAACAACGAATCAAGAAAAACCCATAAATACCAAAAGTAAACAAACAACCCCCTCCCCTCTCTCTCTCCTTCCCTGATGATGCAAGAATTAAGAACGATGATAATTATTACAATCATAGGAATGAATGCTGTGCAATCCTATCTTAACTAACGCTACGCTAGCTTATAAGAGAGAGAGAGAGAGAGAGAGAGAGAGAGAGAGAGAGAGAGAGAGAGAGAGAGAGAGAGAGAGAGAGAGAGATTGAATTGAATTGAATTGAATTGAATGATTTTATTTAAAGAGGGTTATGGAATAAGCAAACATGCGTTTCTACAACCAGCCCTCTGGGCAAAAAACAACAACAACAAATAAAAAAAATCTCTCAACCAAACAACAAAGTACACAGTTTGGTTCAAGAGAAAGGAAAAAAAATCCAATCATCCAAAATGTAAAATACATAATTATTGTAAACATATACCTTTAAAAAACATGACTGGAGAGAGAGAGACAGACATACAGAGACAGAGAGAGAACAGCGAGAGGACGAGAGAGAGAGAGAGAGAGAGAGAGAGAGGAGAGAGAGAGAGGAGAGAGAGAGAGAGAGAGGAGAGAGAGAGAGATAGAAATGACATCCATGGGAAGAAGGGAAGAAGCGGAACTTTTTTTATTATTAAAAGAGAGAGCCACTGAACATTTTTTTCCTGTGAGGGCAGACAGTTGGAAGGTGAACGGAGGTTGTTTCGTTTTTTTTGCTTTGGTTTTTCTTTATGTTGTTGTTGTTATTTATTTTGTTTTTATTCTGTAATTTCAAGGATAATGGAATAAGCATCCACGTGGGTTTTTTTTTTTTTTTTACAAGAAGTCCCTGTGTGCTTGCGGTTTTGTTTGTTTGGTTTGGGTTGGTTTTACTCGTAGAGTACTTTTGTTTTTGTGTATGTGTGTGTTATTTTGTTTGTGTTTCTTCCTGGCAGTCAGAAGATGTAGCAGCTGCGGTAATAATTTTTCTCACTGTCATCGCACCAGCCACCGTAAGACAAAACTTTGCTTATATACATGAGCCGGAAAGTTAAAAAATACTTGCGAAGAAGAAGAAGAAGAAGAAGAAGAAGAAGAAGAAGAAGAAGAAAAAGAAGAAGAAGAAGAAGAAGAAGAAGAAGAAGAAGAAGAAGAAGAAGAAAGAAAAGAAGAAAGAAGACAGAAAGAAAGAAGAAGGAGAAGAAAAAGAAGATGAAGAAAAAGAATTGCTAAGAAGAATTGCTAAGAAGAAGAAGAATTGCTAAGAAGAAGAAGAAGAAGAAGAAGAAGAAATTTGAAGAAGAAGAAGAAGAAGAAGAAGAAGAAGAAGAAGAAGAGAAGAAGAAGAAGAAGAAGAAGAAGAAGAAGAAGAAGAAGAAGAAAGAAGAAAAAGGAAAAGAAGAATTGCGAAGAAGAAAAGAATTGCGAAAAGAAAAATTAAAAAAGAAAAAAGAAGAAGAAGAAAAAGAAGAAAAAAGAAGAGAAGAAGAAAAAGAAGAAAAGAAAAAAGAATTGCGAAGAAGAAGAAGAAGAAAAGGAAAAAAAGGGAAAAAAAGAAGAAGAAGAAAAAGGGAAAAAGAAGAAGAATTGGGGAAGGAAAGAAGAATTGCGAAAAAGAAAAAGCAAAAAGAAAAAAAAAAGAAGAAAAAAAGAAGGAAGAAGAAGAAGAAAAGAAGAAGAAGAAGAAAAAAAGAAAGGAAATTGGAAGAAGAGAAATTGGAAAAAAGTAAGAAAAAAAGAAGAATGGAAGAAAAGAAGAAAAAAGAAAAGGGAAGAAGAGAAAAAAAGGGAAGAAGAAAAAGAAGAAGGAAAAAAAGGGAAAAAAATTTGGCGAAAAAAGAATTGCGAAGAAGAAGAAAAAAAAGAAGAAAAGAATTAAGAAGAAAAAAAAGGAAAAAGAATTGCGAAAAAAAGGAAGAAGGAAAAGAATTCGAAGAAAAGAAAAATTAAAAGAAGGGAAAAAGAAAGAAGGGAAAAAGAAGAAAAGAAGAAAAGGAAGAAAAGAAGGGGAAATTGCGAAGAAGAAGAATTGCGAAGAAGAAGAATTGCGAAAAGAAGAAAAAAGAATTCGAAGAAGAAGAATTGCAAAGAAAAAAGAAGAAGAAGAAGAAGAAGAAAAAAAAGGAAAAGAAAAATTGCAAAAAGAAAAAAAAAAAAAAGGGGGAAGGAAAAGAAAGGGAAAAAAAGAAAAGAAGAAGAAGAAGAAAAAAGAAGAAAAGAAGGAAAATTCGAAAAGAAAAGAGAAAAGAAGAGAAAAGAAGAAGAAGAAAAAAAGAAGGAAGGGGAAAAAGAAAAAAGAAAAAGAAGAAGAAAAAAAAAAGAGGAAGATTGTGAAGAAGAAGAAGATTTTGAAAAAGGAAAAAGAGGAAAAGAAGAAAAAGAAAAAAAAGAAGAAGAAAAAAAGAAGAAGAAAAAAAAGAAGAAGAAGAAGAAGAAAAAAAAAGAAGAAGTTTTTGAAAAAGAATTGAAGACAAAGAAAAAATTCGAAGAAGAATTGCGAAGAAGAAGAGTTTCGAAGAAGAAGACTTTCGAAAAGAAGAATTGCGAAGAAAAAAAATTGCGAAGAAGAATTGCGAAAAAATTGCGAAGAAGAAGAATTGCGAAAAAGAATTGCGAAAAAAAAGAAGAATTTCAAAGAAGAATTGTGAAGAAGAAGAAGAATTGCGAAGAAGAAGAATTGCGAAGAAGAAGAAGAATTTCGAAGAAGAAGAAGTGCGAAGAATTGCGAAGAAGAAGAATTGCGGGAAAAAGAATTGCGAAGAAGAAGAATTGCGAAGAAGAAGAATTGCGAAGAAGAAGAAGAAGAAAAAGAAGAAGAAGAAGGGAAAAAGAAGAAGAAGAAGAAGAATGAGAAGAAGAAGAAGAAGAAGAAGAAGAAGAAGAAGAAGAAGAAGAAGAAGAAGAAGAAGAAGAAGAAGAAGAAGAAGAAGAAGAATTGCTAAGAATTGCGAAGAAGAAGAGAATTGCGAAGAAGAAGAAGAATTGCGAAGAAGAAGAAGAAGAATTGCGAAGAAGAAGAATTGCGAAGAAGAAGAAGAAGAAAAGAAGAAGAAAGAAGAAGAATTGTGAAGAAGAAAAGAAAAGAAGAAGAAGAAGAAGAGAAGATAAGAAGAAGAAGAAGAAAAGAAGAAGAAGAAGAAGAGAAGAAGAGAAGAAGAATTGCGAAAGAAGAAGAAGAATTGCGAAGAAAAGAATTGCGAAGAGGAATTAAAAAAAGAAGAAGAAGAAGAAGAAGAAGAAAAAAGAAGAAGAAGAAGAAGAAGAAGAAGAAGAAGAAGAAGAAAGCTAGAAAGTCTCTTTGACAAAAAAAATAAAACATGCAAAGTGCAATAGAGTATATAATTTTTCAATCTTCTTTACTTGATATCTGAATATGCACTGTTTTAAAGAAGTAAAAGTTAAGATCTATTGCTCTGTCTGTCTGTCTGTCTGTCTTTGCTTCTGTCTCTGTCTCTGTCTATCTGCCTGTCTGTATCTCTTTCTCTATCTCTGTCTCTCTCTCTCCCTCTCTCTCTCCCTCTCCAGATCGTTTTCTGCTTTTTCTTGATTTTTTTTCTTCTTCATTCCTTCCATTGTGTTCTGTTCTTTCTTTCGTCCTGTATTTCTTTCTGTCTTTCTATTTGTCCGCCCTGCCTGCCTGCCTGCCTGTCTGTCTGTCTGTCTGTCTGTCTGTCTGTCTGTCTGTCTCTCTCTCTCTCTCTTCTCTCTCTCTCTCTCTCTCCTCTCTCTCTCTGTGACACCCCACACCTGCACACACACACGCACACAAACCCCTCTCTCTCTCTCTCTCTCTTCTCTCTCTCTCTCTCACACACACACACCTCTCTCTCTCTTCTCTCTCTCTCTCTCCTCTCTCTCTCTCTCTCTCTCTCACACACACACACAGAGCATCTTTGCTTGCCTGCTTGGTACTCATTTTTCTTGTTTATTTCTTGGTCTAATCACTCACCGAAATCCAAAGGCAGTGTGCCATCCCGTTATCAACAGATCATCATCACCATCATCATCAACATCTCATCGACATAAACCATTCCGTCCCTGATCTAACAACTTCGCAACTGTACACGTTTAAGAGCAATTTATATTGTTCCCTTTTACGCTATGACTGTGCTTTGTTAATCAGGCGTTGAAAGTTGTCGTCTCTCTCCTCTGTTTTTCTAGTATTGTATGGCTTATTGCTATTATTGTTATTACTGGAATTTTGAGGGTGTGCTTGTGTGTGTGTGTGTTTTATTTTATTCTTTTATTTATTCTATTCTTTTATTTCGAGGATAATAGAATAAGCACTCATCTGCTTTTTTTCATCCAGTCCCCGTGTGTATGCAGCTTTGTCAATTTTGTCATCTGTTCCCACCGGCACACAATGGCCCACTCTTCTGAAAAGCGGAACGGCTTTGAACGTGTGCGCAAGATGTTCTGCGTGCGTTCGCACACGGGGGCCTCGGTGTATAGTCCAGTTTTATAGTCTCGGAGTGTGTGTGTGTGTATGCGTGTGTGCGTGCACGCGTGCGTGTGTGTGTGGTGTGCGTGTGGTGTGTGTGTGTGTGTGTGTGTGTGTGCGCGCGCGCGCGCGTGTGTGTATGTGTGAGTGTGTGTTGAGACGAAGAAGACAGGCAACGGAAGGACTGGGGAAAGGGGGAGGGTTGGGGGTGGAGGTGGGGGTCGAGGAGTAAGCTCCTGTTTCTTTACGTGTATACAAGTTTTAGATTTTTGTTTTCCTTCGAGTCTCTCAAACCACCCCACCCACCCTGTAAGTATGAATGAAAGTAAACAAGGATGCCCTACAAAAAAACAACCAAACTGACACTGACAAGAGTAGGTGTTGTATTACCGAAAAATGGAACCTAAGCTAGCGATCTGTTTCTATGATGCATTAGTCTAACAGAAAACAAAAAAAGAAAAAAAAAAACCCAAAAGTAAATGAAGCAAAAAACATGGTATGCGAGGGAACAAGCCCCCAGAAGTAGAAATATTGTTTAAAATGGAAAAAAAAAACATACGTTCTATTTCGGTGGTTTTTTTGGTGTTTTTGTTTGTTATTTTTTGTAGGTGGAGAGACAGTGATATGGCGTGTAGCATATTTTGCTTTTAGATTGATCTAGTGTCAGTTTTTCCCCCCAGCTTTTTTGTTTTGTTTTGTTTACTCTCTCTTTTTTCTTTTTTTGGCTTTTAGGTGAAGGCTCTAGCACCTGGTATGATATTTTTTCTCTCGCTATCCTTACATCACCTGCCATGAGACAAGAACCTTACTGAAATAATTATTTAGGCCGGGAAATAAAACGAAGCTCTTTTCGCATTATTTTTGGGGTATATGCATTTGAGCCCAGAATCAACCTGTTATGTCTCGTTAACCTCCTGCTCTCTTCTTCTTCTTCTTCTTCTTCTTCTTCTTCTTCTCCTCCTTCCTCCTCTTTTCTTCTCTTCTCTTCTTTTCTCTCTTCTTCTTCTTCTTCTTCTTCTCTTCTTCTTCCTCTCTTCTTCTTCTTCTTCTTCTCTTCTTCTTCTTCCTTCTTCTTCTTCTTCTTCTTCTTCTTCTTCTTCTTCTTCTTCTTCTCTTCTTTCTTCTTCTTCTTTCTTCTCTTCTTCAAATTTCTTCCAACTTCTTCTTCTTCAAATTCTTCTCTTCTTCTTCTTCTTCAAATTCTTTTCTTTTCTTTCAAATCTCTCTTCTTCTGTCGAGCTCTTCAAGACAGAATTTACTTTTTAAGTCTTTCTTGTGAGCTAAAAAAGGCGTAAATGACCTGCAAGCGACCTGTCAAGTCAGGCCAGCGCATCCGACTTCGGCATGAGACAGATTCGTTATTTTTTAAGTCTTTCTGGTGGGAAAAAAGGGCAGGAGAATGGACCAAGAAGACGGAAAATAGACCAGAAGGAGGTGACAGGAAGAAAGGGAACAAGGTAGAAACAAAGAGAGTGATGGAAAAGAGGAAATTTCTCGCACTTCCTACTGTCTAAATACACGTCATTTCAAGGTGAAATTTTTAAAAAGTTAAACCTGATTCTGATTCCCTGTACTGTATCTGTATCACTGTCTCTATTTCTGTCTTATTATGCTCTAAGCTTTTATTTTGTTTGTTTGTTTGGCTGTTTTCGTTCTTTGTAGGCAGAAATTGCAAATTGCCATGACTGGCTCACTACCATGGGACCAGATGGCTAGAGCAACAAGAAGTAGCGATCTATCTGTTTGTTACCTGTCTATTTGTCTATCTATCTGTCTATCTATCCCTGTCTGTCTCTTGTCTGTCTGTCCGTTCGTCCGTCCGTCCATCCATCCATCCGTCCGTCAGTCAGTCCAGTCTGTCTATCTGTCTGTCTATCTATTCTGTCTATCTATCTTTCTAGGTGGTTTTATGTTCGTTTGTTTGTTTGTTTTTCTGTGTGAATGTGTGGTTATTTGGCTTATTTTTCTATCGTGATGTATCCCTAGGGGCGGGTATTGGATGTACAAAAGCACATGGGTGCTTATTCAGTATCTTCAAAATAAAAGAATTTGATATGATTTATCTTTCTATCTATTTGTCTGTCTGTGTCTTTTTGTCTGTCTATTTCACTGTCTGTCTGTCTGTCTATCTATTTATCTATTATCTATCTATCTGTCTGTCTCTGTATATATATATATATATATATATATATATATATATATATATATATATATATATATATATATATAAGAGAGAGAGAGAGAGAGAGAGAGAGAGAGAGAGAGAGAGAGAGAGAGAGAGAGAGGAGAGAGAGAGACAGACAGACAGACAGACAGACAGACAGACAGAGAGATGCAATTTCCTGCCATTTCTTGCCAGTGACAGTAATCTTCCCATAATCTAACATCATTCATTCAGTGCCTTGACTGATTTAGTCACCGGGGATAGGTGAGGATGAGGGGGATAGGGGTGAGGGATGGGGGTGGGGGTGACTTTGATGCCTGTATCAGACTTCGCGAGGAAATCTTTATTTCCATCTTTGCTGGGCCCAGCCTCCAGGATCCCAATGAACGGTACGGGAATATGAACAGCAGAGTAAGATCAACACAGAGGAGAAGACAGGAAAATGAAAATAAAAGAAAGAGAGAAAAAGAAACATATAAATAATGAAAGATAAGAACTATACGCCTACGAATCCCCTTTTTCCTTTTAAATTCAAGACCACACACTTTACATACAAAAGGAAATTGGGGGGGGGGGGGGGGGGGGGGGGGGGGGGGGGGGAAAAAAAAGAGGAAAAAAAGATTGATGATATACATCATTAAGGAACATTTAAGATCAAGGGGTTAGATGTGTGTTGTGTGTGTTGTGTGTGTGTGTGTGTGTGTGTGTGTGTGGTGTGTGTGTGTGTGTGTGTGTGTTGTGTGTTATGTGTGTGTATGTTGTTGTGTGTGTTGTGTGTGTGTGTTGTGTGTATGTATGTATGTATGTATGTTTGTTGTGTGTTGTATGTATGTATGTATGTATGTATGTATGTATGTATGTGTTGTGTTGTGATGTTGTATGTATGTATGTGTATGTATGTATGTATGTATGTATGTATGTTGTATTGTATGATGTGTATGTATGTATGTATGTATGTATGTATGTATGTATGTATGTATGTATGTATGTATGTATGTATGTATGTATGTGTGTGTGTGTGTGTGTGTGATCTTCAGTTTAACGTCTATTCACATTTAGTGATTTTAGACGATTTTAGATTTTAGATGTGTGTGTGTGTGTGTGTGTGAGGAAAAAGGGGGGGGGGGGGGCAGAGGGGAGGGGGAAATGACAAAAAATCACAATGATATATGTTCCAGCATCCTCACTGTCTTTTTGATGCATAGACCCTGCCGCTTATCGTTCTCCTTTCATCTTCCAAACAGTAGAATGTGTGCATCCCGGGCCTGGTGCTTCCTATATCAATCCGTAGTCTACAGCTGCACCCCTGTGTGTGCATGCGTGCGTGCGTGCGTGTGTGTGTGTGTGTGAGTGCGCGTGTGTGTGAGTGTGTGTGTGTGAATGTTTGAGTGTGTGTGTATGTGTGTGTGTGAATGTGTATGTGTGTACATGGACACACACGCACACAGACATGCTTACCTGAATACCAGCACATTTGGTTATGTATCGAGTTTTACACGTTGGTGCGCTCGCACGCGCACACACAGACACAGACACAGGCAAACAAACAGACACACACACACACACACACACACACACACACACACACACACACACCGTGAATAAAGCACAGTAACATTAACGCCAAAATAATGCTTAGAGATAAAACTATGTAGAGATAAAACTATGTAGAGATAAAACTATGTAAAGATAAAATTATGTAGAGATAAAACCATGTAGAGATAAAACTATGAAATATTTTTTCATATAAATGTTTTTATTCCTCCAGAAACCAAATCATGGAAATACCTACCTTACAAGACAGTCAAAGACATTGCCTACTAAAGGGGTTGCTAAGTGAAAGAAAACAGATGCAAAATAGATGAACTCTTGGAAGTACCACAGTCAAGTATCGTGAGTATTTGACCTTATTAGTATTGTTTCTCAAATTATTAGAATTAAACCTTTGCCCAAAAGATATCAATTCTCCAGCTAACAAATTGATATCTAGACTGAATAAGGCCAGGGTTTTTTAAAATTATTTTTTATCTGACCTCATGACTCTGCCCGATTGATTATCATTGCCATGGATTTCGTGGCAGAACCTGGGTATTTTCTTTTGTTTTGAGGAGCAGATCGACTAATCCAAAGACAATACAAAAGAATTGAAAAGAAAAGAAGAAACTTAAACCAAAGACAGTGCATCATGTGTGTACGCTACCAGCTTCCCCTCCTTGCCAAAACGAAAAGTAAAATTTCATACAAACAAATTGTACTGTACAAATGACCTATCAACTATGAAGATTGACATAAATTCGCATATACATTATATATAAAATATATTATATATATATTATATTTATATATATATATATATATATATATATATATATATATATATATATATATATATAGATAGATAGATAGATAGATAGATAGATATAGATATTAATATTCTTTTCAATCAGATGGAAAACGAAATAAAGAATACTTTTGATAAAGAAGCAAAGCATAAAAAGAAGAAAGGGAAGAAAGACCATAGCAAAAAGGAATGACTGAAAGAGAGGCGAAAATTCAAAGAAGGCAACAACAACAACAAAAGGAAGAATTGCGAAGAAGAATTGCGAAGAAGAATTGCGAAGAAGAAGAAGAAGAAGAAGGAAGAAGAAGAAGAAGAAGAAGAAGAAGAAGAAGAAGAAGAAGAAGAAGAAGAAGAAGAAGAAGAAGAAGAAGGAGAAGAAGAAGAATTGTGAAGAACAACAGAAACAGCAACAGCAACAGCAGCAACAAAAAAAGGAAGAATTGCAAAGAAGAAGAAGAAGAAGAAGAACAAGAACAAGAACAAGAACAAGAAGAACAAGAAGAATTGCGAAGAAGAAGAAGAAGAAGAAGAAGAAGAAGAAGAAGAAGAAGAAGAAGAAGAAGAAGAATATGCAAAGAACAAGAAGAAGAAGAAGAAGAATTGCAAAGAACAAAAACAAGAACAAGAAGAAGAAAACAGCCACAATGCCTGTAGCACTCTGCACCTCATTGCCACGTGCCTGGACAGAAGGAAGGAAGGAAGCACAGCAAGCATGTGGGATTGTGTGTTCCTCTGTTTTCTTTCTCACACAGCAATCCATCACAGGGCAGAGTCACTTGGTGTACTGCTGATAGTTACTGCAGGCACTGATGTCACGGAGGACTGGGGTGGACATTCCAGTTATACACAGTAACTGCTAACAGCTTTAGTTTTTTTCTTTCTGACAGCCTGCTGGGTTCCTGGGCTGTAAAAGTCATGACGAAATGTTTCTTATTCTTGGTCTTCTTGTAATTGCTGCTGCTGTTGTAGTTTTTGTGTTGCTGCTCTTATTGTTGATTTTGTTCTCCTTGTTGTTGATGTTGTTGCAGTAGTTGCTAGTGTTGTTGCTGTTGTTGTTCTTCTTCTTCTCTTTGCAAATCTTTTTCTTCACAATTTTTTCTTCTTCGTCTTCTTTGCAATTCTTCTTCTTTGTAATTAATCTTCTCCTTCTTCTTCTTCATCTTGTTTGCACAATTCCTCTTCTCCTTCTCCTTTGTCCTCTTCTTCTTCTTCTCCTCAATTCTTCTCGATTCTTCTTCGCACTTCTTCTTCACAATTCTTCCTCTTCTTTGTCTTAGTTCCATTTTCTTCATCTTAACTTTTCCCCAAATCTGTGCATGCCCCAGTGCCCTAAATTTTGTTACAGAGCTGAGGCAGCACATGTTGCTGCACAGAACAGCTGAGTTCCTCTCTGGATGGCATGCACTGCAGTGTGCAGAACACAAAATATTTCTTATACTTAAAGCTTTGCGGTCAAATCACAGTAACTGGTCTTATAGCTTAGACAATCATTCCCAAGGTCTGGCACGTAGTCAGTCTTAAGTTCCACCTGATGTCTATGGTGACTAGCAATACAAAAGCAAGGTGACCCTTTACATCAGATTATTGTTCTGTCTGGATCACTCGCACACAATAAGTCTATCTATCTATCTATCTGTCCCGTAGTCTGACGACCGTGGGGGCACCCTCAAAGACTCAGCAACCAGTTCCCTCCATTCCTCTCTCTGTTCTGCCTTTCTCAGGGTTTTGTTGAGTTCTAGGCCTGTCCATTCACTGATGTTATCCTCCCAGCTCTTCCTTGGTCTGCCTCTTCTTCTTCCTCCTTGGACAGTGCCTTGCAAGACTGTCTTTGTAATTCCTTGGGATCTTGTGACATGCCCATACCACTTAAGTTTACGCTTTTTCACGATCGTTAGAAGGTTCTCATAGGGTCCAATGGTTTGCTGGATTCTGTTATGCACGCTTTCGTTGCTTATGTGGTCTTTGTAGGAGATGCCAAGGAGTCTCCGAAAGCATCTCATCTCCACTGCCTGTACTCTTCTCTCCAAATCTGCAGTCAGGGTCCATGATTCACAGGCATAGAAATATGGATATGACAAGGGAGCGCATTAGTCTGATCTTGGAGATAAGTGAGATATTCTTATCTCTCCAGATGGTGTTTAGTTTTGACAAAGCTGTTATTGTCTGTGCAGTCCTGCATACTACTTCTGGCTTGGATCCCTGGTCGGATACAATGGCTCCCAGGTACTTGAAGCTTTGAACTGTTTCCAGCTTCTGGTCATTAACCCTGATATCAGTGCTAATGCCGTTGGTGTTATTAGTCATCAGTTTGGTCTTCTCTGCACTGATTTCCATGCCGTATGTTTTGGAGGCCTTATCCAAGTGTTCTGTTAGGCTGGCAAGCTCTTTTTCTGATCCTGCTATTCCATCAATGTCATCTGCGAAGCGGAGGTTTGTGATCGTTCTGCCACCAATGCTGACTGATCCTTCATGATGTTCCAGTGCATCAGCCATGATTCTCTCAAGGAAGATGTTGAAAAGAGTGGGTGAGAGTAGACAGCCCTGCCTTACTCCAACTGTTGTTCGAAACCATTCTCCAATGTTGTTGTTGTAGTACACTGCACTGGTGGCCTTGCTGTACAGCTGTTTGATGACTCTGATCAGGTTTGCATTGATGCTGTACAAATTCATGGTTGCCCACAAAGCTGCATGCCACACCCTGTCAAATGCCTTCTTAAAATCGATAAATACGTGGTAAAGGTCTTGTTGATGTTGAAGGTACCGCTCACATAGTATT
Organism: Rapana venosa; assembly: GCA_028751875.1. Lineage (NCBI taxonomy): Eukaryota > Metazoa > Mollusca > Gastropoda > Neogastropoda > Muricidae > Rapana > Rapana venosa. The sequence goes on from CM054166.1 coordinate 27,704,822, forward strand.
CTGAGGTTGAATATCTGTTCTGTTGTGCTGCGCCCTGCTCTGAAACCTGCTTGTTCCTCAGCAATGATGGTCTCTGCTTGTGGCTTCGTCTATTAAATATTATTTTTCAGCGCCCTTGCTTGGGGAATATGGGGTGATTTGCGGTAATTATGGCATTGTTGTAGATTTCCTTTTTTGGGGGGGGTGATGTGAGTGATGCGTCCTGGTTTTGGCCTTTTTCCTGTCTGCCAGATCTTGTTGCATTTTCTTGTGGGGGGTGATCTGGCTTCCCCCCAGCTTGGCCAACTCAGTGGAATTTTGTCGCCCCTGCTGATTCCCCCTTTTTCAGCGTTGATGCTGTTTCCATTTTCTCGGAGGTTTTGGGTGGGACGTCTTTTGTTTTGCTTTGGGACATTAAGGATTCTTGATCTCGCGGTTTTTTTAAAAGGTCGGAGCGTATTCTGCACTTGTTCGAATATCCTGGTCGTCAGTGAGACATTTCCCCCTTTTTTTGTCTTGGATTGTTAAACTTTTTTTTGTTTCGTGTAGTCAGGTCTTTCCCAGGATATGCTTTCTTGCTTTGTTTTTCTTGATGTTCTCTTCATGTCTTGGCTGTTCACCGTCCATTTTCTTTTGCCTCCGTCTGGACTTCCCGATTTTTTTGACTGCCCTTTTTGTTTGCCCTTTTTTTGTTTCATTTTTCTTTTTTTTTCAATCTTACGCTTGTCGCTGTTGTAGGTGTTAGTGTGACCCATGGTTTTTTGACTGGTCGGCGTTTGCCAAGAAGCTCGTTTTCTGTTTTGTCACCGCTGCATTGAAAACTTTCGTCAGTGTATCTATGTCTGGTCTATCACAGTGAGTGCTGCAACTTTCCCCCCTTCCTTGCGAAAAATTTCTAATCCCCTTTCACCTCTACCCCTTTCAATAAGTAGTGTTTATTTATTTTCATTATCTTTTATTTTTCTTTAATTTAGGAAATGTCTAATATCCTGTGCTTTTTTTTTACCTAAGTCCCATTTAGTGGTTTTTTAAAATTTTGTCACCATTCCAAATGGGAAACACTGGCACATACGGAATCTTATGTTCCACCTGATGTTTAGGACACAATGACCTTCCCGTCTAAAATCACTAAATGTGAATAGACGTTAAACTGAAGATATCACAATGACCTTCTCTTCCAAAAAGTGGAGCAAGTTTTAATGTGTGCACAAGATTTCTGCATATGTTTGCACACAGGACCTTGATTTAGTCTCCTGCAAAGAACTTTAAGTGTGTCTGTAAGTCATTGTTATCAAACAAAGGACAGGCTCAACAGACATAAGTTTCAGTTTCTCTTTGGCACAGGTAAATGCAGTTAAACATCTTGACCCAGTTAACGACCTCCAAATCACTTAGCAACACAACAGACACAGTTTGTATCATTTGCTATCGTCACCAAGTATGACTTTGCAGTGCCAGCTTTCTCAACTTGTTTTGCCTTAATACATAATCAGACAAAGTATTCAATGTGGTTGCGATAATGAATGAATAAATATGTACAGTAAATAATCATCTTGGCCAGGATATTGAAAAGCCATGTGGCTTAGACTTGAATTGAGCAACTACTACTACTACTACTACTACTACTACTACTACTACTACTACTGCTGCTGCTGCTGCTGCTGCTGCTGCTGCTGCTGCTGCTGCTGCTACTGCTACTACTTCTATTACTAGAAAACTGCCCAAATCACTATGTCATTAGGGAGTCAGATGCTGCTGGCACCTGGGGGGCAAGGGGGGAGGGGAGAGAGATAACACATGCTCTCACCCTGCATAGGGAAAGAAATAAGCAGACTGACAGAGCTGTTGTCAGTACAAGAAGAAGACTGACTGTACGGAGGAGGAAGAAGAATTGCGAAGAAGAAGAAGAAGAATTGCGAAGAAGAAGAAGAAGAATTGTGAAGAAGAAGAAAAAGAAGAAGAAGAAGAAGAAGAAGAAGAAGGGAAAAAGAAGAAGAAGAAGAGAAGAAGAAGAAGAAGAAGAAGGGAAAAAGAAGAAGACTGTGAAAAAGACTGTGAAGAAGACTGTGAAGAAGAAGAATTGTGAAGAAGAAGAATTGCGAAGAAGAAGAAGAAGAAGAAGAATTGCGAAGAAGAAGAAGAAGAAGAAGAAGAAGAAGAGAAGAAGAAGAAGAAGAAAGAAGGAGAAGGGAAACAACAGTTGGCAGCAACCAGGTACAGAAGCATCCAAACCTGATGTGGAAAGGAGAGGCTCAGACGTCAGCAGTTCCTCCTGTACTGGAACGCCCCACCTCTATCTAACATGACATCAGCAGCTGCAATTACCATCAGCAGCACCACGCCAGCCAAACGACTGACTGACTGACTGTGGGCTGTGCTGTGCTGTGCTGTGCTGCCGTGTGATGGATTGGTGCAGGAGAAGACAACCCCACGTGCCTGGCGTGCTTCCCCTTGCTCAGGCACGTGGCAATGAGGCGCGGAGTGATACAGAGGTAGTAGTGTGCTGAGCTGAAAACATGTGAGGGAATTCACTTTACACTTTTTTTTTGGTGGAAAGTGTCCCCTTCATCTTCTTGCTTTATCTTCATTTTTTTTCTTGTCTTCCTCTTTTTCCTCGTTTATTTTCTCTGCTTGTTTAGTTCAAAATTCATTTTCTTAATAAACATGTACACCATTTTTTATGCATGTAAAAGTTTGTAAAAGAGTGAAAGCAATGTTTGTGATTTGACTCTGAGATATATGATCCTTGTGCTTTTCATAAATACATGAAATATGTGATTATTTCACAATGGTATTTCCTTGACCATTACACTTTAAAAAGTAAGAGCCATGCACATGTAGGGCAAAGAGCTTTTCTGCTTTTATATACCCATGGTGTCCTTTTAAGTTCTACCAGATTTTCACAATCACTAACCACGCGAACATATAGAAAGCCTCTATAGCACACTCTGTGCCTTGTGTTGTTAAGTGACTGTTGTAAAGTTTTAAAAAAAGACAAGCTCAACAGTTTAGCAACCTAAAAAACATTTAACCACACCCCCACATGTAGTTTTTATCTGCTACCATTGGTGAAAATCGCTTTGCTGGCTTTCTTGAATCATTTTGCTTCAACACGTAACCAAATAATGTGCTCAAAGTAACGGTTACAATAATGAATAGATAGATGAATAAATATGTAAAAGAAATCTTGCTCTCTCTCCCAATATATGTATAACACATACATTCTCCAAAAAAACCATTCAAACAAAATTGTACTGAGTAACTTACCTGTAGACTATTAAGGATCACTTAATTCTAAAAGCTCAGAGGAAACCTTTTTATAGCCAGAGAACTTTCCATACTCTATTTATTTTTGTGAGTTCCTGCACCCAACCAATGGGTGCATGTCTGTCTATGCCTACATTGTACTGAACAGACATATACTTAAAAAACCCAATCCAAGTGCTATAATTTAACAATCTACCACAAACACCACACACTAAGTCATGCTGATAAAAACATCACAACAGAAAACAGTGACAAAAGGTAAAAGATGGAAAGAAAACCACATTGAAACTGAAATATTTAGCCTGCTAATGAAATATTTACTAGTTCCACATTTCGTCTCAAGGAATTGTCTACTGAACAGGTGCACACATAAACATCGAAAGCAATGCACTGAATTCACTGATAGTGTGTACATACCTCTGATGACAGGCTTTCATTAAAACAGGCGCACAAATAAACTGCAAGTAAGCCAAGGAAGAAAGAGGCAAAACATGAAACCCACTGTTAAAAATTCTTTCAAGCTCTTAGACAAAAAACAAAAAAAGAGATAAGAATGAATTTCAATACTTTGAACATTTTGAAGAAGTCTTTATGACTGGCAATGGAGGCTGTCAGATTTTGAGGTGAGAAATATAGAAAACAACCGAGAAGTACATGTTTATATGTACTGATGTAAATGAATATAGTTTCCTTTCGCTTCTCAATCCAAGTTAGTTTAGGATTTTGCTGCGTGCATTGGTATCATGTTCCTTCATCGTTCTTTTTGTTCATTGGGAATATTAAAAAAAAAAGTTGTATGCACAACAACAATAACAACAATAATGATAACAACAACAACAACAGAGAAAAAATTATCCACAGTAGCAGCAGCAGCAGCAACCATCACCACCACCACCACTACTACTACTACTACTACTACTACTACTACTACTACTACTACTACTACTACTACTGCTGCTGCTGCTGCTGCTGCTGCTACTACTACTACTACTACTAGTACATGCTACATGCTACTACTACTACTACTACTACTATTTCTACTATTACTTCTACATACTACTACTACTACTTCTACTGCTATTACTACTATTGCTACTACTACAACTACTACTACTCCCCCTACTACTTCTACTACTACTATACTACTACTCCCCCTACTACTACTACTACTCTACTACTACTACTACTACTTCTACTACTACTCTTCTACTACTACTACTACTAGAAAGACAACACCAGCCCAGAATCCCCCCAGCAGAAAGAACGTGGGAGAAAGAAGAGACCAGACACATCAGCCAACAGTTCCTGTATATAACTGGAATGTCCACCCCAGTCCTCCGTGACATCAGTGCCTGCAGTAACTATCAGCAGTACACTAAGTGACTCTGCCCTGTGATGGATTGCTGTGTGGGAAAGAAACAACGGAACACACACAATCTCACGTGCTTGCTGTGCTTCCTTCCTTCCTTCTGTCCAGGCACGTGGTAATGAGGTGCAGAGTGATACAGGCATAAAGGGTGCTGAGCTGAACAAGAATGATAATGATTCGTGGGGGATGTGTTCTTTCTGTCTGTCTTTGGTTCTTTCTTTGTTTCTGTCTGTCTGTCTTTCTTTTTTTTCTTTCTTCTTCCTCGCAATTCTTCTTTGCAATTCTTCTTCTTCTTTCTTTCTTTCTTTCTTTCTTCTTTTTCTTCTTCTTCTTCTTCTTCTTCTTCTTGTTCTTGTTCTTGTTCTTGTTCTTGTTCTTCTTCTTCTTCTTCTTCTTCTTCTTCGCAATTCTTCTTCTTCTTCTTCGCAATTCTTCTTCTTCTTCGCAATTCTTCTTCTTCTTCGCAATTCTTCTTCTTCGCAATTCTTCTTCTTCTTCTTCGCAATTCTTCTTCTTCTTCGCAATTCTTCTTCTTCTTCTCCTTCTTCTTCTTCTTCGCAATTCTTCTTCTTCTTCGCAATTCTTCTTCTTCTTCGCAATTCTTCTTCTTCTTCGCAATTCTTCTTCTTCTTCTTCTTCGCAATTCTTCTTCTTCTTCTCCTTCTTCTTCTTCTTTTTTTCTCTTCTTCTTCTTCTTCTTCTTCTTCGCATTCTTCTTCTTCTTCGCAATCTTCTTCTTCTTCTTCTTCTTCTTCTTCTTCTTCTTCTTCTTCTTCTTCTTCTTCTTCTTCTTCTTCTTCTTCTTCTTCTTCTTCTTCTTCTTCTTCTTCTTCTTCTTCATTCTTCTTCTCATTCTTCTCATCTTCTTCTTCTCTTCTTCTTCTTCTTCTTCTTCTTCTTCTTCTTCTTCTTCTTCTTCTTCTTCTTCTTCCTTCTTCTTTCTTCTTCTTCTTCAATTCTTCTTCTTCTTCTTTCTTCTTCTTCCCTTCTTCTTCTTCTTCTTCTTCTTCTTCTTCTTCTTCTTCTTCTTCTTCTTCTTCTTCTTCTTTCTTCTTCTTCTTCTTCTTCTTCTTCTTCTTCTTCTTCCAATTCTTCTTCTTCTTCTTCGCAATTCTTCTTCCTCTTCACAGTCTTCTTCTTCATTGTCTTCTTCTTTCTTTCTTTCTTTTCTGTTTTTCCTTCCTTCCTTTCTTTTTTGCTGTTTGTTTCTTTTCTTCATTCATTTTGTCTGTCTGTCATCTTTCGTTTCTGTCTTTCTGTCAATGTCTGTTTTGGGTTTTTTGCCAATCTTCTGCTTCTCCTTCTTTGTCTTTCTTTCTTGTCTGCTTTCTTTGTTTCTGTTTGTCTGTTTCTCTCTCTCTCTCTCTCTCTCTCTCTCTCTCTCACTCTCTCTCTCTCTCTCTCTCTCTCTCTCTCTCTCTCTCTCTCTCTCTCTCTCTCTCTCTCTCTCTCTCTCTCTCTCTCTCTGCCTTTCTGTCTCCTTTCATTTTATCTTTATCTCTTTGCTTGCTCGTATATTGTTTTGATTTAGCTCTCTACCTGACTGTAATAAATCCTATGGCAAAAAGAAGATGGAATAAGTAATGAGTAACTGCCTGTTCAACGTATTTTCTTGTTAATGAACTGAAGCCAGGCGGCAGTAAAGAAGAACAGACACATAGTAATGGTGACATGCTTAATATCTTTTATGAGTCATTTCATCTGATTCCCGGTTTGTTTCCAGACAGTTGTTGTTCTCTGTAATGATAATGATCATTTTGCTCATCAAGATGTGGATGACTAATCTGAATGTTGCCAGTTTGCAAATGTGTGTGTGCGTGTATGTGTGTGTGTGCGCGCGCGTGTGGTGTGTGTGTGTGTGTGTGTGTGTGTGTGTGTGTGTGTGTGTGTGTGTGTGTGTGTGTGTGTGTGTGTAAAACTTTCTTTTTAGCTTTGTGCCCACAAATGATAATAATAATAATAATAATAGTAATAATAATAATAATAATAATAATAATAATAATAATAATAATAATAATGTATGGAATTTATATAGCGCTGAATCTTGTAAAGCAACAAATCAAAGTGCTCAGATGACATTTTTTTTATGCGTGTGCATGCGGTTTTGTAAACTTTGTCATCTGTTCCCACCGGCACACAATGGCCTACTCTTTCGAACGGCGGAACAGGATTTAACTTGTGCGCAAGATGTTCTGCATGCGTTCGCACACGGGGCCTCGGTTTATAGTCTCATCCGAAGTAGAGACAAAGAGCAAAGATGAAAAATAAAATCAATACATGTTGCAAACTAAAAATGACCAAAATAGAGAAACATGTAGAAAATACAACCATGTACATTACTACTATATTTACAATCCTCTAGTCTTGGTCTAGGAGGATGAGACAGCTCAGTGGTCGGAGCACTCGCTTTCCCCCAGCCAAGGTTATGCAGCATACAGCTTGGATGGGTGACCATTTGCACAGTTCCCCCAGTTCACCGAGCTGTAAATGGGTACCTGCCCTCTTTCGGGTCAGGGAAGGTAAAGCAGCGAGGGAGAGGAGATAGGCGCCGCCCTCAATATGCTGGTCCCTGGAGAAGTGAGGTCTCTGGTGCCTTGCTCCCCTACGACCACAAAGGTTATGGGGACACATTTACCTTTTAGTCTATTATCCTATCACTCTGTTTTGCCTTTAAGGTGAGTAGTATTTCTAGTCATTCCTACATAACTGCTTAAAAACTGTCCAAAGATTTTAGAAATCCCTTATTCCAACCTCTTTTTTCTGCCTTTTTTGTGAGTTTCCAGGAATGTTCCAAAGCTAGACATTTCTGAAATGTCTCTGTCATGTTCACTTGCTGTTTATGTGTGTGTGTGTGTGTTCTGTTGAAAACCTGTTAATAGAGGTATGTGCTCTATTTATTATTTTTAATCAGCAAACTCACGGTCTCACTGTCAATGTTTATGCGTGTGCCTGTTTAGTCAAACACCTATTAGCAGAGGTGTGTCATCAATTATTCAGCGAATACAGTGCATTGCTTTGGGTGTTTATGGGTTTGCCTGTTCAGCTGAACATTTATTAAACGGAAGGGAACCTCTGCCTATGTGTGTCATTAGTGGGCTGGGTATTTCATTTCCAATCTTTATCTTCTTTTTTACCAGCAGTGATTCTTTTCACAGCAGCTATATGTATATCTATATATTTATAATGTTGTGTGTGATGCTTGTCATAGATCATTCAATCAAAGCATGGAAGCGTGTATCATTTCATGGACGTGGCTGTTCAGTGCAATGCAGGCATGGATGCACAGAGTCTTGCTGTCTGGGTGCAAGAGCCCGCTTAATATTTAGACTATGGAAGCTTCTCTGGATGTACCAATGTTTCCTCTCTGTTTTTACCATTAATCAATTCTCAATAATAGTCCACACCTCAGTTACTCAATATAGTTTTGTTTACTCGAATTTTTTCCACTTAAATTGTTTTTTGTGGTGAGGAAGGGGAGGGGGGGAGGGGTGGCAGTGTACCTGATGTGATATCTTTGGTTCTACTTTCTTTTTTTCTCCTTCTGTATTTTCTTTTATTCTGGTTGGTTTGAAACCCCACAGAAGAAAACCATTCCGATTCCTGTCATGTTCACCTTGCCAATGTCGATTGTACAGGATTGTGAGTCCAGGCAAGTAGATGTAACTTTTGTTGCTGTGGAGTTAATCTGTGTTTTATTATGGTTTTCGATATCTGGTGAACAATGCTCATGAACGTGTAAAAAGGTAAAGGTGTCCCATAACCTATGTGGTCGTAGCGGAGCGAGGCATCAGAGACCTCAACTTCTCAAGAGGCCAGCACATTGAGGGCGGCACCCATCTCCTCTCCCTCTCTTCTTTACATTCCCTGGCCCTAAAGAGGGCAGGTACCCATTTACAGCTGGGGGAACTGGGGGAACTGTACTGAAGCCAAGGCGCGAAAACGGTCACCCATCCAAGTGGTAACCACGCCCGATGCTGTTTAACCTTAGTTGGGGGAAAGTGAGTGCTCTGACCACTGAGCTATTCCGTGAACGTGTACACTGTCAGTACTCTCTGTGGATTGCCAAAAGCATCTAGTTTTGTGTCTGTTTGCAACTGAGCAACCTGTGTAGTTGCCATATTTTTGATAATGCCAAAAGTTCACAGCGGTATGATTTAGTTTTCGGAGGAAAAAATATGAAGAATGAAAATATGCCTTTATGTGCTTTATTTCACCTTTTCTCAAAACTTCATAACAAAGTCCTTCAATGAGAGTGAGAGAGAGAGAGAGAGAGATAGAGAGAGAGAGAGAGAGAGAGAGAGAGAGAGAGAGAGAGAGAGAGTGTGTGTGTGTGTGTGTGTGTGTGAAAGAGAGAGGCTTGCAAAGAATATAATGTAGTCAGCAAATGTTAGCTGCTAACCTCTAGCTTTTACATCAGCTTTAACACTTTGCTTATCCGAACTACTTGTCCTATTTTCAAGAACATTCAATTGTAAAATCTCCATATAATGAAGAGGGAACACACACATACATGCACATGTGCATACTTGCGCACGCATGCACGCGCGCACACACACTCACACACACCCACGTGTGTGTGCAGGTGCATGAATTACAGAGTTAAACCCCATTTTGAATGATGAGATGCACCCTTTGCATCCTGAAATTAACAACTCAAGCATAGACGGAAGTGACAGTTAGATGCTCCAAATACAACAGTAAACCGTAATAACAACTCTTTTATTCCCGGAGATACCTGCATTCTGAATCTTCATAGGCAGTTATCAAACCACACAAATCTTTGACGTTATTTTATGTAAAGTGCAACCAGTGTGCACTTGTTGCAGGATGCATAGAGCACAAGCCGTCATTCAAAATGGCTTTCACTCTGCCTGTCTTTCTGTCAGTCTTTCTTACGATGATACATATCTGGATAGTGTCTCATTTCCACTTTTCATCTTTCCATTCACCTAATCTTTCCGAGTCTGTTTCTATTAAGTTTAATCACCTCCCAACCCTGATAAGTTGCACCAGGATTCAACCTTGGGTCAAGAAAACATTTGCAGCACTCATTTACCAACATTACAGAATCTGAGCTTTCTGAGGTAGTTTCTTTGAGTGTTAAATTTTCTTGTTGCTGTGCTGTCATTATAAAAATGCTTTTGATCAGTTATACACCCCACATGTTTGCGTACTCCGTCTGTTTTATAAACTTATCCTAATTAATGAGTTTGTGATTATTGGACAAACAGATCAGATAAATGTGTATGTATAAGTTTTTACTTTACTTGGGACAGTTTATGAACTCTGGTACCCCTTTCAAAAGTACGAATAGAATATCTTCAAAAAGAACAAGATAAAATATTCTTAGACAGCCCCTTCCCCCTCATTCTCTTTTGTATACTCTGCAACTGGCAAATAGCTCTTTTTTTAAATCTTAAAACTTTCCCTATTGCATTTTAGAGAAAAAAAGTCTACTGCCTCCACAATGGTGATATCTATGATTGCTAATTTTTTGAATGTCCCATGGCTTTGATGTTCTGGTATGTTTGTATATTGTTTCATAATTAAATGTAAAATATTTGCATTAAAAACCTTTTTTTTAACCTTATGTACTGCCACACTGTTTACATGCTCAATGGTATACCTGATAGAGCTTTTCATTATCTTGTACAGTATTGTTTCTGGTAATAAAGAGGAGGGAGGAAGAAGATGAACAGGCAGACTGGTTTCATTATCAAAGCCAATGTAAATTCCATCACATGTTTTCAGCTCAGCACACTACTACCTCTGTATCACTCCGCGCCTCATTGCCACGTGCCTGAGCAGGGGAAGCACGCCAGGCACGTGGGGTTGTCTTCTCCTGCACCAATCCATCACACGGCAGCACAGCACAGCACAGCACAGCACAGCCACAGTCAGTCAGTCAGTCGTTGGGCTGGCGTGGTGCTGCTGATGGTAATTGCAGCTGCTGATGTCATGTTAGATAGAGGTGGGGGGCGTTCCAGGTACAGGAGGAACTGCTGACGTCTGAGGCCTCTCCTTTCCCACAGTCAGGGTGGATGCTGCTGTGACCTGGCTGCTGCCTCTGTTGCTTCCCTTCTTCTTCTTCTTCTTCTTCTTCTTCTTCTTCTTCTTCTTCTTCTTCTTCTTCTTCTTCTTCTTCTTCTTCTTCTTCTTCTTCTTCTTCTTCTTAATTCTTGTTGTTGTTGTTGTTGTTTTTTGTTCTTCTTCTTCTTCTTCTTCGCAATTCTCTTCGCAATTCTTCTTCTTCTTGTTCTTCTTCTTCTTGTTCTTCTTCTTCTTGTTCTTTTCTTCTTTTGTTCTTCTTGTTCTTCTTGTTTCTTGTTCTTCTTTTCTTGTTCTTCTTCTTCTTCTTCTTCTTTTCTTCTTCTTCTTCTTTTCTTCTTTCTTCTTCTTCGCAATTCTTCTTCTTCTTCTTCTTCTTCTTCGCAATTCTTCTTCTTCGCAATTCTTCTTCTTTTCGCAATTCTTCTTCTTCTTCTTCTTCTTCTTCTTCTTCTTCTTCTTCTTCTTCTTCTTTTCTTCTTCTTTCTTCTCTTCTTCTTCTTCTTCACAGTGTTCCTCTTTACAGTCTTTTTTGTGTGGTTCTTCTACTCCTTTTACTTCTTTTTCGTAATTCTTTTTCTTCAGAATTGTTCGTCCTTCAGTTGGTGTTTATAATCATCCTTCTCTTTTTCTTCTTGTTGTTTTTAATTTGTTTTCTTTCTTTCTTCCTTTTGTCTGTCCTTCCTTCCTTTCCTTTTTTTCTATTCTCTTCTTTCTTTGCTTTCATTCTTCCTTCCTTCCTTCATTTCTTTTGTTTTTTGTTTCTTTTCATTCTTTTTGTTTTTCCTTTTTTATTTCTTTCTTTCTTTCATCTTTCCTTAATGTTTTCTTCTTCTCCACCTCTTTCTCCAAGTCTTTCTGCTCCCTTTTTATCTTTGTTTAAAAAAAAAATATTTTGTCCTTTTGACCCTCATTTTCCTGAGTGTAATTTGCTTCCTGTTATTGTTGTCTGCTGTTCTAATCGAAGGATCAGTTCTGATGTGAATCCAAACATGTTCTGCACATTCAGCTGACATGGTGCCAATTAAGAAAATATATAGGGGCATAAGTCTGCCATTTCTCATTCATACCACGATGCCAGGATCGAAGACAAAGGGGAGTGGAGACAGTAGATGTAGGGAGTATGCATCATTGGCTGACATCAACAGTGATGTTTGGGACAGATGAAGAGGTGAACACAAAGGCCTTTGCAATGGCTGGCCACTAGTTCAGTGATGTATGCATGATTTAACATCATGTCTGTCACCATCTGACAAGACGGTCTTCATAAAGCAATAATGTTGTAGTATTTTCACTCTGAATGAACGTTTTGAGTTGAATGGGAACTATCATCATCTTGTGAGGACCGGATCTACCAGTTTGGTGGTAAAGGACAGTTGGGCAAAATGCTGATACAAATTATCTTGGAAGACACCCACCTTTAGCTATTAGCTGTATCTTAGAGGACACACTTCTTCATTGAACGCTCAGGAAGGAAGGAAGGAAGGAAGCACAGCAAGCACGTGGGATTGTGTGTTCCTCTGTTTTCTTCCTCACACAGCAATCCATCACAGGGCAGAGTCTCTTGGTGTACTGCTGATAGTTACTGTACGGAGGACAGAGGAGGACATTTCGGTTATACACAGGAACTGTTAGCTGATGTGTCTGGTCTCTTCTTTCCCCCACGTTCTTTCTGCTGGGGGATTCTGGGCTGTTGATGCTAGCAGTCCCATGACAGCCTTTAACTTGATAGGCACCCACCCTGTGGAGTTCTGACCGTGAAGATGGAATATGACAGCCTATAGGCCATTGATAATAATAATAATGATAATAGTAGTAGTCTATCTATCTATCTATCTATCTGTCCCGTAGTCTGACGACCGTGGGGGCACCCTCAACGACTCAACAACCAGTTCCCTCCATTCCTCTCTCTGTTCTGCCTTTCTCAGGGTTTTGTTGAGTTCTAGGCCTGTCCATTCGCTGATGTTATCCTCCCAGCTCTTCCTTGGTCTGCTTCTTCTTCTACCTCCTTGGACAGTGCCTTGTAAAACTGTCTTTGCAAGTCCTTTGGATCTTGTGACATGCCCATACCATTTAAGTTTACGCTTTTTCACGATCGTTAGAAGGTTGTCATAGGGTCCAATGGTTTGCTGGATTCTGTTATGCACGCTTTCGTTGCTTATGTGGTCTTTGTAAGAGTAGTAGTAGCAATAATAATACTAATAATACTAACAATATTAATGATGACGATGAATGTGATGATGATGATGATGATGACGACGACGACGACGATGAAGATCATGATGATAATGATAACAACAACAATAACAACAATACTACTACTATTACTTCTACTACTTCTACTACTACTACTACTTCTACTACTACTACTACTACTACTACTACTACTACTTCTACTACTACTACTACTACTACTACTACTACTACTACTACTTCTTCTACTACTACTACTACTACTACTACTACTACTACTACTACTCATCATCATCATCATCATCATCATCATCATCATCATCATCATCATCATCATCATGATAATACTAATAACAATAATACTAATATGATGATGATGATGATGATGATGATGATGATGATGATGATGATGATGATGATGATGATGATGATGATGACAACGACGACGACGACGACGATGATAATGATGATGATGATGGTGATGGTGATAGTGATGATGTATGGTATTTATATAGCACTGATTCTTTTAAAACAAACAAATCGAGGCACTTGTATTCAAATCATTTACACCCATGAAACTGTCCACAAAATATTAGAATTGACATATATCAAATGAATACTCACACACACACATGCACACACATGCACACACTCACACACGCGTGCATGGTTGTGATCGAGGGATAGGAATGAGTGGTGTGGGAACTGCAGGACATGAATGTCACAGAAAAGTGAAGCAACGAAAAAAAAGAAAGAAAAAATAACAGAAAATAAAAATGATAAAACAATTAACAAAAAAGAGATTTAAAAAATCGTTCTGATTCCTGTGTTATGACTGACAACTTTGTGGATATGTCTCTCTCTCTCTCTCTCTCTCTCTCTCTCTCTCTCTCTCTCTCTCTCTCTCTCTCTCTCTCTCTCTCTCTCTCTCTCTCTCTCTATATATATATATATTATATATATATTATCTATATATATATATAATCTATCTATCTATCTATGTATATGTATATATATATATACATATAATATATATATATATCTGTGTGTGTGTCTCTCTCTATAAATATATATATATATATATATATATATATTTATGTGTGTGTGTATGTTTGCATGTGTGTGTGTGTTGTGTGTATATGTATATGTGTGTGTATGCGCACGTGCGTGGGTGCGTGCATGCGTGCGCACACGCGCGTCTGTGTGTACAACCCTAATACTAACCTGCCCCCCCCCCCCCCCTTCCTATTTTTCTTTGTGAACGTCTAACAATAATAATAATTATACACTCGCTCTCTGCCTCTCGCGCATTCCTACGGGCGTGCGTGCGCGCGTGCGTGCGTGCTGGTGGAGGATGTGCAAGCATGAGAGCGTGTGTCGGTGTGTAAAAATGCATGAGGGCGCGCGCACAGGTGAGGAGCTTATCAAGGACACTGCACCTGTTGACAGCAGCCAGGATCACCCCATCGTCTCCATTATTCACACACCTCCCCACCACCGCCTTCTAATCTTCCTGCGACCTCCTGCTCTCTTGTCTCTCGGTCTGTCTGTCTGTCTCTTTGTCTGTCTGTCTCTTTGTCTGTCTGCTTGTCTGTCTGTCTGTGTCTTTTTCTCTGTCTCTGTCTGTTTGTCTCTTGTTCTTGTTTGTCTGTCTGTGTCTCTTGTTTGTCTGTCTCTCTTGTTTGTCTGTGTGTCTGTTTCTTTGTCTCCGTCTGTCTGATTTTTGTTTGTCTGTCTGTGCCTCTGTCTGTCGGTGTATCTGTTTGTTCGTATGTATCTCTGTCTGTAGCTGTGTCTCTTTTCTTTTATCTGTCTCTGTCTGTCTGGCTGGCTGTCTGGCTTGTGCCTCTTGTCTTTTTCTCTGTTTGTCTGTCTGTCTGTCTGTCTTTCTCTGTCTGCATGTTTGTATGTCTATGTTTTTGTCCTTGAGTTTTTGTTTGTATCTGTCCATCTATGTCTTTGTGTGTCTGTCTGAGACCTATGCGACCTATGTGTAAAACAACCTATGCAACCTATGTGTAAAACAACCTATGCAACCTATGTGTAATACAACCTATGCAATCAATTTGTAAAATGCAACCTATGTGTAATGCAACATATGTAACCTATGTGTAAAACAACCTATGTAACCTATGTGTAAAACAGCCTATGTAACCTATGTGTAAATAAACCTATGTAATAGACTACTTTGAAGAACACTAATAACTTTGAAAGAAATCACTTTTACACATATTAACACCGATAACCTTGAAACCATATTGCCTTTTACACATCTTGACACCAATAACTTTGAAAACATATTGCTTTTTACACATAATTATCGCCAATAACTTTGAAAACAGATCTCCTTTTACACAATCATATTAACACCAATAACAATGAAAAAATTGCGTTTTACACATATCAACACCAATAACTTTGAAAATAAAAATCACCTTTTACACATATTAACACCAATAATTTTTTTATGAGGAAAATCGCCCTTTACACATATTAACATTTTTACACATATTTACACCAATAACTTTGGGGAAAAAATCGCGTTTTACACATATTAACACCAATAACTTTGAAAACATATTGCCTTTTACACATATTAACACCAATAACTTTGAAAACATATTGCCTTTGTTATCTGTGGATGGTGAATCGGTGGACTAGAGGTAACGCGCCTGTCTAGAATGCGAAAAGTCCGGGTCGGGTGTGTGCGCGGTTCGTACCCCGTTTGGGCCCGAAATTTTTCCCCATCCATTACACCATGAGTGGTGGTCTGGGCGCTAGTCTTTCGGATGAGACGATAAACCGAGGTCCCGTGTGTTACACAAAATTTTCAGCGCACGTAAAAGAACCCACGGCAACAAGGGAGTTGTCCCTGGCAAAATTCTTAGAAAAAAGCCACTCTGATAGGGAAACAAATACAGTTGCAGACCAAAAGAAAAAAAGAGAAAAAAAAAGGTGGCGCTGCTCTTGTGGCGACACGCTCTCCGCGGGGAGAGCAGCCCGAATTTCACGCAGAGAAATCTCGTGACTTAAAGTGGTATAAAATAAATTAAAAAAATAAAATAAAATCTGTTTCCACCGGCACACAATGGCCTCCTCTTCCCCCAAAATGCGGAACAGGATTTAACGTGTGCGCAATATGTTCTGCGTGTGTTTGCACACGGGGCCTCAGTTTATAATTTCAACCGAAGGACTTTTGGGGGGAGTGGAGTCGGCACTGATGTTAACTTCAGGCGAAAAACCGTCTTGAACTGGATTCGAACCCCAGTAGTCAGATTGCAAGCGCAATGTTCTAACCTCTAGGCTATCCCGTCCCCCTTATATTTATATGATATTTCTCTTAAAACAAACAGGTTTCCAAAGAGAGGCTTATTATTGTCTCTATTTGTGATATTGAACCAAATTTGGTTATAATGTTCAGACTTACGGTTTTGCAATTTCTTTTGGCAATCTTATTAAAAGACTTGAAAAAAACAAAATTTCTCGAAAGTCTATAGGAATATTAACTAAAATTAACCTTTCAACATGTTCATCTTCTTTTCTCTCTCTCCTCTCTCTACTCTCTCCTCTCTCTCTCTCTCTCTCTCTTCTCTCTCTCTCTCTCTCTCTCTTCTCTCTCTCTCTCTCTCTCTCTCTCTCTCTCTCTCCCTCTCTCTCTCTGTGATGTGCACAGGTGTTGAATTGCGCACATGTGTGAATGTTGGGGTCATGTGCATATTTGTTTTGCTTTTTGTGGTATGAAAAGTGGCCAAGCTTATTATTGTTACTACAAGTATATTTTTTCAAAGTCAAAGTTAGAGCCTTTTCCCAATTCTCTCATTACTGCTTGGTAGTGATTGGCTAGAAAAGATAAACAGTTCTCACCAAAGTTAACATTGTAAAGTCAAAACAAAACTTCATCACTTTTGCCTTTGGCCCTGGCAGGTCTGGGACCTCAGAACTGCATTCTCCCATTCAGCTAGGCTGTTGAAATGGGGAGGTAATAAGTTATAATTGTGTACTGAAACTTGAACCTGTCAAATTAAACTTATGGTGGAAACTAAGGAAAGAAATAAGAAGTGAAAAGGAGATTAAAAGAAACCAAAAGAAGAATAAATACAAAGGAAATGGAAAAAGAAGGTAAAAACTATAGATGGAAATAAGAGATGACTGTGAAGCAAAGTGTAACTAATGAAATGATAGGGTGTCCTTCAAGGAATGGACACTCATGGGAAATTCTGGGTGAGTACCCAACTGGAATATAAAACTAATTTAATTCTCTTACTTACATAGTCCTGTTGTCTTGTCACAGGATTACGGGCCGTTTCACTTCCAGATGAATACATTAACGCGAATAATCTTCCCCCCAGAAGTAACTTGAAGAATCTTGAATCGTCTAGGGTAGCAGAGGATGACCCATTCAGAAAGAATAAAGGATTGTATAACTATGAACAGTGTTATTGGTGAATGAGTGGTGTGGTGGTCATGCCTCAAAAAGATGCAGGAGGCTGTGACAAACTTGAGACAGATTCCTCCATCATCTTCTGTCTGGATTATTGAAGACAGATTCCTCCATCATCTTCTGTCTGGATTATTGAAGACAGATTCCTCCATCATCTGCTGACTGGATTATTGAAGACAGATTCCTCCGTCATCTTCTGTCTGGATTATTGAAGACAGATTCCTCCATCATCTGCTGACTGGATTATTGAAGACAGATTCCTCCATCATCTGCTGACTGGATTATTGAAGACAGATTCCTCCGTCATCTTCTGTCTGGATTATTGAAGACAGATTCCTCCATCATCTGCTGACTGGATTATTGAAGACAGATTCCTCCATCATCTGCTGACTGGATTATTGAAGACAGATTCCTCCGTCATCTTCTGTCTGGATTATTGAAGACAGATTCCTCCATCATCTTCTGTCTGGATTATTGAAGACAGATTCCTCCATCATCTGCTGACTGGATTATTGAAGACAGATTCCTCCGTCATCTTCTGACTGGATTATTGAAGACAGATTCCTCCATCATCTGCTGACTGGATTACTGAAGACAGATTCCTCCATCATATTCTGGCTGGATTATTGAACAGTGGTGAAGTTATCCTCCCGTCCTTGAATGAACTGAACTGTGCTTTTTACCTACGAAATGAATGGAGGACGTCATTATATAGTCAATAAATCCCTGTGTAGAGGGAGAGGGAGCTGAACATTGTGTCACCTCTGGTTGAGTGGAGAGATAGCGAGAGTGGGCTGGAGGTTGCTGCCAGTATGATAATTATGTGTAAAAATGCGTGTATCTTAAAGGTTTTATAAAAATTATATTATATTGAGGATAATGGATTAAACACTCTTCTGCTTTTTTTTCTTACATCCAGTCCCCCCTCTCAATTCTGTTTTTTCTCCCCCCTCACCCCCCTCTCTCTCAATTCTCTGTTTCTCTCTCTCTCTCTCTCTCTCTCTCTCTTCTCTCTCTCTCTCTCTCTCTCTATCTCTATCTCTCTCTCTCTTTTTTAATCCCCTCTCAATTAAATCTTTTTTAATAATAATAATAGTAACAACAACAATAACAATAACAATAACAATAATAAAATAATAATAATAATAATAATAATAATAATAATAAATAATAATAATAATAATAATAATAATAATGTATGGAATTTATATAGCGCTGAATCTTGTAAAGCAACAAATCAAGCCGTCTTTTCCCTCTCTCAATTCTCTGTTTATCCTCTCTCAATTCTGTTTTTCTTTCTTTTCCCCTCTCAATTCTCTGTTTTTATCTCCCTTCCCTCCCTCTCAAGTCTCTGGGGTTTTCTCTTTTTTCCCCCTCTCAATTCTGTTTTTTCCCCCTCTCATTTATCTGTTTTTCTCTCTCTCATTAAATTATTTTAAAATCTCCTCTCAATCTCTCTTTTTCTCCTCTCAATTCTCTAGGGGTTTTTTTGCCTTC